>CM052707.1:89775046-89911252 GCA_028551405.1 Uromys caudimaculatus | reverse complement strand
AGAAGAAGAAGAAGAAGAAGAAGAAGAAGAAGAAGAAGAAGAAGAAGAAGAAGAAGAAGAAGAAGAAGAATAGGAAGAAGAATAGGAAGAAGAAGAAAGAAGGAAGGGAAGGAAGGAAGGAAGGAAAGAAGGAAAGAAGGAAAGAAGGAAAGAAAGAAATGATATGAGATGTGTCTAGTTTTGTTTCTTGTTGTTCTGATAAATCACCCCAGACAAGCAACTTGGGGAGAAGTGGTGTATTTGGCTCACTACTCCATGTTCATCATTATGGAGAATTCAAGGCAGCAGGAACTGGAAGCAATCAGTCACATGACATCTGTACTCAAGAACAGAGACAATGGATTAATACATGCCCTTCAGTGCTCAGCTCCTCTCCTTTTGAATTCAGTACAAAGCCTATTCTATGAAATAGTACTACTCATTCAAGGTGGGTCTTTCCACATCAATTAACTCAATTACAAAAAGTAATTCCTCACTGAAACTCCCTTCTCAGGTGATTCTGGATAGTGTCACCATGTTGACACTGAAAGGTCAACTATCACAAGGGACCTTCCATTTTTTCCTTTTTTGTGTTTTTGTTTTGTTTTATTGTTTTTGTTTGCTTGCTTGTTTTGGTTTTGGTTTTTCAAGCCAGGATTTCTTTGTGTAGTACTGAGTGTCCAGAAATTTGCTCATTCTGTAGACTAGACTGGCCTCGAATTCAAAGATCCCCATACCTCTGCCTCCCCAGTACTGGGATTAAAGGTGAGTGCCACCATAACCCAGTTTCTCTTCTTTCCTTAAACCAAGAATATATAAGCATGATATAATAAGAATTTTAATGGATTCTTGGCTTTTTCAGAACATACTTTTGTTTGTTTTCTCCTTATAATTCCACAAGACAGTGGGTTAAGAAGCCAGACAATATTCAGTGAGTTAAAGTAAATCCAATGTTTAAAATGTAATTTCAGTTTTTCAATGCCAATAGCATTACTGCTGGCTGGTCTCTTACTAAGTTGTGAGTTTGCCAGTGCTAAGCACTGTTTCTAGCACATAGTAGATATTGTATAAATGCTTGTTAAGTAAATGAAAATGCAGACTGGATACAAAAGACACCATTGAAATTTTATATAGGTCAATTGCAATATAATTAGATTCTCAGACATGGTATGCTGCAAAGACCAACAATGAGTGATATTAACCAGCCTTATTATTTGGGACTGATGGCGTATCTGCTATTCCTTTGATGACTCCCATGCCACAGCACTAGTGTTTCCGTCTGATAATGAAACATTGTATTTTCTAGACAGTATGCCAGACACAAAGTAGACTGCTTAAAAATAACATACAAGCGGCCTCACCAAATGAGCCTGCTGTCCAATGAAGGCCAAATAAAATGTTTAGTTTTCTGGTTTACATTATTAGCTCCCAGGGTGCCCTGTTTTTATGGTGTGTAAAGCATTTATATGCCTATAAGTTCACTCAATATTTTAAAAATACAAGGTTTATAGAAATAAAGTAAAATAAATAGAATAAATAGCTATTTCTCATCTGTTGTCTTCTCTTTAAAATGTGATATTTAATTCTTCAGCCAGAATGAATGAAGTACGTGTACTTGGGTGAGCAAAAAAATTGGATCTAAGGAAAAATACCAAATACGGTTTTACCTGGGGAATGTATATAAGTATACCTATGTCTGTATCATCTATATCTATATCACCTATATCATCTCTATCTGTCTATCTGTCTGTCTCTGTGTCTGTGTCTCCCCTTTCTTTTCTCTCAACTATCTTTTTTCCTCTCCTCTCTCCCTTTCCCATATTTTCTATATTTATATTTGCATATATGCACTTAGCTAGTGTACTACTTGAGAGAGGGTAGTGATGGAATTTGCACCTCCTGCTTATCTATTATGGGCTGATTTTATCTCATAAGAATCTTCATTCATATGAAATGATTAGACAAAGTATGGCAGATGGGTAAATCAAAGTTATGATGCGTGACTTATCTCTGTACATGCAGGAGATGGGAAGCAGGGGATGCAGACTTTAACTCCTCAGACATCTTTGCTTCTCCACTCCAGAGTATTGTCATCACAGTCATATGGACAACTTGCTCCATATATATATACTATACATATGTGTATATATATGCATGTATGTATATATGTGTGTATATATATGTATGTGTATATATGTATATATATGTGTACACATATATAAATGTGTTTGTGTGTATATATATGTATATGATACATATATGTATTATAAACATGTAATACATGTGTATATATAACATTTATATGTGTATATACAATATATATATAACACATACACATGCATATACATACATTTAACATATATATATATGGAGCAAGGTCTCCATAATGACTGTGGGTGACAGTATTTTGGACAGTACCGTTTTACCTGAGAAATGTGTATATATATATATATATATATATATATATATATATATATGTGTGTGTGTGTGTGTGTGTGTGTGTGTGTGTGTGTGTGTGTGTATAAGTATATACTTATATACATTTCTCAGGCAAATGTGTATCTTACCAACTTATACATATATGTGTACAAGTATATATATATATATGTATAAGTACATGTATACTTATGTATATATATGTGTGTGTGTAAGTATATATGTGTGTGTGTATATATACATATATATATACATGTATACTGTATATATACTTATATGTGTTCCTCAGGTAAAACAGTATTATCTAGAGTACGGTCACCCACAGTCATATGGATACCTGCTCCATTCATTATACAGTTATATAGAAAAAAGAAGTTTGGTATAGCTAATGTCATGGTAACATGGACTCAAAGACTTCAGTTTCCATTCTACTTGTAAACTTCAAAGAACACATTTTTTCCCCCCTGTGGAATATTGAGGAAAAAAGGTGGAATTAAAACCCTACCTTTTCTCAAGATACCTTGGCATCCTTCCCACCCATTGAAATAGCAAAACTGTATGATCTCCAACGATATGTTTAGTTTACAAAGCTAAATTGCTTTCATCATAGGAAAATCAACACAGGACAAATTCTACAAGCTGTGTCTCCTGTAAGTTCATGTGTTTGAACCCTTAGTCCTTGGCAGTGCTATTTTGAGAGGCCATGAAACAATGGGGAGTTTGGACTAGGCTGGAGGAAGTAGATGCCTTGGTAGGAGAGATCTTGGGATTTATCTCTATTTCCTATCTTGTTCCTGCCTCCTGGTTTGCAGAGATCTGAGCAGGTACTCTGACAACCTGCAAGGGACTGTGCTTTCCCTGCTGTGGTAGACTCTCTGCCTTCAAACCAAGAGCTCAAATAAAGCTCTCTTCTCATGGGTTGCTCCTTCTCAGGCATTTAATCAGTGTAATGAAAAGGTTCCCATCATACCATGTCCACAGATAACAGTTCATTACGAACACTTTCTCAGATGTGAGGGCTGTCCAAGCAACAAATCTGAGCTTTACTAAAACATAAATTAGAAATAACAGTTCAAATCAAATGGAAAATCAGTTTGTATTGCACATGGACTAGAGGAAGTCCCACTCTGCTCTATGCCTATGTTTCAAAGCTTAATTAATGCATACAAATGCTAATGCATACAAATGCTAATGCATACAAATGCAGGTACCTAACTTCTTCCATCAAAGAGTTACAGCCTGTGTACATGGCTCTTCATCAATTATGGCACGGTTTCACACTACCTAGTGTAATTTCTTTTCCCATTCTTGTGATAAGATACTTTGACAAAAATCAACTTAAGAGAGAAAGGTTTCATTTTAGCTCACAGTTCAAGTACAGTCCCCCGAGAAGCCAAGGCTGCAGGATTTTTGAAGCAACTGATCACATCACTCCCACAGTCAGGAAACAAAGATGACTGCATGCATATCAATGTCCTGCCTGAATTCTTTACAGTTCAGAATCCTCTGCTCAAGGAATGGCCTGGTCCACAGCTAAAATGGATATTCTCATATCAATTAACAGAATTGCTCATTGGCAAACTCAGAGGCCCATCTCCCATGTCACTCTAGATTCTATCAAATTGACAATAAACATCATATACCTTATACGTGGATACATGGCTGCCAGGAACCAACAGATTTTCAGCTTTCTTATTAGCCTGAGTGAAGACATTTTGTGTTAAAATTAGGCTTGGAAATAACAGTAGGCCAAGGGTGTTGTTTTCTGAGCTGCAGGATTTTGTTTAGGTTCTGCCTCTCAAGAGATGGATTCTTTCCCAGGTTAGGATGACTCCTTTGAGGTTAGGGGCTGGCAGAATGTGAGTGGTTGCCTTGGTAACATGTCCATGTCCTTGTGGCTAGGAGTTTGTAACCCCTTGGATTTTTCCCATCCTTGTTGCTTTGTCTAAGTCGTGACTATATTGTTTAAAGTTCCTTTATCTTTCTTATTATAAATTGATGTATGGGATTTAAAGGTCTTTGGAGCTTGAACAGAGGGACTTTGTCTTGCTCCCAGGTATTTCTGTCTCTGTCTCTTTTATCCATCAGTTCCCTCCTCAGGACCATGCTGAAGATCCCGCAGGCTGGGGCACATAGCAGCACCATTTGAAAGCTAGGGTGTAAGAGTGTCCAGGCCTCTTCTTTACCTAGTCCATCTTTCTTAGTCTACAGAATTCCCACTGTGGAGTTTTTCCTCAAATTTCAAACAATCTCTGATAATTGTGGAAAAAATAAATAAACCACTTGACAAAGATGGAACTGAACAGAAACTACTCTGTGTGCAGATGGCATGTTGTAACTTTAATTTCTTGAACCTTATTTTTAATGATGGTTCTTAATGCTTTAACTTCCCTTTTAGCCCACCATTCACCAAAGGGAGTGGGAATGAAAAGATTCATGGGAAGTGGACCTGTTTAGAAAGGTTCTTTGGAGCAACAACCATCTGTGTTGTCTGAAAATCGGCAGGTCAGTTCATAGATCAGCAGCAGCAGCTCAATCTAATCGCAAATACTTCATGGATACACCAGCAGTCCAGTTCTGTAGAGTAGGGTTAGGAACAGTGTTGACAGGATCTAGCAGAGACATCCAGGCCTCAGCCTTGGCACGAGTCAGCAGGAGGCATCCAGAGGGACACCAGGAGAAGTTCTTAGCTGTGCCTCTCTCAGGGACGTAAAGATCAGCGAAGGTGCATTGCACAGCTAGCTCTATAAACTAGCCTAGCTCAGCCCCATCACTGTCTGTCAAATCCTATTTATACCCTCCTAACATGTGTCCTCCAGGGGTCCTACCTCAGCACTTGTCTTGAGGTATGTCTGTCTCAGCTGACATCACTCTTTCAATTAGCCTGAGTCAGTGGAAGTGGCAAGAAACTGCAGCACACCACTGGATTTTTGGTGCGTTTCTCTCTATGGAGTAACTCAACTACACAGTGTAAGGCAGAACAATACATGTGTGTTGTTAGCAAAGAATCCTTCATCATGTGGCCTTTCATGTGCTTGCTTTAGCAAAACATCCTTTCTCCTGTGTCAGTAAAATTTTCCTTCATGAGTCATCCTTAGTCTTTCACCTGTGACCACTTCAGCTATATATTCCTTCACGTTTGCTCCAGAAAAACACCATCCAAAGAATCCTTAAGTTTCCACTTCACTGTCTGCTAAAGATGAATCTCTTTGAAATGAACTAATATACCTATAACGGGGTCCCAGGCCTTCATAGGCCCCCAGACCTTAGCACAACTGACTTCATGATGGAAGTACATTTCAGGCTGTAAAACTCAGCATGTAGACAGCACTATATGCCAAAATCTAATCCATCAAAGTCCATAGTTCTGGGACAGTCTCAAAATGTACTAACATTATTCTTTAGCTTCTGTAGTTCCATTTTCATCTAACTGTTTTTGTTAACTGAAGTATGTCAACCCAGAACATGGGTTTTCTACTTAAAGCTCAGCCCAAGAAAGGCTCAGTGTTGTACTGGAAGACTTAGTGTAGTCTCTGGATGACTAATAAACACCTTCTATTGGCTTAAGCCCACTTCTGAGCAATCCTCTCTGGTGAATACCCAACAACAACACCTAACCATAACTAATGCTATCATATCAGATATATTCAGTAAGTATTTCGCTCTTTCATTTTTTTGATGTGCTTCTCTATCCTCCCTCTATCTCACCACAGTGTCTCTTACACACAAAAGGTTTGTGTTTTCTTCAAGAAAATCCCAGGTTCCCTAGGCATCTTGATATTAAGGCAATAAAAGCTTAATGATACAGGAATAATGATATTATGCATGTTTGGTTTGCTTTGCTTTTGTTTGCAAGTTTAGGGCTGTGTTAAGCAGAGGGATTTTCACAATGCTGAACAGCAAGGCTTTGCCTTTTTGTGGTTCCCATCTGTGGGGAAAAATTATGTGTATTTACCACATAACACAATGGGGAGTATACAAAACAGAGGGGGTAGACATGCCAATCTGAGAGGAACATATCATAATCACGTGGCGGACTTCCTGGGGAACCTATTTGAGGGCATATAATTCTTCCCCAATTGATAAAGGTCACAGAATAAATTGCAAACCAACATCCACAGAGACTGAGATCCATTTGCAAAAAGAAAAAGCAACTAATGAAAAGAGTCTTTGGATCTTGGCTCTGATAATAGGAGACATACATATGAGATCGGAGAACAAGAATAAAAAACTATAATTAATGAGAAGAGAGATTTTTCTTCTGACTCCCTTGATTAATAAGTATTGCTAGCCCTTTATATGTGAGGACAAATTGGTAATTTATGGCATCAACTAATGTGCATAAATTGACTACCTTTTTGGTGTGTTTTATGATGTTGTAGTGTGGTTATAGTGTACATTCAAAACAGTCCAAATAATTTCTTTTGCACTGATAAAGATCCAAGTCAAAGCTCCCTCAGCGATCTTTTGTACTGAGATGTATAATAACTGACCTTTAAAGACCATTTCAGTTGAGCTTTAGAGTTCCAGAGTGGGCAGGGATAAGGAGATGAGCCATGTGTGCTGTCTTGTCTGTAGGTGTGCTACCTGCAGCCTCAAAACCTTGACTCATCAAAATTTTTCATTAATCTCCTGTTGTTTAGTACATCCAGAGCACACAATAATAAATTGTTCATTCTATTTTCTCATTTAGCTCATCTAGCCTCTCCATCTGCCTCCGGAAGGCTAGGAATTATCTCAGACACTTTAGAAAGATGTAAGCAAACAGAGTGAAGTAAAATGACTTGCTTAGAGGCACAGTGAATTCTCTGGAAAATAAAAAACTGATAATGGGGCAAGTTCTTCTCCTCCAGGCTAATTCTCTATTGTATCCCTCCCTGAGAAAATATCCCTGAGTCCAATCACCTTTTATCCTTGTCTCAGCAACAACTTCTTATGTAAGCTTGGCAAATTCAGAATCCCAACAAGAAAAGGGCCAGGGCATTTATAGTTGTGACCCACACGATTTAAAGCTAGCTGGGAGGCTGGCAAAACACAGCGGCATGCTGAAGTTATTTCCAGAACAGCGGGCGTCTCTTCAAGCAAACCAGCTCAAAGATGTCAAACTTGCCAGTCCATGTTCTCCAGCACTGTTCTTTTAAGATTGAGCAAATGGTAGGGAAAAATTTAATCTTCTCATATATCCAAATTAATTAACCAGCAAGAATTTATTGCTTGCCATGAGTCAGGCTATAAAAGAGACCTCATCAGTAGCTTGGAATCTGGAGTTGAATTTTATTGGTTTGAGACCGAGCTTCTTTATTTATTGGCTGGGAGACTTTAGGCAAGTTACTTAATTTCTCCATGCTGTGCCTCAGTTTCCTCTTCAAGAAAATGTTGATAACAATTAAGCACACACCATCAAACTATCAATGTAATTAATTGAGTTCATTCACAACAAGTGCTAGTAAATCATGTGGTTCATAGTAAGTGGTCATAAATACTAGCTCCTATTATAGCTTCGGCACCTACTCCAAACTCTCCCACATTGTCAATGTGAGCTAAGAACACAAGCTCTCAAGAAGCTTTTGTTCAGATGAGAGATATCAAAGATATATAACACAAGAGAAATCACATACCATGGAAAGTACACATACAAATATATGTGTTTTAGCCATGAATAAACCAAGTATAGAGTTCTCATTGACACCTATGTAGATAGACAAGGTTTCAAGGAACTGCAGGTGCTCATGGGTAGACCAGTTGTCCATATGGAGGATCATTATTCAGCAAATGTTTACGGAGTATTTGAAAGATTGTAGTCAAAATTTGACTCATTAAGCTAAAATCATTAATAATGGAAATGTATTAGATACAGTCATGACATTTCAATGCCAAATTGCAGGAATGAAAATCTGTTCTGAATTGTTCTCATATGTTTGGATAAAAGTCTGTAAGACTCTCTTACGGGAATGAAATTAGAAGTAGGAGATAGGATATGCTTGACAGCATTCCAATTCTTCTAACATATTGTATTTATTATTTAAGATGATTGAAATTATGTACAAATGAGAGCAAACAACAGGTATGACTGGATTTGAGGAATACTTTTATGCCTAGTTAGTCCTTAGTGTAATGATGTGAAAAATGTGGGCATTAGGTGACTTTAGGGAAAGTGAAGAAATGAATTTTTCTGAATGAGTGAGTCAAATGATCCATCATTGTAAAATGTCTTAATTCAAAATATCAATCAAACAGTAGTTGCAAAAAAATAAATAAAGATTGGTTTGAATGGATAATACGGACAAAATATCACCTTCACTTTGTATTAGAAAAGTTTCTACAAAAGTTAACAGTCTCCTGTTTTCAGAAAGACACAAAAAGTTATCTTGGGGGCAGATTATCAGTGGGAAAGGGGAATCCAACATTTTTTAAGTGGGAAGGAATATGATGATCGCTAAGTTGGTCTAACAAGGTACTTGCTAAAGGCATGTCAAGAGCTTAGATATAAATGTTAAATGGGGAGGAATTTTATCATGACTGAAAGAAGAGGAGTTTCTCCTTAAAATTGATTAACAGGAACTTTTACTAAAAGAGGCCTGGGTCTAGCCTGGTTGAGAAATAGAGTGAGAGGAGTCTATTCAATTTGGTTGAAAGTGGAATCTCTATTAGTGCCATTTCCATGGAAAGTATTTGATAGTTTATCTGTACAGTGCCATGTTCTACCATAATAAAACTCAGTATCCTTATGTTTCAGAGTTACTGCCTGAGCATCTCAAGACAAGATATTTCTAAAAAGCTAAATCATGCAACTAGCATGCTAGGGAGTTTGAGAATAAATCTACAGCCCACATATCTGGTCCCTACAACTATTTCTCATCCTGCTTCTTCCTGTGGCACTGTGCATACTATCAGTTAAAGGTATCGAGTTTGTGAACATTTGTGCCTGCCTTATTATGATTTTCCTAACATGACTAGTTCTTTGATATTTTGAGTAAAGAGATTTTTCAGTAATATCTTTTCTTATTTATTTAAGGATTATTTGATTCTTTCATTCATAAAAATATACCCAACACTTATTATTTGCTCACTCTCATGTCAAGAAATAGGCACTGAAGAATCATTCCTGGCCAGGGCTGATGGAATCAAGGCACAACATTGGAAACACTCCAAAACTGAGCACAGTGATTTGGTTTAAAACCACATAGAGGGCTGAAGAAATGGCTTGGCTGTTAAAAGCTAGTCTCACAATCAAAAATAAAACCATGGGGATATGAACAGAATAAGGTTCATACTAGGACAAAGAGACAGGTACAGAGAGCTTTCAGCTTGATCTTCTGTTCCCAAGGACATTCATCTCTGTTTTTAGATAATTAAGAAGGTTTTTATCATTTGCAGTGTATTGTGCCTAAAGCATTTCCTTCACAGGTAGGAGAAACTGCTCAGAGAGCAGTAAGGTTAGGTATATGTACTTTCTGTTCTGAGGTCATGTCTCTTCCAAAAGGGGATTAATGAAGGCTTCTCATCCCACCATTTCTGCTTTCCTATGTGACCTCCAACCCTGAAAACTCTGTCTAGGCAGAAATAGAATTACTATGAATAGACCAGTTGTGTCTCCCTGAAAACACAACACTCACAACCAAGAGCCCAGGGGACACTAGTGACTGTCTCCTCCACTTTATATCCAAGTCCAGGGTGAACCAGCAGACTCCAGAGAGTTCAAGAGAACTTATCTGAAATAAAAACAGGTCAGATTTCTGCCAGTAATCACTCACAGTGCCAGCCTCTGCCATGTGAATTTGCCCCAAAGATACCAGGAAGCCCCTCTCCCCTCACTTGTATGCCCTTGGGAGGTGCTACTCCACAAACTGAATGTAACTTCTGCCATATGCCCAAATCCCAAGAATTCTTGATGTGTCTTCTATGTGTATATAGAAAATGCTTTTTGCTTTAGGAAAGGGAGTTGGGGAACTTACTGATTTTAAAGACAGGCTATACTCACAATAGCACTGATTTTGAACTTTTACAGAGTGGGGAAAATAAGTTTAGAGTCTTAAAATGGGGCTCCACGATGGCCATTCACTGTAAAAAATCATGTCTGAGGATTATCAAGTGTGTGATTTCACTGCACTAAAAGCCTTCCAAATCGGGTCCATTTCTGAATAAAGATTGCAATGCTTCTCTTAAACATCTCTGCTCAGCTGGAGATAGAATCCTCAAGTACACTTTCTGGTCTTTTTAGATTCCTTATTGCATTTGCTTCTCAAATGCCATTTCTTTCATGAAAGCCTATGTGATAAAGGGTAGCAAATATAACCCCAGGTTTCTGCCATGAAAATGCAAGCAGGGGTAGAGGTTTCTACGGCGATAGCTTCAGCATCCTTTCTCTGTGAAGGCTGGGTCCTACTGGGATACTAATGAGAAGGTAGCACCAGCTATGAAAGGGAAAAGATGGCAAAGAATAGGATAAGTGGAGAAATGAAAAGACATGGGTAGTTTTGGGATTTCTGCGCAATTGAAAAGCAAAGCTGCCCTGAGCTGATCTTTTATTCCATTCATTCCCTTGGTCTTATTTGTATGTGGATAAGCCAACTATAGCTGGCTTTACTGGAATCAGAAAGCAGTGGTGCTAACACAAGGAACCAGGTGTTTATAATGATGAGCTTATAGATAGAGAAGTCCCTTAGTCAAGAAAAGGAAACACCACTGACCACCAGGGTTTATTCAGCACTACAGCAATGCATTTATAAAAGTCCAGTCTGGATTTGTCACAGTCCAGATTTACATTGTTAAAGCTAAGCTCCTGTGTGTTCTGGAAGATAGTGGTGGTTACCAACAAATGGTAGCCAAAAGAATCTGCACACTGATTCATTTCTAATAAGAAAAAAAATCACTTCCCAAAGTTGGCTAAAGACTGTAGTACTTCATATGCGTGTAGTAAAATCATATGCATGTTGATGAAGCTGAAATCAGCTAGGACAGGACAGCCAGTATCAGCTCTGAATTGGACTAAAGTCAAGGCATGGATTCAGAAAAGTATATGAAAAAGCATAATGAAATCATTATACTCAGTTCCAGCTTTAGAACATAGAAAGAAAGAAACAAAGAAAAATAAATAAATTTACTTCAAGGAACAGCCAAACTTGGAAGAGTGAAGCCTTCTGGAGCCCTGATTGCCAGGTACTCCTGGAAACACTCTTGAGGAGTTACAATCCGAGCCAGAACACAATCTAAAAACTTTTGGCAAAACCAGGCAAGTGGTGTCAGGGAGTATTTTCTGGAAACATCAAGTTGCCATTTGTATATACTAGTTGAAGGAGCAGGATGTCATTGCTCTCAGTAGTGGAGGACTAAGAGATGAAGGATGCTTATCAGTCATGTGATGCTGGGACAAAAATATAAAAATATAAACTATAAAAATATTTTAGAAGTATAAGAAATAAAAGGTTATTAGACTGGAGCCCAAAGTCCAAAATAAAAATGGATTCTAAGGGCAAAGGATGTGGCTCAGTTGACAAAATACCTGCTGTATAAGGTGTGGAGTTAGGTCTTGAGAGCCCCCACAAAAAGCCACATCTGGTAGTATATGCTTACAGTCCTATTGCTGATGAGGCAGAGCCATGTATGTTTTTTAAATTTGCTGGCTGGCAAGGAGAGCTGAACTGCTGGGTGCCAGGCTACTGTGCAAACCTGTCTCCAAAGACAAGGTCAACTACTCCTGAATAATAAAACCTGAGGTTGACTCTGGCTTCCACATGCACACATATATACATGCAAGAACACACAGATATATCTGTGTAAACACAAGAGTGCACGTATGCATGCACATGCACACACACACACACACACACACACACACACACACACACACACACACACACATACAGAGGCATGCAGAAATGGTGTTTTGAGGAAAGTCAAGACCCACAGAGAGATAGCAGGCCAAAAATCCCCTAGTCTCAAGTTTGAGTTCCAGGACTAAGCATGTCTGAGAAAAGAAATCAAGAAAGAAGAAAGCAAGATGTGTCTGATATCATAGACAATCCTCAGACTAACTTGTCATAAAAAGGAAGGTCAATAGTCAAAGAAAGTGTTTGGGGACTTGGTAGGGGTGAGAGTTATTTTTGCCACTTGACTTTTAAATGTCTGAGAAATTACAAGATGACCCTTTATAAGGACACATTCACCAAGAACCTCCATGAGCTAATGACTGTGGAAATGTGAGCTAAAGTATTATGAATGCCAAAGGATCATGTGTCTCCAAACCCCCAAACCATCATGGCACATGTAGGTGTTGCAGAAAGTGTGGATCTTGAGTGGTTTTGAAGAGTGCATGAAGATTAATTCAAGGTGAAATCAGTAAGTGTCTCTTGGCTGATTTCTGCTAAGCTACATTGGAAAGGTAGTGTTCTGAAGGAACAACGACCAAGAAGGCTAGGAATTGTTTCCCTGAGTAGTCTCATGACACAAAATAATTGAAGGGCCATAATTATTGTCTCACCGTTCATACAGAGGAATAACCTAAACATCAGCTTATTATTTCTGTTAAAATGGTTTTTAAAACTCTCTCTCTTTTCTCTTTCCCTTTCTCTTTCTCCCTCCCCCCCTCTCTGTCTGTGTGTGTGTGAGTATGTGTGTGTGTATGCCTGTCTATCTGTCTGTCTGCATAAGGTCTGAGGAGGCCAGAGGAGAGTGTCAGATCCCGAATCTGTAGATAAAGGCAATTATGTGCTGCCTATTGGTTCTGAGACTGAACTCAGGTCCTTTAGAAGAACAATGTGTGGCCTTGACCACTGAGCTATCTCTTCTAACCCATACTCCCTTTTTAATCTTTTGAGGTACAGACTCATGTAGCCCTTTCTGGCCTTGACTTTGCTATGTAGCTGAGGTCACCTTGAATTTCTGAACCCCTTCCACTGCCACTTTACCAGTTCTAAGATTACAGACATGTTTTTACCACACCCACTTTATTTGTTATGGGGATTTAACTCAGGGTTTTGTACGTGCTAGGTACTAGGCAAACATTCTACCATCTGAATTACATTCCTATTGGACAAAAGAAGTTTAAACTAAAATAGCATTAAATTTTTTTAGAAAGCTTAAAATAAAAGAACCAATAAATGCTCCTCTATGTTCCATAAGATTTTCCTAAAATGTAGTTATCATTTTCAAATCACAGCTGAATACAGCATTTTTACCCCCAACCCTGCTTGAGGTTGGGTTTACTGTGTAGTCCAGACTACCCTCAGCCTCGTAAGTGCTGATAGTACAGCCTGAGCACTTCATTAACTTAGAATCTTATCATTTCTATTACCATAAACAGAGCCTTGACGTTGAACCCTGGCAAGGTTTCCTGCTTCTAAGGAACACTTTGGTCTTTCATCCTTGCAAACCACATTCATTTAAGGCTATTTAATAGATAGTATTAGAAAATGTTTCCTCATCCTATATAAACCAGGAAGGAAGTGGAGACTAAAGGCTGGGTGCTCATGACCTCTCCCTGTGGAAAGCAGCAAAAGGTTCTGCCTTATGTTCAGTGCTAGGCTCCAATGGATCCCCAGAGGTTCCATAAGAGTTCATGTTCTCAACCTGCTACCAAGAACTAATTTAGCAGTAGCAGTCGCTGGAATGAACATAACATAAACCCACTCTTTGAGAGTTACTTCCACAGTTTAAGGGAATGAGGGATGGGGTGGGGAGATGTGGGATAATTTAGGAGGTAAATAGGTCAGATTTGCATACAATTAAAAGCAAAGCTTTGGGACAATTGTGAAGGGTGTCATTTCCCTAATTTCTTTCTCAGCCTCTTTATCCTTTGAGTATAGGAAGGCTACTGATTGCTTGAGTTAATTTTGTATACGGCCACTTTGCTGAAGTTGTTTATCAGCTGTAGCAGATCTCTGGTGGAGTTTGTCGGGTCACTTAAGTATACCATCACAATTGTCCCAAACAATATAAAGTATCTTGGTGTGACTCTAACCAAACAAGTGAAAGATCTGTATGACAAGAACTTCAAGTCTCTGAAGAATGAAATCGAAGACCTCAGAAGGTGGAAAGATCTCCCATGCTCATGGATTGGCAGGATTAATATAGTTAAACGTTTTCTCCCTTAATACTATTTCTTCTGCATCCATAGCAGGGTTACCAGCCATCGTAGACATTTGGTTGGTATCTGATTTGCTGCAGGGACGAAGTGTTTGACTGGCACGTGTGGCTGATGTCATTCTTTCTCTACACTGCTCCCAGTTGTTGCCATCTTCAACCCTTTCTTTTCCATTCCAACTCTGCTCTGCCCTATAGCTTTACAAAACAGGAGTGCATGGGGCTAAGGTCAGGATAGTAAGCACCTGCCTTAGGCACTATTCCTTATACAAAATATTAAAATTTTTTTCCTCAGTAAAGGATGAAAAAAAATGGCCATCCTGCTGAAAGCAATCTACAGATTCAATGCAATCCACATCAAAATTCCAACTCAATTCTTCATAGACTTAGAAAGAGCAATTCTGAAATTCATATGGAATAACAAAAAACCCAGGATAGGAAAAACTATTCTCAACAACAAAAGAACTTCTGTGGGAATCAGCATCCCTGACCTCAAGCTGTACTACAGAGTGGTAGCGATTAAAAACTGCATGGTATTGGTACAGTGACAGGCAAGTAGATCAATGGAATAGAATTGAAGACCCAGAAATGAAACCACACACTTATGGTCACTTGATTTTCAACAAAGGAGCTAAAACCATCCAGTGGAAAAAAGACAGCATTTTCAACAAATGGTGCTGGTTCAACTGGCGGTCTACATGTAGAAGAATGCAAATTGAACCATCCCTATCTCCCTGTACAAGTCCAAGTGGATCAAGGACCTCCACATAAAACCAGATACACTGAATCTAATGGAAGAGAAAGTGGGGAAAAGTCTCGAACTCATGGGCACAGGGGAAAAGTTCCTGAACAGTACACCAATAGCTTATGCTCTAAGATCAAGAACTGACAAATGGGACCTCATGAAATTGCAAAGTTTTTGTAGGCAAAAAACACTGTCAATGGGACAAAACGGTAATCAACAGATTGGGAAAAGATCTTTACCAATCCTACGTCCAATGGAGGGCTAATATCCAATATATACAAAGAACTCAAGAAGTTAGACTCCAGAGATCCAAATAACCCTATTAAAAATGTGAAACAGAGCTAAACAGAGAATTTTTAACTGAGGAAACTCAAATGGCTGAGAAGCACCTAAAGAAATGTTCAACATCCTTAGTCATCAGGAAAATGCAAATTAAAACAACCCTGAGATTCCACCTCACACCAGTCAAAATGGCTAAGATCAAAAACTCAGGTGACAGCAGATGCTGGCGAGGATGTGGAGAAAGAGGAATACTCCTCCATTGCTGGTGTGATTGAAAGCTGATACAACCTCTCTGGAAATCAGTTTGGCAGACTCTCAGAAAAATGAACATAATTTTACCTGAGGACGCAGCTATTCTACTCCTGGGCATATACCCAGAAGATGCTCCAACATGTAATAAAGACACATTCTCCACTATGTTCATAGCAGCCATATTTATAATAGCCAGAAGCTGGAAACAACCCAGATGTCCCTCAACAGAGGAATGGATACAGAAAATGTGGTACATTTACACAATGGAGTACTACTCAGTTATTAAAAACAATGACTTCATGAAATTTGCAGGTAAATGGATGGAACTTGAAAATATCCTGAGTGAGGTAACTCAGTCACAAAAGAATGAACATGGTATGTACTCACTGATAAGTGGTTATTAGCCCAAGAGTTTGGAATAGCCAAGATTCACTTCACAGAAACCACTGGGCTGTGCGTGAGGTTCTAGATGGAGGAGTTGGACAAGGGACTGAAGAAGATGAGGGAGTCTGCAGTCCCATGGAGTGAGCAACAGTGTCAACTGACCTGACCCCCCGATGCTCCCAGAGACTGGATCACCAACCAAAGAATACACGTGGAGGGACCCATGGTGCTGGCCAAATATGTGGCAGAGGAGGGCCTTGTTAGCCATCAGAGGGAGGAGAGGCCCTTGGACCTGAAGGTGTTAGATGCCTCAGTATAATGGAATGCCAAGGAGGGAAGATGAGAGTGGGTGTGTCAGTGGGTAGGGGAATACCCTCATTGAGGCAGGGGGAGGGGGGGAAAGCATAGGGGGGTTCCAAAGGGGAGATCTGGAAAGGGGGGAACATTTGAAATGTAAATAAAGTATCAAAAAACAAAACAAACAAAAAACAAAAATAACCTATTTCCAAAAGAAAAAAACAAAAACAAAAAAACAAAACTTTTCTAGCATTTGCTTCTGGTTCACACAGCTCCAGTCATTTGAGGACCCCAAGAACCCCCATATTTGATTCAGGTTTGACTTTTTGAAGAGTTAACAAAATTAAGAATGAAAAATAACTTAGCTGTCTGGGATTATGATGGTGTGATGGTGTTTTTTTGAGAAGTGTTTTGAACTAGAGATGAATGGTTGATATCTGTATCTCCTTCTTCCCTCCCCTAACTCCTCCGTCTCCTTTCTTCCCCTACTCCTTTTCCTCCCTGTCTTCTTTTCCATCTTTCCCCTCCTCCTCCTCTGCCTCTTCCTATCAGACACAGGAGACTCTGACATATGCTTGTTTCCCTTTTGTCATACATACTTTTTGATCATCAATATGCTGGCAAATAGCTTCTAAAAACAACATAGGGTAAACTCTTTCTTTTTCTTTTCTTTTTCTTCTTTTTTAACATCCAGGCATCTGGTGACAGCCTAATTTTCTTCTACATCTCTGACATCAAAAGGCCAGGTGTTAGGAGGAATTATAGAGTTTATGAGGCCAACAGTACAGCCCAGCCCGCTGCAGGCCTCATCTGTTGAAAGGCCCACTTGCCTCCCTACGCCTCTGGTGGGTGGCTAAAGCTCAGGTCAGGCCCCAAGGGGTGCCCATGCACCATTTATCATCAAGAAGCATCTCTGAAATGCCAAACTTTATTTATCGATCTTCCCATTCTATGTTATCTCTAACAAGCCACAGGAAAAGTAATATATTTTGTAGGGATTACTCCTTGTAATGTTACATAACATACTCCAAGAGATAACTCAAACATGCTTTGTCTTCTCATTATCTAAACAGACATGCCTCCCTTTAAGCCATCCACGGAGGTCATCACCCAAATGCCCTTGTGGAAAATTCATTAATCGAATAACTAATTTGAAATGGACCTTCAAAGCATTATTCATTTCCCCATCATTCTCCCCACATCACTTTAAATGCTTTGTGGGGATAATGATTGGACTGATGTTTAATTAATTGTGAAATTGTGAATTAAGGCTAAGTTAAATGATAAATCTTTTTTTTTTTTTTTTTTTTTTTTTTTTTTTTTTTTTTTTTTGTGCATGAGAGAAAAAGAGAAAGAGGCAAAAATAGCCTAAGAGAGCTTGATCAGTGATTTCCTGGAGACACTTGGCAAATGTCCCTTTATTCTCACAACACAATTCAAGATTGACCTTTGTGATGCAAATCTTTTTTTTGTCTGTTTATTCTTGGTGGATTTCAAATTCATCACATTGATGCTCTAGGCCACTGAACACAGATCTATATGTGACTTGTTGTTCTCAGTACGTTTTACTGGAAAGATTGAGGTGTGGAAATCAAAGCCATAATTTTTGTTTACTTCATGTGATGATCAGAAGTCTCTATCTTTAAGGTGTTGGAGTTAAGCATTCATTGTCAAGCAAGGCATCCTTATCATGCCTGACATTTTATCCTCACTCTGTAACAGGAACTCAGTCATTGCCTTTGTTTACTGGCTCTTCTCTTGGGTTAGCAGATGCAACTAGGAACTATAAACAGTTCCTAAAAACCTCTTCATATGACACCTGCTTCCTCTTTTTATGTCTTCAAAGCACTCACATAAGGGCAGCTAAGATCTTTTTAACATTCAAAGGAACATTTCATTTGGGGTGTGTGTGTGTGTGTGTGTGTGTGTGTGTGTGTGTGTGTGTGTGTGTATGTGTGTGTGTGTGTGCGTGTCTGTAATCAAATACCTAATAAGAAGCAAAGTAAGGGAAGAGAGGTTTATCCTGCCTCACAGTTCAGGGAATGTAGGCCATCATGGTAGGCAGAAAAGGAACAGAGTCAGAAGTGGCTTATAGTGTTAGGAGAGCATGAGTGGCTAGTGACATTACAACACTTGGCAGGGAGCAGAGAGCCTGGCCTCAAGTGCAGCTGACCTAAATTTATATACCTCAAATTTCAACCCCAGTGACCCACATTATCCAAGTAGGTCCCACGTTCTCCAGCTAAGTCCCACTTCCTAAAGGTCCTGTAACCTCCAAACATAGTGCCACCAGAGGGGGACAAGTATTCAGGTTGTCTGTTGAGAACCAATTTACAGACATTATACATTGTCAACAGACTGTTGACTGCAAGCTTGTAGTATGACCTTCTCCAGACCACTAGGACAGTAATGATGGAACCTCTGGTCATTGCTGGAAAGAGGAGATGATCTGTGTCCAACTTTCCTCTCTAATTGGTTCTTTTCCTCCTGAGATCACTTTGGATTTCATGAACAACAGGTCAGATAGGTGAACATTTTATGACAAGAGCTAGAACTTTTCATCAGGCACCGGCAACCTTCTTATTACAATAAGACTCTGAATAGCTAATCTGTCCTAATGATCAAGCAGACATGTCCTGACCAAGACTGATTGACAAGTCATATCCCTGGGCTTTCTCTGTGTAACACCAAAGCTCTTGTTAGCATCTTAGAGTGTCCTCAAGAGGCTGGTTGCCCTGTTCCTTCCCAGTAGGGTCACAAAAGATAAATTCATCACTAATCATCTCTTATTTGTTCTGCAAGAGTCAATGGCCAACTTGGTTTCCTGGAGGCCCTAAACTTTAATTTCAAGCTCAGGATTCCAGAAGCAACTGTTTTTGTTACTAAAGTTTACTATCAGGTACATGTCAATTATATTCAACCTAGATTATTTACATTATATAAACCTACTCATGTCCCTTATTTTAATTAGTATTTTCTTGAGGACAGGGTCTAAGTTTTCTTTATGTAGCACTGTATGTGTTGTGTACTTATTTCATCAGAATTGAAATACCCTTTCCATAGGAAATAAATTAAATTTATAAGCCTTAGGAAGTTCCAGAAACATACAAGATCCTCGAAGCCCTTCCCCAAGGACCTTGCCTATATGAACAGTAACAATTTCCTTGAAGGAGAGATTGTCTAACCAGCTCTAACTGGCTTATCTGTTTACAAGTCATGCAGATAGCTTCAAGGAAATAGCTTTTCTGAGTCATAAGCTAGGCTGGAATGGACTTTTTAGTTACAGATCTGTCTTCAAAATATCCATGCCTCTATAAGTAACCTATCTTCCAGACTTCTATAAACTCATTGGTTCAAAAAGCTTGATGTAGGTGGGACTATTTTTTGACCTATCATTGGTATCTTATTTGGGGTAAATAGACATTTGCTTGCTCTCCAGAAGAAAAGTTAAGTCATATATTCAACACATGTGTAGGCATAGATTTTTCAAAACCAACTTTAATAAGGGTTCTTAAACATTTCAACCTCCCTTCTAGCCTACTGATCAAAGATAGGGGAGAAAGATGGTTAATAGGATAAGAGGGATGTGGATATGTTTAGTTCTTTGGGGTGATTCCAATCTTCCTTGTCAGGATATCAGCAGTAGAGTTCAAAACATCAAACATGAATCAGTAGTAGCAGTTTAGTTCAATCAGCAAACACCAAACACAAATAAGTAGTGGTTGTTCATTCCAAAAGAAACTGCGAGGCTCTGCCAAATTGGAACTAGTACATGGAAGTGGCAAGAAGCAACTGGAATGTCATGAGAAACTCTTTGGTGCGTTTTCCTCTACAAAGTCATGACAAGCAAATACCAGTGAAGAGCACCAAAGTGTGGCACGGCAAGAACGTTGTCAATGAAGACCAGTGAAGGGTTGCAAGGTGAACCAACGAAAGAGTGTCATCCATTGTCTCTTGGGTTCTACTTATATTCTTTCCAAACATCATGCATCCTCTCACATGTCTGCTTTAGCAAAACTTCTTCTCATAAGACTGCTTCCAGAAAAACATATGACACAACTGAGTCTCAAAAAACCCAGAAATTTCCAGTTCACATGTGTTCTCTGATGAAACAGCCTGGATTTTTGTTTGCTTTCTTATCTTCCTGCAACTCTTGCTATGTGTGTTCACTTGGCCCAATCATTTTACTCAGGGAACTACTATGATAGCACTAACTTTATCTAAGGTATTAATTTCCCTTCCCATGTCTTCTTAGTAGTTATCACTATTTAATATTGTGTTTGTTTTTGCTGTTATTTTCTGACTTTCCTTCTCTGACTAGATATAACCTCCATAAGGAACCAAACTTATGAATTCTTTTCAGTGTTATATTCCCTATGCTGGTACAAAGGGAATTAAATCAACACTTGATAATTAATTAATGAACTATTGAAGACTAAAAGCTTTCTTTCTCCTATGTTTGGTAACCCACAGAGACTATTATATGAATATTGATTTAGAATGAAGTGAACAACGAAAAGCTATCCCAAGCATGAAGAGATAGATTAATGATCTGCTGGGTCTAAGCATGCCCGAAGCTAACATATCCATGGACACTGTCCACTCATTAGGCAATATATTTTCTTGTTTATCTGGATGATTTATGTTCTGTTGCTTTCATTTTCAATCAAATAAAAAGTTAAGAAATAGACAGTTACTTGTAGGTCATTTCTGTATTAATTTTATTACCGTACCTATAATACTACTTACTTTCCACTTTATTGATTTGTCAACATTCCTACATTTATCTATACAAAAGGCATTTCAGGATTTCTTCAGGCTATCTATCATCAAATTCTTTTTAAATACTTGCATATACATCTAAATTCTGGAGTTCATCTCTCTGAGTCCTGCTAACTTCATAGTTTACCTGATGCTAATCTTCATCTATGACATTTCTGGATGATGGAATCTAACTTGAAATCCTTTCTCTGCCTAGGCTGGTGCCAAGGAGCCAGCCAATGTAACTCATGTATTTTGGTGCCTGCAGAGCCCAGGTTCTTACAGATACAGTAATCATTCCCATAGAGACCATTGATTGCTTACAAAGGTCTAGTTTCAGCTGGTAAATATTACTATTAGCCCCTCTATTTACCAATTATATAACCTTATTCAAAACTCTTAACTATTCTTTATGACCTCCTCATCTGTAACTCCAGAATAACCTAATGTTCTGTCTTGCAGACTTAGAGACAAGGTAACATAGCCAAAGTCCTTTTAGCATAGCACACTGCACATAGTAAGCATGTAATATCTGTGGACATGATTGTTTTTATTTTCATAGAATGAGCCTTCCAGAAATGCCAGAAAGCTGAAAAGCTTTTATACCATCTCGTGTGTTTCTTAAAAGTTTATTGAAAGCTTTCATTTTTCTCAGCCATATTTCTCCCTGAGTTAATACATGTGCTTATAATCTATCTATCTGCTGATCTATTGATCTATCTATCTATCTATCTATCTATCTATTGTCTAACAACTATTTATCTACCCATCATCTATCTAATCTAATCTATCTGCCTCTATACCACACTATAATGCTTTCATGGTGTTCATATTATGAATGCATCCTAACTTATTTAGTAGTCAATTGTTGACCATCACATTGAGGTTGTTTTTCTATTTTGTACTTGACAAAATTATAAAAAAGAACATCTTTGTCTTAAAAAAAAAAAAAAACTTTAGGAATAATTAGAGTTTTGTTTGCCTTTCTTTAACTAGAACGCAGTAACTCCCATGCCTATCCTAAAATGGATCAATAATAACCAGTTATCAGTAGTAAACTGTTCCTATGAATAAGTACAAACTTTGTTTCTCGTGAAAGAATCAACGTTTTTATTATTCTTTTATCTTTGCTTTTTCTATGGTGGCTCCATTAAGTTTCAGGGCACATTGTCATTCTTTGTGACCAAATTTCCTAAATCTGGGTCTTCTTTTCTTCCCTAGGCACCTTGCCTCCTGGGAGGAAACATCCATGTTATATTTTTAGCTCTTCCTTAACATTCTGAGCCTGGAGTAAGCGCTTGTCATATAGTTCGATTTTACATTGCTAATAGAAGCCTCAAATTTGTTCAAGTCTTTTGAAACTAACCAAACACCCAAAGACACCAAAGATTCAACAATCTAACATTGAGATTAAATGAGTTTTTAAAACCTCTTTCCTTGAAGTTTATTTTGATTACTTCTCTGCCCCTAGATCTTAAGATAAGAATAATTTTCAGATTAGCTACCACTAAAATTATCATCTTAAAAGAAGGCTCTGTGAATAAATGTCTTAGATGATCAAGGTTTAATCCAGTTTGGAAATGAGAAATGGGCATGGATGTTTATTATTATTCCCTAATTTCACCCCAAGTATAAAGAGCAAGGACAGTGATCTACTCTGCCCTTGTCTCTCTGGTTTGCCAGATTTCCAACATTTCCAATCCATTTTATTGTTTGGGAACTGATAAAACCAGGAAGAGGTGGGATGTGTGGAAAAAGTGGTTTTAATATACCAGCTAAAAATAGACCTCCACTTGAACACTGTTGAGGGACCAGAAGGCTTTTCTTAACTACTTCCAAATAGTTCTCACAAGAGTGGCTTGGATGGTTATGTGCCCTTGGAGTGGGATACATGTTGTACAGCTTAGATGACCAACTGTGTTTGGCTGAAGCATGCTTATTGCTAACTTAGTGTAATAACTTTTGTGGATAAACAAATCAAACACAAATCCACAGGTCAATTACTCTGAAGAATGTCCAGCTGATTTTCCTGTTTGAAAGAACGCTAAAGCTTTTCAGATTGAATTAGAGGCTTTCAAGAGATCAACTGATTGGACTAACAAGTAGATCTTGTGTTTTTGAACATGTAGGATATTGTTGGAAAGGTCCCCAAGCCACAGGTGTTGAGGAGGAACTCATGCTCCATTCACTTCACAGTGACATGTCCCTTAACTAACAACTCCATCTCTTCCTCAGAAGAACAAGGTTTTCTTAAAAGATGTCGAACCTCTCAATTAAAAGTCAATTAAAAACCAAGACCACTTTCTCTTAAGAATGCCAGTGTTCAGTGAAGTCCCTCGTGGTTTTCCACTGAGATGACTCAGATCTAGGGTCATCTAATGAAATGGAACAGTTGGTTGATATTACTGGGCGTAGGGTGTAGCTCTGTGGTATAGTGTTTGCCTAACATGCATGAAGTCCTCATTTTAATGCCTAACACTGTCAAAAGAACTAAAAAATAAAAAAAGAATGTTTGATGGTAAGTATCCCAGAACATTGGATGTCATGAATCAGTAAAATCTCCCTCCTCTCCAAAAGCACAAAAAATCAACATGGGGCTGCCAACACTTTTAGTTGCCAAATCAACTGGCAAGAAGACTAAATGAAACAAAATGAAATTACTTTCTACTGTGACTATGATTTAATGAAATAATGGCCTAACAAATGCCAAAGAAGTAGAAAAAAAAAAAAAAAAAAAAAAAAAACAGGAAAAGACATACAGCCTATGAATTGAATTGAATGGATTTTTAAAGTTCTTATTGTTCCTTCTGGTGGTATACACCTGTAAATCGCAGCCCTTAGGAGACTGAGAATCTATGCTATTCTCAGTTCTCTAATGTCATGGATGACGGATATAAACCTGGCCTCAGACAGATCTTCCACAGTCAGAACTGCCACATGACTGACACTGGGCTAACTGGAATAAAATATTGTATAGAGACAGTGGGTAAAGGAAGGCCTTGGTAAAGAGTATCCTTTCAAAACATGTGTGCCCCTGGAACCTGATCATGATATGTGATGTTGGAACGAAAGATCCTGTAGATATAGGTGAGTTGGGATTTCAATAATGATCATCTTAGATTTAAAATGAGTCACTTGTTCTGTAGATAGTATCCATTTTATAGTAAAAAAAAAAAAGTCACTTTAGGTGTAGACACATAGAGATGAGACACTGAGATGCTGAAAGGTGAATGCAGTTAAAAGCTAAGGAATGCCAAAGATTTCCAGCTGTAGTTGAGGATTGAGTTGTTTGTACAACTGATTTTTTTTTCCTCAGAGTGAACAGAAAATAACAATTCTACTCACTCCTTGATTTTTGTTTTCTAGCCTCCTGAATTATGAGCCCTTATATTGATAGTATTTTAAGCTACTCTTGCTTGTGGTGATATGTTATAGCAATCCTGGGACACTAATACCCTGGGTTTGCTGAATGTGCCATCTTTCCAGCAAAGAGAATCCTAATACATCACAATAATAAGTCCTTGGACACATTTAGTCTTAGAATAAACTGGACCTCTGAATTTCATAGTTTGTGAGCCAATAGATGCCATCCAAGAAGCTCCCCCATGGTTAAACAAATGTGAGCTAAATTTCTCTCACAGATAGCTGAAAGACATCTGATAAAGATATCCCTTAGGGGTGAGAAAATCATATTCATCTTTAAAGGCACGGCCATCATGGCCTTTTTCTTACAAAGGCTTTTCTGGTCGCCCCACTCCAAAAGGCTAGCTTCTTCATCTAAGTTTCTACAGCACTATTCCCTCCCATGCATGATACTATTAAGCTCATCTTATCTTCCCTATGAGACCTTTGGCTTTTGAAAGCAAGCATCCATTCTTATCTGCTTTGCTTTACCACACAGCTCAGTCCCATTTACATAGCAAGTGCTTGGTACATGCTAGATGAATGAATAAATAAAAATGTGAAAGACTAAAGAGCAGCCTTGACTGTTTATTGCATAGAACAGAAGAAAATAGGTTGTTGTGATATGGGCTCACCTCCTGTTCCTAATCATACCAAACATACAAATCCCCAATCCACTTGCTCATCAATTGTTCTGCTAAGGAAACCAGCCCGGCCAAGACCGCTATGAACTGCCATTGGGTCAGCTCCTTTGCCAGCAGAATAATGGGCAGGCTTTTTCTAAAGGCAAGTTGCTTCTTCAGATCTGAAGTGTCTATCAAATCACTCTTTCCTGCATGAAACCTTCCAGTGAATTCCCACTGCTTTAAGAAAAAATCCAAACTCATGCTCGTGCCTTACAAGATCCTGTGAGATCTGGCTTGGCCTAAGCTGCTTAATCCCATCTCTCCAGTCTCCCCTATGTTCTAGTTTCCAGCAGCACAGTGAGAACCCCTCCAGAAGCTTCTCTTGCTCTCTTTATTTTCTCATTTTCTCCTTCCCTCATACCATCCTCCCTTTCTCCCTCCCTCCCTCCCTCCTCTGTCCCTCCTTCCTCTTCCTTTCCCTTCCCCCCCCTACAATTTTGTTCTTCTGAAACATTCCCCTCCCAGCATGCTTTCTATCTTATTCATGCAGGTGTAGTTAGTGCTTTCCAAATATATGACTTTCTCCAGGGACAGTCCCTCATCCCTGCCAGTGCTCCCAGATGCATCTGTTCTTCTGTAGCATAGCTTTTGCCACAGTGCAGTGTGATTACCCATGTACAGGATAGTCTCCCTCATCTCGTTGTACTCTTTGAACCTTGTCTATTCGAACATTTGGATTTCATTTCTAGCACCCATCCTACAGGAGGGACACATATTTATCAAAATATCAAATAAACAGATGGAGGGCTTGAAGGTGAACCTCAAAGACCAGCTTGAGCTTATCACATTCTTCTGGGCTCAAATTTCCTTCTCAAGGAACAGCCAGGCCTTCCTATCTTGAGCAGAGAATGACAATCCACAGTGTGTTGAGAGTGAGAGAGCGAGCGAGCTCATTTCTAACATAATGTCATGGTTGCCATTAAAGGCCTTACAGAAATCATGGTAAGATTGCACAGGCTAATTCAGCAACAAGAGGTCAGGGACAGAAGGCAGTATCTAAGGATGTACATAGACCAGAAGGCACATATAGAACATATGTGTAGAGAGCAGAAGGAGATCAGTTCCCACTTCTTGTCCTAATAGAAAGGCTGAGGCCTTTCTCTTGCTTGAAGGCTAAAACAATCATGCAAAAGAAGCACTTGTGTTTTCCTCTGTGTATGAATTTGGTTGCTGTTTTAAGGTTTTCTTTTGCTTTCTAATCTTCCCTATCTATACAGATAAACAAACCCAGGCCAGCATGGAAGAATCAGAAAGCCCCTCACCCCCACCCCAGTCAGTAAGAGCAAGGCAGAGTTTTGTTTAGATGAGCCTTTGAACTGCACTTGACCTTGTTTCTTACAACAACAAAGCTTAGTCTATTTAAATTCAAGTCGTTTGTTATCCTTTTCATCTTCAAGCCCTGCCATGGGACTTGGTGTACAGGAGATATGAAATAAGTATTTGGTGAATGAGTAAACATATGAATGAGTGAATGGACAGAAAATAATGAACTGTGAAACTATGTCACAGTAACTCTTACACACCATAGAAACAGAGTTAGGAAAACAAAACAAGATGGTACAGAAGCATCCTGAGGCCTGCAGGAAAGGATACTTGAGAAAAAGAACTCAGCTAAATATGTATGTATTGCATCAGAACCATTGCTTATCAATCTAATAAATACCATGTTCCAGTCATGGATGAGGCTCTCCAATTGATTCTCCGATATCTGTGTTAGCTGATGACTGGCACACAGCATTTAGTTATAAATCCAAGAAAGGGTTGTAGTCCACTGGATTTAACAAAAGCTTTCCAGGAGTTTTAAATCAGATGGAGACTCATTTTCAGAATCTCTTTTGGTAGAACTCTGTGAGGGCGTAATGAGCATCACCTGGTTGGAAATAGCTCGCAGAGACCCTTGAGCAACTATCATGACATCATCCAGAAGGCAGGGACCTGGCCTAGGATACTGATGTGAAGTTAAACTAACTTTAATTCTTAGGTCATCTTGTCAGATAATAAAGGCTGGATGCCTCATTGATGATGTTACAACATTAGGAGTAGATGTGCTGGAGCAGGCCAGACTGTGTAAGTGCTTTGCAAAGAGACTAGTGCAAAGGACGAGTATTCACGCTAGCTATTAAGGGTATCTTCCAGACACACTGATAGGGAGAAACTTCTTGCGGAGATGATTCTTGCAAAATAGTTGGGATCTTCTGATGTCAGGTTCCTTCTTGTCCTCCACACTTGGTGTCCCGTGACTGTATTCTCATGAATCTCATTTTCCACTTGAATCACAATGGTCCATCTACTTCTCTACACTTTTCCATTTTCAGAAAAGTCTATTGGTTATGTATGTATTGGTTATGCCTAACAAGTTACCCTAAATCTGGTATATTAATATCTATATTTTAAAATATATATTATTAAACATATTTTATAATCATAAATAATATATAATATAAATGTTACACATATTATATGTTATATAATGTAATACATAGTATAATACATAATATGATATTTTATCATTATATATATTATACATAATTATTATTTATTTTATTTTATAATTATTTTAAAATTATGGTTTCCTTAGTTCAGGTATCTGCATGCCACATGATTGGGTCTTCTGAGGATCTCTTGCAAGGTGTCAAGTAGAGCTGTAGTCACTGACAGTGAAAGACCTGAGAGGAGAGAGATTTGCTTTCAAGCTCAATCATGGGGCTGTCGGCAGGACTCATGTCCTTAGAGCTACCTGAGTAGTTCTTTGAAGCTTTCTTTCCTGGGCATGGAGCATGGACCTATTCACAAAGTAGTCTCTCAGCAGGATGGCTTGCTTCTTTTATCGGAGCAAGCAGGCAAAAAAGGCAGATAGAGAGAACCACAGCCAAAGTTAGAAACCTGGCAAGATAGAAGTTAGGGAGGTTTACAGAGTAATTTTTAGAGATGCCTTCCTACTACTTGTAGTGTATTTTATTCATTATAAGTGAGTCAAGAGGTACTGTTCACACACACACACACACACACACAGACACACACACACATGCACACAAGGAGATTTTATAGATCATGAATACCAGTAGATAGAGACCACTGGAGGGCATCTAAGAAGAATGCCTAGCGTGTAAAGCAAACCACATGGTAGGAAAAAATGGTTCACAGAATTTTGTCTCCACTGTCTGCCTTCTGGAGAGGAAAATGGATATTTATGATTGCGGCACTGTCTGTGAGAAAATTTTTCTGATTTAGGCTATAGTTTGGATATTGTTCAACCCCTCTGAAAAGGCGTGGGCTCTGCAGTGATAGTGTCAGGAAGTAGTAAAGCTTAATAGGAGGGCTTTGGGTCAGTGGGGCTTCCCTCAGAGGGAATGGAGATGTTCCTCCTGGGACTGGTTTTCCTGCCTGAGTGTTTCCGTAAAAGCCTGAATTGGGCCCTAGGATCTGAGCTTCCAGCTTGGTCATCTTATCTCTTGCTATGTTATAGACAGCTTCCTTTACCACTTGCCGGACAAAGTGCAGCCAAGAGGGAGCTGAGACGATTCAGGTTCACTGTCCTTGAATCTACAAAACTGTGAGCGAGTATTTCTTTTCTTTATAGCGCTGGCCAGAAGAAAGCGTTTCATTGTAGACTAACGAAATGCTTTTAACTTAAGGGTTAAAGGAAGTTTGGTTAACAAATAGTTTCTGCCAATTTGCGGGCTGCTTTTACTTTTGTGGGTTATTTCCTTTGCTGTTTAGAAGCTTTGGTTGTTTGCTTGCTTGCTTGTTTGATGGAGTCCTACTTGTTTACTTTTGCCTTTTTTTCACATCAAAAAAGTATTGGCATGGAAAATTTCCTGTTTTCTCCTAGGGGTTTTATGATCTCATGCCTAACATCCATATTATTGATCTAGTTTAAGTTGAGTTTTGTGTGTGTCATAAAAACTGTCTAGTTCCATCCGTTGTCATATTGTTATCTAGTTTTCTCAACATTGGTTATCATTGAGACGATCCTTTCCCTACATGTTCTTGGTGTTCTTTAACAACAATAATGACAACAATAAAGCAGGCTTGGATTTACTTTTCGGTCCCTGTTCTAGTCTGAGTAATTCCTCTGTGGGTACCAGGTAAAGGGAATGAAATCAGCACCTTGTCCAAATATCTGTGCTCCTGTGTCAACTCTAGTATTTCTTCCAATAGCTAAGATAAGTAAATAATCATAATATTTGTTGACAGATGGATTGGCAAAGACATTGTGATGTGTGTGCACATCTCAATAGAACATAGAACATCAACATACATTGGGATATTATTCAAATTCCAAAAATGGAAGAGTACCTGCCATTTGTGACGCTATGGGTAAACCTGGATGACACCATGCTAAGTGACACAAGCCAGTCATAGAAATCAAAATATTTCATGATCTCATTTATGTGTAGAATCCTTAAAAGAGTGGAGTGCAGAGAAATATAGAGCTGTGACGAGGAAAGGGGAAGCAGAGCTGTATATCAAATGGCAGAAAGATGCAATTGCCTTGAAATGCAAAGGTCTAGTGGTCTAACATGGCAGAGGACTGCAGTTTTTACTATTGCTCTATATAGAACCCTTGCCAAGAGAGCAGCCTTTAGTTGTACTTTCCACAAAAGACTAATTTTCTGTGTTCATAGTACTATAGCAATCCTTTCATTACATATAACAAAACTTCATATTGTACATCTTAAACACAGGCAATGAAAGTGAATTTCTGTATTTTACTAGATCTCAAAAGAATGAGAAATGTGCTGTATTTGCTGCATTCCAGATATGTGCTTGGCATATATCAACTCATAGAATCTCCTTACCGGACTTACAAGAGATTATTATCTCATTTCCAAAAAAGGAGACTGAACAACAGAGAGATAAAAGACTTCCCCAAGTAAGCTTCTCTACTTAGTGAAAGAATAAATATTCTAGTACAGCAACAAAATCTGGAGTCCAGGCTATTATGTATTATACCCTATAGCCTCCCCCTTCCTGGATGGTTCAGATTACCCACTGTTTGGGGCTGAATGGTGCCTCCTCAGTCTCATGTGGAAAGTCCTCTTGTACTCTAAGATTTCAGATAAGACCTGTCCTTGAAGAGACAACTAAGGTTAACTAGGTCATTAAGGTATTTCCAAATCCTCCTGTGTTATGAAAGTCTGAAAAATAAGGAAGAGGGTGGAAAAGGAAGAAGAGGAGAAGATGAATAAAATAATAATAATAATAATAATAATAATAATAATAATAACAACAACAACAACAATCCTGGAACATTACAAATTTCTGCTGTTTCTGCCACTAGTCATGGTATTTGTTGTGGTAGCTCTAGTAACAGTAATATTCCAGGATGGTGTGGGCCATATCTTATCTGTGGTTCCCAGGATAGCCTGTCACAGTCTGGTTTTATTAGTTCACGTGATGCAGAAAGCCTTTGGGATTTTGCAGCCAGAGAAAAGACTCATCTTTAACTTGTAAAATTAGGCAAGTTCCACAATTTTGCTATACAGTAAGAGTAATATCATGTAGCTCACATGGCTGTTGAGGGAATTAATGAGATAATATGAAGATGCCTGGGATAGGCCCTGACATATTAAAACGTTACTCTATGACACTTACACATCAAATGGCAAGTCACATGCTAAAGCAATTACTGGAGGCACAAAGCAAAAGTGTGGTCTCTGGTTCACTCTATGCCCGCAAACCTTGTAATGAAATGGGAAAAAAAACCCTTTTAGTTGTCCTTCATTGTGGACATTTGAAAAAAACTGGTTCATTGTGGCTACTCTTCAGACTTGTTCAGATCCTTGTAATCATTCCATGTAAATGCAAATGTCTCAAGAGAATTCCCAATGACTTAGTTTCCAGTGGCCTCTGAATGCTTTGGATTGGAGATGATCTAGAAAAATTAATACTCACAGTAGCAAAAAATTGCATCAGAAGGACTTCAACCCAAGGAAGTCCCTGCTTACTGAGGTGGTACGCAGCAAAGCAGCTTGCCCATGCATATACGACTGGCATGATGAATTCAGTCTGAGCCTGAGTCAAATGTAGAATGCTAATAAAACCATCACAGTATCAATTCCCTTGCATTATATTGATTAGCTTGCGTTTGGATACCAACTTCAATTGTAGGTGACTTTTCAAACACAGAAATGAACAGAGTTAAAATCCATTGGATGGCAAAGGCCCTGGCTAAAAATATTTGGGGGATGTTCTGGCAGAAGATAAGAGGCTCTAGAGAGAAAATCCTGTTTTAATTCTCAGAATCTGGGCATACAAAGGGTATTTCATTTCTTTTCCTCTTGACAAAAAGACTGCAACTTAAAATTCAGTTCAATAAAACTAAAGAATGTGACTGTGGACTGAACTGTGTCCTCTCCCAAATCATATGCCGAAGCCTTAACCTTTCAGTGAGATTGTGGTTGCTGATAGGGCTTTTAGGAAGTAATTAAAGTTAAATGAGGTTAACAAGGACAAGGTCATCATCTGATGAAATTGGCTGCAGGGACTCAACCTGGCCTGACCTCAGCCATCTTGAGCCATAACCCCCATGATTGCCCAAGAATTACTCCAGAATGTTTTCTTTATGCAGTTTTTCAGCATACTACCAACAGACAGAACGACTGGAGTGATGGGTAGAGCTTCCTCACTGGACCTGGGCCAATTCTGCTTGCTGGCACCCTCGTGTCAGCATGAGATAAAATAAGACCCTTCTAGCTTGGAGAAGAATCACTTTGGTCCTAACTGCTAGCTAAGATCCTCCCTCTGAGCTGATTGGCAGGGGTCCACTGGTGCTGTCACAGCCTTTGACCATGCTCTGTAAGAAGTCTTCAATAAACTACATCCTGCAACAACCCTGGATTTCATAATGGTGGATTTACAGATTATTGCTCCACACTCTGACACTTTAAGACACTGGGAACTATGGCTTAGACGGCGTTATTTCTTACAATCTTTTTTTCCAGGAACTATGTGAAAACAATCCCACTGTCAAGGGCAGTAGGTACACTTACCAATGCTTGCAGAACCCCGTTTCTCTGGCTTTCAGACCCCAGTAACTTCAGAACTCCTATGTTAATGATCAAACCCTTCTCTGATTCATGTAAACATGTTGGACATCACACATGCTCAATACTTGCCCTAGATACTTTGTTCCTCATCATCACAGTATCTGCTGGGACTTTCTCCAGAAGCCTCTTGGTGAGAGTACTGTAGCTAGAAACTATTTTCTGTCCCATCTTGTCTCCAGCTGTGTATGACAAAGGGAATGCCATTTTTCTCTTCTCTGGTTTGGTTTGGGTGATCTGATCAGACACATGTGTCTGCTGAGTACGCTTCCAAAAGACCCTAAATATGACATAGGAGAGTGTGCTTTTCCCCCTAGACAAACACAGTTCTCTCCCCAATTAACTCCAAAAGAAAGCTCCCAATATCTTATGCCCCTTTGGTATCTGATAGATTTATAAAAGACAGGTAAGAGAGGTGCTGCCTTATACTTTCCAGCCAAGCATTCCTTGGGAATAGGACTGTTTTCATCTTTTTACAGTATTTGAAGACAATTCCTTGTCTCTCCTTGCAAAAGTCTCAGTGTGCCTTATTTTAGAACATACTTAAAACAATGATTTTTATCAAATTGGTCTCAAGAGTCTTTCACTGTTTCTCCTTCAAAAAAAATGGTATTCTTTTTCTTGTAAAGAATGCTAAGGAAAAATGATAAAAATCTACAGTCCTTCATCCTGCATTTTAAAATGCAAGAAGTAAAAATCAAATAAAGTAGGTCAAGGCGTGAATGGAGCTAACAGACTAGAGCTTCTCCACATCAGCAAATATTAATGATGATAGACTATCAAAAGTACTATAAGTTCTTTTAGTGTAAGAAAATGTTACCAAGAGGTAAGCACTCTAGTTTTTGTTTTTTTTTTTTTTTACCTTGGCCAAGGAAACAGAACAAATCCAATTTTACAAGTTGATAACTTAAGACTTTATAGGTAGCCATTTTGTATATTTGAGTAAACCTACCTTATTTTGCATTTGCTCAGATTGTGTGCAATAAGCAGACACCTTCAACTCACTAAGTCCAAGTGAAGTCTGTCTAAATGTTGCCTGTGATTCAGTGATAAAGCCCTCAGGGATATGAAGCAATATTTAAAATTGGATGGTTGGAAGAAACAAAATGGAGGTGAATGTGAGGAAGAAATAATACTTGAATTTGAGACTGGAGGTACCTGAGGGAAAACTTCAAGTCTCTGGTTTATTGTGAGATTGGAGAAGGTTATGAATATCCCCCATTATTCTGGAACATAATAGCACTCAGTTGGACAAATATAATAAAATGTGTAAGTAAAATTAAATGATGGAGCTATTATTCTTTCTAATAATAGAAATTCTAATATCCAAGATGCCTGCTATGTTCCTGCAATGAGAAAGAAAAACTGAAAAAAACCTCTAAAACAGCCCATCACTATCAATATAATGAACTGGTTTTTTAAAGTCACTTCATATCAATGAGTTCTTTAAATAACTATTTGCATGATAAAGAGGAAATGGCGCTATTAGTTAATAGAGAAGAGGGATTGAGTTGAACGGAGCTGCCATGAGTACTATCAGCTCTAATCTCTCATCTCCTAAATATACAGCCTGTTTTGTTAAAGTGTTTATAACATCATTACTGTGCCTACACAAAATTGGAACCAGTACTTGATGAGATGTCTTATATGTCTATTTTTCAAACCAGCTAAGGTCCTGATCCCCTGGAGTCTATGCTAATTTCTCCTTATGAAAAGACCAGTCCTGTTATGTCTAGACAACAGTGAGGTCCAGTACTTCAAAGTAAGGGACATTGGTTTACAGTAATTGTTCTACCATTTTGAGGGCACTGGCAGCTAAATTTATCTAGGAAGTCTTTCATGTTCCATGAGTCCTCGATTCTGACTTTGCTCCCTTATGCTTCATCCATTTTTGGCTTTTAAAAAACACTTTTTCTTAACTCTTTGATCAGTTTCAACAACATATTTTGATCATATGCAACCCAGTCCCTCCCCTTATGCCTTCCAGATATTACCACCCACAACTTCATGTCCTCTTTTATTTTTTTATTCATTTATTTTTTAACAACACAGAAGCTTCAGTTTGTAATATCTGAGTAGTTCAGGGTCAGTGCATGCTTGCTTTTGGTGTCAGACTTACTTCTGTTGAACTCACTCCATGCCTTCCAGTAATTTCTAACTTAGCATCAGATATGTCTAAAGTGCTCTACTTCTGTCCTTGGGCTTATCAGAACTTTAGGTCTACCTAAATTCCCCATCAGTTAAAAAGAGTTTCCAACCATAATCAGCTACTAGTTCTTGGTGGATTAGTCAGGGTTCTCTAGAGTAACAGAACTTATAAAATGATTTTCTTTTTCTAGACAGAAAGAAAGAAATCTACAGATTCGTTCTATAAATTCTGTTACTCTATGTATATGAAGAGGATTTATTAAAATGACTTATAGACTATGGTCCAGCTAATCCAACAATGGCTGGCTGTGAACAGAGAATCCAAGAATTCAGTAGTTGCTCAGTCCACAATGGTAGATGTCTCTCGTCTTCATTATATGCTAGAATCCCAAAGAAGCAGGCTCTAATGCCAGCAAAGGAAGGAATGAATGTGCTAGCAAGGAGAGGGCAAGCAGGTAAAGAACAAAACCTTTCTTCTTTCATGTCCAGAAGATATAGCCCAGATTAGAGGTGGGTTTTCCCTGCTCAAATGATCTGAATTAAAGGCATGCCTTCCTAACTCAAAGATCCAGATTAGAAATGGATCTTCCCACTTCATGTTAGTAGGCATGTGCTCCAGTTTTGGATTTTGGTTCATTCCAGGTGTAGTTAAGTTGACAACCAAGAATAGTCATCACACTTGGCTTCAGTATTTTCCCAATCTTAATCAAGGATCACACTTCTGTCCTGTGTGACTCTCTGGTAGCACAGGAAGAGAAGCTCCAGGTACAACACAGAGTAGCCTCTTAGAAACTGGGAGTCTTCATCCTGCCATAGTTATATTCCTTATGGATTTCTCTTAAAAAATTAAAACCAAATTTGTAGGACTTATAGAAAAAGGGGAAGGGGAGGAGAGAAGGAAGAAGACAAGGAGGAGGTTGGATGGAGATGGCTCAGTGGGTCAAAAGTTTGCCCCACAAGCAGGAGGATCCGAGTACCCCAGAGCCCATGTAAAATCTGGGTTTCATAGTGCCTGCCTGTAAGTTTAACGTTCTTATGGTAAGATGGCAAACAAAGATAATGATCGTGGGCACTCAGTACTTCTGGCATCTGAAGTGAGGGTAGTTTCATGGAACTGAGCCCCTAACTTGTGAGATCTGCATTCTAGGTAGTTAGTAGCAGAAATAAATTTAATTCTCAGACTCCAGGTGTGTGTCCAGAAATGATTGCTGTGTTAAAAAAATCACACACACACACACACACACACACACACACACACACACACACACACACACACACACACCATAAAAACCACTATGAGCAATAAATAGCTTTTTAAAAAATACAAGAATATTCTCTGATGCACATGCGTGTGTTTATGTGCGTATGCATGTATGTGTGTGTATGTAATATGCATGTGCATTGTATGTATATATGTATATGCCAACTAGCCTGGCATACACAGTAGTGAACCACAAAGAGACTCTGTCTCAAATAATGTATCAATACTTAAAGTTGTCTACTGCTTTAAACACACACACACTATATACACGCATGGTGCGTACTGAGGAGGATAAAAAGATAGAGTTTTTAAAAGAGAGAAAGGGGAAGGCAACACTATATGCAAGGAAATTATTTTACATCTTGCTAACATCATCACGCATTTAAGGTGGTTAACACTAACCTCCTGCTACAAAGAAATGGTGGGTGAAATGTTATCTTCTCAACTCAGGTACCCCATAGACAAGTGTTCTGGAAAACAAAGCATGAAAGTGTCATTTCCAAACTCTCAAATTTGGAAGGCTAAATCCTTAATTTAGGAAGAAGGCTAAATCCTGTCTAGGTGGATTTAAGTTTCTGAGTCTAAAGTCTGGGAATTTAGGCATTTTCTCTTTATGAAAACAAATTTAAAAGTATAAATGGTTTCTTGTTCCTGAGAATGACTATTTATTTAGAATCGGCATAGAAATTACAACAAAGGACAAAATCTAAAACGCTTCCAAATATCACAAACATCTCAGAAAGTAACAATGTACTAATGAAGTTCCTCACACATCTCTGCAGTGCTTTTGGCTACATCATCTCTGATTACTTCTTCACATAACAAGACTTTTGAAGGGTAAGTATTTCTAGAAAAATATAAAATAAGCATTCTCTTAGCATTATTGATGGATATGCTCTTTAATAGCAATGATTTAGGATTTTCTTTTTTACCTTTAACACTAATTACCAGTAACATCTCATAAATTTGAGGAAATTGCTATCAAGGTTCTTTCCCATTTATAATCCTGATGAAGTTTTAAGTCTTGTACATTTGGAAATTCTGATGAGTTGCATTTCTTTTTGTCATTATCACAGAAGCAAATGTTTGATCTATCTGTGATTGCAGATTTTAGATTGTAATCCACAAACTGTTGACAGGAGAGCTTTTTAGGCAATATGGGTAACAAGTGAGTTTGCCTACACTTGATTCTGTCTCACTATATTTTCAACCATGGGCTTTTCCTCCAGGACCCGCATACTTCCTGTGACAGCACATTATATCATGCAGGTATGACCTATGACCTTTGTGGTGACATAGAGCAAGTTAGTGAGTAATTGATGGGACAGTGCCTGAAAACTAATTATTTGTCTGTCTATCTATCTATCTATCTATCTATCTATCTATCTATCTATCTATCTGTCTGTCTATTTAAAACAAGGAAGACAGAATATCTAAAGAATGTATGACAGAGAAGGGACACATAATATCAGGCCAGTGAGCACATTAGAGTATAATCAATTGGACTTTCTCCCATTCATCTTCCCCCAAATGCCTACAGCCACATCTATACTATTTGACTTTGAGGAACATATGCTACAGTGGAGCATGGAGTAAAAAAAAAAGGATCTTAGGAAATTAAAACTCGAGATCTGCAAGATTTTCATATCTGCATATCCTTAGGCAAGGCTTTTGTACTTCACGATGTCTAAAGCTAACTTCTAGATAACCCGACTTTTGTACCAGCCAGTAATTTCCTCAATGCCTATGCTAGTAGAGAAGCTAAGCTCATCATAAAGGTTAATTGATGGTGACTTAGTATTTGGCTGTTGTTTGAGAATAGTCACTGTCAGTGACTAAGAAACGAGACACCTAAAGCAAGAGGAGACATTTCTCTGAATATGTCAACTGATAGTACTAGCATAGAACAGACTACAAGAAAAATCCAAAGCAGCCTTAAAGTAGAATCATAACTCTTCTAGGAGAAGCTGCATTTTACAATTGAACAAAGATATAACAATTTGTTTAATACTGTGATATAATGATGCACACATATATTTATATACACACACATATATACATATACACATATATGAATCCATATTTTCTGCCCTTGCCACCTGACACAAAGTTTCTAAAAATACTTGTAATTTCTGACTGATGGGATGACAGGACCATTGTGTGTGGAACGCCACCACATCCTAGAGTACAGTCCATCTTTTCTTTTAATCAAGCAACTTTCTGGATGTTTTTTATAATTTCAAGATAGGGAATGAATGGGCAACAGAAAAGATAGTTCATGCTTAAAAGCTTGGCATTTTCTGCCCCATTCCTCAATCTCTAAGAAGATAGCGATGAGGAATTTGAATTACTAATAAATTACTTTTGTATAATGAAGCTTTATACAAATACCCAAACTACAGAGTTTGGAGACATTCTACCTTGGTGAATAATCCACATATTGGAAGCTGGAGTCATTCTATTTCAATGGAAGTCAGTCAATGGCTGCTGGTCATGGACGCTTCAGTGCTCAGGACCTTTCTGGATCTACCATATGCATTCCTCTGACTATTGATTTGTATCGTGTATAGTAAGAGTTTTGATAAGTATACTGAAGAATTCAAGTGAGGAGTTTCTGATTTATGAAAGTTGTTACTTAAAGTCGTTGTACTTGAAGAGAGAGATGTGCCCATGACTCAGTGGTAGAATTTGTCTTCTGCTGTGCACAGAATAATCCCTACTATTAAAGCAGTCTAGAAAAGGACACTGAGTCATGCTTAGAGCCAGTGTTTAAGTTTTTCCAAGAATATAATTCATGTACCCGACAATTATTGTCATGCTCTAAAGTCTTGTTTTGTTCTTTTTTATAAAGAATAAATATCAGCTCATTTATAATTGTTGCATACCAACCATTCAGGCAATTTTGCTAAACTCTTGTTTCAGCTTCTTGATTTTCTTTGGCCGTGTAGAAGAATTCCATTTGGTTGATGCTTCCTCACACAACTTTTAATCCCGTCTTTATGACTCTTCTCTCACTTTAATCCCTCCTCAGTTTTGCATCTCAGCTGATCTCACCTCATCTAAAAGTGTTTTGGGTCAGTGAGAAACGTATTTGGCTGCACAGTAGAAACCCTAGCAGCTCCCACCACACGGTACCTCACATAGGAAAGGGGTTTTATTCTTTCGTGCAGTAAAAGTGTAGTAGCAGGCAGTAAAGTGCCCCGGGGTGCTTCAAAGATGCCATTAGTGCCCTTGCCATTTCTGGCAATCTTCCCTCGCTGCCCTTCTCAGCACGAGGGCTTTTACATGCTTGTAATCCAGTAGCTGTAAGAAAGTCCCTGAACATTCAAACCTATATTCAAGTTACCTATAGAAATATGGACAAAGATTAAAATCATATCATACTTGAAGCATAATTCCTACTCTGCAGTACATGTATTCCCAAGTATAATAGGTATATGTTAACAATGACAATGTTGTTTGTTTTGAAGTGCATAATGTGTTAAAAGCACACAGTAATCCGCATTAGGTGTATAGTATTAAAATTCTTTGGAACACAAACAAAAAGTTATGTGTTCAAGTGAAATGTAGATTTTTTTTCCCATCCTCGGAATTTGAATTGGCCTTTTACATTGCCAGGGTCAACAGACTATGAAGAGGTTAAAGATATTCTAGCTTCAAGGGACTCCTCATGCTTTGGAAGCTTTTATTTATTTATTTATTTATTTATTTATTTATTTATTTATTTATTTATTTATTTTGATGTCACATATATTAGTCAGGGTTCTCTAAAGGAACAGACCTAATAGAATGATAGAATGATCATATTTCATAAAAAGGAGCTTATTACCTGGCTTTTCAGTACAACAGTGAGCTGTCTTCACATGGGAGAAACTGAGAGCCTTACTTAGTAATTAAGAACTTTAGTACTTAGAACTTAGTACTTAAAACCTTACTTAGTACTTACTTAGTTCACAAGGTTGGATGCTTCAACCATCCCAATCTGACAATACAGGCCTGGAGGATTCCTGGAAGATTGCCAGTCTTCAGTCTACAGTGGAATGCTGAAGAAGCTTGACTATGATGTCAAGAAAGGGTGATAACAAGATCAGCTACAGAGTAGATGCACTTAACAGCAAGAGATGAAGGAAGGCCAAAATAAAGCCACTTCCACTCAGACGCCTTTCTATCTGCCCCTGTGCTGGATGGTGTTGTTCAGTACTGGTAAAGGCCTTTCTTTAGTTAACCCTTCCCCAGAAGTACTCGTCCATACTCTCCAGACAGGTGTGTCTTTGTTGATTCTAGCTCCAATAAAGTTCCCAACTGAAATTAACCATCAGAACCCTCAGGCAGACTAAGAGATGATGTGGAACAGACTAGCTATCCCTAACTGAAGCAGCATAATATTTTTGAGCCTTAATGGGCTCATATTTAATCATAGGCATGAGTAGGAGCCAGCCAAGATAGCAGCGTGTCCAGCTGGGCTCCACCCGATGGAGTGGCCTGAAGAATCATGAGAAAAGGGATGATGGTTTTAAGGACCAAGTACTAATAGACATGAATTTCTCAGGGTTGTTTTCCTCCAATTACATTTCCATATGCAGTTCCCGTGACCTAGATGACTACATTTCTATTCTAAGTGAATGTTTATATTCCATTGTTTATCAATAGAAAGTCATTGTGTCTGTCATTAGCTTCTTTGTATTTAAGTCTTATAATAATTTCTGAGTGCATAACAGTAAGTTCACTCAGCTTTGCCTTACCCAGGCCTCACAGGTTTTCTTGAATTAATTCAGGGAAATTAGCCTAGTACAGTCATTCTTCTTGCTGTTAGATGTGGATGAACAAACCCAATGCAATCCCCCATGGAATTCAAAGCATTGTTATCCAAACTCTAAAGCAACCTATGTGTGCTCTCTGGCTAACTTGAGAATTGGAGGGTAAACTTTTCTCCCTCCTCCACCTCAGTGAGTGGATGAAGCTTTCAGGTCACTAACTGCCTGCCCAAGTCCCTTTGCAAGCTCCAGTAATCCTATCCTTGACACCCTGGCCTGCTGAACTAAGACTATCAAGCTGCCTTATTATCACAGCCCTTGCTAATGCTACATCATAGATTCTCCCTTCCCATGTTCTCATCTGGAGTGTTGAGGTAAAGCAGTTCCAGCATGTAGATTTATAAGTTTATCAGCCAAGAGCAGAGTGGTTCTGAACTGCAGGTAGAGAAGACAGGGAGAGCAAAGATCAGCCAACTGCTTTTCAGAACTCAGAACTTAATAGAAATTTAAGTAAACCATGCTGCACCATAACTTGAAAGTTTTAATTCAATGGAGCATCTTTATCTCTTGAGGTTCAAAGCTACTTGAGGGACTGTAGCATCATGTAATGAATGTCAGCAAGAAGGTACCATAGGCACTGAGAGCATGCCTGGTGGGTGCTGCAGAAAGCAGCTGCCCTACAATGTCTGTTCTTATTTAACATCTTCATTCATAAGGCAGAATAGGGAACAGACAGCGCACTGATGAGATTCACAGATGGTACTCATTTGGGAGATATTATGAATACCAGGGATATCAGGGAAATGATACAAAAGGACCTGGAGAAGGAATAACAATGAGCCCTGACTTTGAAAATGCAAAGCAATGTGTCTGAGTATAAAAAAAGAAATCTTCAACATTTCAATAGAGGGAAGAAAACTGGAAGTCAATGTTGAAAGTGACATCAAGTTGGAAAATGGAGTTAGATTTAAAAATAGGCCCTTTGAAATGCAGCAGTGAATTTAGCAGTATATTTCTCCATTTTCATAGATCTTCGATGTCTGAATTCAATGTCCTTTCTGTGTGTTCCCTTATCCCTAATGTGTCATGTTGTTTTTCTTAATGATAGTTGATGTTTTTAAAATCCTTTATCCTCTACTTTTTGAGCACAGGGGTTGGCTACATTTGTTCTTGCAGACCTTGACCCTGACTTACTGACCGCACATCCGAGTCCCTGGACAGTTGTTTTGTTACTAATCTCTTTACATGTGCCATGGTGGGAAAAGGAGAAAGGGAGAGGGAGAGGTCTGGAGAAATGGCGCTATAGATTGGGTCGTGGACATTACCCAAAGGCTGACACACATGGTAAAGGCCTGGTTCTTAGAGGAGCTGCTCTCTGGAGGTTGTAGACTCTTGACAGGAGCATTCAGGTGGACAAGAGATCTTTAGGTCATTAGGGCTAGGGTTTTAAAGGGGATTGAAGAACCCTGAAGCTATCAATTTGTTGTTGTTGTTGTTGTTGTTGTTGTTTTGTTTTGTTTTACCAGAAGCTCAAAACCAAAAAAGACAATAGATCACACAGACTGTAACCTTTAAATCTTTTTCTCTTCACAATTAGCTCAGGTACTTCATCATAGTGATGCAAAGTTGACTAACACATTGATGGTGACAATAGCTTTCAAATATTATTTTTTGAAGAGAGAAAAATAAAGTCTTTAATCACATTCAAAAGATACAAAGGAGAAGCATTTTGGGCTATAGAAATAAAGCATTTGAAAGTTATAAATTATCTTTCTAATCTGCAGATGTTTATATCAGTTTGGTCATTCCATTAGATATACAAGAGATTTGCCATAGCATACAGTACAATGAGGAAGCTCAAAATAACTATTCTCTGAGTGTGGTTTAGGAATTCCCATTTATACCCAAAGCCCCTTTAGAAGGTAGATTATGTCAAAATATTTTTATAATTATACCAAAATGTTATTGCTTCTTTTACAGTCATTTTTCTCTTGAGTGTGCCATGGAAGTTTCTGGAGGCTAAATAACAGGTACTGGTATCACACAATGACTAATACTCTTTCCCTCTATGGTTTTCTGTTATAAATATTTTTGCAGTCTTGGATTTTTAGAACAGTAAACATAACTTTGATACATACAAACATTTTAGGGGTTCTAGCTAATTATTTAATACCATTAAGCACTTCTTAGACAAAACCAATTATGGATTCTTGGCAATTGTGCATCTTGGAAAGAAACAAAATAAACTCATTTCACTAATTGTGTTGTTATTTTCTTTGTGCAAGCTCCCAAGACCTGGGCATCAGCATGAGATTTGTCTTGTGTAGTTGTTTTGGGGATTAAATAAGAAAACATGAGCAAGGCAGAGCTCAATGCCAGTGGCAAATAGACCTGTCAAAGAGTGGTTTATCATCAATGCAAAGGAAGAATAAGACATGGTGACTTCCAGAAGCATTGATAGGACCCTTTGCAAAATCCCCAGATTCTTTGGCAGAATCTCATTCATCCTTTAAGGAGAGCAGGGCAAGGAAGAGCAGGGCTTTAACTCCTCCTTGGAATTGGTGAGAAATAGATGCTGTGGCACTTTTGAGTAATGGAGGCTGTGAGTTCATTCACTCCAGAACTGTGCTCTTGGCTCCTATGTGCAGATCAGAACATCAAACATTATAGGTCCCCTCTGGTGGTTAGGACAGGAAAGGTCAGCTATTTCTTTCAAGGAGAGAGCAGAGTCTTGGCAATGACCTCTACTGAAGCAAATCTCTGCTGGCCACACAGTCCTAGGGTGTTTCAGGAGTTTGAGATTTCCTTTTTGGGTAAAGATGGTTGTTAAGGATGTTGACATTCAGAACTGTAAGACAATATTCTCTTCTCCATAGTTTTGCTTTCTGCTGTTTCCCTTACCGATAAGCAACACAGTCTAACATGATGACATGGAAAAATCTAGGAAACAACTTGTCTTATATGTTATACTGGTCTGAGAATGGCAATGAAATATTACACTATCCTTCTTTTCCATAGTTCAACATGCCCTTGCCCTGCAAACCATGCGGTGTAACTTACCTGCATGTTAGTTAGTGTTTATCTTGGATACCAATTGATTCCAGTAGTTCCCAGTGCTTGTACACAATGTTCAGACCAATCTGATATTTCTGACACCCACTGAAGGTCTTGAAACTTGCACCCTTGTGGCCATAGTATGGAGTGTCATACAAATAAAGGCAATGTAACCCATAGTGCAATGGGTCTACACTGGTTTTTAATGTCTCAACTAGCATTTCTATATGCACGGGTCTGTAGTTTTAGGACTAGAAATCTTGGTGCTTTCCTAAGTAAACTTTTAATATAAAGATTATATGAAGAAATGAGAACCCAGAAAAATCCAAATTATCTTTCTTGTGATTGTACAAATAAAGGAAAACCACATTCGTAATTCAATCAACAAAGGCCTGATTATGTATTCAGAGTAGATATTTTGTCTTATAAGTGGTTTGTGGATGAGAGGTCTGAGTACGGGATTTTATTAATTTCCAGGCATCTTACTGAGCAAACAACACAGCCAAGATTCTGGTCCATGTTTTCTAAAGGTACCTCACCGCTTGGACTACAGTATGACTCATTTTTAGGGTCATCTCCTTCCAGAATGATGACTCAGAGAATATGTCTGTGGTGTTGCTAATGCTATCCCCACTTTTTTGTTTACCCAGGCATTTAGGATCCACTATTCCCTTATACCCCTCTGTACTACAAAAGGCTTGTAGTATGCCTGTGAGTAGAAACTCCTGCCCCTAGGAAAATGGGGCATGACAGAGATACATCCCAAGAATATCTAAGACAAAATTCCCCAAGGACTCTTCTCAAAATTGCACCTCTATTTAGTTGTTATCATGGATATGCCCAGCAACGTCCATTTATTTACATTTTACTTTGAAGATCTTAAAATAGAAATGTCATTTTAGCAGGAAAATACATTTACTACTAGATACCATAGACTGGGTTCTCATATAAACATAGACAAGTTCCATTTTGAGATCATGAAGAAAGGAAAACCTGGAAAAGCTTTAGTGGGCACCTGGGAAGCATCTGGTATCAGGTTTACACTTCTCTAACCTTTCTAATGAACACTTCCTTATACAGAAATCAGTAAGGATTTTGGAAGATCCTTGGTGATTAGTAACACTAAGCTTTTAATATAGATATGATAAAAAGAGAGTCCAAATGACTTGCCTGTGACCATATGAATGGTAGAAAAAGCATTCATCTTACTTGGGAAGTCTTACTCAAATAGCATCATTTTCGAGATTGTGTATTCTTGAACTTCTGGTGCTACCAAAGCCAAATTGTTTATGCTATTTCCATAGATCCTTTGGCATGGCTTTATCCCAGACCATTCTGCCATCAATCCTTTCATATTATTTCTCACACAGTTCATTAGTCATCGAGGCAGCCCATTTGCACTGCCCACAGTTCAATGCATATGTCAACCCTGGGTACTTCGCAGTCGTGCCACATGTGTGGCAGCTATCCTATGCTGCTTGCCTCTCTGCTCTCCCTTGGTGTGACTTTCATGCAGTAACAGTCCACTTGTGGCACATCCTAGTACGTCTTCATGAACCATCTGGAGCCAAAACACCCAGCAATGTCACACAAACTGGGTCTTATAAAAGACAATGTTCCATTAAATTCTTCAATTACTGAGAAAGTCCCACTGACATCTTAAAATTCCCTGGGAAATGCATTTTAGGGTTCACTCCCAATAAATATGCATTTTATGAGAACTAAACACATATGAACTTCATAGGAAAAAATGTAAGTATCGTAGAAGATCATCTCTGTTCTGGGTACAGTCCTCAAGTTTGGTACTTAGAACATAAACCATTTATAGACACGAGCCTTTGGTCTATTGTGTTCCTGCCTGTCCACTCTGGGGACTTGGTATATGCTTCTTAGCCACTGAATTTTATATCTCATCTCTCATATCAAGATGCTACTGGATTCCACATGGGATCTTCATAGTGAACTTTGTTAATGATAGTTTATATCATCCTAGTTATTAAATGGACATCTAACCATTCAATGAATTTTAAAACCCTATAGTTCACACACGCAATGGTGACTTAGTTCTCACTGAACACTATGCACAAATACTGGGGCCCTATTGGAGTGAAATGAAAACATTTCACCCATGATTAACCTATGCCATCTCAGCTCACAGTTGGGTCACAATAATTATCCTTGTGAGCCTGTCCGTTCATATGGTGCTCCAGTGTCATGGAGGCCAAAGACATGTTTGCTGAGTGAATAACTGATGGCATATCCAACAAATAAAAACAATAATTGATAAATAGCTTTGCTTTGATGGGCCCAAACTATGACTTACACATATTTTCTTATTTAATAACTAAATAGACACAGCTTGTTACACAACTGTCCCCAAGGACTGCTAGAGGTACCTTTTTTAATATTCAATTTTGGTAAAATTTTCAATCAGTTGTCTCTTTCAGAGCCTCAATTTAGAGGAAATAACATGGAAGCTTCGAATCCTGCATTCAATTTGTCTCATTTAAAAACTATTCAAAAAAATCTGACAATGATATTAGGTGTCTCTAACATGACTTCACGGATCACTTAATAGGAGCTCGCTTTCAAGTCTGATCTAAGAGTCCAGGTTCATCTTGGTACTGAACCTTAAGTCTGCTCATCCTTGTTTAATGTGATGATGTAACCTATACGTACATTCAGAAGTCATTTGTCGGACAGTGCAGAGGCAATGGTGTGCAGTGAGAAAGGCGTCCGGCTCTCAGGGTTAAAATCTACCCCACACGTGCATTTATCTTGGACAGGCTCTGTTGTTTAAACTAAAAATAATCACAGCCAGTTCTGTGACATTCACCTGCTTAGTTACTCCTGCATAAAACATAAAACAGGAATGGAAATGAGGGCAAAGGTCAGCGGCGCAGCCGTGGCTACAGGGGGATTATTTTATTTCTGTGCTCGCGTGGTCTCATTGTGTCTGTTGGAAAATTGTGCCTATGTGTTGGGAGAGTGCGTTGATTTCCTAAGCTATAATTAATATACTTGGGCTGTTGTTACTCAGAGAAGATTAGAATGTTGCACCCTGGGCTATCTGTCACAATGCAACCAGATTACCACTTAATGCTCGAAAAAGACTGCCATTCCCGGAATCTCCCGGCCATTATGCAGGAGACCCAGCCCGCTCCTTTTGTTTCTTTGTCCTTTACCATATTCAAAATAGATATAAAGGTAAATACATGAATGGGTTTAATATATTCTCCTGAAATCCCAAATGAATGCGAACAATAATATCTGTCTTGGGGGGAGACAAAAGAAGAAAATACACAGAAAAATAATGGCAAGACGAGTGAACATTAAGGTAGGAGGAGGCAGAAAAAGGCTTAAAAATAGAATTTACATAATGAGCAAAAGGGAGAGGTTAAAAGCCTTTTATTCTTAACAATGGATTCAAGTAGACATTCCTCACATTCACCAAATACAAGGAATATAGCCATAGGATATTCTTTTTATTTCTCAAGAAAAAAAGCAAATATTATTATTTTATCAAAGGAGAAATCATTAATGGAGAAAAGACTGGGGGAAATAAATAGAAAGTTAAATTGTAGAGTCCTAAAAGCAAACATACAAAAATAATATTTCTCACTTGGAACAGGGAGAGAGACTGGTATCGGGAAGTCATGCTCTGAGCAAGTCTTGAGACCCTGCTCAAATCTTACCTGTTCCCACCCTTGAGAAGCAGGTGCTTACAAGATGAAAATGAGCAAACCTTCATAGAAGGGAAGTTGTTTGAAAAGTAGCCAATCTGCTCAGGCTGACAACAGACACAATTAGTTTGAGATATTGCCAATGGCTCCTCTGTGAAAAGAGCAACTCTGGTGCCCTCTGCCCTCTCACAGGGGCTCCTGCCTTAAAGCTGAGGTTTGACTTGGTTAGCCTCACTAGAATGGACTCAAGTGTTCCTCCTGTGTGTGAATGGAATGCACACTCTCCTTCAAAACACCAACCACTGAAGGAATTCTACATTTCTTCACCTAGTTACTTTGATGATGCTTCTGTACTCAGCCAATCCCCTAGGGACTATGCAAGTTTTGCTTTGTTTTGTTTTTGTTTGTTTGTTTTGTCCACCAATATGCTCTCATTTTTAATGAAATGACTCAATAACAGGTATGCCCTCAATATGGATTGGATAGATTTGGGAAGGTAGATAAAATTATTAATTTGCCCAACCTAAATTCTAAGCCCTGCTTGCCTGGTCCTCCTCTTTACCTTTGTTATTTTTATTTATTGCACCTTTATTTAATGAGATCTTTAGAGATTCAGTCTTCAATAATTTTTTCTTGCGTAGCTAAGTTTTACTTTTAGATTTACAAAATGAGAATATTCTACAAAGATGGACTCTAACTCCACATGCTGTGAACCCAGTTTACTTTATAAGCATCATCTTGTGCTATTGTTATGAATGATAAGTCAGTATTGACTCATTATTACCTGGAGTCTGTACCAATTCCAGACTTTTATTTAATCAGATGCTACTTTCTTGTTCCTAGATTCCTCCCAAGTTACCAAATCACTTGATCATTATTACAACTCCTTTAGTTCTTCTTAGCTGAGAACTCATAATTAGAGTCATGGGTTGAAGGCAGGAAACTACATGGGAGAAATACATCAGCATCCCAGCCTGCTCTGAGGTCTGTACCACCATGGCATCAATGGTGACACCATGCAAGTCCCATCTTCTTGAATGCCATCCTCACCCTTCAGAAAAGCTGGAGATTGAAGAGAAAACCCTCTTGCTGTTTCTCCTTCTGCCCCGTGAGAACACAACAGCAAGATGCCAATATGGAAGCAGAGAGAAACTCTCACCCAACGTCTTCACATGGTGGCATATGACTCCCCAGCGCTCAAAATTGTAAGGAACATATTTCTGTTATTTATGAAGTATTTTTCTAAGTTGTTGTTTTAGCAAAAAATAAAAAATAAAAATTAAGACCGTGTCTTGTTTCCTTTTGCTAGAGGATGCTACCGGAAATCAAGATTTGAGTGCTGTGTGTTGATTCTGATGCAATGTTATTGCCTCTCAACCTTATCATCAAAGAGCAAGGAGATAAATGTAAATAAGTGTCTTGATTTACATAGGTTTCCGATATCCATACATCTATAGATGTTTTCATTCGTAAACATCTGCATATATGTGTGAAGCTGAACTTGAGTTCATCCTGATATCTTAAATTCTAGTCTATAGTACCATCAGTCATCCTAGCCTCCCCCACTTGCTTTTATGGAACCCCCACTCCAACAAGAGGGAAAGCAGGCTCCCACCATCTGCCACCCATTTACTTAATTTTCGCACACAAGGGTAATAATAGCGCCAGAATTTTTAGCCGATATCCCCATGGGATCCAACATTATCAGCTCTAATACACTTATCTGCTGTTTCTTTGGCCTCTAATTTTATAGACTTCACTCATTGTAACTCACTTCAGTGCATGCCTCCTCAAACCTTATATCATCCTACATCCTGGTTATTTCCTACAAATGGGGTGTGGTTAGATTATTTATCACATCCTGCACTCCATCCTAGAATTCTCAGACATGCTAAATGACTGACCTCTGTTTGCAATCATTAAAAATCACTCTCTGTGCTGTAGAATTCAGTGGCTTCTGGCAAATGCAAAGTGTCATATATAGAATTATGGTGCCACACTTGGTGATGATATCTATAACAGTTAGCTGGGCATCATCTACACACCCGTCTCTTCTTTACCCTCCCAATTCCGGCTCAGCACTCATTTGTTTCTCTTTAAACGATTTCTTATTCCAAAACATTGGGAACCTCATGGTGTATAATTTTCTTAAACTGGCTTCTTTCACTCAACAATACACATCAGATGTGGCCGTCTCTTTTCATAGCTATATAGCTCATCTCTTCTCTGGATGTTATCCCTTTATTTGGTTGTGCCACAGTTCATCTACTCATTTCGCAGGACATTCTAGTTCCTTGAAGACTGGGGACATTGTGAATAAAAGTGATGTAACTATTCCTGGGAAAGTTTTTGTGTATGTTTTCATATCATCTGGGCAAATGCATAGGAGGAAAAGTACAGGAAAGTATCTCCGATACTCTTGATAATGCCCAATAAAAATTCCACAGATAGGCTAGCTAATGGTATGTTTTTAAACCAGCACTACCTAAATAGTTATTCTTTATAGTTCTGCATTAGGCACTTTTGTATCTTCTATTCATTCATTATATATATAGCACATTACTATGGCCAGCTAGCTCTTCTAGGAAAGGAGGCTATGACCATAAGCTAAAACATTGGGAAAAGCTTCTCTTATTCTTGTTAAGAAAACACTACAGGAGAAAGACAATGCAAGCACATAAATGTTAAGTGAAGATGAGGGCTTATACAGATTCAGACAAGGTATGATGGGTCGAAAGCAATGACAGAGACATGATTAGGTGACATTTGTGCCAGGTGTGAGTATGCATTCAATTCTTGGTACTATCTAACTACTCTGGGTAAGAGTGATGGGCTCAGAAAAGACCAAATTATCTTAATTCCTGAATAAGAATAAATGTGGGGGATTTCCTTTGGGTCAAGACTTAGCTTCTGCTGTGAAGCTACTTGTAGGAGAACCCCACCAGGTCTATTGTCACCAGTCAGAGGAAAAATAGCATCTGACTATGATGCAGCCCAAAGTTAGAAGAAACGTTAGAGAGTTAGAGAGATGAAAGATGGAGAAGGGCCATTGAATTGTTGTGATCACTGAATCCACCATTGTCTACACCAGATTCTCTTGAACTCTTCTGTCATGTAGCTAGAACGGGTCTAAAGGATTCTGGGGTAATTATTTTGTGAATGTTAACAATGTAGTCACAGACGACTTTTTTTGCATAGCTTCAGTCCAGACCCCCTCCCTTGACTGGTACATGTGATTGAGGTCACATTTGAGGGAGAGAGGCCCTCACTTAGATTAGAAGAGTTGGATCCAAATTCCAACTTGGCAGGTGATCTCAGGCAGGTTACCTGCTCCATGAGTTTCATTTGGTCTCACTGCAGCATGCAATCATGTGAGATACGTTATTGGAAGGAATGAATAGAATGACATACACAAAACATTCATTAGAGTACCTGGCATGCAGCGGAAGCCCAGTCAACTTGAGCTGAATGTGAGCCTGCAGTGTGCCAGGAACAACACACCAACTGCATAGCTGTCTGGACTGTCACACCAAAAGTTCTAACATCTGTTAGTTGTGCAACTAGTATATGCAGGACCTTGTTTAAAGATTTACAAGACATACATATTTTTCTGTTTAATTTGCGAAATGAGAAAAGAGATTTCACAGGTAAAAAAAAAAAAATTACTCTGTAGGCGATCAGTAAATGTCAAAGGTCATTGGATCAGAGTATGGTGACAAATGGAACTCTGATTGTCGTCTCTGCATTGAAATGTCTCCATAAACAAATTTGTTTATATACTTCAGAAATAAAGACCATAAGATCGAAGAAATGAAGTCTTTTCCTCTACAGTACTTTCCCAAGGCTGCAAAATTTACTCCTATTAAATTGAAAATCAGACAAAGTAGGGTGTATACTTTTAAAAAAGAAATAAAGCACTAACAGCCAAACATTAATTGAACAAAATAGCTGAATAGCCCCCACCTGCAGTTCCCATTTTCTTTCTAAAAGAAAAAGGGTAGGGATGGTAATTTCACATTTGAAAAAAACCTTACCTATTTTACTGCTTCCCTTCACCTTTATTCCAATAAATCTTTTATTTGTCTCTGTATATGGTTTGAGACAATCTTAGTTTCTTGCTCAGGATGACCTGGAATTCTCTGTGTAGCCCAGACTGGCCCCAAACTCCAAATCCTCCTGCCTTTGCCTTTGTGTTGGAAGCGTAACAGTGCGCAGTCATGCCTGGCATCCCAATTAATCTTAATATTTAAAGGGATCTTTTTAATAATTAAATTGCCTATTCTGAGAGACATTATGAGACAAGGGTTTGCATTTGCCATGGTTCTCCTGCCTAGCAGACTTGAAGGTTTCCGTGAAGGAAATGGTAATATGTTGACAACGAGTTCCTTTATGTTGTATGCTCATCAAAACTTGATACTTTCACTTAGGAAGGCAAAGTGACCCATCTGTCATCTGCCTGGTGTGGTTCTGGAGCTTGCAGCACACCCAGAAGGTCTTCTTCTCCCCTCAGATGTCCTCTTTCACCCCAGTCTTGTTTTGCTAGTGTGCATTGCTAACTGGAACTGCAATTGAATGCAATTTCTCGTCCATTTCGCTGATTACAACTATTTAGTGCGTTCTCAAAGAACGATGATTACAACTTGCTGTTTCTTAATGCTTAATTTATTTACATGCATGCCTGCCACTGTGTCATCTATTCCATCTCCCAGATGATGGCATAAAATCATTGAAATATGATGGGTAATAAACGAGGTGTTTTACGCATTCCTCGGTAGAGAATAACACCCACTGTCATTCTTAACGTCGGCTGACCCATGCTCCATTGCTGTTAAACCCAGCCATAATGAAGGCAATGCAGGCATAAAACTTCTTTATTACTACTTTGTTCTGACAATACTTGCACACCAACAGACTTTTTAAAATAAAATAAAACCCAGACCAAATTAGCATTTTTGTGTTGGTATCTAAAGCCAAAACCACATACCTCCTTTTTCTTTCGTTCCTTTCTCTTCTGTCCTGTTCTTTTCTCTCTCTCTTTTTAAAAGAATGTCATATTAGTTGGAAGAAAGAGTAAATTTTTGGAGCTGTGACTGCATTGTAATTGCCTCTCCTGTTGTTGCCCAGGAGAGGTTATTCACATTAAGCTGAATAAAGGCCACATTTGCATTTATGAGAATTACTAGCAGATTCCGCATATCTTTGGTAATTCGTATTTCAGTGATAACCTGAAAAATTACCTGAATTAGTCTACCAAGACTGCTCCCCACATCATCCAAATTAGGCGGGGTGGGGAGAGAAGAGAAAAGAAATATTTTTTTTTTCTCCGAATTGTCACAAGTCCTAACTCAGCAGAAAGGACTCTGCACTTCTTGTTTGGAGATTAGAGTGGGAATGAGTTGGTGGGGTTAGATGGAACAGAATGGGTGTTTTCATTCTATCCCCTCCCCAACAACAAAACAGCAGAAAAGAGCTGGTGCCAGCAGGCAGGGCGTCTTAGCCCCAATTCCAGAAGACAGGATGCATTAATGAGCTCTCCACACTACTTCTTACATAAACAGCATCCAACAGCCTTCCACACCCTTCATTATAAATAAATAAATAAATAAATAGCAGCATTTGTTAGTTTATTTCCCCTTTTATTTTTCTTAAAAATTCAGCTAAACCAAAACCCACAGGCATCTACCCCTTTCAAATTCACTTCATGTTTTAAATAAGGACTTCATGTGTTCCTTCAAGGAGGCTGCTGAAGGGCCATCACAAAAGGACTGTTTGTACTGCAGCTATTGAAAGTTCTAATGATGCCTGGCATCGGAAAGATGGCAGAGAGAAAGCTCAGACGGTAGCAGGGTGCCCCACCCCCACCCCATGGCCTCTTTACGGATTGCAATCGTCACGCCTACTTCCCAGGCTTATTTCTGCTGAGAGCTAAGGTACAATGACTTTTGGAAATTAAACACAAGCACATGCACAAAGTGGCCCTTGCTTCATGAGACTTGCACAATTTTATTCTTCTCTCAGCCTTAGATGAGGGGGTTTAGACTCAGTGATTGGCAGCCATACCTTCAGACATGGAAGGATGCATTCTGCTTCCTGCTCTCCACTGTTCTGAAATTGGAGTAACCACTGGTTCATCATAAGAAGTATCCATCTCGAGCCGGGCAGTGGTGGCGCATGCCTTTAATCCCAGCACTTGGGAGGCAGAGGCAGGTGGATTTCTGAGTTCAAGGCCAGCCTGGTCTATAAAGTGAGTTCCAGGACAGCCAGGGCTACACAGAGAAACCCTGTCTCCAAAAAACAAAAAACAAAAACAAAAACAAAAAAACCCAAACAAACAAAAAAGAAGTATCCATCTCTTGATGGTTTTGCCTGAACCTAAGGGCACTGTTGTGTCTGGAACAATATGAAGCACTATTGTGGATGGTGTTACTGAAATTATGGCGGTCTCATTGCAGTTCCCAGTTGATACAGGGAAACTGGAATCCCCTCATAGGGTTCTTAGTCTCACTAATAAAACAATTTAACAGTGGACTCAAATGGAAGCTTGGAGACAATTTTATGAGAGTTTAGAAGGACAGTTGAGGCCAAGGAAGCTGCAAATCTCAGCAGGTGCCTGGAGAGGAGAGGGGAAGAGAACGAGAACTATAAAAAGCTACCACAGAGGTCAGAAAATGGCCGACAAGCAGCAACATAGTGGAGAGGGAGGCAGAAGATAAGGAGCAAGGGAAGTCCAAGATGTTGAAAAACCAAGACATTGAGGAAAGCATGATTTTAAAAGAGGAAGGAAAAAGGAAAGGTGAGGGTACATTCTTCTGAATAATTCAGCAAGTGGGTCAACTTCTGAAGCTGAATGACTGCAGCCTGGTAAGCTATGAGAAGGGAACAAATCGTATCTCATTAAAGGACTAATTATCCCGCCCATCTCTTTAGCTTGGCTTAAGGGGAACCTGGTTATCTAAGGGTCTCCTTTTACCTAGATGACTCCATCAGCCCAAAGGACATGTTAAATCTTCCTCTAAGTCTGAGATTTTCCTCTTTGGACCAGAAGGAGATTTTTTTCTACCTTTACAATGCTTTGTGTAGGACAGAACTCTTCAACTAGAAAAAGGCAAAGGGGAATGACCTCATGGGTCTCAGAGATTCACTATAGAGACAAAAGCAGTCTTGAAGGAGTGAAGGTCAGAGAACAGTTAGCTCCAGATCCTTTGCCTCAGTTGCCTGGCATTTTCCGTCGCCCATTTCTAACCCCTACTTTCCCTTCCATAGGTGCCAACCACAGAAGTGATCAATTCCCACCCAAGCATGCACCCAAGAATGCCCAGATCACGTATAATTCCTTGCATATTACTGTTAGTGTGGTTACAAAATTGAAGTACCTGGTACATTGTAGAGAATGGTGGTGTCTCCAAAGTTAGATTCATGACTGAATTCCTGGACCCTACAACTGTTAACTTACTCAGGAAAAACCACTCTGCATACACGTCATTAAGTTCTTCAAATATGATCTTCCTGAAATTTCCAAGAGGCCCCACAACCAGTGATGGTCCTTTCAAGAGACACTCAGAGGAGACCAGGCATACTGACAGGATGCTGCCAACATAGAGCAGAAGAGAGACTGAGAGGATGGTGCTATGAGCTAAGGGCTACCACATTCTAGAACATGGAGGCAAGGCTAATTCTGTTTTGTTGCCTCCAGAGCGAGGGTAACCAAGTCAGCCGCTTAACTTCAGGCATCTGACTGCCAGAACGGAGTGAATACATTTGTTATTTTAAACCACCCAGTGCATGCCAGTTGTAGCAGCTCTAGGAATCTAACAAAACTGGGGTCACTGTGATGCTCCCAGTGTAGGCCTTATGCCAGAATGATTAAATGACATGTTGTACAGGTAAAAATCTAAATATAGATAATTTCCAAACCCTTTCCAGATGATTCGATGCACATAAAGGCTGTGAACCACTGATATCAGAGCTCGGGCTATAGGTTATTATTCAAGCTTATTAGCTAAAATTACTCTCATCCAATGCTAAGTCAGGCCCTATTTAGGAAAATTCCTCCCTAGTGAGTCTGTCTGCATGACTTTTCTAATGGAAGAATAGCTAGAGGTTCAGAATCACCACACTGGTGACTTCATAAAATCATTCAGCAGAAGGAATAACTGTAAGAATTATTATGCAGTCCATGCCCAGAGATGTGGGTACTGGATATAAAATGACAATCAGGCAAACCTAGCCACTGCCTGTGAAATTTACATTCTAGAGAGAATGCAAATATGTACACAGACAATAGAATAGTGAGCCAATAGAGAAGAAGGAAACAAGGGCACAGTGAGCATGCACGAGGCTGGGCATGGCTCAGAGCAGCATATGAGCAAAGTCCTTACTCATGATGTGGCAGAGACAACTCGATTAAAGTGGCTTTGCATGGGAAGACCCAGGGGACACAGAGGGAAAAGAAAGAATAGATAAAGTCAGAGACTGGGGTGAACAAATGGTCTGCATTCTTCCCACTTCAAACCTTGGATTATTGCTAAGTCCTCCTACAGACTCACATACTTACTTAGTCTTTCTTTATGGCTGCTTTGGCAAAATAAGGCAAGGGGGAGGAACTGCGACAGAGGCTATTTGACCAATAAAGTCACAAAGTATATTTTCTATCTGGCCATTTTCAGTGTCTTGACTCCTGAACTAGAGGCAAAGACATGAGCTCACTGTCTTCAGAGAGAAGCAACAGCGATGGAGCTCTGTATGCAGACACAAGGGTGGTGCTTGGGAACTTGAGAGAAGTCAAGGCATGAAATCTATAGAGTGTGAAAACCAGGGGCCGAAGGTGGGTCTTCATCTCAGGAAAGACTCTCTAGGAAAGAAAAACCATGTGTGTGTGTGTGTGTGTGTGTGTGTGTGTGTGTGTGTGGTGTGTGTGGTGTGTGTGTGTGTGTGTGCGCACACATGCGCGCATGCCCAAGTGTGTGTGAGCATGACCATGTGTGTACATGACCCCTATATGTATTTATATAAGACTATATTTATATATTAAGTATATATTTATACAACGTAATTGTAATGAATTAAGCTTTGTGACTACTTGGGTTAGAAAGTCCTGGTATCCACAGTCAGCCAGCTGGGAGACCAGGAGGGAGATGGCTAGCTCCAGTCTGAAACCTGAGACGAAAGAAAGCTGGGGCCAAAAGCAGAAGCCTACAACTCCAACTCAAGACAGTGAGGCAGAAAGAAAATTCTCATTTATTCTCAGTGTTTGTTTCCTATTTAGTAAATCAGATGTTACCACTCCTTTTGAAGAGAGCAACCTATTTTTCCATGGATCTGCCCATTCAAATCTTAATCTCACACAGAAACATGCTCACAGACAGATTCAAGTACAAGTTAGAGAGCTAAATTTAAGGCTAGAGTTTAAATGGGGGTCTCTCTGGGGCTACAGTCTGGGCTTCCCATTCTGGGCTGGGTTAATGATATGCAGGTGACCAGTTATGTGCAAGAACAGTCTGGGGGACTGAGGCAAGTCCTAAGCTGATGGAGAACTTGGGACCTTCTCTTCAGCATCACATCTAGGCTAAGCATGCAGGACTTGTGGAATGAGTAGAGGATCACCAAGAAAGAAAGAAGTCTAGTGAGCTGCAAGGGAGGCTGGAAACTTGGCTTGTATTATTATTATTATTCTTTCCTTTCTTCCTTCCTTCCTCCTTCTCCTTTTGCCTCTCTCCTCCTCCTCCTCCTCCTCCTCCTCCTCCTCCTCCTCCTCCTCCTCTTCCTCCTCCTCCTCCTCCTCTTCCCCCTCCTCGTCTTCCTCCTCCTTCTTCCTTCTCCCCCTCCTTCCTCATTCTTCTTCCTTTTTCTCCTCCTCTTTCTCTGTCTTCGTGTGTGTGTGTGTGTGTGTGTGTGTGTGTGTGTGTGTGTGTGTGTGTGTGTTTTAGCGGACTTGTTCATTTTCGTTTTATGTCTATGAGTGTCTTACCTGCATGTATGTATGTGCACCACACATGTGCTTGGTGCCCACAAAAGCCAAACATAGCCATTGGAACTGGGGCTTCAAGAGAGTAATAAGCCACAATGTGGGTTCTAGGAACCAAACTCAGGTCCTTCTGAAAAGCCGTAAGTACTCAGCTACAGACCATTCTCTCCAGTCCTCGTGTTTGTTCTTAGCTACAGGATGAATTTTCCTCAGGCTGAAGCAAGGATAGGAGATACAAGGGTGAGATGTGAATTCTTTGTCTTTGGCACAGGTTTAGAGGATAATACGGGAAATGGAGAGGGGAATAGTAGGATTGTTGCTATTGTTGCCCAGAGTGAGCCCTAATGAGAGAATACCAAAAAAGACTGCTGGTTATTCATTGGAAATTCTAACTCAGTGATCACTGTTTTAATAGTGTGACTGTAAGAAGTGGTCAGCGGTCTATGTATCTTCTGCAGCATGTCTTTCCCCCCTCTTTCAGTCTCTCTCTCTCTCTCTCTCTCTCTCTCTCTCTCTCTCTCTCTCTCTCTCTCTCTCTCTCTCCTGTCTCTCTTTCTGTCTGTCTCTCTCCTCTCTCTCTGAAAAGTGTTCGTATTTCTGCATCTATTTAAATTGGGTTTTAACCAGCTGGAGATTTGTCAGTAAATGGGGTCATAATAAAGCGAGCACTCCAGACGTTCCTGGGGTTGAAGTAGTACTTTCCCCGCCATTCTTCCCATCAGAGGCAATCTCCCGTAAGCCTTTTTGATGAGTTTTGTGAAAACAAAATCCGTGTGGACTAGAATTTCTCAAACTTAGTTTCAGGTTAAAATTAAAGATAAACATTTACTGATAGTTGATGTGGTGAAGGAAAAAAGTTTTAAAGAAAAATCCTTTCAAAGTCTTCCATAACTGGAGATAATCAGCATGGCTCCTGAAATTCAAACTTTTTATGCATTAATCCCCCTGAATTCCACTGATGTGATCTACCCGACAAAAATTATCTCCAGAGTACAATTTAGGCAATCCAGTTGGTGAGCCTGTTCAACATGAGCAAATCTAGTTTGCCAATTATATGGCAGGTGACATACGCAGAGGATGAGGTAATCAACTCTATTGTCACACATCATCCCTGTGGGGAGGAATGAGGAGAGTCACTGTCCTCACATTTCACCTTTCTTCATCTTACTAGACCTGCCTGCAAGGGTCAGGGCGTCTTTGCTGATCTTGTAGATGTGGGGATGGAAGAGACAGGTTGTTGAAACTGCACTATGCCCCAGTAGGTGTGTCTGCTTAACACTGCAACTTGCCAGTCCTCAGTCCATTTGACTTTCAGACCCAGCCAGTGAGTAGCAGTAGTTTGTTTCTCCTTAAATCGTCCAGAACTTAAACAGAAAAGCAAATAAAGTTAACACTGAACACACCTTGTCCAAACAGGAGAGAGCAACATAGTGCCAAGAACATAATGACCTTGGAGAGGACTTTCAGCTCTGTGAGCATGCCAGTTAGCAGTTACCATTTGTTCTAAAGTCACAGTCCATGAACCAGGGCACAGTCAGCAGAAATGTCCCTGCCAGAGCTAAGCTTGGGCACTCCGCAGTTCAGGTACATGAGGAAAAAGCACTGTTTCCATGCTGGCTTTTTTTTTTTTTTAAATCTCAGAGAAGCTCTCTTGAGATCCTCCTGTCTCCTAACAGCATTTAGAAAGTTGGATGATAGCCACTGCCTGAGTGAGGCGCTTTGTCTTTCCACCAATTCCTGCTTCTTCTTTGGGTCTTGTATACAGGCTAAACTCTGTTTATCACACTAGCACTCTGGCCTGTACATATGCCACCATCTTGGTGACAGACATCTTGTTTGTTTTTGTTACTGTATCTACTACCTCTGAGTCCTGTCATAGAATATTACTTAGTGACCCTAAATGTTGGTCTGTCTATCTATCTATCTATCTATCTATCTATCTATCTATCTATCTATCTATCATTTCTGTCTTAGTTAGGGTTTTTACTGCTGTGAACAGACACCATGACCAAGGCAACTCTTATAAGGACAACATTTAATTGGAGCTGGCTTACAGGTTCAGAGCTTCAGTCCATTATCATCAAGGGGGGAGCATGGCAGCATCCAGGCAGGCATGGTGCAGGAGGAGCATTTGAAGGCAGCTAGGAGAAGACTGGCTTCCAGGCAGCTAAGATGAGCTTCTTAAAGCCCATGCCCACAGTGAGATGCTTCCTCTAACAAGGTCACACCTCCCAGTGGTGCCACTCCCTGGGCCGAGCATATTCAAACCACCACAGCAGCTTACATAAAACTTAAATCCACACTGAACTTGTAGTCCCATGCAGAGACTGTCTTGAGCAGCCACACAAATTTGAGGTTTATTCCCTTTGTTGGACTGGGCACTGTTTTAGACGATATAAAAGCAGAACAAAATTTGAGCCGGAATTAGCTACAAATTGACTGATTTGATAAATCATTTTATCTCCTTAGAGGCAAAGTGCATTAAAATATAAGTCCATGCCCCTCACTCATATAAGCCAAAGAAGGGTGAGTTTTTCAGAAACACGCTTCATATTGCTTTTAAGCCAAAATTCAATTTGCTTTCTTATGGGTGATGCAGGGGGAATTTACCACAGGTCAAATATTTGGTAAAATGTCTTCCTGTCTTTTAGCAAAAGCTAGGGAAAGGTTTACACAGAAGCAGTGTAAATAATTGATAATAGCATTTTGGGTAATTTTCCAACTTACATTTCCATCTTTAAACAAAAGTAAAAATAATAACAAGCCCAAGGACGACCTGTGGAGATCAACCAGATGTGTGAAACTTACCTTTCCTGGGAAACGCAGAACCCAATTGTCATCCCAGCTTGGGTTGAGATGAGATGTGCTCTGGCATGTCAGTGGGGAAGCATGTTTCCCAAAGAGTGAAAAGCTAGAGTGGAAAGCCTTTATTTCAGTTCGTACTTAAACCGTTCACAGTTGAAGCAAGAAAAAAGCCTAGGAGGGTGTGACTGATGGATACATCCCTGCTTTACTTTCCCCTGGAGTGGCTGCTAGTCACCCATCTGACTGGAAGGACTTCCGCTTGGCAGCAGTAAGCTAGTGGAGCCTGGGCATCTATGAAGTTGGTAACTTGTGGAGAGAGACAGTCCAGAATGATGGTTTAGTGAGGCTGTGTCAGTTCTGAATCGTTTACCTCTCAGTGCTCTAATGTAACTTGCAGTCGATTATTTGGTGCCTCTGTGCCCGGTTTCCTCTAATGTAAAGGACTGAGACTCAGCTCATTAAGGGTTTTTGTTGTTGTTTGCTTTTGGTTTTGTTTTTATATGTATGATTGTTTTCCCTGCATGTATATAAGTGGACTGTGTATGAGTGTCTGGTACCTTCAGAATCCTGAGAATGTACTGGATCCCCTGGAACTGGAGTTACAGATGGTTGTAAACTGCTCACCATGGTCTTCTGTAAGAACAGCCAGTACTATTAACCACCAAGACATCTTTCTAGCCCCTCACTAAATTTTCATTTCGATAAGCTGAAATAGTCTATAAGGCCTTTAAAATCATGATTGTCACCTAGTAAGTCCTGTGTACTGCTGTTGTTATATGTGATACTGAATCTGGTGGTGATTAGAATGGGCTAGAAAGAGGTCAGAGGACTGGTATTCAAGCACTCATTGGCCTGTATTGGCTTCCTAGTCCTGTTATTACCAATAAATACTGCCAATTACATGCAACTTCGTATCTCTAAGCCTTAGACTTCTCTTTTATAAAAGGGAAAAGGTAAAGGCTATCTCATAGCACTTTATATTAATTTTATAGTTGCTATGCCAAATGTCTGGCAGAAACAAAGGCAGCGAGACTTTAGTTGTTTAAGCCAAGGCTGCTTAAGCTTTTCAACTGCAACCTGTTTTTTTCCAAGATATTTTTAAAGTATATATATATATATATATATATATATATATATATATATATATATATACATACATATATACATATATATATACACACACAAATATTTATTGATAATTTATGAAGAAATGTATTTTAAAGTACTTCTTTGGTAGACACATTTACCATTTACTAAAGATAATACATAGCAAATTTACATACTAATGAGATGCTTGTTTATTTTTATAAGAGGAATTACATCTTGGATAAATATTTGAGACTGTAGGACTTAGAATACCTTCAGTGTTTTTCAGAGTTGACAGAAAGTTTGATTTTATGATTGTGAATGCTGAGAATGGCACTTTCCATAAATAAGTAGCATAAAATAGCTGAAGTATATTTAGGGCCATTTCAGCAAATCCTAATTCCATACCACAATTCAATTGGCCATTTAAAAACAGTCAACATTTTAACACAATGCAGACCAAAGACTTCAATATGTGCTGAGGACTGAGGATTTCAGTGAAGTCTCATGATAACAACATAAGAAATGGCTGCCAGAAACACCCTCGTTTGTTATGCAATTTGAAATTTGCATGCATGTTGATTTTGAATCAACTTTTAGTTTTGTGCGTTCAGAAACTCTTTACTCTTGCTAACGTGTGTGTGTGTGTGTGTGTGTGTGTGTGTGTGGTCTCTATCTGATCACAGTTTAAGAAGTTAGAGTTTAGTGATTGTTTAGCCCACTTGGGCTAATCCAGTCACCACTGGAGGTTAGAAATGGGAAACATATTCAAGGAAAGCACAAGTTTCCCTGGGAGGGTTTGGGTAGGATTGTCAGAGACAACCACAAAAAGGTTTAAACAAATGGCTAAGGATCCTGTTGAACCTAAGCTAGAAATTGGGATTATGTGTATTCGACAAAGATCCATTATCTTGTTAAAGAGAGAATGAGAGAAACATCAACTTATCTGCCTCCTGGGCCATGATGCCAGTGGTGACTGGTTAGGAGAGGAGAAACCAAGAAAGATGACGCTGTTTGGAGGCTTTTCCTACAGCACACATAAACAGTATGGAACTGTGCAGCTCAGGAGAAGATGGAAGCCTTAAGCATAGAAAAGTTGCCAGTGTATTTAGTACAGCAAGGAGCACCAGAGGTGTCAAGAAAGAACATCTAGGGAAGGAAGTTAAAAGTAATGTGGGGCAAAGTGGGTGGATTCAAACTGTACAGGCTGAGAGATCTCTGAGGTCCAGGTTAGTCCCGTGAGATCTCTCAGATACTGAGCCACCAAACAGGCAGCATACACCAGCTGATATGAGGTCTGCAACACATATACAGCAGAGGACTGCCTTGTCTGGCGTCAGTGAGAGAAGCCACACCTAACCCTCAAGAGACTTGAGGTCCCAGGGAGTGGGGAGGTTGGTGAGGTGGGGGTTGGGGGTGAGGACATCCTCTTGGGTACGGAGGAAGAGGAACGGGATGAGGAACAGTCGGAGGGCAGACTGGGAGGGGGATAACAACTGGACTGTAAAATAATAATAATAATAATAATAATAATAATAATAATAATAATAATAAACAAAAAAACCAAATTGTACAGGCTGCTGTACAGTTGTTGGAAAATATTTAACCCTGGAACTCTGAGAGTGGAAAGCCATGTTTGGAAGATCTAGACACTACCAGAAGGAGCAGAACTGATTGCAACCACAACAGTGGACAAGGTGGGTAGACACCAAAGCAATATCACAATTGGATGCTCATTGTCACTAAAATCTCCAGCACAGACAGCAGAGACAGCAGCACTCAAAAGTGAAGATGTACAGGAGGGATATGGGAAGCCCATTTGTCGGTGAACTTCCAAAGGAAGGGAGTCAACAAAACACAAGGCCTCAGAAGTCACAAAGACATGCTGTCCATGTGACGTAAACATCAGAGCTATGTATGTCTCTAAGGTAATAGAGACCACTTAAATGTGGTTTTTATTTTATTTTATTATTATTAGTCTAAATTATGTGTGTGGGGGAGGCTATGTGTACATGTACGCAGGTACCCATGGAGATCATGAGAGTCATTGGATTTGGGGGCTGGGAACCAGATTTTGGGCTTCTGCATAGACATTAAGTATTCTTAACTAGTGAATCATTTCTCCAGCCCTTCAACTTACTTTTAAGTTCTATTTATTTTCGGTGTCATTCACAGAATATAAAATGCATGTGGTTCTGGCTATCACTTTGTGAGTTTTGATAACTTGTATTATAACACTATCAGAGTCAATAAAGTATTTTTTACTAACTTCCCAAATCTAATTATGTCTCTTTCTACTCAATATCTATACTCAACCCCCAGGAGGCTTGAAATATTGTCGATCTACTTCTCTACTTTTTTCAGGCTCATTCTCTCCAGAGTTTCATATAAATTAACCAAATAATATAGTCTCTTGGGTGTTCATCTACATTTAAAAATAACATAAATATATTTAAGATTCATCTACGTTGAAATTATTTTTTCCTGTGACATAGGTCTTATTGTATGTCCCTCTCACATTTATACTGAATATATTCCCCTGCTCAGAGCCATGAGTTATGTCTAACATTTTACTACCACAAATAAAACTATGACCACTCACCATCATCTCTAACTTCTGTTCCAGGGAATCGGATGCCTTCCTCCGACCTCCAAGGGCACCAGGCATGCCAGGCACGCATAAAGACAAAACGCCCATACACATAAAATAGAATAAATCTAAAATATTTTCTATGAAATTTTAAACATAATAATATTTTTCAATTTAACCTTGTAACCATTTAGTATTCATACATTGAAGATTTCCTTCTTACCTCTATCTTCCAGAAATTCAATTATAATGGTTCATCCATGTCCCTTAAGAAGATTTGTAATCTCACAAAAACCATTCTATGTGGGATCCAGTTATGCATGTATGAGACTCTTTGTTTTCTTTTTAAGAATTATTTTTATTTTATGTGTATGGCTGTTCTGCCTGTATTTATGTCTCGGCACTGTGCACATACCATGGCCATGGAGGCCAGAAGAGGGAGATAGACTCCCTGGAACTGGAGTTAGAGATGGATGTTTGCCATTATATGTGTGCTGGGAATTGAACCCAGGTCCTCCAGAAGAGCCAATGTTAATAACCATTGAGCCATGTCTCCAATACAAGAGCCTTGTTTTTCACAGTTCTTTCTTTAATCTCTACCCGAGTGAACTGTCTTCCATTTCCCCCAAGTTACACTAACATTATTTTCTTAAATTTCCAAGCATGTTTAACTTCCTTGTTTGCCAACCTATCATCATCACACATAAGATCTCTTTTCACTCACTGATTATTTGCATGCCTCGCCATTTTTCTCTCAGTGCATGTTGGGAACGGGGCTTTGCATTGTTGAATGTTCTTTGTTTGTTTTGGACGGAGGCTTTGGTTTTCCGCAACTCCTTTAATGAGTGCTGTTGGCAGCCAGTCAAGCAGCTAAGCTGCTTGTGTGTTACTTTGATCCTTTGAGACTTGATTTTAAGGGATTTTAATAGTGAATATACAGCTACCCTTTCCTACAAGCAAGCTGTGCCTGTCTTTAGGCTTCTATGAAACACTCTGTGTGTTCATATGGCCACTCCATTCTGGCGGTGGGAACATAAGGACTCCCCACCCCTCTGTGTGAACCTTAGAAGTGTTAGCTTGTCACTCTCCAGAACTGCTTTTGCTCTGAGAGTCTTCCCTTTGCCCTGTTTCAGGGACTTACATCTTGCTCTTGTGCAGACAAGTAAACGCTGCACACCACCTTCACCTCTGTGATACTTTTAGGACCCATTCTGCTCCACATTTTCTGATGTTCTGCTCCCAAATTTTAGTTGCCTAAGCTTTCCCCAGACTTTGATCTCTGCTTCCTTATCCCTGAGGCTCTGGGCTGGGACACACTGCCTAAGTCCCTTCTCCCTGTCCTTTTAGAAAGAAACCAGCCTTAGAGGAAAACCAAGGCTTACCTCTATTCCTTTTCTTTATTAATGACCACAGTCCTATGTTGTATGTGGCTCAATGTCTGAAAGCAGTTGTTAATATCCCATGTTCACTTCAAAGTTTTCCTGAAGAGAGAATGTATCTGAATCCTGACACTCTCTCGTGGTCAGAAGCAGAAATTGTTGAACTTATTTTTTTTTCAATGCCTGGCAAATAACTAAATAAAATATTTGGGATACTTGCCTGTGGACGAATTACCAAATGGCATCCCTTTTCTTTTTTAATAGAATCTGGGTTGTGTGAAGAAACTGTGAGTACGAGGCCTTTGATGTCTCATCTCTCTATGCTAACATCATGGTGTTTAAAAAGATGGAAACCATCTTTGTAAATAAACAGCATGGTTAAGAGCAAGAGCTTGAATTATCTGAGCACCAAGCCCCAGCCCATCCTGCTGTGTCCCTCCCCTGTATCAGAGTTGCAGAGAGAAGAGATGGATTGGTGCTAGCACATAAGGGGAATAACAAAGGATTTTAAGGCTGAAGCATAAGCTATAGATGAAAGATTACAACCTGGTAAAACCAATGTAGGTGGATAGCCCAAGTCCCTCAACTGTAGCTCATCTGTCTAAAAGTGTGTGTATGTCCCTTCCTCTGTTTGCCTTGCTCACTGGAAACCCACCTGCCCAGATTTTGACTTACTCTCCGCCCATTCCTGACTTGTTGAATGTCTGTAGGTTTTCTCCTGCCGCTAAGAGTCTTTAGTTTGTGAGGCCATATCTCGGCTCTTATTAAGCTCTTCTGACTTCCTGTCACTCAGTTTTGCCCCTGCAGGTTTTCTCTGGAATTTTTCCATCTCTTTCTGTTGCTATTATGAAATAGACCTTTGGTCTCTGGGGTTTCTATCCATAGAGTTTTAAGCACAGTTCTGTGATTTCTATTATTAAAAAATATTCTTCCCTGATCATCATGACCAAGCACGAGCCAATTTCCTTACTTGTATTTTTGGCCCTGTTTCCTGAGAATAGAACCCATTTGCCTTTCTTGCAGATGCTACAGTGGCAGCCCCTCTCCCATCTGGACTTCAGAGATGCCACAGCGCATAAGGAGCACACAATAATCTCCATGAAGTTCTCACTACTCAAATCAAATGCCTTCCGTTTATTTAATTTAGTTTCTTCTTTGGAGGGTTGGATGGGCCACTGAAAATTTTTTTTCTGCTATCGTTATCTTCCTCTCTTTCATGTCTCAATATGTACCTGGCTGGGTTCTAGCAACTGGACCTGATTCCACATTTTATTTCTCTCTAGATGCTCAGTGGGATGATGGAATTTGGGTCTTCAAAGGTTATGTTGTATGTGCCTACATTAGTTGATTCCAAGTGGCAACAAGAAAGACTAGTGGCTAAGGAATCTGAGGGCTTGTTATCAGTTAGCAGTGACTCCCATGCTGATGGAATGGGAGTCTGTTGACACAGATATCGAGTCTCTGAATCATGGAGCATTCTCTCTGACTGTTTCAGTTTGTATCACTGAATCTCCCATTGGTTCTATATTTACCATAAGTGTGCATGTCTATTTTATATATTGTGTCTTGTCTTAATGACTTTACCTTCTTTCTCATTTTCCTTCTCCTGGTTCTTAGAGGAGTTGTCTGTTGTGACAGCTTCTAACCAGATATCTGCTATGCTATTTTTAGGTCCAGTCTCTCCCTTTTCTCTGAAATATCCCCAGACTGCGGTGTCTTTTCCTGTTATCTTCCTCCTGCTTCTAAATTCTGACTTCTAAACTTAAATTACAGTGTGATTCTGATTCTCCACCAAGGACAAGAAACTCAATGCATTCCCTTAAAATGGGAAATTCACATTCATATGTTTTTTTTCAGAATGTTTCCTCGAGTGTTGCTCATTGTCTGCATGTCCATCTGACAAGAATCGTATGTTCCAGACTTGCTGGCATCTTTCAAAAGGAAAGACACTGCTTAAAGAAGGTTTTGTTATGCCTTGTCAAACACGAAAACATTTGTGCTTATTAACATTCTGCTGCTCTTTTGGCATCTGCTGTCTGAGGCTATCACGCCTGTTTAACACATGGCACTAATGCGCATGGAGTCACCTCCTGGTAACTGCGCAGAGGCTCTGGATCAGAGCAGCAGGTAAGATGGTACAGGGTTATCAGACCACCTCATTTCAAGCCAACTGTCCATTTCTCTGCAAGTGCATGCAAGCAGGCTGGCAGCCTGCCACCAAACCACCTTGCTGTCAGTCTGTGTGTTCACTTGGGGCCCAATTTGCAGCCCTTTCCACACCCCTAGGGCACATTTAAACACCCATAGGATCTGTCTCTGTTTGAAAGCCCCACATCAGGGGAAAGGGTCCATGAAATGCCGTAGGGGTATTAGAAATGGGAGTAGTAGAAAGAATTTGAGCCAATTATAATAAAAACGATAATAACAGCAGTAACACATGTATATACATAGATATGTATATGTTTAAATGCACACATATATGTATGTACATATAAATGTATGTATATTCGTGTGTGTGTGTGTGTGTGTGTGTGTGTGTGTGCGCGTGTGTGATATTTCATTATACCTCAACTTTTCTTAGGAGGCTGATTCTTTAGAATGTCAGTCACGGACTCAGCACTCTAGATACTTCCGAGAGAAAGGCAAAGAGAAAAAGAACAGCAGGGAGCAAGAGGAATATCCACAAAGATGAATCAAGTTTTCTTCTGAGATTTGCAAGCTAGAACTCATGAAAGGAAGACTACTCAGAGGAACAGAAATCGTCCATTCTGGCCTGCATTCCTCAAACTCCCATTCTCAAGAGATCGACAGGTGACACCGTGGAACAACACACTCTGGTCACAAATGAGGTGGATTTTTGGTTATTTGTTCTTTTAAACCTGGTTTAGTCATGTCAAATTTGTTCCCCCCACCAGAGCTTCTCAGCTCTTTTAATGTGGTAATAAATACTCGGAGTCCAAGAATGGGAAAATTGGAGGGTATGTTTCCCAATTTTCTTGATTACAGACTATCTCTCTGGAGGCAAATCAAAGCCTCAAAGCTGATCTTTCAGGAACAACTGGCCAAGATCCTTTAACTTCGAGTCTCAGAAATGAATATTCATAGTGTAACCTTAGGAAGAGAATGAATAAACACATACAGTTGGAGAAGTAGCCTTATTGAACTAAAAGTTCCAGGACCCCATCATTAGAACCAGCACATCTCCTTGAAAAAGTTTCGGGAATTACCAGGTAGGGAGTATCTAGGGGCTTTTCGGAGATGTTTGATCTTGCATTTTTAATGGACAGGCATTGGCTTTCTGCTTACCTTTGGGGATGTTTTAGAGATAAATAACTGTTTGGTGAGGTGATAGAATGATAAAGGAGAAATTCAACAATAAAGATGCTGACTGCACTTATTTAAGTGCCTTCTCACGTTAACAAGATAACAGAGAGGACAGGGAGGCAGACTTTGTCAGAATCCTCTTTAAATCAGAAAGGAGGGGGCAGGCCATAGCATCAGAGCACTGTAGGGCTCAGCATCCCAGCTGGCTTCTCTACCTCCACATTGGTACCCTCACCATGTCAGTTACCTCATCTAAACCTATCAACGTTTACTGTATCCCCTTTCCCTTTTAACATGAAATATCCCTGAGATTTACAAAATAAATCTGTACTTAATGACTTTCTTTTACACAGTCTCAAAGAAGTGTGTTTTCACACACTCTCTCATCTGTCATACTCAGTCTGTACTCTTTTGATATATATATATATATATATATATATATATATATATATATATATATGTGTGTGTGTGTGTGTGTGTGTGTGTGTGTGTGTGTGTGTGTGTGTGTGTGTGTACCTTCTCTACACAGTCAACATATTTGTTATTTATCTATTTGTCAAAAGTCAAATATTCTACATATATAAAGAACATCTAGAAGTCAAATGATAAAGAGACAAACAATCTAATTCAAATATAGGCAGAAGGGTTTTAAGAGGTAGCTTAGTTGATAAGTGTCTTTTGCCTTGCAAGCTTGAGGACCTGAGTTCAAGCCCAAGAACCAACATTAAAAATATATATCAGTAATGCAGAGTCAGGCAGATCTCTGGAGGTTTGCTAGTCAGCCAGCCTGGGCTACTTGGTGAGTTCCAGGTCAGTAAAAGACCTATTTCAAAACAAACAAAACCCAACCAAGACAAATGGTATAGGGCACGAGGAACAAGTCCAAAGTGATCCTTCTTATGCATGTATGTGCGTGCATACACCACACACTACACACAGACCACACACACACACACACACACACACACACACACACACACACACACACACACACCACATGCACAGAGAGAGAGAGAGAGAGAGAGAGAGAGAGAGAGAGAGAGAGAGAGAGAGAGAGAGGCGCAGACAGACAGAGACTGAGGAACAAGACTGTATAGAACCCTGAAAGTCTGCTCTGCACCAGCTGCCCATGTCCTTCCCGGTCTGCTCCATCTGTATCGTAGATTGTCCTATCACTTCTGCATTGCCATCCATTCCTTGGCTTTGTTGTCGTTCCTAGTACTTACGCATATTGCTCACAGTCATGCACTGCTTATTGATGAGATATGTTCTGAAATGTGTGTAAGCATGTACTTACACAAACTCAGACAGCACTCATTGTCACTAGGTAATCCTATGTCCTATGCAGTCTGACCACTTGTCACAGAATGTGAGTGTATTTAATTCAGTACCTGAGTGTAGGGTCCTTCTTCCAATGAACATGGAAGTTCTATGCAAGTTGGAGTTTTACATGGGTTTTCTTGTCATTCTTGTTCTACCTTCAGTGCTGAGCACTAAGGTTGATGTTGGCATCAGTAAACATGCACATAAACATGTGTATGTTTGCGCGCACACACATTATAAAATATACACATATATGTTTTCTAGGTATGCATATATATGGGTGTGTGTGCATTATACTATATACACATATAGGCTTTCTAGATCTATATTTTTTTTCTAGATATGTGCTATTCTTTCCACTAACCTAAGCTGACATAGGCTGTGTTCCGAGGGACTTCTCTGACTATGTTTGTGGTTCCTAGGGACTGAGCAAAATCAAAGTAAAAAGACAAAAATAACAAACCTATAAAATAGCAATATGGAGAAAATGATAAGAAGAGGTCATCTGGGAAAACTTTGCCTGCCTGTGATTCTGGGGGTTCCCACCTTTAGGCTAACCCAGGTGTGGGACGGTGGAGCAAGGTGGCCTACCACAGCTTGGTACATTGCCAGCCCCTGCTCTTGATGCTATCAGAACCCAGAAAGTGTCTCTCAGTGCTAAAGCTTCCCTGGGTGGCCCACACTGGAGCCGGCTCTCCTCCCATCCTTCTCTCTGTTATGCTCTCATAACTCCTGTTAATTCGCCTTGCTCTACCTTCTGTGTTTTTGCAGAATACAAAACTGATGTAATGGGCCTTTTCCTCCCCAGTCCTTTCCTCCAGCAAACCCTCAATTTGTGTCTTTCCAATGATTCTAAATGGAAAAGGAGTTAGTTCTACATGATGATCTATTCACACTGTCAGCCTAAGTCTATGTTCACTCCAGAAGCCTGAAAATATGCAGCCCTGCTGGTCTTCCTGACATGGTTGCCACAGTTCAGAGTCTAACGCAGGTATCTTCTCTTCCTGGAAGCCTTTCCTGAGATTATCCATTGTCCCAAAGGAGTAGTTTGAGTGCCTCTCATTAGACACAAAGGATCTCACACGGGTGCTTTCCCCATTCTGTGAGCCATTCCAGGACAAGTGCAGTGTTAATTTATCTACATGCCCTCTTTCTAGCCTCTTGCCTGCTATGGGGAAGACAAGCAAGGTGAATTAAACTTCTCTCACTGTCCCTTTTTACCTGCCTCCTCTTTTCCTCTCTGTTCCTTTTCTTCTCAACTTTATTTTTTTCTTTCCAATCTACTTTGTTCCCTCTCATCCTCCCTTCCCTAATTTTAAACATTTGAATAGATTCTTTAGAAACGGAGCCATGAAAGTTTATGTGATTAACTTCCCCAGAACCCTCCATCTCCTGTCTCCCATTCCCACGATAATTAAAGCTTAAACAAATATTTGGTCATCCCATGGCCCAGGCAAGCAGAGACATAAAACTAGTGATCAAAGTTTCCAAGAATTTTAAATGAAGAGGAAGCTGATGCTCAGAGCATGCGGTTCAATGTTATAATCAATAATTGCTCTTTAAGTTGCAAACGGAAGCTCTGTCTACTGTCACTTTGTATTTCTTTTACCCGTTCTTGTTAGATATGGTTTAAGTTTGACCTCCAACCATTCATATTCCGAGAGCTTAGTCTTTACTATGGTGGTAAAAGAGATGGAGGGGCCTTTAAGAAGTGGATTCCAGTGCAAAGTAATTGGGTCATTCAAGGAAGAAATTGTTGTTGTTCTCATGAAACTCAAGGATTAGTTCTTGCCGTAGGGATGTGATAAAAGAGTGAACCTGACCCCTGGCATACTTTCTGGCTTCCTGTCTTATCCTCTGACCTTTCTTTCTTACACACTTCCCTGCCATCATGCATGGTACGATGCACCTCGGAGCACCTTCACCACAGCCTAAAACCTTTTCTTTGTATATTACCTAGCAACTAATATTTTGTTATAGTGATGGAGAGTAAACTGATACACTGTGCAAATGATTGCACCTTACACAATTCTATTCCTTGGCAAAAATCAATGGCCCATAGCCAAGGAAAGGGAATTTCTTAAAATCTAATGGAAAACTGTGTATCTGTATATGTTTATGCACATGTACATTTTCATATATGTACAACAATGTAAGAGAGTATACTTTCCTTGTGGAGACATCCCCACATCAAAGGAATGGAGCCTTTTCTCTTCTAGAACCCCATAAAAGATGCTAAGAACAACAGACTTAGGTTTTATTTTGTTATAATATCAAGGATGAATTTATTATCTCTAAAATACATCTACAAACACACAAGATTTTAAAAGTCTATTTAAAATGCTTCCAAAGTCTTCAAAGCACTCATTTGTCCAGGAGTGAGAATAAAGAGACTCTTGTAATCAGCAGTGGAATTGGGTCTGAGCTTCCCTTCATCACATCAGAGATCAAATCTGCACTCTGTATAGCTGCACAGAACTGTGATAAGCTGTGCCCTACATTCCAGGAAATATGAAATACTTGGAATGAGATGAAAGATTTGGGGCTTTGTCCAGAAGCAAATTACCTTTGTTTGTTACTGTCTTGTAGGAGGTCCTGTTTCTTGGGTTCTATAGCCTCAGAAGATAATTCTTAGTTGGAAATCAGAATCTATGATTATCTCAGAGAAATGAGGACCCGTGGTAGATGTGTGACCAAGGTACACAATCATATAAAGGGTGAATTTATATTACTAACACAAATTTATATTACTAACTCAGCAGCATGCATTGTTACTGTTTTAGTAATAGACAGTGTCTCTACTCTGATGCGTAGACAGGTAGCTCATGTCATGAGTCCAGTGTTAATTACAAGAGTTCCTGTGATGTCCTGCCTATGGGTAAATGAATGCTTTGAAGACCATGAAGCATTTAAAAGTTTTAATTTTTTATGGTGTTGCATCTACTTTATAAAAATAAATTTATCTTTCATAATATTATAATTCAACTTTTATCTCAGTGCCAGTCTGAGATCACTTTAAGCAATTGTGAATAATGATCTTGGATGCCTGGTATCTAATAGTTTATGTAGCTGGTGGCATCTTACTCCATAGAGACTTCGACATACCATGCGCACAATCTCACCCTAACCCCTAGAAGGCTGGTCATTAGCCATTCAGAGCCTTAATTAAAAGGAGTCCAAGACATAAGATTGCAGGCTTTCTTTAGGGGGTAACCTTATTACAGTGACTAACACAGGAATGATAGGAACTGTTCGTGCCAAATGAAGCTTCCCTTCCCTCATTAAAAGTGTGCAGTCGAGTCAGATCCTGCAGCAAAGGGTATTTGCTTTCCAGGAGCACCAGAGAGTTCCTTCACTTAGTAATATCAGCACATGCTCCTTAGCCATCAGAGCTTAGAGGCAGTAGGAGGATCTCGGCTGAAGTTTCAGAGACCCTAACTGAATTTGGATCGGGGCTCCACCTCTACTAAACAATTAAATAATCTTTGGTAATAATTTGACCTCTGATTTCAATACTAAATTTACTAAATAAGAGATTAATTATCATGTTCACACATTTTGGGCCCAAAATGGTCTTTTGGTAAGAAGGCCATGATGATTAGTCAGAAAACTTACAATGAATATGTAGAGAGCCATTTCTGTCTGACCTTACAGTTTCATAACTTCATCTATAACCTACTGCTTCTTCATGAAGGATAATCAGCAATAATTAGTACTTCTGGATGTTTTGGGTGTTTTCCCCAGCAGACGGCAGGAGACCCATTTCTTTCATATGTACACAATCTTTTATTTGATGTGCTATACTAAATAAAACCTTTCCCCAAAAACCCAAATGGGGAAAATATTGCCCTGCATGAGATCACAAAGGAGCAGAGTTGTTGGGCTAATAAGATGGCTGAGTGGGTAACGATCCAGATGCATAAGCATAAGGACCTAAGGCCAGACTTCCAGTATGCACGTAAAGCTTGGTGTGGTGGTGAGCACCTGCAACACCAGTCCTGATTGGAGGTGGTAGAGACAGACAGATCTATGAAGAACTTACTGTGTGAAGAACTTACTGGCCAGACAGTCTAACTGAACCAGGGAGGTACAGGTTCAGTGAGAGGTAATATTTCAAAATGAAGGTGGAAAGCAGTAGAGGAAGACACCCTACATAAACTTGTAGCACCTCCAACAAACACACACACACACACACACACACACAGAGAGAGAGAGAGAGAGAGAGAGAGAGAGAGAGAGAGAGAGAGAGAGAGAGAGAGGAACACATGGTACACATTTGTGCACAAAGATAAAACAGAATGCAATAGAAAACACAGATAAATGTGCTGCTGTAGGAATAAATGCAGATGTAGATTTTAAAGCATTTGCTTAGATGATTTTAGAAGCTAAGTTCCAAGGTCTGCTCCTGTCAATCTGGAGACATTGGGAAGAATGTTGAACAAGTTCAAGTTCAAACCTAGGAGGAAACCAATGCCTCTGGTCAGAGGAAATCAAACATAACAAAGAAAGTTCTCCCTTGCTCAGGTGTTTTGTTCTATTTAGGTCTTCCACATACAGATGAGGCACATTGCTTTGGAAAGACTACTCTACTTCCTCTAGTCTCCCAATTTAGTCTCATCCAAGAAACTTCTCAGAGAATCAATCAGAATAATGTTGAACTCAGTACATGGGCACCCGCACCCCATGGCCATTCCAGTTGGCACATAAAATTAACCACCACAGTTGTCTACTCTATTTTAAAGAAAGAGAAAGATGTAGCTTTAGTTAGTTAAAGTTACCAGGGGAAAAAGGCCAACATGATATCCAAGAAAGCCTGCTCTTTTGTTAGCTCTTACCTCTATCTGTTAGATTAGACTTGATCCTCTTCCTGTGACAGGTAATAAGCACCACCGTGAGTAGGAAAGGCAGCCGAGATGATGCTTAGTCATCCAAGTACATTTTCATAGCCATGGAGAATGAATTACGAACTCTGTTTTTTCCCTGTTAGGGTTTTCTTACTTGAAGTATTGTCTCCAGGTTCAAAATGAATTATCACTAACATATAAAATGCACATTCAAACATATCTGTCTATGTGTCTGTCTGTCGATCTGTCTGTCGGTCTGTCTCCCTGTTCTCTAGCTATATAGACATATACAATAACAATCCAAAGAAATGGAGCAGGCCAATGCAGTGAGCTCACATTTGTCTGTCTTCTAATCTAATCCATATCCTCATGGTCTGATCCTGTCCATGGCACACGTATCTCAAACCTAAACTCCCATATAGTTCTGCCAACTGGAATCAACTAGATCTGGGAAGAACAGCTTAAAGGAAGAAAGACTTTTCATGACTTAACATTTCAGAAGTTGAAGGGCCTGTGATTGGTTCCATCATTTCCAGGACTACGGCAAGGCAGCGCATCATTGTGGAAGAGTATGGAGAGTCAAGCTTCTCATAGTATGGGAACTGAGAAGGATGGGGAAAGAAGAATAGAAACAGGGACAGGGACAGGGATAGGGACAGGGACAGGGACAGAGATAGGGAACAGGGACAGGGATAGGGAAAGGGATAGGGACAGATTAGGGATAGGGGCAGGAGACAGGGACAAGGGTAGAAATAAGGACAAGGAAAGGAATAAGAACAGGGACAGGGACAGGGGTAGTTACAGGGATGGTGATAGGAACAGGGGATGGAGAGACTGGGCTCAAGATACAACCTTAACAGGCACCACTCCCATGACCTGCTTCCCCTAGACGGGCCCTGCTTTCCAGTAGCCCATTCAGCTATGAACCCATCAATGAACAAATGCATTAATGATATTAGTGCCCTTATGATCCAATAACCTCAATACCACCACCATCCAAGGAACAGATTCAAAACACGAGAGCCTTGAGGGAACATTTCATATCCAAACCATAACTATGTGTTACTGCACACTTAATGAAGTTTTTATTATGTCATTAACATGAGGATACACAGCCGAGGCATCAAGGAGAATTGCCAGTAGTATCCCATCTTAGCCAAAATCTTTAATTTAGGGCTGTGGATATTGAATAATGTTCTTGGCTCATAATTGTGGTTGGAAACACTCCACAGCATTTTCTTCATTTGTGGACTATTACCAATTCCGTTGGCTAATTTGCTAATAATGTCTTCTACTCTTTCCAGTTGGACCCCAAATATTTACTTCTTCTGCTGCAATGCGATTTCCTCTGGGCTATTCAGTTTCAAGGTTCAAACTTCCAGATTCCTGGTCTGGAAGATTAGACTAGAAAAACCCACTACCAGAACACCAGGGCTTCATGAAAACTGAATGCCTCGCCTTACATGCCTCAATTGCTATTTTCTTCATTAAATTGCAACTTGTCCAAATAATATGTACAATTTTTTTCTAGATCTATCACATTACAGGGCATAAGACTTGTGGATTTTCATTCTTCCTAGACAGTCACTAGTTTTCCTTTAGGGGCTCCTTTGTCAATACTTTCTTATGCTTAGAAAGCATCCTTTTCAGGAGCCAGGATAGATTCAGTCTCTGTGGAGTTTATGGCACAATATTTTTTTTTATTTTTGAATAATTTATTATTCTAATAAAAGTATAAAGTATGGAAAATTAGTGTATCTGAATCCTTTCAGAAAGTAGAGACATTTCCACTAGCAGACTTGAGTTTTTAGCACCTTTGAGAAGAAAGTTAAGAAAAGAGGTATTGCCCACCTCGGATGACAGGTGGCTACTCATCTGCCTGGCATCGTGTGGCTCCTGTGACCAGGGAGTCATTTGGTTTATTTCTCCATATTTTGAGAGTGCCACAGAACAACTTAAAGAGGAGGAAGGTGTTTGCCCAAGATAGCTGGTAGTTAAGATGGACTGGAAACGCTGGGACTGGGAGGCTGCAGGCTGGCAAGGAGGTCAGCTGGACAGTCCGAAGGCGCTGATGATGCAGTCCATGGTCTTGACCTCCCATGAGACTGTGCAGCTCCCATCTGTGGAGCTGTCCCAGAAGCAGGAACTTGTAGTGTGTAACCCAGCACTGTTCTTCTGCATGATCACACAGGTCACAATGTATTTAAATGGTTTTCCCAGTTTGGGGAGTTGGCTCAAAATCTGTTCTACAACATTAGTGGTTCATTGGTTGACTTTGTTGTGCTGGTAGACATTACGACCAATGGTGCTTTCTATAGACTCCTTTACAATGTTGCTCACTTTATCAACAAGTGCAGTCTCCTTGGAGGCCTGGAAGTCTTCCATCTTTCCTCTAGAGCATCTCCTTCGCCTGCCCAGTAGAGTGGACTGCCTCATGGCACAATGTTTAGGCTTGCATGTATTCACTCTGTTTGGTAAGGCTCACCCATAACCACTATTCATCTCTGTCTGGCATCTATAACTATAGAGTCTTTATTTTAGCCTTTCTTGGATAGGGAGAAGGTACACTACAATAAAAGATTCTAATAGACCCTGGAGGCCCTGGGTTTAATTTGACCTACCTCTTGTCCTTATAAATAAGGTTTTAGTGAAGCATAATTATGTATCTTCACTTAGGTAGTATCTACAGTTGCTGTTGTAATGCAACAGCTGAACAAACTAGTTTTGACAGAGACTATAGGGTATATAATACTTGAACCATTTGCCACTGAGCCTCTTGTGGTCTCAATGCTTGCGTATGCTCCTAACTCCTAGATTAAAATCTCCATGATTATGTGACATGCTTAAGATTATATAGTTATATGATTATATCATAGAGGCAGAACCTTTATGAGGGGGTGGTGGTGCCTTATCTGAGAGGACTAGCTTTGCCTTGTATCCTATATGTGAGGTCATTTTGAGGTGACACTAACTGCCAGGATCTTGATTTGGGACTTTTCAGTTTATAGAACTAAGAGAAACAGATTTCCATGTGTCATTTCTGAGCTATTCTGTTTATGGTATTTTGCTATAGTTGACTATGTAGATCTAAAAACTACACTTAAATATTCTGTCAAATCACCTATTCCTATCCCTTCTGGTCTACCAATGTCAAACATACCTAGGATCTTCTCTTTCTCACTCCTTTCAGAAACCTTCAGGGTACAAGTTAGCTTCCTCACTCCACTCATTTGCACTTCAGCCTCTACTCCCTGAGATATCCATTTCTACTTTTGAATCACAATTATAGCTGCCAAATAGTGTTTCTCTCTGCTGACATTTTAACCCACCCTCTCGTGCCTCTTTTGCCAACTCACTGTCATATTAATGGAGTCAGCCAAATTAACCATCAGTACTTTTCAGAGGACTATAACAATTCTGAGTATTTCCAGTGACTGTTTTAGTTCAGGAGCTATAGACTTTAGGGACCCCATGTGGAGGGTCAGTATTCACAGGGTTGCTGGCATGTAAAGTTCCTAGCATTCTAAGGTTCACCACAAGCTTTTGGAAAGCCGGAGAATTTCAGAACTGCAGGAGGTCAACAAGCAGACCCATGATAGGCAAGAAATGGAGTTAGTTGCAAAACTGAAAAGCAGCTGGGGATAGTTGAAAGCCTCAGATTCATTGAAACCGCATCTGGACAGTCCCCCCCCCCCACACACACACACAAGGAACAACACAACCTTGTCTGCCTCCATTCTATTATCCCCTTAGCAACAAACACTCAGGAACTCAGAACTGCCCTGACAAGGGAGGCTGGGAAAAGTACATCCCCTGGCTTTTAGCCCCTTGAATGCGGTGGAGTTAAGAGAATGGCGTTGTCTTATCAAGAGTCTAACAAACATGGGTAAATGAGGGATTTTAATCTACAGTACTTAATTTTATAACCCCACTTTCCCTTCAATATCATCAAAGTTTCCAGGGGGATGTTGAAGTCTCCTAGATACAATGGATTCTGTGTCCACAGACTTGAGCTAGAGACTGGGTGTAGTGTGACCTTACATACTTTTGTGGCTTTGGTTTCTTTGGATCAAACATAAAGAGCGAGCAAGCAAACAAACAAAGAAAAATCATAAAAGCTCATTTTATGGGTGCCATGAAGAGATGGATAATATATGTTAAAGCTTCAATAAGCAGTAAAATGCCACATAAGCAAAAAGTACAAGTGTGTAGAAAGATAAATTCTGGCTTACATTTTTTACTCTAAAGCACAGAAATGCCTGCCTCCAAGTAATGCAAGTACCTGTCAGTCTCACCTTGGATTTCTTTTCATATCCATGGCTCAGGCACCCTTAGTGTAGCAACACACCATCATACTGTATTTCATTCTTTAGCTACATAAGGCAGATGCTCTGACAGAGAAGATCCCTGGGCAGTTCTGTTGAGGAAAGTGCCTTGGCATCAACTTCCTATTGCACAGCCTTGTCTAATGCCAAGACCAGACCTTGAAATTGCATGACATCACTTATATTTTTAGAATTCCAATTGAGATAGCTTCCTCGGAACATCAGTCTCAGGCACACAGCATTTTTTTATAGTCCAAAACAAAATACATTGTAATCTATAGTAAGGAAAAATAAATTTTGCTAATTTGAAAATAGATCTTTATTTTGTCACTATCTTTATTTTGTCAGTGTTCATCTTATGCCTTGGTTGTGCCTATTGCCTGTTCAGATATTAAGGGATATTAAAATAATGCAATGGGAGTGTTATACACCAAAATTTGAATTATAGTCTGTGTTTATTCCTCTTATGAAGAGTAGAATCAGAGTAACATGTGGGAATCGTGGACAGTAGATTCCCTTAGAAGGCTAAAGAAGAGGACATCCTAACTGCTTTAGTTACTTTTCATGTTACTACAACAAAATACACAACGAAAACAACATAAAGGAAGGAGGGCGGTGGGTATTTGTTTGTTTGTTTGTTTTCCATAGGCGTTGTTTTAGTTTGTTTGACCTTGGTCCACATGTCAGGAAGGTATGGCAACAGGACCAGGAAATGGGTAGTCACAGAGTGATCACAGTCAGGAAGCATCAATGAATGCCTGTGCTCATTTGCCTTCTCCTTTGTGCCTTGAACTCAGTCCATGGAATGGTACCAGCCACACCCAAAGTGGATCTCTCTAAACCTCAGTCAACTTAATCCAGAGACACTCCTCATGAACACTCTCAGGTGTTTGTTTCATGATGTTTCAGAGTCGCAATCATTTGACAATTGAGATTTGTCATCACAAGAATTACCAGGTTCCTAATGGTCAATTTATGTAGATACTAAGGCAGAGTCTTCATTCCATTGTCCTCAGAAAGTGTGCACTCACAGTTTGTATGCTTTGTGAATTTACAGCAAGCACTTCTCCAAACCTCAGCAGGATGCATGGGAAGGAAAGGAAGATGGATTTACAAGGTGATACTTATGGGAACAAATTCTGACCGAGAAATAGCTGCTAGGAGACTTATGGACTAGGGAAAGGCTTTCCAAAATGTGTTTGTTGGAATCTTGGAGATACTGGGTACCTGAGTTCAAAACTATTTTAGTAATGTATAAAAGCATCATTTACTTTTCTTTGTTAATTTGGACAGTCTCCAATAATGACATGACTCTGTGATGTGTCAAGCTCAGCACATGTCCAGTGACACTAGGCTGAGAGTAGTTCACCACAGCCTTCACTTCTTTGTAGTTGTATTTTTTTTAAACTGTTTTAAAATACCACTGATGGAGCTGTCAAGATTATTGTTTTACTAACACTGACTCTTGAATATAAGTCCTTTTTGTATTGTGTGTGGTAAATGTGAATAGAAATTGTAGCTAATTAAGCCAATAAAGACCATTGTCCTGAAGGAGTCTCCCTCCTGGTGATATGAATTGCCAGGTGAACTAGAGGATTTTGTCATAGAACATCATTTTTACGTAAGAGAACAACTAATAGAGAACCTATAGCTATGTTGACTTGGGAGTTGATAGATGTTTTGTGAATGGCTCTAAAGATTTCCTTGGTATTAGTATTGAAATGTTAGCACTTTCGTGGGAGCCCCTCAATAAGGGACAAACCAGAAAGATTGGCCACTGGAAGAATGCCCATCATTTTAAGGAAAACATTGACAATTTATTGATGATCACATTTGAGCTTTGAAATCAATGTCTGTGGGACTGTGAAAGGCAGCCTGGTTTCTGGTTGAGCTAAGGTTTAAAACCCTGGGACCCAGTAGGGACAACCCTACAAGGGACAGTAGGCATTTTGCCATGCTCCTGGGTCCCAGGCTCCTGACAGGAGGCCACAGCTCTACTCCATAGCTCTGTGACTATCAGTCATGTAAGGACAATGTCCAAGCCCCTCCACAGGTAGAGGTGTGGTCAGGTAGCCTCAAGACATTCCCATTTTAATGAGGCACCTAGCGGCTTAGCCAATAAACTCTCCTTCCCCTTTCCAGCCACTCCTCCCTGCAAAAGGTGTTTCAGTCTCAGGTCTACCCTGAGCTTGTGGGGTATGGATTCACTCATTGCCACTCTTGGCCATGACAATAAACACCCTAAAAACATGGACTATCTCTCTTCATTGGGATCCACTGTGGGGAACTATGGAACAGACCTTCATCTAAAGAGCCTTGTCTAGTCTCCCACCAGTGCTCCCAGCCACGGCTGCCACCAAACCATGTGAGCTATCCTGCAACAAACCAAAGACCTGGTCCTAGTGGGACCCAGCCATGTTCCTCCTTGCTTTCCCCCCTCAACCCAGGCTAGATCCAAGCCTCGGGCCCTCACTCCATTCTTAGCTCTTCAGTGGCACCCAGTGGTACCTGGGTTGCCCAAGAGCCGGAGAACCAGATGGAGCCAGCTTTGTTTAGTCCCCGGGACTCCCAGGCCATATTCCCCCATCCCTGGGCAGTGTCCAGTGGCTTCTTACAGCCCAACACCCGCCTGGTGGTGCTGTGGGGTTTGCACAGCCAAACTTCCCGCATCCCACCTCTCCCAGAGGCCTGAGCCCCAGGGGTGGACTTGGGACACCACCTTTCACCAATAACCCAACAAATGTCAGTATTCTGAGAACCTTGTAGAACCATTGCAAAGTCAGCAGCTTCCCAAACCTTCAAGACTCTTGGGAGAAGATGAATGTGATATTCATAAATGTGGTGTTTTATACTGCACCGTGAAATACATCAACATTTGGAATAGCTAAATGGTTCCATGAACTAGTTTTTTTGAGCAACATTTTGGATAGCTAAAATCTCAAGTATGAAATAAACTTAGGCTGGGAAACAAATGCATCAGAGATAAAGAGTTTACTCACATGATTGCCTTCTCTTTGCTGCTACTAATCATTTAGACATTATCATTTGGGGGGCTTTCCTATATTACCAAAGAACTGTCACAATCCTCTGAAAAATTGTTAAATGCTGTGTTCTTCCCAAGATTATCTGAAAAGGCAGGCTTTCTTCACCCCAAAACAGCAACTCATAACATAGTAAGTGCAGTAAAAGATACAAGCCTCCAGTGGTGTCTTATAAAGTCACAACAACAACAACAAAAGATGTAGAAAAGCACAAAAATGAAAATAAAATGTTATTTTACTTTGGAAATACATATGGTTTTAACACAAATACATTAAAGCAATAGTTTTACTATATTTCTAGCATACTGGTAAATACTAATGATAGAAACATTACTAAGGGGAATAATTATTTTTTCTAGCCATCTCGACTTTCATTATTCTGGCTATGATCTAGAATAAATTATCACTTCAATGCAAATGTGTATGATTCTAATCTTCAATATGGTGTCATTTTGGACCCCATGGACTGCAGAAACAAATCTTTTTGGCTAGGTTTTGTCTCAGTCCCTTTAGTAGATAGTTAAGTGAATCTGTGATTTGCCTTTAGGCTTGTTGTTGTTGTTTTTGTTTTCGTTGTTATTGTTGTTGTTGTTGTTATTGTTGTTGCTGTTAATATTGGCACCTTAAAATGGAGATAATAAAAGTTACATGAAAGACACATAGTAAGCAAAGAATGTAAATCATTCTAAAAATGTGTTAGTTACTTTATTCAAGAATGTTGAATACAATTAACTCTGGGAGGTGCTATGGTTTGGACACAGTTAGAGTGCATTTCCCAGCCCATGGTTCTTATTCTAGAATCCTGGTTCTGGGAATATGGTAGTGTTGAAGTGGTAAAAATTTTAAAGGTAGAGTCTAAGTGGAAGACAATTAGGTCTTAGGGCTCTGTGTTCAGAAGGGGCTAAAGCTGGTCTGAGTAGATTAATTCATTAGAGGATGGTTGTTAGAAAGGCATCTGGCATCTTCTTTGAATTCCATTTCTGAATATATTGTCTACTCACTACTTCCTCAGGAGCTCTTTTTCTGAACTGTGATGGCGGCCATTATGAGGCTATAACCAGAGCCAAATATATTCTTATACTGAGCTCGTGAACCTCCAGAGCTACAAGCTAAATAAATCTCTTTTCTATATAAAGTATCCTGCCTCGTGCATCTTGTTATACCTACAGAAAACAGACCAAGACAATAGAAAAGAGAATGGTTTTATTTATTTTTGTTTTCATGTACATTAAACAGCACTGATATTAAAAATATATATCTGGTAAATAATAGCTAAATTATAGAATTTTAATTTTTATCACATATTTGCATGGTTTAGCTCAGCAGATTCTTTCCTATGATAGAGGCAGAACAGAAATTAATACCTTTCTCTCTCTTTGAAAAGGAGGAAATAAATAAAATAAAACTAAACACTTTTTACAATGATGATACATGGTAATCAGTTACAGAGTTTGAACTGGGATTGAATCTGGCCACTAAATTCATACCTCATCTTGCTTTCTGTGAAAAAAAATTATAGGAAGTATTAAGACATCCCATTTTCATACAAAATAATGTTTTTCTAAATGAAAGTTATTTCAATGGAAAAAATAATTTGACTTTTAATTTCTCAGATGTATACAGTTTTCCCAAGGTAGAAGAATCATCTAGCATCAGAATTATTTTAAACAATGGGAGCAAACTATTTCAAGATGGTGTTTGCCTCTGAACAAAGAATGGCAATTTGAGCTCCATTTGTCAGACAAGACAGAAAGGCATAAAAGATGAATTATGGCCTTATTCTTTGAGTATAAATGGGATCTCTCAGATCAAACTGCTCCTTTGTATGCCATGAAGAAATTTAGAAACAAATCCACCATGTAGAATATTAACAACCGCCTTTCTGGCGAGGCTGAACTCCAGGGCTGAAGTAGGTGGAGATATATGGGAAGCCACTGCCTACTGCAAAGTGTCTGGAAACAGAATCCTGTCACAAGCTTTGAGGCAGCGTCTGGCTTGAGTCCTGCCCCGTCCATCCCTGAAGAAGGACACTTAACATTAGTGCAATATTGAGCACTTGGCCACATACTATTTTCTTTTGAATCAAGTCAGCCCTTTGTCCTCTTTCCAGCTCTTTTTGTGCTCACTTTGAGACTCTCTGTGGTCTCTATGCTCACTCATCTTTTCATGCCTGTCTGAACACCGACCAAAGGTCGGATGGAAGAGCTGTCCGACTGTTCTATCCAGTCCTGCTTTCTGCACTGCTCACTTCTTTTGCCTCCTCATTGGCTTTTGGATATTGCTTCTGACCTTCTTTAGTTATGGGCTTGTTTTGTTTTGGATTGATTATACTGCAGGATACTTTGTTCTATAGCACAGGGTAGGCAAACCATAGCTTACAGGCCAACTCTGGCCTGCATCCTACTTCTGCAAATAAGATTTTATTGGAGCTCAGACATGCTCGTTCATTTTTGTGTGGTCTGTGGCTGCTTTTGCGTGTCAACATTAGGACCATATGCCCCAAGAAGATTAAATATTTAATATCCAATTCAAGGGGAAATTTTGCTGAGCACTTTTCTATACTAACAGAAATCTCAGAAGCAGCCATTTGTGTATATTATAACTATCTCTATCCAGACCTCTTAGTGAGGTCCCATGCCATTGTGGCTTACCTGGCTTGGTCTTCCCTAAGGTCACAGCTCATCAGTTGGACTTCACTGACTACAGGTAGCAGAGGCCAGTAATATCTGTGTTGGCTTCTCATTCAAGGCCATCTATCAAACAGAAAGACATCTTGGCTACTCTTTTCTCTGAGTCCAGTCTAGATCTGGTTCAGCTTTAAGTTTGTTTTCCTTTCTGATCATTTAGCTTTCCAACCTACATTAGTCCAACCATTGTATTTAAAGAGATACTGACTTTTCACATTGGTTTTGATCTTTTATGACACACGTGACACACATCTTATTTAACCCAGACAGTACTCAGTTGACTGATGTTCAAAAGTTACTATTCTTGTATTGTGTATATTCCCCATCCATACACAAAACTATTGTATTCCTTTAAAATTGGAATATTAATTTGAAGTTGAATTCATTACAGGAGATCACTCTGCTGTACTCATTATCTATAGCTACACAAAGAACCCCAAACTCAGAGGCTTTGAACAACATGTTGTTTCTCACCGTATCTGTAATTCAGGAGTCCAGGTGCAGCTCAGCTAGGTCATCTGGCTCTGGGATTGCTCACACATGGCAATCAAACTGCTGGTCTGACTTGCAGTTATCTCAAGTCTCTCTGCTGGGGAATGAGCAGTTTCCAACTTCAGTCATGTGGCTGTTGGCAGGATTAAGTTCCTCCTGGGCTGCTGGCTGGAGGCCACCCTCAGTTGCTTGCCACTTGAGCCTCTCCATAGGCAGCTCCTGATGTGGCATCTGGCTTCATCAAAGCAAGCAAGCAAGCAGCAAATATCAGACAGGGCACATAATCCAGAGAAGTCATCTCTTCTTTGTAAACCAACCCTGGTATTCAGAGCCTGTCTTTTCTATCATATTCTATTCATTAGAATTGAGTCACTATATTCAAGGTGAGCTCACACACATGCCTGCAAACCAGGAGGGGAGATAACTGGGATGCATTCAGTAACTGCCCACAATGATCACCTTCCAGTACAAGTATGCATGTGTGCCTTTAGCCTTTTTCCAGGCTATTTTTATTCTGGTTGGGACCAAGATCAAATGTCTGCCACTCAACATCCATCCATCCATCTATCCATCCATCCATCCATCCATCCATCCATGCTGGTACCATTTTCACTTCTGGAAGCTCCTGTCAGGCTATCACTTCATTCCATGAGCTTCGCCACTATACCAAAAAGTGGATGCACATTGTTTCCCTTTGGATTTTAAAGACCTTCAAGACTCAACTAAGTTAGGTCTCCACAGGAAAGCATACCCATTGTCTGTATCCATCAGAGAGCATAGCTGAAACACACACTTGGATGATGCAGTCATGCCATCAGCAGCCATTTGAACTCATCTCTCCTTGAGACATTTATGCCAAGGTTGGACTTCTGAATGCAGGGTTCTGTACATCAGTCAACCAAATTGCTGTCTGGGTTAAGTAAGGAGAATGTTGTTATATGTATCATATAACAGCATGGTTGTTTTGATTAGGTATGTCTTCTGGAGCGAGATGGGGCCTTCTAGTATGTGTAAAGGTTTGCATTTTGGTGGCATATATTGGACTGCTTCTTAGCCACCCATAGATCTCTCTGTGTGGAAATATGTCTCAGCAGAAACAAAGATTTTGTTTGCAAGTCATCGTGCATTGACAGTAACATTTCTTATAGAGGCATTTATGTGTGTGGGTTATCTCTATCCAGAGTGATGAAATAAATATTAATTTGGCTGCAGCTTAAGCCAGAAATAACATCAGCGGACCTTCCATGCTTCATTTCCCACAGAGCTACAGTAAAGGCCCTGGTCCGAGAGACCTCTGTGTTATCTCTGCTGATTCGCACAGCCAATCTGAACTCATATTAACCGTGAGCTTATAATTCCTATGGCAACTCTAACTGCTATATTAGGATGACTTCTGGAGCTCCCAAGGCAGAGAGAAACAGCGCAAGGGTGTAAGAAAGAGCTTCCGTGGTGTCTTAACCTGTCGAAATGAATGGTTATTTTTAAAAAGTCAAGAGTACAATAAACTCACCCTGTGTATTTAGAGAACAGCTTCTCCACTCTTGCAACCTGATTAGAGTAATTGGTGTTTAAGGAGATATTGATTTTGCATAAATGCCTTTTCTCTTATATGATACATATAACAGGATTCTCCTTACTTAACCCAGACAGCAATTTGGTTGACTGATGTACAGAACCCCGCGTTCAGCAGTCCAACCTTGGCATAAATGTCTCAAGGAGAGATGAGTTCAAATGGCTGCTGATGGCATTATTGCATGCATAAATAAACCAAGAAAATAGAAGAAGGCCAAGACAGAGAGGGTTGCATTAGTCTGGCCTTGTTAAAAAAGTGTTGTGCTGTGGGACTCTGCTTCTGCAATTCAAATTAGTTTCCTTGGCTTTTCTCTTGGCTGGGACCCCCTGTGCTCTCTGAGTGATATCTCTGGCCCATCCCAGCGACAGGTAGAATTGAAAAGTCTTTTATTTCCATAGGCTTAAGCCAAACCTCTCCAAACAAGCTATCCCAGAGCTGAGCCGGAGCCCGCTAATGGCGCGGTTGGCAGCTCAAGCGCGGCCTCCTCCTTGGCGAGCCCAGAGTCGCTCTTATCCACTTCAGCTGTCTTTTAAAAGCCTCCTCTCACAAAAGACAGAGCTGCTCTCAAGGGCTTGGGGAAAATAGAAAATTTTCACAGTGTGATGGGAAACACTGTCAAGAACTGAAACGCTACACTGAAGCGTCAGACACCAGTGTGCAGCAGCAGATACGGCGAGGGGATCAGGCTGTGTGGGAGAAAGAACACACACATTAACATAGGGAGATACGCTATAATTACGGTATTACCGATCCGTTCTTCAGAAAGTGCACAGTGTCCTTGCCTTTTGTTGACTCGAGTGTAGGTTTCTCCCCTTCACAACTCCTCAATGGCATCTTGAGCTGTGGAGGCCCACATCTTGAGCATTTTTGCTGTGAGTCAGTTTTTGCTCATTTGGAAGATGAACATTAAGTAGTGCGATTTTTATATAAATTCTTCTCTGCTTTTTATTTGTTCTCCCCCCCCTTCTTTTTCCTTTTGGCAAACACCACAGCTTATCAAAACCATGGTTCTAAGGAAGTACAGCATATAAAAACATGGCCCCGTGTGTGTGTGTGTGTGTGTGTGTGTGTGTGTGTGTGTGTGTGTGTGTGTGTTCGAGAGTGTGTGTGCTCCTATTTATAACTCTCTTGAGAGACTGACAGTTCACATCTACCAAACTATAGATTTATGGAATTCTTACCACCAAGGCACCTGAATACTCAAAGAAGAATGCTAGTAGTATCCTTTATACCCAAGCTAAGTCACTCCAGAACATGGCGCATAAATTCAAAGACTTTGCTTAGTTTTTGATGACTCCACTTTAAATTGATATTTACAGATGGAAAAACAAAAGCCCCACTAGGTCTCAAAAGAGTATTAATATACATGACAATGTACTACATAGCATAGAGAGATTCTGAGCTTTCAAACACTCTGGGATTGCATCTTCCAACAGAAATTGCAATTTCATTAGCATTTATGACTTGCTTCCGAGGGATGTTTGCCAAAAGGATGAAAGCAGAAAACAAAACACAAGCAAAGCCGCAGCAGTCCTTTCGCAGGCCCACACAAAGGTGCTAACAAGGGCTGGTTTTCTGCCACAGACAAAGACTCTGGACATGAGGAGTTGTGACACAGAGCTATTTCCATTATGTCCAGGGAAAACCAACAAAAAGGCTTAGTGAAATAAAATTTTACTTTCTGGAGTTCTAGGTCAGCTAATGGCTTCCAAGTGTACAAGGAGCTAATAGGTAGAGGGTAATGAGAAATCATTTTCTCTAGAGGGAACTAACCTCTGCCTAGGCAAGGTGAATCTGAATTTTTCATCGTTGATACTCTTTCACCATAAAAATAGATACAGCAGAGAAGGATGGCAATAACCTTCCTGTAATAAAATGTTGTCTCTCTTTTTTAAAAGAGGACATCTGTATTAACTACGCTCCAAGCTTATCATGTTCTGGGTAGCGAATGAATCAATTACAGCAGCGAACATTGATTGAAGAGTCACCATTTGGCTGTCCTACCTGAGCCACCTCTCATTTCCTTCTCATTACTGTGGAGAAGGCATTGTTATCTTTATTTCTCAGAAGGAGAAAGAGAAGAAAGAGTGTGTGAGGTTGAGTCAGTTTCCTAAAGCCTTGTAGGTAAAACATGATAGAGCCAGGATTTAAAGTAAAGGCTTTGAGTCATCTAAAGCCATGTTCTGTACCCATCTGAATAAGGCATGAAGGTAACACCTGGGGCCCTGGACCTTGCCCTAAAGCTCAGGCAGAATTTCTATTGTCTGAATGAATAAAACCCTATTCAGTACTGTTGAGCAATTTCTAAGTGTGTTAACCTGATAACTTAATTTTCCATTTCACCTGATACTGTGAGAACACAGTCCCAGGGAATCTTTGGAGTAGAATCATTCCTTTAATAAATATTTATTGGGTACCTGCTATGCATCAAATACTGTGCTCAATGAAGAACCTTAGAAGGACAGGCTTCTTTGCTGTTTAGTCTCTTCCTGTTTGCTAATGACAGGGCTTCTGGGAAGAGTGGAATGGTATCTTTCAAGTTTGTAAATGAAAAAGAAAGGAAGAAATAGAAGTGGGGGAGGAGAAGAGCTATATACACGCCTTTGGTAAAGAGAGAAGTGAGACTCCCATGTTTATTAAAGTTTCATTCATTTAACCAAGAAATGAAATCAACCTGAGTCCTTCAACAGGTTAATGGTAAGTAAAATATAAACTATATGCACAAAAGAACATTTTCAGCTTAAGAAAGAAAGAAATTTTGTCGTTATTTCCAATAATATGGATGGATCCGAAGGGCCTTGTGTTAAGTGAAATGAGTCAAGAACAAAATAGGAATTCTGCATTATCTTCCTTCTATGTGGAATCTAAAATAGTTGAACACATAAATCCATAGTGTAGAACTCTGGGTGCCTGAGGGTGGGAGAGATTGGGGAAATATAGGTCAAGACATACAAAATTCCAGTAAAGACAGAGGGACAAAATTCAAGAGATCTACTGTACAAAAGATGACCAGAGAAACTACAGTATTCTAACCTTAAAAATTGTTCAGACAGAGATTTTTTTTTGTAATCTCACCAGAAAACAAAACATGTGATATAATGCACATGAATTTAATTAACTTGATTTAGTCATCCCACAAAATACACGTACATCAAACTGTCTTGCCATGTTCCATAAATAAATACAATTTTATTTGCCAATTGAAAACCATATGTAAACAAATAATTGGCCCACCGACATCAAAAGACAGAAGCAGGTTAGACCTTTGAAAAAATATATGTGCAATTAGCCATCCTCTGAATTTTGAAAAGGGCAAATTCAGAAAAGGGCACAGGGCATGTTGTGAACTGAGCTAGGAACACATTGATAGGTCCATTTTACTGCCACAGAGCATCTCTTGGGTAGATCTCCATATTCTACTTTTGGAATAGTCTCTCATAATCTACTTTTACATTTTATATTCTGCCACACAGAACAATGTGGGTGATTATTATCTATGAGGAAGAGGAAGAGAATGACAGATCTTCTGTTAGGGGAAAAAAGCAGCAAAAGGGGCCTTATCATGAGCATACATTAATATAAGTTTGTCCCTTTGAAATCTGGCACAAGCTAATGTCCAAAGCAGAGGCTGCAACACCCTTGTAGATGTAATTAACCACAGTGAGTCACTCGATAGCACAACAATGGGAGGAATTGCTTATGTTGCTTTCTAACTCCTGGGACAGTGGAAATATTAGAGCAGCCATGAGATGTTCACATCTAAGATTGCCACCATGGGACTGGAGAACATGAGGATGACCAGTTCCAACATTCATACTCAACTCTCTTGGATCCAAACACTCTAACTCTAGTGTACATGGATTCATACAATTAAATAGCTCTCAAATCCATAGGAAAGTTTTCTATGTTATTATGGAAGAATCTGGGGCATTATCAAAGAAAACTGTTTGTCTTTAAGATTTTTAAGGGAAATGACTTCCTAGAGGAGTGTTTCTGATAACTCCTGAGTACTTGATGTCCCAGAAAGACAGTTAAAATGAAGCTCCTTTTGTCACGATACCCCTCAAAAGGCAGACACAAAGGATTGGTTGTAAAGCCAATTATTCACTGATTAATCCAACTAGTGTTTGGGAGTGTCTGATGTAAATATTATAGCTTGTCCTTACTAAATGAGATGTGCTTACCCCTGAGCCTTGACAAATCTAGTGAAAAATATGATCTTATGATGTGTGAGACCAAACAGTCAGGAGAGAGAGTTAGTGTAGGAGTTCATGAAGCCTCTCACTTCCTCCCAAAGGAAGGTTCAGAAGCTGAAGTGTATGGGGACAGTTCTTGACAAATTGTCCAACATACTACCATTTTGTAAGAGATTTCCTTCTGCAAAGGTTTATTAACAGCAGCCCAGAAAGTTTACCAGCAAGCAACAGGGAGCCTGGAGAAATGGAAAAACTCTTTCTCAAAGCAGCTAGAATACATAATTTAAATGCAATTCCTATCAATAAACGCCCTTTTTACTTTAATGTGTGTCAAATACTTTTCTATCTTCTGCTCAGATTTGTGTACTGTTCAATATTTCTGGGTATCATCCAAAATGGTGATAGACAGGCTTCCAACCAAAATAGTCCACTTCCCCCCCCTTCTCTCCATTAGTTATGGCCTCTTGCCATGTAGTCTCGCAAATGGACACAAACCAATCAATCACCCTTATAAAAATGTCAAAATTCATCCTTTCCTACTGTGAAATGAATACACTGACCTTAACATAAATGTAGAAATAAATAAATAAATAAATCTATCACCACTGTGGGCTCCTGACTGCCACACTTAAATTTCTACACTTTTCAGTTTGACAAGGCTGACATTGCCAAGAAATAATGGTTTTTGTTCCATTTACTTCCTTTTTTTAAATAAAAAAGCTGGAAGCGGATGAACATGACTACTAAATTTGCTAATAAGAATTTGTTTACACACAGGCCCTGCCTGTCAAGAAGTGCAGCTAGCCTTTATCTGTTTAGAAGAAGAATATGAGAGAGAGAGGAGGGGGGATATGCTAGCCAAGAGGAAAAACATCCATTTTATAATGACTTCTAAAACAATCAAAAATGAATTTTCTCAAGCTCGAGACCTTCTCCTACTAATCAAGCTACCTGCTTCGTTCATTGTCAAGTTCTGGTTTATACATCTTGACACTGGAGAGACACAAATGTCCTAAAATTGGCAGGTGTCAGCTCAAGTCTGTCATTAGCTCTCTCTATGTCCTTGATGAGGTCACCCAGTTTCCTCAGTTCTCCATTTGCTTCATCTGTGCAACAAAGACAATGGTGTTGATCTTCTCCGGTGCTATGGTAGACATATGTTCACAAGCCTGGACACTCTCTCTTGGCTCTGAGATACATAACTTGGTCCTTAAAGGAACATTATCAGGTACATCTGACTCCTGAGATTTGATATGGACTCTGCAACTGGCCAATCAGAGCTTTACCCTCTGGGGTCATGGAAGCTCCTTCATGAGCATGCATCTAACAAAACCTGGGACATAAATAAAATGAATTTTATTAAGCCTGACTTAGGGGCTTACTAGGGAAATAACCCTGTTTGTTAGAGTTAAGAGTCTAGGAGGAATTCGGGCTAAAGATAACTGAGAAAAACCCTGCCCAGGCATGAGCCTAACAGAGAAACAAACAAACAAACAAACAAAGAAGAGAGCTATATATAGAGAGATTTGAATCCTTTGGACCTACTGGTGCTCTTGACTTGGTGGTTTCACATGTCAATAAACACCTCTCTCTCTCTCTCTCTCTCTCTCTCTCTCTCTCTCTCTCTCTCTCTCTCTGTGTGTGTGTGTGTGTGTGTGTGTGTTTCCCAATTTAGCCTTTAAAGGCTTCACAAAGTCAAGAAACAGTAAGTAGCCATGTCTCTGCCCATGACTACAGTGGCCAGGAGTCCCAAGACACATTTCTATGTGTGTTTAAGGAACAATCACTTGTCACAGGCACTTGCTTGAACTGATCACTCATTACTTTATGCAATAGGAAAAGGTCTCATCATTTGTGAGATCAAACCTTATAAAATGGGAGAAAAGAACGATGGGATGAAAGGAAGGGAGTGAGAGAACCATCAGATGCCAGTAAATGTTTAAGGGAACCATGATGTCATGGTCATTCTTGCTCTGGACACTGTGGAGAGTACCATTCTCAAAAGTCCCATGACTTCCTTTGGAGGAGTGTGTTCCATGTACCATAAAATCTTCCTTACTTATTTAGTCAGGAAAAATTAATCCAAAGCCCATTTGGGAATAAATAACTGATAGTAATTTCCAGTTACCCTTCCCACAGAAATTTGCATTTTAAAGTGGATGAAAGGAAGCAAAGCAGTGCTTTTCTCAGATCTAAGCTTAAAGAACTATCATCTGGAACAGCCACTACAAGCCAGTCAGTTTATATATTGCTGGAGTTTATTATTTATTTATTTACATTCCAAATGCTGCCCTCCTGCTTCTCCCCCCACAGAGTTCTTCCTCCAAACCCTCCCTTTGCTTCTGAAAGGGTGCTCCCCCAGGTATCCCCCCACCCTGGAGCATCAAGTCTCTGTAGGATTAGGCACTTTCTCTCCCAATGAGCCCAGGACAAGGCAGCCCTCAGCTACATATATGCCAGGGGCCTCAGCCCAGCCAGTGTATGCTCTTTGGTTGGTGGTTCAGTCTCCGAGAGCCCATGAGGGTCCAGGTTAGTAGACATTGTTGGTCTTCTTGTGGGGTTCCTATCCCTTTTTGGGTCTTCAGTTCTTCCCCCAGCTCTTCCATAAGGGTCTCTGCCCTCTGGTCAATGTTTGGTTGTGGGCATCTGCATCTGTTTCAGTCAGCTGCTAGGTAGAGCCTCTCAGTTTACACATTGCTGGAGTTTGGATGTGGTTCATCCTGCCGAAGATCATGTTAAAAGTTGATTGTCACAAGACGGGCACAACAATGGCAATATCAGTGGATATAGGAATATAGAAAGGAGAAAGTTTCTGAGGGTCCTACCCTACACAAAGAACTACAGCTAACTAATGGCTGCTAGGAAAAAGAGTATTAACGTCTTCCAAGGATGAGCCCCTATGAGTTGTTCAATGAAGAGTGGTCAGCCCTGAAATCATGTACACACCATCAACAAAAACAAACTCAGCCATTTGTATTTATATAATTGTGCACACATACACATATATGTATGTGGCAACAATAACTATAAAAAAAGGCTTTCAACTTGAGGAGGAATGGGAGGGGCTAGAGAAAATGTATCTGGAAAGGGCTAGACAGGGGGAAGGGGAAGTGATGGAATTCTATTTCAATTAAAAACTTATTTTAAAATGTTTTCTTGATTTCCAGAGTAAATAAGCCTTTAAAGGGGGCCTGCACTTGTACTAATGTCTTTATCAAGGGACTCGGTTGGTTTCTGTTAAGATTTGGTCAATTCTCATGGGAATGGCTGAGTTCTAATGAAAGTGACTCATTACTAAGGGAGCCTGGCAACATCCTACAACTCCTTCGCTCTTGGCACATGCACTTGCTTTCCTTTTCTATTTCTCCACTATATGGTAACAAAGGAGAAAGCCCTTGACATAAAACAACTGGATTAAGATACTTGCTTTTGAACTCCCCAGCCCCAGCCTGTAAATCTGTGAGCCAGGATAAACCTATTCCCAGTCTCAGGTGTTTTGTTACAGCAACGTAAGATGATTTCAGGTACATACCTTACACAGTCTTTCCTATTTCAGTGTGAGCTGGGTATTATTATAGCCACTGGACAAATGGCAAAACAGGTTCAGAGCACTTCAAAATGTGTCCACAGCTCAAAAGGCGTGGTCCTAGAGTGGAACCTAACTTGTAAGTGTGCCAAAGCTATACTTTTCATTACAATTATTTCTGGTAACACTATAATGGTAGACTGTGGCTAGCTGAGTATCATACTCACTAGGCCATGGGACAGAGTGACAAAGTCGGTTTTATTTCAAGATATAAATTTTTAAACCCAATAATGGGGACCACCACAGAGCTTTGAAAAAAATCCAATTATACTGATTTTCTAACTGCATACCAGTGCTAATCAGTTTGCTTTCTTTTCTTTTTCTTCATAATTTTATTTTAGCTTCTAGCCTTGTGTGGTTGGCTTTGGAGGGAGGAAACAGTGATTCTCTGTGCTCTGCAGACTCCTGTCTGCCTGTCTTTGCTTTCTTACATTGTAGTCTTAATTTGATCAGCAGCTATGAAAAGGCAACATTAATCCTGGAGAAAGGGGCATTGTTCCTGGTCAGACATTCTCAGTATTGCTTCAAAAGTGGAGCATTTTGTGCTCCTATATGAGTTTTGCCCTTTGAGGCTTTTGTGACTCCTGGATGTGAGAACAGAAAAAGGGACAGGACTACTTAGAGTTGGACAGACACTACCTACATCTAGGAAGTATTGTCAGAGAGGACAGTGAGTCTTCTGCCTCAGCTAAGCTCCTGCCCGTGAGGATCCATGAAGATGCTACAGTCTGTGAATGCAGTCATGGGCACATTCATAGTGAGGAGCAAGAGGGAAGAAGAGGATGAACCTTCCTCCTCATCCACAGTGACAAGTCAAGTCCCCAGGCCTGGTAGTACAAACCTATGTAATTTCTTCATCTGATGACAGTTGTCATGTGCACACCACTTAACAGACTCTGGTGCCTTACCAGATGCTTTTACAAATATCTCCTTTGTATTTTAACAGTACCATGAGAGGATAGTATTCTAACTGATGAAGAAGATGAGCTTTAAGGCTTAAAGGAAGTGTTCAGGACTTGCCAGTTTCTTAACGGCTGCATAAGACTGTCTCCAGAGTGCCTATTATGTACTAGGCCCTAGGCTTAGCCACAAGGATATAGGTATGAATAAAAACAGAGCCACCCAACTATTAGGTTAGTAGAGGCAAACAATGAGTGAGCAAGCTATTAGAGTTGGGCACCTGCTATACTGTCTGGTTTGTAGAAGATATTCAATAGATTTTACTGAATAGTGGAAGAAAGAAGGATGGATGGATGGATGGATGGATGGACAAATGGATGGAAGGATAAATGACTCTGTGCTAGGATAGGAGAGCATAGGAGTGGTATGAAACATAGAAAAGTCAGAACCTTACAACATATGTGTATTGTGAGCCGAGTTTTAAGATAAGTGTAAGATAAGTTCATCAGTTGGTGAGATTTCTATTCTTTTAAAAAATTTTATGTGCTTTTTCCACATGTTTGTGGGTTGTCTTAGTCAGGGTTTCTATTCCTGCACAAACATCATGACCAATAAGCAAGTTGGGGAGGAAAGGGTTTATTCAACTTACTCTTCCACGTTGCTGGTCATCACTAAAGGAAGTCAGGACTGGAACTCAAGCAGGTCAGGAAGCAGGAGCTGATGCAGAGGCCATGGAGGGATGTAACTTACTGGCTTGCTTGCTTCTCCTGGCTTGCTCAGCTGGCTTTCTTATAGAGCCCAAGGCTACCAGGTCACAGATGGTACCACCTACAAGGGGCCCTTCCCCCTTGATCACTAATTGAGAAAATGCCTTACAGCTGGATCTTACGGAGGCATTTTCTCAGCTGAAACTCTTTTCTCTGTGATAACTTCAGCTTGTGTCAATTTGACACAAAACCATCCAGTATATGGGTGTTCATGGAGAGACATAAGAGGGTGACAGTTCTCACTCTGACAGAGTTACAGAACATTAGTTATGTGCTGGGAACTAAACTCAGGACCTCTGCAAAAGGAGGGAGTACTCTAAACCACTGAGCCATCTCTCAAGCCCTAGCTGGTGAATTTTCATTATAGAAGGCTGATTGCATGGTATAAGGCAACAGCCCTCTCTTTTAACAGAACAACTCCAGACTTTCTCCTGTCATCTTGAGAGGCAGAGATGTTAGTGCAAAGACCAGGTACCAGTCTACTGCATCTCCGTTCATTTCTTCTCCCACCCCCACATCCCACAGGATGCTGCTAGACTATAGTATTCGTTTTCTTCTCTTTCATATGGGGAAATCATTCCCAAGGGTACAGCCTATGAGCATAATAGTTGGACTTCTTAAACTCTAGATCATTAACATTTTAAAAGCAAAGCGCTATGTTTCAGGCCCCCATAAATAATCATTAGAGGAATCGTAACAGTAATTACCAGGCTGTGAAACAACAGAATTGCCTCGCTTACATTTTCCAGAGTTTTATGATGTGTGCTGCTCTTTTAATGTACATTACTTAATGATGGATCCTGAGAGTCCTGTGAGAGGGAAAAGCAAACAATCTTACCATCTGATAGAGATAGTATTAATGCTCAGAAAAGAAGGGATTAATTTGCAGGTGATCACATCTATACTGACCATGTGACTTCCTGTCTTGACAGTAGCCCTCTCAGATAGATGCTTATATTTCCACATTTGTCATGGAGCAAATGGAACCCCAGTAAGTAACCTATCCAGGGATACCCAGATAGTAAGTGAGAACCATGTGACTAAAAAGCCATTTTTTTCTTAACTTTCGTGTTTTTACGAATTTTAATGTCTTGCTTCCTTAGTCCTCAAGAGATTCAGAGAAAGAAAGCCATGGACCAAGCATCCCATCTTCTTAGAGAGGTTGTAAATGGCTCACTAGAAATGCTAGAGTTCTTGCTCACTCCAACTATAGAAAATGGATGGGTGGTTCCTGAGTCTGGTCTTTATAGCTTTTCTGGTCTCTTCTACCGTAGAAGACTGTTGTCATCATAAATCATGTTCCTCCTCCCGTCCTCCTTCTCTCCTCCTCCTCCTCCTTCACTTCCTGTTTGGCCCTCCCTCTTTGTTTAATGTGTTTTAAATTATTATTATCTATTGTTGCTCCTGTGTTTGTGTTGTAATTCTTAGAAGGAGAGGTGTGTATTAGGAGGTGGTTTCATATGGCTTCTTAGTTCCCTGCCCACGTGAGAGTAGCATCCACTGCCACTTGCTAATTATATCATGAGAACCATTCACAGTCAATGCGAGCTCTCACCCACCAGAACAGAAGCCCTTTGAATGTTGAGAACACAAAAGTATACTATTCAGACTCTTAGGCTTAACACACCATATAGAACTGCTGCTTCTAAGAGGGAACACATAGAAAAAGGGAAGAAAATCTAGGCTTAGCTATCTTCTGATCCCCACCACTACCACTACCACTACTGGGCTCTGGGAGCCTGCCAAGCTAGGGGAATGATGTGAAGGGGTCCTAGAAGAGCTGTAAAGTATTTGGCAAACATGTTCTAATTGGAACATTACAGACCAGAAAGGCATCGTGGAACTGTATGAAGAGGAAAGCATGAGGACAGGCGAGGTCAGAGTAGACAGGAGCAAAGGAGATTGGAAGACCCAGAGGAAGCTGCCTGCTGCACAAATCCCACACCAGCAGAAAGACATAAAAAAAAAAAAAAAAAAAAAAGGAACCTAGAGATGGCTGGCAAGGTGGTTCATGCCTGCATAAAGCTGAATAAGGGAACTTAGCTGCAGAGAAACAAAGGTGGAAGCTAACAGCGACTGGAACGTCACCCATAACAGACATGGTCGAATTTACATGTTACCTAGCATGGAACGTCACCCATAACAGACATGGTCGAATTTACATGTTACCTAGCATGTGCAGGCAAGCCTCCAAATGACAGTGTGGAATGATGGGATTCTCTGGGTGCAAACCAATATTCTTTGTTAGCCTGTCCTGATGCTGGTAGGGTTAAAACCTCTGATCTCATAGGACAACCAAGGGCATTTTCTTTGCCACATCTGGTCAGAGCTCCTGATTTATGTCCTGTCAGGAAGATCTATTTCCCCAGTAATAGCCACGTTTCCACTGTTGATTTCCTTCCCCTTGGGACCCAAGATTGCAGCCAGCTCTGTAGCCTCCAGAGGCATATCACCTAAATGTTCCCCTTGGAAATTGCTCCTGCAAATATTCTCAATCAAAACCCAATAAAATGTCTGAGAGCTTGTACTACCCCAGAGGCTGGGAATTGCACGCTAGAAACATATCCCAGCATATTAAACAAAAGACCAACTCTAGCCCATTTCTAATAATACAGACTTTTGGAATTGCATCTGAGCCTTACTCATTTAAAGGCAGACTGTTACTGAATTAAGAGCACTCATCTATAATTTTTAGACTTTGAGGAATAGTAATACATGGCAAATATACCAAAACTCTTCTCACTTTGTCTTAGTGTAAAGGGTAGTTTGTGAAAAAATGATCACATGGAGAATTTCTTCCTTGGCTAGGATTTTGTAAACATTCCCAAGCCACACTTCTAAGAATAGAACTTCACAAAAGCAGGTACTCATAAAAGTCAGCCCTCCAAAAGTAGTGATTTTTTTTTCTTCCCAGGAAAGGAGTTTTCTAGTGGTTTATTAACTATCTGGGAGCTTGCATTGCTGTAACAGAGTAAAATCATGGTCCCTCAAACAAGGGGTTATGGTGTATGATGTAGAGGTTCCATTTAGGGTTGAACCCTCCACATCGCTACCCATGAAATAATCGGTGTCTCTTGGAGTTTTTCTCCAAACTGCTGGGTGGTCTAGCTTGTTCTCCTGGTAAGAGATGCCTTCTGCTTTGTTGAGCCCCTGATGTTGCTTACCAGTATGCCTGACATTGACTAACAACATCAATGTTGCTTGTTCATTATTTTTAAATAATCATTAAGAGTTCCATATATGAATATGTGTTTGATCACATCTATCTCTGCTCCCTTCAATCTAGTTCCTCCTATTTCATCATCTTTCCTGCTCAACTTCACCTACTTTCCTTAATCCACTAAATCCATTTAGTGTTGCTAGCATGTACACGAGTATAGAGCCATTCACTAGAACATCAGCAAACTTCCGCCAGCTGAATATCTGAAGGAAACTGCCTCCCACATCCATCAAGTACAAATATCTATTCCCTAGGTGTAAGTCTTTGTGAACCTGTCACCAATTATGCTAGAATTTTGGCTGGCTTCATGTTGTGCCTATCTTGTGTGTTCAGTCACAAGTGCTTGTGAGTTTATGTGTGCATTGGTCTGGTCATCTCAAGAAACCATTGTTTTTCAGCAGTCCTCCACCAGCTCTGAGTCCTATAATCTTTCCACCTCTTCTTCTGTAATGATCTCTGAGCCTATGGGATTATGGTGTATGATGTAGATGTCTCATTTAGGGCTGAACCCTCCACAGTGCCACTTATGAAATAACTGGTGTGGTTCTTATCCTTGAGAGAGAATTATTCTCATAAGAATTCTCTCCAGAGAGAATAAAAGAAGAAACTGATGCTCTTCTAATCTCTGTAGCACCATGTCTCACTACATGATATCTTCCCCCCACCTGTGCTCTTGACAAGATGCCATCTGCTACCATGACTTCCCTGGAGCCAAATGATGCTGGTACTGTGCCCTTGAATATCACAAATTATGAGTTGAATAAGCCTTTAAAAATGTTTATAAATTACCCAACCTCAAATATTTTACGATAGCAACAGAAAATGTATGTATACAGAGTCCCATTGCCAACCAACTTAATTGCCAGAGCCTAGGCATTTATGTTTTGAAATATTTGTCCAGTTGGTTAATGGTGCAGCTAAGTTAGGTACCACAGAACTAGCTTAAGGGCAGAATATTTCTCTCTGGACCATTACTGCTTGTATCTGGCTTTCTATTGAATGCAATTTGGAAGGATGGACAAATGAGTGGGTGAGAAATGGCTTCCTACATGTTAGTTAAACTTTACCCTAAATGGAAATTAACAATTCATCTCATTTTTTTGAACACTGGATATTAGCACTAGCAAGGACCTTTGACATGAGAGATTCATCATGTCTGACAGATGAGGAGGTTCTACTGCTTTAAAAATACAAAACAAGACCAAACCAAAGGTCTCATGGTAAATGGATAGTGGGGACCAAGCTCATGGATGGCAATTTTGGAGGGCTTCACCCAGATTCTGTGATTCTAGCCATAATTCAGACATAGAAAAGCATTTCTTTCACATAAGTTTCAAAGTAAGGATGAGTTATTTCTTTCAGAACCCCTTGAATAGAAATGAAAAATCCCCCCATTCTCCAGGCTTGTGTTCATTTCAGGACATTTATTCGTTATTTGGAACCTGCTCATTATACAGTTTTACTACATAATGAAGACAAATGCCCACAGTTTAGCTACAGATTTGGTTAATGACAAGATGTATAATAATACAAGATAATAGGGCCAGGCCATTGCATTCTAATTAAATATTTTTGTCAGCTCCTTTCTCTCATTAATCTTCTTTTATTTGCCATGGTTTATGGCTATTTTGCTTCCCACCTTGAGGAGATGTATACATGTCATTTAAAGAGCAGGAACAGCTTCAAGGTTTCTATGGGAATTGGGTTTTCTTCTCTCTGTATGTGTTTGTCTGCAGACGAATCATTGAGTTTAGAAGGGAATATATCTCACGTCATCCAGATGAGCCCTCTAATTGGTATGCTAGCCCACACTGAGCTATGTGCTTGCATTCAGTAACTGGCAGGGACAGAAAGCATTTCCAAGAGAAATAATATCTCACTGTGAGTCTGGTAATATCTACAAGATAACTGAACAGTAAATACTAACCTTAATTTTAACATCTCATATTATGCAAAATAGTCCAAAGTTAAGGTCTGAGACATTCAAGCCCACCCTTCAAGACAATGATGGTATCCTAAGACTATTAGAGTAGCTGATGTCTAATTTGCAACTGCTCAGGGACACAGTCAGAGAAAAGGAGCCTCAAAATCCCCACATCACCATTTTCTTTCATAAGCAAAAGTATTTACCCATTAAGAACTGTCAAAAGCTGAGATTCCACAAGCTATCTGGCTGCTGGCAATAACCCCTTTTAGGTTGAGCTTTGATGGGGCAGTATTTAGGTTCTAATGGCCCTTAAAAGCTACAAGGTGCAAATGTGAACCGATGAAATCCACACAGTGATGGCCATTTGCAGAATGATCCTTGCAGAGCTGCCTAGAGACATGGCGGTTGATGAAGCATCTCCATTAGAACGTGCCCCTGGAAAGGCATTCTCCACAATACCTGTTTCATTTAATGGTGCTCATTCTCAGCCTCCACCCCTTCCCACAACTGACGATGATTACCCTGACAGCAAGCTGTGTCTCACCCATCACTTTCTGTCAATTTTCTTGCCTCTGGAAAAAATTCTGTTTGGGTTCTTAGATTAATTCTCTAGGCAAAACATTCGCCTCCTATGCTTGCTATTTCTGTTCAAAATAGACATCCGGGGAGAGCTAACTGAGGAAACAAAACTTAGACTATGATTTAAACACAACACACCAATTACAAGTTTTAAGGGGGAGTAGGAAAGGATTCAAGGAGAACTTCTGAAACACCCCTTCACCATGCAGTGTCGCACAGACACAGAGAACAGATCCAGTGACAAAGCAGCAGGTCCGTCTCACATGCTCCCATCAACCAGCTACTTTTCCCAGATAATCAGCACTTGCAGCACAAGATGTGCACACCTGATGGACATGTGTGCCCAGGGAGGAGAAATAGTGGTGATAATTGAAGTGGTCGAATGATCATTACTAAGTGATTTTTACTAATCAGTGGGCAGTCTCTTTTCTCTAAAGGAGCTATAGGACAAACCCAAATGGCATCCAAAATACTTGGGATGAAATTCCTGGAATTAAGAGCTCTTGTGCAGTTTTCTCTAACGACATTTCTTTGTGACTTTTCTTTCCACTACCGAGCAGGTTCCACATCTATAAAGATGATGAATTCTTGGCGCTAAGACTTCATCCTTTTTAGCCGAGCTAGGGAAACATCTTGACCTACACAGAATATAATGAGTGATGAAGGCACATGTGACATTTAAAGGGCTGATGGTAGAAAGAGCCAAAGGCAAAGGAGATGGCATCTAGCTTTCTATCCTAGAGCCTTCAGCTCTTAATCAGTGGAGATCTTGGAGCACTAACTTTTCTTTCCTGTTTTTCCCCTAACGCAATCAATTACATAGGAAAAGTTCAACTCTGAGATACACAGGAAGATTTCTGGTGATCAGACCACAAGGCCTTCGTTTAGGTATATTATCAAGAATGTATTAATAAATAAAGGCTTTCTCAGTTAGCATCAGGCAAGGTACAAATACAGTTAGAAATGTAAGGGAAGGACTCATATTTGCAATGGTCTAGGCTTTGCTTACCATACTGGAAAGCTGAAAGTACATTCAGCATTAAGGAACAGCCTTATTGTGAGCTGGTGTCATAGCTGAAGACTGTGTGGGATTACTGAACTGTGGGTTCTGGAGTCTAATAAAGAGGAAGGATGTCTTCTGTAATTCTATGGCTATTGTTTGGCCAATGGGACATATTCGCCTAGGGGTAGGCTAATGTAGACAGTACAATTTCATCTCCTCAATGTGCTCTGCTTTTTAGTTTTTTTAAATTAAGACTGAGGCTTGACAAGATGCATGTTCTCTCTCTCTCCCTCTCTCCTTCCCTTCCTGTCTCTCACTATAGATCCACATTCTCTCTTAAATAGTCATTCAACATCCATCAAAAGAGCCCACACCTTCCATGAGGAGCATCATACTGTCTATACTGACTTACCTGAGCATAGATCCTGGATCCCTCTTTCTTTCTATACAGCATCCATGAGCACCCTAGTGATTCTGGGCCTAAAAGAAACTCTGGGAAATGTCCCACTCCACAGCCTGCTCCTTGAGTCCTCTATCCTTCCTGCTTCTCCCAATCTTATTTCTCTCTCTTCTTCTTGGAATCTCTCTGACTTAATCCCACCATGCTATCTATACCTTGTGGGCTTAAGGCTCTTAAGGGAGTTTTTCTTTGATTCTTCTTTGTCAGCTTTCAGACCCAGATCCTTCATCTGTATTTTTCATCTCACTTAACCTCTTCTGCTGGTCAGAAGGCATTTTCTCCTGAGCAAGTTCAAGGATCTCCGCAGCACAGTGTCATCTTTAGTCCTTTGATCTGCAGCTCATCATCTCTGCCAATCATCATGTCCTTCCTCTGTGAACCTTCATGTCTTAGGAGTTCTCAGAATATTCTTGCAGCATTTGGCTCCTTCATAGTTCTTTTTGACACATTCTTTTTTATTTTTTCGCTCCATTTTGTATCTTCATTTTTTCCAGAGACTATTTTTATCTCCTTCTATGCTATACATTTGCCTTTAAAAATTTTACACTACAATATTACATATGTGCAAATAAATGACAGTAATAAAGCCTTCCACATACTGTTTACTTATGGTATTTGATTTAGTCAGCTTCATATCAAGGCCTACCCATATTTCTGCAATCTTTTTTAATGAAATCTAAAATGGTTTTCCATATTTCTCTGTATTCATATAAATTATATGACACTTTATAAATTGTAAGATTTTATTGTTCTGCTCAAGTACTCTTAAGAAAAAAAAAGACCCAAAGCAAAACCTCACTGTGCTGTTGCTTTCTTTATGAAACCAATATTGTAGAACAGTGTATGCTGGACCTCTGGTGTCTAAAGTTCTTCACAGAGGTTTTAGGGGTCTTTGTGATATAATTCTTTTTTCCATGGTATCCAGATTTGAGGGATATAAGACAGAGTCAGACAGATAGACAGAAGCACACACGCATGCACACAAACACACACACACACACACACACACACACACACACACACAGAGACAGAGAGAGAGAGAGAGAGAGAGAGGCAGAGAGAGACAGAGAGACAGAGATGAGAGAGAGACAGAGACAGAGAGGGAGAGAGAGAGAGAGAGAATACTCACAAAGGGTCCTTGACTTGCAAATGGTTGGATCAATGTGCTTCAACTCTAACAATGTAAGAACAAATTCTGTTCATTGAAAATCATATTTTGAGTTTGCTCTTGTCTTGGGCTAGTGATGTACTGAATGATGTGGGGTGCCAGGCACTCACAAAGGCAAACACATGACCCTCAATAGTGCACTGTACTGTTAAACTATGATGTGCAATGGGTTAAATGTTCTAAACCCGGCTCTGACTGAACATTGTTCCCAACTTTCAGCATGTCCACTGAGACCCAAATCCATCTTACAACAAGGTGCATCTCGCTTATAGCAAACTTTAAGCCTGTGAAAAGAAACTTACATAATAGTTACTATTTAAGGAGTATTTAATATGTATGTCCAAGTTCTATCTGTTTTATTTATTTATTCCACTAATTACTTTAACATCTTTGTAGAATGGATATTCTTGTCCCATTTTATAGTCAAGAGTTATGAACCTCATGGAGGCAAAGCCATTTGTTTACTAGTCTGCATCTGCTGAGTATGGAACCCCACTTTAGAACACTCTAACAGTTCTGAACTATGAGGCCATACATCTATATCTATATCTGAAATTTTTATTTATTCCCACTAAGATGATTCAAGACAACAACCATAGAATCCAGAATAGTCCAACAGCTAGAGAAAAGGGCTACTGATTTTATACAAATGTGATCTGGGTTAGAAACAGAAGAGCTGTCCACATTTTGTCAAAGGAGCAAGTTGGGTCACAATCTTACAGCACAGTTCTCAACAAGCACAGGGTGAGGTGTGTGTCTGCTCAAAAGAGTAGTCAGATCACAGAGATGCACGTTCCACACACACAAGAGGAGCCTGGGGTTATTGGAATATTCAGTTGAAGACAAAGAACAGATTTGGCTCCACACATGGAAAAATTTTAATAGTATACCAGACTGTCAATAAATGTTTCTTTCTATTTTAGTTGTTCTTGAAATTATAAGAAGGCCACTAGCTGTCATAGGTGGACACTGAACTAATTTGTCTCCTAAGCTGAAGATATCTTATTTTCCCTTATTGATTCAGTGTAAGTTTTAGGATTTACTTGGATAGCTTGTGGGTAAAGGGAACTTCTAGGAATGGATGCCTTTGCAGAAGTGGAGGAGCTCAGACTAAGCTGGCATACGTAGCAGGCAGTCTTTGCCACCAGGAAGATGGACGGCTTATACAGCAGTCACTCTGACCAGGACAGGGTGGGGGGGTGTACATTGGCTGTTCATACCTGTATTCTAGATTCATTCCTAGAGCTGAAGGAAGAATAGTGCCCACGACAATAGAACCCCATTAACGGAGAGAAAGGACATTTCTGAAAGTAGATGAAATAGATTTCTGACATTCATGGATAACAATGCCTACTAGTAGTTTACAAATTGGAAGACAGATCTGCAGTAGCAAAAGACATGAGTTTAAGATTGACTCAAAATATAAGCCACTGGAATCGGTTTCTAAGACTCTAAATGATAAAGGAAGAGATTAGTAATTTATTTCTACTAGGGATTTATTTGACTCTGCTAGGTTGCAACAGACAATTGGAAAGGTACAAAGCCAGGCATTCATTCAATTTGCAATCATGTGTACATTAATTCTCCTATTGATCTTCTATTTACCAAGAACTGTGATAGGTTTTAGTGAGTTAGGTAAAAACTCGTACTTGTAGGAGACTCAGGCATGCACATACATCTACAAGTACACATCCACACAAACACACACACATGCCCACGCATGCACACACATGCCCAGGCACACAGGCACAAGCAATCACATACAGATGCACACAGATACATACCTTCTTGCTTACACAAATATGCACAAACACATGCACACACACATGCATACATTCAGTCACACATAAATACACACAAATACGCTGGCACACATATGTGCACCCCCCACACACATGCAAGCACACAAATTTGTACACACACATCACACACATGCATAAGCATGCACATGGCAGGGGAGGGCATTCAGATGAAAGCTACAAGACAAAGACATAAACACGGTTTTTTCATTTTCTCCCAAGATATTGCTGGTAATGCCCTCCAACTGGAAGTTCCTTTCTAAAGAGAGGTGAAGTGCAGCTCATGGGCTGGGAGACCGTCATAATCAATCACGTGCCTGTGTTACTCATTAGGATTCAACTTGCTCTCCCTGGGATTCTAATGAGAGGTCTCTTCTTTCTTTGGGAACTCTAATTCTCATCATGCTAACTCTCAGGAAAGTGAAATAGAAGCAGAAAACAAAAAGCCCTCACATTATTCCAACTTGATTTCCCAATGTTTAACAAACCAGAATTTGGCATAGAATTCATATATTTGCTATAGGAAGTGGAGTAACAATTAACGTTTCCTGCTCTCTGTTGTGCATCTGTAAAATGGGTAATAACAGCACAGGGGACTGTTGTGAGAATACGATGAGATATTATTATAAGACTCTTAGAAGAAGCATACAGCTTGGGGTAAATACAGGATAATCCATCAATACTTGTGAATTAATATATTGTGATTATTCGTGAATAGCAAAACAATAAAGATCAGAGAAAGCCAGTGGCTTTTCCATTTCTCAGGCATCAGACCCTGTTACATGATGGCTTTCACCCTGACACCCTGTCCCTTACTATCACGGAGCTCACATTCCCAATTATATTTGGCTTAGAGTAATCCTGAAGTCATTTGTATTCCCTCAGCATATACCTGCTGGGCAAGCAAGCGTGGCATTGACAAGAATAATTGTACTTGGCATTTGTAGAATATCTTATACATTTCAAAGCCCGTTTGCATATGTTACCTCATGTGGGATTAAGCATTTGCCATGGATACTACATTCACGGATAATCAAAGTTGGAATTTTATGCTGGTTATTAGATTTGACTTCTGCTTACTTTCCGAGAGACCCGCAAATCAGTTTATTTAGTGTAAGGCATATTCATCATCATCAGTTTTTAGAGAATTTAGGTCAGCCAAAATTGGGAATTTGGTTAGCATGTCTTGGGTGAAATGATGGGTCCTAGGATTTGCTTTGCAGAGGGAGGAGGTGGGTGGTAAAAGAGACGGGGATAAGACTGTAACTCAGAACTTAAGCTCTTATCAGTGTCCTGACAGGTACTTGTAAAGCCTGTGGATGACTTTCCAGAAGCCTGAGAGCTCATTCTGATCTGGAAGACACTCCAGCCGCATAGATCACATTGGAAGGATGGCTGTTTCCCTACCCGCTCTTTATGGAAAGACTGTGCACTGATAGTTATGCCTTGTTGTTTCTGAGAAAAGTAACTTAAGGAAAGAAAGTTTATTTTTGCCTTCAATTCAAAGGAATAGTCCTTCATGGTAGGGAAAGGGAAGTGGCAGCAAGTGGGACAGCTGGTGACATTGTACAGCCAAGGAGCAGAGGGAGATGGCCTATGCTGCTCACTTTGCTTCTCCTGTTTATACCATCTGGAACGCCAACTCATAGGGACTGTGCCCTCAGGATTCAAGATAGCTCTTCCCTCTTTAGCTAAAACTTCCTGGAAACACACCCATAGCTCTACCGAGGAGTGTTTTCATAGGGACTCTGAATCCAGGAGAGTTGACAATGATTAACTGTCACAGAATGTTGTTGAACAAATGCAAGTTTGAAGATAAAAATCAATGGTTTTTTAAGTAAGACAGCCTTGAATTCAAGTGCTGATGGAACAATAGCAAACAATTGATTCGTCTGGTACAAGCCCAGTCTCATGTTTTATGTGCGTATTGGGTGCATATAAATCACAAAAACATCATAGACTTAAACATGTGAGTGCGGTGTGTGCATGTGGGGAATGTCTAAAACTCGTAACCTTTGTTAAATGTTGTTCTGTGTAAGCCTGTTGGTGGGAGTAAATTATGAGGAGTAGCTGCTATTTTGGTGGTTTTGAAGGCTGGGATGATGTTATTTAGTTGTTCTTTCTCACCGTAGTATTAGAGGGCTCTGCAGATACCTTCCTGAGAGAAGTTGGGTTTTTTGTTTGTTTGTTTTTGTTTTTGTTTTCTGAGACTAGGTTCAGGGTGGACTTTGAGTCTTCAGGAAAACTGGAGAGATTTAGAAGTTGTGCATTTGAGGTGAGAAGAGTCCTTTGCCTCCACACTAGGAAGTTCATGATCACTGCCACTTAAAGTTGTTTCAAGGAGAGTCCTACACTGAGTGGAAACTTGCAGGGACAGGCTTAGCCTAAGTAACAGACATCTGCACTCAGTAGGTTCATAAGCAAACAACAGCTCTTGGGAGATATTGCTGATGGTATCTGCAATGTAGTAGCTTCTGGGAGATCTTGCTGAGGCTGGCTCTATGAATGATCTCTTTGACTAAAAGCAATTGCCAAGAAGTCAAGAACATAGAGAGTATGTCTGGATGAATTTCATAATCCAGGGCTTTAGGAAAACAGTCTCAGGTTGGGGAGTGTGCCTGTGGGTCAGGTATGTGTACGTATTAGGAGCTTGTCAGAGAAACTATTTTAGTGTCCCCAGTAGAAGACCTGATGGAACTGAAGATGCAGATAAAGCTTGAGACCACTGAAGAAATTCTCGGTAATCACTTGCCTGTAGGGTGATGAAAGTTCCAAGGAAGGGAAGTCTCCATTGTCAAATGAAATGAGAGCACTTTATTCTATTTGATGGGAAATGACAGTAACAGTCCACGAGGGCAGAGAGAACAGAGCTCTGAACTGAACTCTATACTGCAGTAGCACAAGGGCAGCCAAACTTATCACCAGAGCTGTGTAGAATAGCCTTTGCCCACTCTAGAATACTAAGGAAACCCACAGAGTAAGAGCACAGAAGCCACAATGAGAAGCAGTCTGCACTATGACTTGTACCTCTCTGTATTTTACTTACTGCTGTGGTGTTTTTAGGCCATTTCCTTGAAGCAGTTTTGGAAGCTAGAACTCAGATCTCTCTCTCCCCTGGGCCTAGCACAATGGCAGACCTTAGAGATCTTACAGGTGTTTGTGGATCAAACTGAATCATGGGTGTGTTTGCCATCAACATGCTGAGGCTTCCCTAGGGTCCAGACTTCATAGAAATCAGGGAAGGATTTTGCTATGAATCATCATTTTCTAAATTTAATATGATACTTTAGTAGGGAGAAACTAAACAGCTGGCAACCTTCACTGGACATCCTTATCTTTGGGTAAAATGGGGTACCCTGATGACTACAACTATCACATTGGGAACCTATCAAGATAAGACACCTTTGCAAGATAGGGACCTAGGAAACTCTCCAACCAAAAACACTGGTTTAGTCAAGAATCTGCCTCTTAATGACCTTAGATTCAAGGACAAATTCAAGCCTTGTTTGTCATGTAGACACCACATCACAACTACACAGAAGGCTGAGTAACAGGATTTACAGTGTCCATCACTGGAGTATAGCAGGCTGGGAGACTCAGGTCTCCTTCCTGCGCCACATAATTAAAACCAGAATCCACATGCTTTTGGTCTCTGCCTTTCAATAACCACATACAATGATGCCTATTTTGTCCTTTCTGTTTTACAAGTTTAAGAAGGAAATCACACATAAAGGCAAGTATGAGGAGAATAATCCATGGTTTTCAGAACAAATAAATTAGCCCTGGTATCCCATAAGGAACATATCCTCCCTCTCATTTCAGAATCTGTGTTGCCAATCTGCTCAGCAGTATCTGGACCCAACAACAGTGGCCATATTAAAGTCTGATCAATTAGCATCAACCTCTGGGTTATCTCACAGTTGATCTTATGGACCAAGCTAAGTTAAGTTGATGAAAATTCATTATGACAAGAAGGGGGGAAACATTTTAGTTCTCAGATAATTAACTAAACCAACAGGATATTTATTAACTGTCTATAATAGTGAGTCACTACCTGGCAGTGATAATTCATAAAGTATTTCATAAAGCCTTCTTGAGGATCTAAAGATGAAGAAACAAGCCATTGTCTAGATCCAATGTGACCAATTGACTACCTCACAACAGCATCTCCAACCAAGTCGGGCAGTTGTTTTCCTTCAGATAACTACCCTCAGGCAAGATTCTACCTTTAGCCAATATATGAGGTCAATGCTCAGCCAACCTTCTCCCCAAGCCATTGATCTAATATACACTAAATGTTCTTGCATAGGAAGCTCTGGAGGAGAGCTAAGAGGCTGAGTCACACAGTCAATGTCATAGTCTCTGCCTGGCACCATTGAGACCTTGGCCAGTATTTAGGCTTTTTAGTTCTGCCTTATCTACAAACTGAAAGTTACTAAACTTACCAATTGGGACAATTAAGAAGAATGAAAGAACTAATATCTAGAAAGTGCCCAGCAATGGGGCTCACCCACAGTAAGCACTCAGAAATTCTATGATGAGGATGTTAGTCATGACATCCTATACCAGAACACTGCAGAGGACAAAGCAATAGAAACTTCTGATAGCTGACTCTAGTGACTCCTGAGAGACACAGAGGTCACTCAGCATTCCAAGAAAGAAAGAAGTTGAGCCTTCTGGCTAGGGTATTTAGGAAAATCTCTTGAGCTAGACTGTGGGATCTATGAAGGTTTTACCATGCAGCTAGGGAAGGCCATTACAGGAAGTGAACTAAAGCAAAGAAAATGGAGGAAAGGAAAGCATCACAAATTTGGGAAATCAAGCTTCCATACAGCCCAGAAGCAGTTTCTGAATGGAAAGAGAGAGATGTAAGGATGGGAGAATTGGCTAAAATCACATCTGGAAGGAGGGGGTGTTTGTAGCTTTTTAAACATTGGATATTATATTTATTTACATTCCAAATGTTCTCCCTTTTCCTGGTTTCCCCTCTGGAAACTCGTATCTCATCCCCCTCCCCTTGCTTCTATGAGGGTGCTCAAACACCCACCCACCCACTCATGCCCCCTCAACCTGGCATTCCCCTACACTGGGGCATTGAGCCTCCACAGGACCAACGGCCTCTTCTCCCATTGATGCATGAAAGGCCATCCTCTGCTACATATGTGGCTGGAGCCATGGGTCACTTCATGTGCACTCTTTGGTTGGTAGTTTAGTCCCTGGGAGCTCTGGGGGTGTCTGGTTAGTTGTAGTTTTTTGAGAGAGAGGTTGCATTACATACCATTGCAGATCAAAATAACAAAATAATAGATCATTTGCTAACTATGCATACAGCAAGGATTTCTCAGCTTCTGATAGATTTACAAGGTGAAGACATGGAGGTCCACAAGAACCAAGGTAGCATGGGTTCTATCAATTATGATTTATGTTATCACAATGTATCTCCAAATTTAATGCTTGAAACAAAAATCATTTTCTTTGCTGAGGGGTTAGTAATTCAGGCTGGACTTAGCTGTTTCTGGAGTCTTAAGCCTGGTCAGATGGGTTTATGGAAGGTTAGGATACATGACTATTCTCCATGTGGTTTCTTATTCCCCTCTGGTGATTCTTTACAACATGGCTACTGGAAGCCCATGCATGTGACAGGCATATTAACTTCTGCAACGTATCATTGGTGAATGCAAGTCCCTGGAAAACAGACAATTGGTGGGTAGGGAAATATCCAAATTCCAGCTGCAGAGTCACATTGCCAAGTGAATAAAAGAAATACTAATTTAACCAGGGAAGATTACTAATTTCATAATCTACAAAATAACCATTGGGAATTAATAAATACAGCTATGCTTTCTATACTTACACCTCTTCCTGGTTAAGTATTCAAGCAAATACCAGCAGTAAATCCCCGCAGACCTTTCCCTAACAGCAAGGTGTGGGACTGAATATCAAAAAGTCCCATAAACACAGAACATTCAGAAATCATAATATGAGCCTATTGCAGGAAGTTCTGAAAAAGGCTCATAGCCTGCTGACCAAATGTAACTAAATGTGTTTGTGACTTCTTACTCAGGACAAAAAAGCAAAATGTAATGGGCTATGTGGGAAGAATTGATCCATGAAGCAATTTGGTAGCAATTGCCAACAGCTTACTGAGAATTAAAGTAATAAGAGTGAACGGTCTGCAATGGTTTGAGAGAATAACCACCCAACACCAAAAGAGAGATCATTTAGCAAAGAACGAAGAGAAAGAGCCAACCGTGTAGAGCTGAAGCTACGCATTTAGAAGGAAATTCCAAGGACTCTTGATTCCTCCTCCTCCTCCTCCTCCTCCTCTTTTTTTTTTTTTTTTTTTTTTTTTTTTCTTTTAGTGCATGAAGAAAATCTGACTTGTCATCACTAAACATAGCATCCAATTAAACAGGTAGTCAGGATCAGCCATTAAATTTTGCTAAATTGATTTTTTTTTCTGGATGTTTGCAACTCGTCCGAGGTTTAGGAGGAAAGTTTGCTTGGCTTATCCATTTTTTTCTGCTTCACAAGTATGTCTATGTCAAGATTGGTATTGCTGGACTGCTCATGAATACTAAGTGCCAGACATTGATTTCTTTTTGGGGAAGGGGTTGGGGCAAAGCATTTCAGTCGATGGTTTGGTAGTCTCCATCCAGCTCCTAGTATACTGGTACCCACAGCCCTACTGTGCCACAACAATGGGACCTTTTGTCCTGACAGTCTTGGCACAGACACTAAGGATTAACTGGGCACTGTGCCTCAGGGACTCTCAGCTACAGCTCTGTCCTGTTCAACACATAAGTAAGGTACAAGGCCCAGCCAGCCTGAGAAGGCTTTATTTGTCACTGCCCATGACTCACCAGCACTGGGGACAATCTGTTGTACACTGGTTTTTTTATACCAGACATAAGCTACCCCGTGGCTCTTTCTCTTGTGATGAGGGCAGTAACTTGACTATTTTCTTGCCAAGAGATATTTCCAGTCTAGAGGACACACAGGAGCAGACGTTGCATGACCCATAGCCAAGAAGTTAGTTTCTTTTATGGCTTGGCATTTCACTGTAAAATGTGCAGGGCTAAAACTTAAAGGTGTTTTGTGGAAGATGAGAGAAAAGGCATAAGTTCTTTCAGAGTAAAATCCAATATACCTAGGAATGCTAGGTTCATCATTCTGAGATATAAACACCTCTAAGTATGAACATGGAAGAGACTTTAAAAGGTAGAGTGAGCCTCTGTGTGTGAGTGTGTGTGTGTGTGTGTGTGTGTGTGGTTTGTATGGTGTGTGTGTGTGTGTGTGTATGTGTGTGGTATGTGTGTGTGTTGCTCTCTATCTCTCTGTCCTCCTCCCTACCACCCTCAACCCTTCTCTCTCTCTCTCTCTCTCTCTCTCTCTCTCTCTCTCTCTCTCTCTCTCTCTCTCTGTGTGTGTGTGTGTGTGTGTGTGTGTGTGATGTTGGCCTGGATATATTCTACTTGTTGTTTTTTGTTTTTTTAAAAAAAATACCCCAAGGCATTTTGAGGAATTATCTAGCATCGTGACTTCATTATACCCAGACTCAAGATCGTGGCCCAATTCTAAGGCAGTCCTTCACTTCTTCACTTGACTCAGAGTAGACTGTTAATATTTGTTATTGTAATCTACTAGAAACTGGGGCACTGTCTGTTACTAAAACCTCAGCTGATGAATGCAAACTCCAACACAAAGCAAGAAAACAGTAACAGCATGCGCAAGCAAATGCAACAATAAAATGATGACCAGGAAGAAGATTAGAGTAAAAAGAAAACCAGGAGTCTAGTTATTTGATCAGAAAGTAGAGAAGGCATTTTATCAATTTTACATACACAGGACGGTATGATGTACCTCCTCTTACTGATGACACACAGTCAGATGTATTTTTCAGGTTCCTTCACGCATGCCCTGATAAGTAAAGAAATTATATTCTGTTTAATGTCAGAAGAAGCTCTGTGGACAGCTCTAGTCTTAGAATTTACTCTTTTCTCCTATGTGACATGGCCACAACCCAGCACAACTCATGTAGATGGCAACAACACGCTAAGAGGATAATGTGACCACAAAATGGATTGAACTTGGGTTACTGAATGGCTTCAGGTATGTCAGCCACTCCAGCCATGCCAGCTCAATTATACAAGAGTTGACAAGAAGTTTCTATTTTGTATTTATGATCTATTGCTACAGAAGCCCAGATTTACACTAATAGCGTAAGTGCTAATATAAATGGATCTGGGTTGTAGCTCAGTGTAAAGTGAATGCTACCTGTACGTGTGGATTCAATCTCCAGCATCATGCCTGTCTGCATCCATGTGTATTGTGTGTGTACACTAGACAAGAATAAAGGCACACAGACATAAGCAAACAAAATGGCCTATGCTAGTTATTGCCCTGTTTTGTTCTTGTGTTGTTGTTGTTTGTCCAGTAGATACCATCTAGAATTATCTGAGAAAGAATTATAATTGAGACTATGCATCTATGACATTGGCTTGTGGCTGAGTTTGCAACAATTTCTTACTCAGTGATTGATATGGGAGTGCTCAGATCATTGTGGGTGATGCCATCCAGGTTATCCTAGGGTCTGTAAGAAAGCAGGCTGAGGAAATGGTAAGATCAATCCAGTAAGCAGGGCCCCTCCCTCCATGGTCTCTGCTTCAGTTCCTGCCTCTAGGTTCCTGCCTTTAGTCCTTGCCCTGGCTTCCCTCTATAATAGACTACAACTAGACCCTGAATCAAACCCTTTCCTCTCCAAGTTACTTTTGGTCATGCTGTTTTATCACAGCAACAGAAATCCTAACTAAGAGGCCTAGCATATTCGTTGGTATAACCAAATAACTGACCAGCAACTAGAACTACGTAATGGCAGGTGTTTATAACATTCCTGAATCAGGAGGTTTCGATCCATCATGGTGGAATTTCAGCAGAAGCAGTTGAATTCATGTCAATAGGAATGTGAGCTGTCACATCTTAGTGGCCTGGCTCTGATGAACCAGAAAAGATGACTAGAAGCAGGGGTAGATTATGACCTACAAAAGTCTACTACAGTATCCCACCTGTGCCAGACAGGCCCCACAAACTCTCAAAAGAGCACCATTAACTTAAGGCCAGGGCAAACATGTTAGGATGGGGGAGGGGAAACCTTTAGCGTCTAAGCCATAGCAACTTCCAAGAGAAATATTAATGAATAAGTTAAGGCTATGTTTCAGTATGTACAGCTAAAAAGGCATAGAAAAAAACAGGACAACAAAGTATCAGTCCAGAAAGTCCAATGCTCAACAGTTTAATCAAAAGGATGAAACATGTAACTAGGAAAAAACCCTACAAAAAACACGGAAAAATCTAATCTTTCTTTTAGATGCGAGGCCGGTGTGGCTTGGCAGATGGTAGGCAGAGTATGAAGAAGGCTTTCTGAAGTCTGCAATCATTTTATTATTATTATTATTTTTTTTACAACTAACACTCATCATTTATAATGTTAGTTTCAACTGTGAAGAAATACTGACTATATTCAAATGAGTTGAGCACTAACGTCTAAGTCAGTGGTTCTCAACCTATGGGTTGGATCCCTCTGAGGGGTGGTTGAATGAACCTTTCACAGGGGTCACCTACAACCATCCCACATATCAGATATTTACATTACTATTCATAACAGTAGCAAAGTTACAATTACGAAGTAGGAACAAAAAATGATTTTATGGTTGGGGTTTATCGCAACATGAGGAACTGGATTAAAGGGTCAGAGTGTAAGGAAGGATGAGGGGTACTGATCTAAGTAGACTATTGGAAATAAAAATTAAAATGATAGTGACCAAAACTTCCTAGCACTGAAGAGAGCATTTTTTTTTTTTTTTTTTTTTTTTTACTTTAGAGAACATGTCAGGTAGCAAAAGAATCTAAAGCAATAAATATCATCCTGTATTTTCTACAGTTTGTTAATGTCAGAGGTTAGGACATCTCAACAAGACTCAGGAAGGGAAATGAATTGGAGACTAGCCTGGGCTACATAATATCCAAATTAACAGTAACAAACCACTAGTCATATATAGAAGAGGTAAAGTAGGTGGTTACTAAACATCTTACCACTAATAAAAAGTGCTAGAAAATTAACAACAACAAAACAAAAACAAGCAAACAAAAAAGGTCCTCGAAATTCAAAGAAACAAACATAATCTTAGAGTTCTCTACTAATTAAATTAATAGGCAAGTGTGAATAAAATCACACCATTTTCAGAAATGGGAGAACTCTGTAATGTTCACTTTCTGATCTTGAATTGGTTACTTGAGGGTACACTCTAGCAAAACCAAGGTCAACAGCCATGGAAAGAACCATGTAAGACATAAGAAAGAGATGGGGGCTGTCTTGGTCAGGGTTCTATTGCTGTGAAGAGACACATGATCAAGGTAACTCATAAAAGAAAGCATTTGGGGCTTACTTACAGTTTCAGAGGTTTAATCTATTACTGCTATGGTAAGAAGTATGGTAGTAGTCAGGCACCCCCATGCTGGAGAAGTAGTTGTGAGTTCTGCATCAAGATCAACAGGCAGTGGGAAGAGAGAAAGAAACTAAACCTGGCTGGGGCTTTGGAAGCCTCAGAGCCCACCCCGATGACACACTTCCTAGTCCTTCTAAGTAGTGCCTCTTCCTATGACTGATCATTCAAATATATGAACCTGTAGGGACCATCCTTAGTCGAACCACCACAGAGACTAAGCCAAAGTCCAGTGGAAAAAACAATCAGGTTGACTACTACAGAACAAGAAAGAAAAGAGAATTAACTTTAGGACCAAAAGTAGATGCTGTTCCATCAACACATCGAACTCATAAATATTGGTTGTAGAGAGAAAGTACCTATCTTGTTAACATAAAAGTCCTTTTTATGTCCTAACTCTGAAAACCTTGATGACAGGAAAATGGAAATGAGGTAAAAGGTAGCATTGCTGATGACATTATCTAAACACTGCTTAGTTTTCAGAGTTATTTTAAAACTAAGATACATAAACTTGGGACAGTCTCAGTAAGTAAGTGCTTCAGCTCAAGACTGATGACCTGGGTTTAGCCAAGAACTCATAAAATAAAAGCCGCATGCAGTGACCCGTGTATTGTGCACATGTGAGCACTTGCGCATACCACCCAATATACACAAACACACACATACATAAATAGTAAGAACCCTAACTTATCTAAATCACAAGAATACCTGAAGTTAAAAGGATGGCTAAAAGTATAGGAGGTTTCTGCTTATCAGTCAAATGTTTGACTTCCAATAGGTTACGGGTGACGACATCCATTAGATAATATCATTCTCAATAAAATATTATGATGGACCATTGGAAATGGCCCAGGGTCTGACATACAGAAGCCCTAAGTGAATATGTGTTATGAGACCTGATGCTTTTCTCATTTTTCTGTTTTGTTTACTATCTAGGATTGCCCTTCTTCCCCCCCACCCCGAACCCCCAGTCTTGGTACTAACATTGTTAGTATTTGGTTACACTTTTGGACTTGCCACAACATTGCCATGTAATATCTAAGACTAATCGTTTAACAGAAATCAGTAAATATATCTGGAAATCTGTCATGGATGGTTGGCACAAAAACAAAGTTCTATTTGTGTCACAGCTAATGCTGTGATTTGACTTGTGAATTCCTTCCTAGAAAAAAGAAGAAAAATCCGAAGAGGAAGATGAAGGCCATCCAGATAAAGACTGTCCTAAACAGGCTTCTTCCTTTAGTCAGTCAGACAGGCATACTATTGCACCGCCTGTCAGAGAGCCACCAATACTTAAAGCTTATAGCAACATCTCTGGTCCTCTTTTTGCCGTCATGTGTGGATATAAAGTTTAATCTGCCAACAGTAAATTCTGGTTTAGATCTCTCATGTCTTTATGCAATATCCCCAAACCTGTATTAATGAAACATTTAAAACTCCTTTTAAAAAAAACAAAGGAAAACTCAGAGAAGGCTCTATGACCATAAGCCCACACAACATCTCTGAGAATATCAGAATGGTATTTTCTATGTAACATTTTTTCCTCCTTCAGAAGGGCTCTTCTGTCTTCTTATATGACAAGAACTAACTATCTTCCAAATTCTCATTATTGACCCCTTTCTCTCTATAATGGGCTATTATCAACTTGATTTTAAAGGGTAAATTCTGCCATGAGATGACCTTTTCTTTGAAATGACATCTTTTAAAACACAAAGCAAGAGTGCAACTGATCTGAAACAATTAAGGAGTTAGCTTTTCTTCCTGCCAACTATGTCACCAATGACAGCATTAGCTGACTACTATTTCTTTGCCTTCAATTAAATGCTGAACTATTTCCCTCAGAACCTCTGGGATGGTATTCCTATTAGTTGGTAGAAGTTGAGGAAATTTGTGGAGAGTCTCTGTAATTTTTTTTTCCATTGAAGTTTATTGCCTTGAAAATAGTCATTAATCAAAGACAGTGGGTTCAGACAGACATTTGTGAGTTCCCATCTTGAGCCCACAGCCCAGGCTCTGGCAAGCTGCTAGAATTTCTATTTTTCAATAATGTGTTTGTGAAATGACCAGTTTACCTCCATGCCTATGTGGCTAACAGTGACTGAAATGATGACAGGGATGTCCTAGCCTGCCAGATGCTGCAATTAAGTAATGCTAACTGTTACCTTAGCAAATGGCAGGCGTGGTTCAACCTGATACAATGCTGAACATGTGTAGGGCCATTCAATACCATCATTTTCTGCATGAGAAAACTGGGTTCATGAATTCCCAGGGTTTATCAGGGTCACACTAATACTGTATCAGTTCTGTATGGCATTGTGACCTCTTTATGGTCTGCTCACCACACTCAGTTGCTACAATGGTTCTCTGCCAAATCGGCTATTGTTACCTTGCTTCCCTGCTTGGAAACCTCTTGTGGCCCTCATTGTTTCTAGTGTCTGAGCTGCCAGCAGTGAGTAGCTGGCAGAAGCCCAGGACACTGTCAGGGACCAGGCACCTGCAATGAAGAGTAAATGGTCAGCCCTGGCAGCAGCTATAGAAGTGACATGACAGACAGGCAGAGAATCTAGATTTTACTCCCAACTGCCTCCTGTTAGCAAGCTGTCTTGACACTATACTGAGCCTCCTCCAGTCTAGACCTTGACTTCCTCATGAGTGGAATGAGCACACCAGATCCAGCTGTTGTCAATGGTTCCTCCAACTCGAAGGTGCCATGATCTGTGTCTTTCTTCAAAGTTTCCATTGGAGATTTAGCATGTACTACACCTCTCCCTGTGAGGACTTTCTGGACTTATCATCTGTGTTAGTTAGGGTTTTACTGCTGTGAACAGACACCATGACAAAGGCAACTCTTATAAGGACAACATTTTATTAGTGCTGACTTACAGGTTCAGAGGTCCAGTCCATTATCATCAGTGTCCAGGCAGGCATGGAATGAAAGAGCTAACAGTTCTATGTCTTCGTCTGAAGGCCTCTAGGAAAAGACTAACTTCCAGGCAGCTAAGACAAAGGTCTTAAAGCCCATGCCCATAGTGACACACTTCCTCCAACAAGCCCTCACTGACTCCAGCAAGGCCTCCAAATAGTGCTACTTTTTAGGCCAAGCATTTTCAAACCACCACAATGTCCTTCCAAACAAGAGGCTATGCTCTTCCAATCCAAATGCAGTCGTTTTCTACTTGCAGAGGACATGCATGCTAGAGGAATGATTGAAATCCAATCCAACCCTCTTTTGATTGCACTTATTTTTCCCAAGCTTTTTCTACTCTGTTTTAAACGCACTGCATTCAGCTCGGTTCCCCCCAAGTACCTTCCCTCCTCTCCCCATCCCCATCACTCAATGCTGCATCTGCTGCTGTCTGTCTTTCCATCTCTCTTCCCAGCCTCACCCTCTGCCCTTGCTGTTTCTTTTGTTTTCTCCCATCGATCTTTCATTTTCCTACTCCAGGGACAATCATCGCCCAGTCTCCCAATCCAAGGCCTATTCTAGGAAGAGCAATCGATTGGGAGTTTTCCTTTGAGTTTAAACCTATCTGGACTGATACAAGGTAGAACAGATATCCCCAGAGGCAATTGTTCCCAGAGCAGGGGAGTGAGGTTGCTGTCAAGAAATGACCTTGGCCTTTGTCCTCTACCTTAGCAGGATTTCAATCATACTGTCCTGCTAGTTATCCAGAGGAAATGATGACCAGTGTAATTCTGTAGCTGTATAGTTTATGAAATACTCATGAAATGGCATAGAATCCTATTTTTATAGTTCCCTCATGATTCAATATCTAAGGGAAAAGGAGGAGGAGGAAGAGGAAGAAGAAGAAGAGGAAAAAGAAGAAAGAAAGAAAGGAAGGAAGGAAGGAAGGAAGGAAGGAAGGAAGGAAGGAAGGAAGGAAGGAAGGAAGGAAGGAAGAAAGGAAGGAAGAAAGGAAGAAAGGAAGAAAGAAAGGAAGAAAGAAAGGAAGAAAGAAAGGAAGAAAGGAAGAAAAAATGAAAGGAAGGAAGGAAGAAAAAAAAAGAGAAAGACCAGTCTTATTCTGTGTCAAGAAAAGAAGTTAGGGAACTGAAGCTTAAGGCAGGTCTGCACTCTCTGAACTTGGCAGTGATTTTCAATCACCCAAAGGCCATAGCTTCCATGATCCCCAAGCCTATTTAACTGGTACCCTTTGACCCTTTGAACAGATGCTTTTCTCTGCAGGGACAGGTGAAAGAGGAAATAGGGTAGAGCAACAGAATACAAAAGGAGAGAGGGACGGGGGCCAACAGCAGGAGAGAGTGGACAGTGACAGGGGGCAGGGGAGCTGGGCTATGATTTGACTGGGTGTCCAGAAAGTCCTCCGAACACAGGATGCATTACATGCCAGCCAGCGCAAGTCCCAGGGCACTGCTTTCATTAAATACAATTTCTTTCGCAGGGCCTCACATTTGCGGCAGCCCTGGTATGGTTTAAGATATTTCATCTGTCTGTGACCTTTCACTCCTGGCACCCTGCTTTTGGGCAAGTGTTTTTGCCAGTTAACCTCCTCCTTACCCTCATCTCCTGCGACCTTCTGCATTTCCAACAGGAAAAATACAAACTCGCCAATTTGTTTTATTACCCAAAGGATAAACATGAAGTGGTGAAGCCTTTTATCTTGCCGTACCTGCAAACCTCTTCGTTACTCAGCATCGAACAAACATTTGCTAAGAGTTAATAAATCCAGTTCGTGGCTTTCTTTGTGTAGGGAATGTCCTAGCATCCTGGGCAATCTCTCATTAAGGAAAAAGAAATAGAACGTACTCATATTTTATTCATGGTCTCAGAATCCCAGGGAAAAAAATTCTAGAGACTTAAAGATGTGGAGAAAACTGAGACAAAAGGCCCCTACTTCTTTACTTCAAATGCCATCTTCTGGATCCTCTCACAGAATGGTCCCAACATCATTGCCCTGACGTTCAGCCCATCTGGGCACTAACAGTATGCCTTGTGGCTTTTCGCCATGTCCTACAATTAAAAGATACCCAGATTCATTAAAGCATAGCCCGGGATGCATCCAATGGGTCACACAACTTTGCTGTCATCAATTACAAATATCCCAAGACTGCTTCTGCTTCCTTTTGTGGCTTGCCTCTGCACAAGGCACACTAGAGTCGTCAGCGTACTTAGTCTGGCAAGTTTTAATTTACCAACTATTCCTATGTCTGCCAGCTTAGAAAGGCTCCAGTGATTTATTGGGCCCGAGAAGGGCTCTCATCCATTATAGTTTGTCTTAACTTAATCAAAGGCATCTTCTCCCTTTGGAGCACCTCACCTACAAACTCCACAGTCGCTGTGATAAATGCGCCAGCTTGGCATCTTTTTCTGATTATGGTGAATGAAGCTTTGCAAGCAACTTAATATATTCCGTTAATGCCATGGTTCGGGGACAGATGGGTTGGGGTTGGGCTGGGTGGGGATCCAGAAAATAAGTGAATTGGGGTTTTGATTGAGCAGTGGAAGTGATGGTTGGAAGTGTAGCTAAATTCACAGGGATTTGTAGGTAGTTTAAGAGATCAAGAAAACAAAGTTAAAAGACGCCTTTTTGTGTCTATTTCTTCAGCAATACACATTTTCATTCCCACCTACAGCATTCATGCCCATGTACATGCACATGCCTACACATGCCTGCATGCACACAGGGACACACACACACACTCACACACACATACACACACGCACACTCACACACACCCCAGTAACTCCACATTGCACAAAGTAGGACAAAATTCACTGTAAACCCTCTCTGAATAGTACAAGGAAAGACATCAAGGATCTACCTGAAAGAACAAAAATTACAAATCACAGGAACAAGTTTTAAATTTTGAAACTAAAAGTATAGTCTGAGACCAACCTCAAAATGATCAATTGCTTTTCTACATGGAAGAAGAGTCTCCCTTTTGAGTTTGGAACAGTATGTGGTAACTGCACAGACGTTTCTAAACTTTTACTGTGTATTTTTCACAATAGAAAATTGTTCAAAATTGATGAACATGAGTTTAAGAGTATATTCTTTATCAAAACCACCTGAATTCTCTTCCTTTTTAGACTTTGTGGTCCTACAAAGATTTACACCCCATCATGGTTTCAATAGGCACCCCCCAGAGTCCCACCTACCCATGCTTCAGCCCCCAGTCTGTGATGATATTAAGAGGCACTGGAACTGGCAGGAAGTACGGCTTTGAGGAATGAAGTCACGTCACTGGATATGTCTCCATGAAGGGACTGCTAGGATCCTGGGCCCCTCTTTTCCATTTGCTTCCTGGCCACTGTGAAGCGAACAAGCCTCCAATACCTCATGTTCCCCATGATGTACTGTATACAACATATGCATAGCAAGGGATCTGAGCAACCATGACTGGAATCGGCTGAAACTTTAAAGCAAAATAGAACCTCACATCTCATAGGTAGATTATCTCAGAGGGTTTGGCACAGTGACGGAATCCTGGCTATCACACAACTCTGGAAATTAACCCATTGTCTTATCTATTCAAGACAGTCATTAGATGTGACGCTAAGCTGTTTTTTTATTCATGATTCTGAAGAAGACGATTTTAGCTTTTGTAGTCTAACATATGTGAACAAAATTCCAAGTCACCCCTGTTGAAGAGGAACTTTGTTTTTTACTCCCACTGGCTAATAACCTCCCATTCTCCACCAACCTATAACATTTAGCACAATCTAGAAGAGACAATTTGTAGTTTGTGGTGAATGTTGTTCATTCTGTTGAATAAATCAGAATAGGATTTCCCCTATAGCATAATATTTGTAAGAAATTATGCAAGAAAGCATAGGACACTTAAGGACGAGCTTAGATCGGGATAGCAAAAGACATGCTAACAAATGCCTCCTACTGCCTGTTTCTGTAGAACACATGAACTATGGTCCTTCTGATATTTTTAAAGGGATAGAAGCAGTGGTAAAAGAACAAGCAAGAAAAATATATAACTCACAAGCCTAAGCAATGTACAGAATATTTAAGATATTTTGAACAAAATTTTGAGTCTTGATGTTATTGGGAAGCAAAACCTTGAGAGTTTTTGAGTAAAAAAAAACTCGCTGTGGTTAGGCCTTATGAAAAGAGCCTGGAACCACAGCTATTCCAGAGGCTAAGCCAAGAGAACAAATTCAAGGCCTGCCTGGAAATCCTGTGTCCAAATAAAGACTGGAAAGGGGATGGGAACTTAACGTAGTAGTTGTACTACTTTGCTTTCTGTTGCCCTGGTCAAATATTGACCGAAAGAATTGGGGGGAAGGGTTTATCTCATCATACAAGTGACAGTTCATCTGCAAAGGAAGCCAGGACAGGACTAAAGCAGGAACCTGGAGGCAGGAACTGAAGCAGAGACCACAAAGGACCACTGCTTACACACTTGCTCTCTAGGAGACGGATCATCCTCCATGGGCTGGCTCTTCTACATCTTGCTTGAATCAAGAAAATGCCAGACAGACTTGTCTTCAGGCCAAACTGAAGAAAGTATATTCTCAGTTGAAGTTCTTTTGTTCCCAAATGATTCTAACTTATGTAAAGTCAACACAGAAACTGATTAACATAGTGGTAGAGCACTTGCCTATCATGTGCAAGGTCAGGGGGTCAGTTGTCAGCAATACACACACACACACACACACACACACACACACACACACACACAAAATGAAGATAATTTTTTGTTTGTTCATTGTTTTTATTTTCTTTTTTAACTCTAAGGAACAAATATAAGACCTTGCTCATTTTAGGCAAACATTCTACAACTGGGTTCCATTGCCATATGCATGTTAATTTTTACATATAACAATCAGAAAATAAATTGGTCAAAAGAACTGTACTATGATAGACCTACCTAATCTAAAATAAGATGCCAGTGAAGACAGGTGGGAAAAGGAATGTGTAATACTTCCCTAACGTATATAAATTCCCAGGGGGTAAAAGAATGCACTCATAGATTGATAACACTGGAAGGGCTCCGCTTCCCTTGTGCCTCTCTGTGGTTCTCTGGATGGGTATTTATTTTCATTGCACCTTGGAGAAGAAGACATTAGTAGGGAGTAGCGTTTTAGATTGGCTGAAGATGTTACCCCTTTCTATCATATCATGTATTCTGGCATGTGTGTGGTCACTATGGTCAGTTCTTTTAGGAAGGCTAGCTCTCTGTTCATCTTGTTCTAACTCACATTTACTGTTTGTTTCTTGTGTTCTGTAATTTCGTGAAGTTCAATGTGGAGGACATATTTTTGGTTTTTTCAATAACTTTTTATGGACTACTCTATGGATTTAGATAGGCTTTTCTTTTTCTTACTTAGAGAAAAAATTCCACCCATTTCATTAATTTTAAAATTCCCTCATCAGTATGGCTTTCACTTCTTTCAAAGTTTTTGCTTTATCATTCCTTTTTGCAACCTGAAAATTTCCCCCAAATCAGTCTTCCAGTTCACTAATTCTCTCACCAGCTAGCTTTAGTGTTTGCTTTGCTTTTATTTTTTATTCCCTCTAGATTTTGATTTTAGGAATTCTGCTTGAGCCTATTTCAAACCTTTCCTGTCAATTCCCATATTTTTCTTTCTTCAATTAGTTTTAGAATGTTCATTTTATTGCCTTGGTTTGTAGTCCCATTTTTAGGGACCACCTGGTACTGTCTATAAGGAAAGGTTATATAACTTATGCAGTGTAAAACAGCAATGGGAGCAGAAGAATTATAGTGTATTGTCTGGAAGCAGCAGGTCATTCATAGATCCAATGATGATTTGAACAAAAGTATAATCAGCTGGAAAGACAAAAATGGATCCAAAGAACATTGACATAAATTTTACAGTACTGCAATTTATAATGTAGATAATGAGAAGCATTGGAATGTGAAGGAGGATAGTGACATAGTAGAAATAATGCTTTGGGAATATTGATACTGAGTTTAAACAGAAAACACCAGTATTTGTTTCTAACACAAGTATACACGGAAAGAAATAAAATTTATAAGTAATTTTGTAAAAAAAAAAATAGATAAATCTAAGGGGTAAGTATTAAACAGAAACAAGAATACACATATAATTGAAAGAGATAAGAAGCTTGGCTGGGAAGCTATAGTGATTTACATGTGTATGAAGAGATTTCATATAAAGGAAGGGACATTTGGAATATCAGGAAAATAATACAGGAGTGATCTTTAGGCTACTAAATGAATCTTTGCCAACATGTGAGACAGTTCACAATGGAAAGATGATCCTAAATTGAAAGCTTAGAGAAGTGCAGGCCCACCAACAGTATCATAGGTGTAAGAATATTAAAGATATATTAAGATTTTTTAAAATACAAAATAATGGCAGGCTGGAAGAAGAGGAGCTTCATTACACATGGCAGGCACATTATGCATCTCCTACACACATAACCTATTGTTATTACTGTCACTTCAGCACATATGGAAGATGCATTGATTAGCAAAAATAACACATTTAGAAGTAAAAGAAGATATATAGGCTACTTGGCATGCTATAGGCTACTAACCTTAATTCAGTAGAAGGTATATGAATCAAATTTGAAAAGGCATTATGATGGGATTTGGACATTACAAAATATTGTTAATCAAATTGTCACATTCATAGTCTTTCTTGCATAAAACATAGACTAAGGAACAAGTAAGTGTCAAAGGCTCAGAAGTTATGAGTGCATACTGCTACAGAGGTGAACCCAAGTTCAGTTCCCAAGGCCCACAACAGGTGGCTCACGAGTCTCCATAACTTCATCGTCATGGGATCAGATGACTTCCTCTGGCCTTTGTGGATACCTATGCTCGTGTACACATAACACACACACACACACACACACACACACACACACACATACACACATTAAGAAACAAAATACCTTTCAAACACAAAAATCTCTTTTGCCCTACTCTTGGAACAATTTCTTCTTATTGGGTTGACTTGTCTAGCCTCAAAACGAGGACTTACGCCTGTCTTATTGTGTCTTGTTTTTATTATGTTTGGTTGTCTCTTGGAGGCCTGCTCTTTCCTGAAGGACAATAGAGAGAGTGGATCTGGGGGGAGAGAGGAAGTTGGGAATAGCTGGAAAGAGAGAAGGAGGGACTGTGGCCAGGATGTATTGCATGAAAGAAGAATCTATTTTTAATAGTAAAAAAAAAAGTATCTACATTCAAATTATCCACTGTCAATCATGTAATAGTTAACACTTTCTTTTTCATTCTATACCTAAGTTGTGAGTATTAGAGAGAGAGAGAGAGAGAGAGAGAGAGAGAGAGAGAGAGAGAGAATATATTTGTAGTCTGGATTGATTGGTTCCTTGGTTAATTGCATAATGCTTGGATAATCCATAGAAAGCCCATGATGAGCCTATCAATTGCTATACAATTATTAGCTATTTTGATCACCATGTTTACATAAAAGAACATGGAAATGTTACACAACTGTGAGAACCTAATAACTAATAACTATACAATACTTGCAGTTGGTTGACTAAAGCCGAATTCTGACTGAATCTCGAGGGCCAAAATACTGGAATACTTTCATAGTTAAAGGCAAAAATAATTTAATCAGAACAGAAGAAAATGAGCTTAAATATATTTCTTAGTTGCCAAATGCTATGAGATGATCAAAAGGGAGGATATTGTTATTCACTCAACTTTGGTAGTGGGAAGTGACAAAGTTAGATGAGGCTGGCGTCTTTTATTTTTTTGTTCTCTCACCTTGCGCTGAGCACATATTACTTCTCATAAAAGATTCATTTTCACAGCCCGCAGCTCTCTCTGAGACAGCCTCTACCTCTTCCACGACTTACATGTGATGCTCATTCTGACTTTTCTCAACCCCAAAAGTTATAAAATGCAGGCCTCAAGTCTGAAATACTGAAATGAATCTCAGTAGGTTCCATGCAGCCGGGTAGAGACGTTGGAAGTCCTTTGCATCTTAAAAACAAGAAAACTATCAATTTCCAAGACTCCATATTAACCTGGCAACTGTATAGACATAGCAGGTGTTGGCTAGGAAGCTGTGTTTCCTCAGAATTAATGACATGCCATTATTGTAGCAATTCTTCCAAGTCTCTAGAGTGTCTGTAATTAAGAAGTTTAACTGTACTTAAAATGATATAAAGTGCCATTAGTCCCATGCTAAATCATTCCAGATTACTGATTTATTCTCCAGTGAAATCATCCAGGTAATTTTCTCTGCCTGAGTAATGTAAGGTTTCACACATGAACACCTCTACTGGATAAAGCTTTGGGTTTTCTTCTCAGTTAAAAATAATAGTAGGGCTGATGCTGGAGCTAGGGCTCAGGGGTAGAACACTTGACAAGCATGCGCAAGTCTCTGTGTTTCATCTCACAGAGTGCTAAAAACCAACACGTTTCTTAGAAGCCCCACAGTGGTATCATATGAAACTTCTTCTGCCCATTGTCTTCCAGATAATGTCTTCACAGAAGGTCTTAGACTTTCTAGTGGTTGCCATTAACTCTGAGGTCATTCTTTCTGTCTATAATTTTAGAATATAGTGGAAATCTTTCTTCAGGTACAATAGTAAGTGAACTTCCTGAATAACTTTGGCTGAAGGAGAATCAGAAGATCCCAGCTGACCTTCTGCCCACCTTTCCCCATGCCTTTAGAACTTCCTCAACCCTTAGGTCCTTCTGATTTTACTATTTTATTTCTAAATAATAACCTTAGCCTGAGTGTTTAGTTCATTAATAAAGTTTGTATTCTCAGGACTCTTCTAAAACCATTCGAAGAAACAGGTATTTTATAATAATCAGAGAGAGTATTTAGATGAAATTTCTCTTAAGAATGTGGTCTGCTCTATTGTCTTAAAGTATAAGCATTCAAGAATATAGTACTCAAAATTAACACAGTGTTCTCATTTTTCATATGGTTGGACAGAGTTAAAGTGTTCAAACAAAAATAATTATGTTTTTCACTGATCTGGTCTTCAATGCATTAATCTGTTGTGTTCAATTGCTTGGGATGTGGCTTTTCTAATAAATATATATGTAGAGGTATAAACCTTACCATGTGACCAGCATTGTGCATAGATTTGTCCTGAGTTCTGCTGGTATGGTAAGAGATACAGTGCCATAATTCAGTTAGAGCCAAACCTAGCACACAATATGAGAGAGAACGATAGGATTTAGTTCTGGAAACCTGAAATGTGTATCTTCATATCTCTCCACTCCTTGCTACTGACAAAATATCCAGTTGTTCAAACTTCACTCTTTCTGGTAATGTTCATTACTCTGGTGCTCTCATGCTTCTGTTTGAGATCACAATGCACTGTCTAAATCACATAAATATTTTTCTGCCAAAAGCAGCTTCTTATGTATTTCCATGCAAATCAGCTGCTTTTAATTGGTATGCAAAATCGTCCCATTGTCTTTATTTAAATGGATATTTTCATATTGATATAGTATTCCACGCTGAAATTAATTCTTCCAGACTGTCAATAATGTCCCATTGTCTTTTGCTTCCATCACTGATATCCTAAAGTCTGTTGTAGTCTTATGGTTGCTACTTTGAATTTAATGCATCTCCCCATATTTTTAAACTTTTTCTGTCTATAGCCACAAGCAATTTTCTTGCATTTGTCTCATTTGAAACATTTGGAATTTGTTAACTCTGGATTCTTCAATATGGAATCTTAAACAGTCATCAGTTTAGAAAACATTTTGTTTCTCCTCTTGGTGCTTTAGATTTGTGGTTCTCAATCTTTCTAATTCTATGACCCTTCAATATAGTCCCTGAGGTTGTGGTGACCTTCAAAGACAAAATTATTTTCATTTATACTTCAAAACTGTAATTTTGCTATTCATAATTACTTTATAACTGTAATTATTATGAATCACAGTATAAATATGTATTTTCTTATGGTCATTGGCACCCCCTGTGAAAGAGTTGTTCCACACCCCAAAGGGAGAAACATTGCTCTAAATGATGTTACTGCAACAAAGAGGTATTTGTATTTTATTAAAGGTACATGTGGGAACAGTGACAATCAGTAAGAAAGGGGAGTTAGAAGTGGGAAGACCAATTGGAAGTCCAAGAGAGAGCTAATTATGGCATCTCTCAACTCAACTAAGCTGACAATCAGGATCACAAGAGCCAAGGGCTTGACTTCTTTGTGACTATGTGGAAAGCCAATTACATATTAGGCATTTGCCAGAAAAAGCTAAATTCTGCCTGTCTATGATTTTGCCAGTTATTGGCACTTTTGTCAGAGTTACAATTATAAATGTGTCCCCTATCCTAAACATTGCTTAGGACATTTAAGACCTCTGTAGTTCAACTTTATTATGCCTTCACCCTCTGCAGAGCACAGCTCTCCCTCTATGTAAATTCCAAGCCCATATTCAAATATTCTGTGTAGAACTCAATTTTACCATAACTAAAATGACAAGACCTCTCATGAACAGGTAGAAAAATTCTTCCCTTGGATTTTCCCAGGGGCAGAGGCGCCATCTTGGACTCTGTTGTTTGCTCACATAATATGAAATTATGTAAACTACCATGTCTTTGTGAATGCTCCCTCATCTGTCCCTTCCATCCTATTTCCTCTCCCTTGGCTAGCATCTATGCCATAATTACCTCTCCCTTGGATTTCTAACTGATCTGTTCACTTTCAACTGCCCTTTCCTCAAAGCTGTCAGTAGTTTCTCATATACATTTAATAAAATACAAATTCAATATCCCAGTATTAGAGGCAATCCATATTAGGCTCTGACTGTATGGAATTTGTCTTGTACCAGATACTAGTAGTCACAATACATTGACTAAGATTTAATCTATACTCTATTTTGTAGAAAACATATCAGAATAGCATTGTCAAACATAGTAGACACCAGTCGCTCAGATGTGGCTTCTGAAAACTTGAAATGAGGCTAGTACAAATTAACACATGCTACAAATGTAAAATACTGAATTGTAAAAATGGACTATATGAACAATGTGTTACAAGGCAATATTTTTATATTAATTACTCATTAAAATGATAAAATGTTGTTATATTAGGCTCAATTTAAAAACAAAGTTTATACCTTGTCAACTTTATAATGTATATTTGGGAAATTTTAAATTACATGCATGAGTTGAATTTGTGACTTCTGTTCTATCTATATTGAACAGTTTGATAATGTACTATATAGAGAAAGATGCTATAAAAGATTATGATTAGAGACCTGGATTTATTTTTGTTTTTGGAAAAATTGTCTTTGAATTTTGATTGTCTATAATAAAAATAAAAACTTCCCTTTTTTGGGAGCTAACTCTACAGGAAACTTTCCTAAGAAATCTCACTGAAAATTTTTTCCTCACTAGATTCATTAGGACTATAATGGTTCTGAAACTTACTGAGCAAAGGAGACCTATTCAAAGTATACTTCAAGACTTATAAGTTACCCAGGCTTTGGCTACACAAGTATCCAGGCTATATAGAGTAGGTTCAGAGTGGAGTCTGGCATCAATGTTTTATAAAATCTATACTAGAAACAGCAATTGACAATACCATTGGCGCTTACCAGATGCTTCCTTCTTATGTGGTATTTCTTGTCTCTGTCACTTACCATCCTCTCTTCTACAAGGTTTTGTGCCTTAGTGCTACTTAGCATGTTTTGAACCAATACTGCAAACCAGAAATGTCTTTCTGCAAGCAAATCTTTTAAGGTAAATTCAGTGAATTTGATGTAGCAATTACTCCTTTAGGTTCCTCTTGGTTTAATCTTTAAGCCAAACCTATGGGGAAAGCATTGTTACCCTTATTTTGATGAATCTGAAAAACATCGGTGCTCGGAGGCCATAAAAGGTCCATGTGGCTTCTTAAAATGGATAACAAAATTGGGATTTGAACATAGTTTGAATTGATTGTGAACCACCAGGGATTAATCACTACTAGCCCAGAAAAAGAACAAACATTTTTTTTTTTTTATATTGGGTACAACCCAACCAGAAGAGTAAACAGAAAGATGGGCTTTTTCAAAACCAGAGTTCAGTAGGTAGGGGAAATCTCACTGAAAAAACTCTAGCATGCAAAGTCTAGCTGGGAGTAGATACTTGAAACTTTTGCAGAAGGCTTACCTCTTAAGATTGTCTCACGGTACAGAAAAATATCTTTAATTACTAGCAAACTAAACCAGGTGCTCTCTACCATGCAAGGTCCCCAATGGACAAAAAATTAGTGTCTGACTTATGGTAGACACTAGGAATGTTGAGTATGTGACTAGATTCACGAATGTCCTAGTAATGGATTTACAAGATATAGTTAGTTCTTACTCAAATAAACTCACAATCTGCTGGTAAAAATTGTGAAAGAAAATAATAACAGCCTTGTCTGGGATGTGCTACAAAGCAGCTAAGTTCAGAGGAGAGGGTGGATGTAAGAACATAAAGTGCCCCTCAAGGAAGACCCATAATGGCAAAAAATGGCCACACATTCTAATCTCTTACCTAAAGAGGAACGTTTCCCCCTGAAGCATGACATAGGTCTCTTTATTTTATTTGTCCAGGATCCAGGATGTACACAGATTGTTTTTAATTTGTTTACATTTGGCTTTTTATTTTAATTAACACTGTAAGCAGGGATCTCATGTTATCCCACAGAGTGGAATTCCATCTACACAGGTGCCCACAGAACGCAGTGTGTTGTCCTAAATCCTGCTTCCCTTTTTCCTGCCTTGTTCAATCTGTTGCAACCTCCTGCCTAACAAGTCTGCTTAATGGCTTTCTAATATGTCTCCTGTTGTCCACATCTCTGTAGCTATCACTGTAGTTTGGCATCTGATAAGTTCTTTCATGGATGACTGTGTCAGCCTCTTGATAGGTTGCCCTGCCCACACCTTAACTTTTGCTTCCATTACAGCTGGAGAGAGCTTCCTGGAGAGCAAGACTGATCAGCACTCCCTTTTGCTGAATCCTAAGTGGCTCTGTACCGCACATACGCAATACAGAACATCTTTGATGGACCACTCAGGGTTCTTCTTGTACTCGTGACTGATGGACTGAATTGATTGTATATCTTGAACCTAGTGGATGGCACATCCTAGCTTCCCACAGCTCTTGTTCTCATGCTTCAGGATCTATATTCCTCCTTCTGCCTTCTTCACTGGACCTCCTTCTAGTTAGTGATGCTTCATATCTGAGACCAACTGTGGCCTTCTTGAAAACCGTGGGTCAAATTCTCTAATACATTGGTTATTCTATTATGCCATGATTATTTCTTCAATCAGGTCTGAGCACCTTTTGCTAGAGAGAAGTCAGTGTCCACTCCCAAACCGAAGGCAAGTCTCATCACATAGCAAGGAGAGAATGGGTGGTCTAGTGGGCAGCCCTTTGTGTAGTTAATCTGTCCTGTATTAAGTATCTTCTCTCCTCACATTTGTGAACATGTGACTGGAGAGGTTGTGCTGAAGAACCTTACGGAAGTTAGAGGCTGTGTGGGGGCTATAAGCAGACATCTGTGGATGTCCAGGCAAATGAAGGACAATGGTGCAATATTTATATAATCGACACTAACTGAATAGACTAGCAAAAATGAGCTTGGAACCAAAAAGCTCTTCCTTGGCCAACCTTACCAGTGTAAGGTAAACCATTACCTAGAATATCCAACACCCCAAGGGAGACAGTGGCAGCCAGAATTGAAGACATTTTCTATCACCACTGGGGACTATTTTCTGTTTTTAAATTCCATGCTCCAGTGATGAGAAAACATAACCATGTAATCGTCTATACAAATGACAAGAATACAAAAGTCTGAATGTAATATGAAGTTCACATCTCCTTATAAATTATATTTTAATTAGAAAAAATGATATGAAAGTTAATAATGGGAACTTCTTGTGTAGGCACCGCTATTATTATCAGTAAAAATACAACACTGTAATAAAATTAGGGAGAGAAAATATTATGCCTTTGTTTCTAAAAAAATTTGCATTTGTTCAGAGAAAGAAAATAACAAAGAATGAAAAGTCTTTGTTATTCACTGATTTCTGTGATCTTTCAAAATGCCAAATAATCCATTTAATCAATCAGAATATGAAAGAACGTGACAGACCCCAAGCTTGTTTGAGATTATAGCTGTGCAAAGTGCTTCAACTCTCATATGAAGTTATGTCACAATACCAATTACTAAATGCCATTTTCTATAACTTAGTTAATGCAAGAATACAATTTAAGTTACGAATTAATTGCAGCTCTACTGACTTTTGAACCTTGGATGGTTTATCTGAAGCTGTTTACACAAATTCTTCCAAATTATAATTTAACAAATCTCATTTTTTTATAGGAAGAGCATATCTATTAAAGTGGAATACTAACTAAAATTAAATCTTAGAGAGAGCTTCAACAACAACCCTCACATCTATTTCTTCTTTGGTCAAGCTATGAAGATGATTTGGGAGTTTTGCAAAGAAACATGGATTGTTCCAATAACTTATCCTAAGACAGAGAAATCATTAATCTCAATTATTCAACAGATGTTGAGTTCCTCCTATGGACCAGGCCCTGCTTTCACAGAGCCCAAGTGCTTACGACTTGGAAGTGGACCACAAATAAATTAATGACACAAAGGAGTATTAATGAAAGGCTGTGTCAAATGTCCTGAGAGAAAGGGGAAAAAAAGTTCATCAATGGAAACATGGAACAGATGAATCTTATCTGGAGTGACAACTAAGGAAAAAGAACACGGGTTGATGAAATGAAGTTCGAAGAGATTGACTAGCCGGGACAGAGTGGTGACATGTTTAGAGAGGCTTCCGTGGAGGAGCAGCTGAGATAAGAGAGGTGAGGCAAACAAGCCCATTTGAGGACCCAGAAGATGTGGAGGTAATGCCTAAAGCAATAGTGATAAGCTTCAGATCTTATCAAACCCTTTATCCCATGCTGGTATCTTTTATTTAGGAAAACATGGGACTGGGACAGGTCTAAGTTGGCAAAGTGCTTGACTGGCAAGTGAAATGGCTTAGATTCTTAGAATCAAGTAACATGTGTCAGGTGTTACAGTGTGTGCTTATAATCTTGGTGCTGGGATGGCAGAAACAGGAGGATTCTGGGACACTGCTGGCCAGTGAGTCAAGCTTAATTTGTGGGCCTCGGGACAGTGGGAGATCATGTCTTAATTGTTAGGATGATACCTTAAAGTTCTGGCCTCCACATGCATCTTTACACAATGTACATGTATAGTTCTCTACATCCACAAACATAATAAACATAAGGATTCAAAGAGAGAATACTGGCAGGTAAGAATTCAATCTGACAAGTTTCGTTTAGTTGCAATGTGAGACTGTAGATGTGGAAAGGATGCAGACTGGAACCTTTTAGACAAGTGTAAGCTAACATTGTGATTGCAACCTTCTAGTCAGACTGTCTAGAAGGCAGTTCTTTATGGAGTTAGAATTGAGAAGAGAGTCAGTATCAGTTACTTGTCTGTTGCCATGACAAACACCTGAGAAGAAGCAACTGAAGAGAGGAGGTATTGAGTTTGGCTTATGGTTTAAGGAGAGATAAAATCCAGCATGACTAGGAAGACATGGGGTGGGAGCTAGAGGCACCTGGTTCCATTGTGTCTGCAGATGCGTTAGGATGAAGAGAGTTGAATACTGGTACTCAGTTCTCCTTTTATTCAGTCCAGGAATCCAGCTCACAGAGTGGTATCACCTAAAGCTAGGGTGAAGCTTAAGTAAGCATTTTCTCACCACTATTGAACCAATCTGGAATCTCCATCACAACCATGCTTTGAGGCTGTGTTTCCTGGGTGGGTCTAGATATTGCCAAGTTAATAATATTAACCTTTACACAGACCAAGGAAAAGTGTATTGATGTCAGAGGCCTGCAGGAGATTTTATAGAGAGAATAGAAGATTGATGTTTAGGGAAAGGTCTAGAATCTTGAGAGCATCAGCTCAAAAATAGGGGGGGAGGGTGGAGACATTGTAAACCAACTATGATGGCTCTCTCCTGTAATCCCAGCATTCCAAAGGCTGAGGCAGGGGGATTGCAACAAGATGGAGGTTTGCCTAGTCTTCAGGGTGAAACTTTATCTGAAACAAAAAGAGAGGAAGGAAGGAAGGAAGGAAAGAAGGAAGGAAGGAAGGAAGGAAGGAAGGAAGGAAGGAAGGAAAGAAGGAAAGAAGGAAAGAAGGAAGGAAAGAAGGAAAGACAGATCTACAGCAACACAGATAAGAAGAAAAAGATAAAGCATTATTATAACATTAGAGCCAAAATTACCCAGAAGAGAATATGTGTGGGGTGCTGTTGTTGTTGTTGTTTTGTTTTGTTTTTTATAAGTTATGGATCAGAGCTTCCTGCGACGGCCGGAAACCTCAGCTTGGGCCACAGGGCCCCACACCTGATCAGCGCCGGGACAAAGATCCCTCGCCGGAGATCACAAGACCCAGCAGAGGGCCAAGGACACGCCCCACAGCTCA
>CM052707.1:89661245-89774546 GCA_028551405.1 Uromys caudimaculatus | reverse complement strand
GACACGGGGTTTCTAAAGAAAAGGGGAATCATCGGAAATGTAAATAAAATATCAAAAAAAAAAAAAGAAACAACATCAAAAAGAATACATGCTGACTATAAAACACAGGAATCAATAAAATTTGAAAATTAAAAATAAAAAAAAAAATAAGTTATGGATCAGCAGGACGGATTGTTATAAAGATGTCAGGAAAACAAAGAGTGAAATAGTTCACTAGATTTAGCTCTACAGAAGTTTTTGATAATCTGAACAGGAGGTATTTAGAGGTGTTAATCATGTTTCATGGGCAAAATGGACTGAATTGAGGGTAAGTAGAAGATAAGAAAATGAAATGAAGGTTCCAATCACAATATCAGCTTATATTTATCTAACATGTTCTGTGTTTCAGGCACTATTTTGAGTTATTCTTAATGAATCCTCAGAATCCGTCTAGGATCCTGGAAGTATTACTATTTTTCCTTACAGAGGCTAAATTATTGGTCCAGGGTCACACACAGTGACAGTCCTGTGAGGAAGTTTGATATGTGAGGAAGTTTGATATGTGAGGAAGATAGATTTGATTAAGAAAGTGACTGAAGGCAGCTGGGAAATTGCTGCTTGATTTATACTTAACCTTTAGAGGGAAGCCCTTGACTTGCATACGTAGAGAGAGGAAACACACTCTTAGCCCCTCCAGGAAGGAGAAATGTGGTTGCTGTTTTATATCTGTCAGGAGAAACAGAGTTGTACCTCTGCTTTTTGTCACTGTGATGAGATATCGGGCCCCGCTCAGCTACCCCAGGGAGGATCATTTAACATGAAAATTACTTTGTGCAAAAATTACTACACTTTGGTTACAAATTCCTTTTAATTTTATTTTTACACCTCTCTCTCTCTCTCTCTCTCTCTCTCTCTCTCTCTCTCTCTCTCTCTGTATGTGTGTAGACTGAAATGCCTTGAATCTTTAAATAAGGTATGGAAATTGCGGCACAGTTAGCCACAATCTCTGCACAACCTGGTTTCTATGGTAAGCAAGCCATGGCCTTTAAAACTGGCTTAGCTCTCAATGCAGTGTTTAGAGGAGGGGCCCTTGGGGAGGTGATTGGATCACATTTCATAGTCTAGTAGATCAGGATCAATGGCCCAACCCATGAATGGACTCATCGTTTAACAGGCTATTAGAAAGCTGTAGTAGCTAATATTATCAACTTACTGGGATCTAGAATCATCTAGAAGATAAGTTTCCAGGCATAAGTGTGAGAATATATCTAGATTCAATTAGCCTCTGGTTATGCTTGTGAGGTTTATCTTTACTAGGTGACCTACAGTAGGAAGACCCACCTCAAAAGTGACCAGCACCAATTCATGACTTTGAGTCTTGAACCTCATATATAAAGGAGAAACCTAAATGAGCACTGGATTCACGCCGTTCAACATCCTGACAATGCAATGAGCATCCTGCTCCCACTGTCATGGCATGATAGACTCTACCTCTTTGGACACGTAAGCCAAAATAAACCTTTCTTTCCTTAATTTGTTTTGTTCAGATGTTTTCTCACATCAGTGATGGAAGTAACTAAGACAAGGGCAGGAGAAACTTTAGGAAGCTGGGACCACTTGAGGAAAGTGGGTCACTGAGCATATTCTTGAAGAGCATATTTTGTCCTAGTCTCTTCTCCCACTCCTTCCTTCTTTCCTTCCTTCCTTCCCTCCATTTTTCCTGCTTCCGGTTCTCATCTAGTCAGCAGTGTGAGTCCTTCTCGTACAATTTTTCTCATAGCAACACGGACAAATGATCATAGATTGAGGCTACTGAAACATCTCCACTTGACTCCTTTTAAGCTGTTTGCTTCAGGTATGGTCTCTGTGTGTATGCATTTGTACGTTCATACACATGTATGTACACACATGTGGAGGCCAGAAGTTAACATTGGATATCTTTTCTCAGGTACTTTCTACCTGATTTTAGAGACAGGGATTCTCATTGTCTTGAGCTAGCCCAGTATGCTAGGCTGGCTATCTACACAGTCCCAAGAATTTGCTTATATCCACCTCCTCAGGGTTAGGATTACAAACTCTTGACACTAGGCTTTGCTTATGCAGGTTGTGTATATAGAACTCAGCTCATCATGCTTGTAAGGTGAATACTGACTGACCAATATCTCAAGCTCTGTCTCACAGATTTTATTATATGAATGGAAAGCTAATAACACAAAAGGTTAGATGTTCCTTCAGGAAACCTTCCTAGACACACGTCTCCCCAAGATAGTTCTTTTCATCTCCCTAGAACTCTGAGTACCCATTTTCCCAAAACTCTTTCTACTCTCACTACATGTTCACTCTGTGTCTTTGCATGATGTCATCAGTCTCTACTGGAGACTGTACTTACTCTCTTCTTGACAATATCCCCAATGTCGGGTACAAAGTACAGCACATGAATCAGAGAATGAACTTAACAATGGCCTATTACATTTCAAGCAAATTGCTTCTCAGCCTTCTGACCAGGATCATGTGAAAATTTCAAATAAAATGACATCTTTGCATTTTACCTCACTTTGCAAAATAATAACTGTGTGGAAGTAACATGTCCAGAGTGATGTTGCAGTTTATCAAAACATTTCAGGAGGTCAGCATCCCGAGTTAATGCTCAAAATACTTTAAGATGGTTAGGATGGAAATCATTTCTGGGTGACTAATAGTTTGGTGAAAGTAAATGGACACACATCTGACAAGAATCGGAGTTTTAACTTGTAGTCTTGGCCTGATACCTTGTTTCCCAGTTGCCATGTCTACCATTCTTAGTGTTTTATTATAAAATGCTTCCAATGATTAAAAAAGCATTAAAGAGTTTCTAAAGTTTCCTTTTCCTTCCCTTGAGCTTTTTATATCATAGCAAATATACTATTAAATTCTAAATGTACTAACAGAATTAGGATTCAGGCCCTCTTCAATTACGTTTGTATAAGGAGGTGGAGGAAAAAAATCTCAAAACTCTTCCTCAAGAAGATTAAGTGACTATTTGTTAGTCTCGTGATAACTCAGTAATGTACCTTAATAGGGGCTCCCCTGCCTTTTCTGGCATCATTTTGATTTTTAGTAGGCACTATAGAAAATGGTTGACAACACAGGTAGAAAGATATAGGGAGGTTACGGAAGGGTTCCAGCCTTCCCATCTCTGGGTAGTCTCAGTCAATAGATACCATAAGCATATATCTGTATGGATAGATGCAGTGAAGTTTTCACTCCTTGACCTTAATCCACAGAAAAGGATGTAAAGTGCCCTTATTGTGGAACCAAAAGAAAAACACACAAAGCAGATTGGAGATGAGAGATAATACCTTGATAACTACTGCATTCAATAAGACCCATGCCTTAGATTTGAGGACTGACACCAGGGACAATGTAGGAATAACACCAAAAGGAACCCAATTAATTATACACAGTATCTCGAGCCTCAGTTTCCAAATCCTGTTATTTTTTTATTGGAGTATATAAACCTGTTAGCGATGTTGTTGAGAAGTTTAATCATGTGTATGAATGACATGGCTTTTAACATGTCATGGACAAATTATTGCTTTCTTGGTTCCTCTGCATATCGAAGGGGAAGTCTGCAGAGATGGAGTTGAGTGGTATAGCCACAAACACTTAAATAGAGATTAAATAGAGAAATAGTTGATTTCTAGACTTGACAGACTGCAACTGTTGACAGATATTGGGAATCCAACTAAATTTCACAATTTAGATATGACAAAGCTAAGAAAATGTGTGCTGAAATGACATCCTGTCATCGTGATAAGAACAAAGCACAGCAAGAACTATGTGTAAATTGTTTGGAATTTTAGACCTCTTGCATTTAGTGTAGGCAAGTGGGCTAAGACTTCCATTTATATACTGGTGGCTTCTGTCAGAACTCAGTGTCCTAGCTCATCTATTAACTAATTCATTCTTCATGATCTCTAGACATAAACAAAACCCATTAATTATGGGGATTTTTAACAACCATATTAACTGCATGTAGCCTTCTGCCCTGACAGTTTTATAATAGCCCAATATATGAATAAGATAAGGTCATCTTAACTGAAGAGAAATCATATGAAGATATGCAAAAATAGGACCGATTTTGAAGATTTCAAAAGAAAGGCAAAATACAATTTCAAATATTATGCTGATGTATATTTCTTTGCATAGAAATGGAAGATTATACATGTTTATCTCTGAAAATAGCTATGATATGTCTTCAACAGGGCATATAAACAGATATTTGAGCTTAAATACTTATTGCCCCAAAAGTCTCCAAATCACAATTTTGCATTGACTGCAAAAAAAGCACATTTTTCTCTGTGGTAAAGTCTATATATTTGCTGCATTTGTATGTTATTAAACTCATAAAGAAGATAAATGTGAAGGAGACAGAATGTGTAAGAGACTAGGCCAAAGAATAGCAGAACTCATTAGCAACAGAATATGTAATATGGCTTGGAGTTACATCCAGCACACCATATATACTTCATCTCTCAGTATCAAGAGATAATTCTTTTGACACTTTGACACTCGTTTTAATAAGGGCAGGCAGATAATGATATTAAGGGGTGCTGTGGTATACTCTCTCTCCATTTGTTTTAGCCAAGTCTTGCTTTTCACCATTTTCAAGTGCTGACTTGAGTCACAAATCCTAAGTCCCTCACTCTGAGTCCTCCCAGTCATCAGTAGAATGACAATAGGCTACAACTCCGCAGATGGACAATGGGGGTGCAGGTGAGGGCTGAATGCAATTTGTGGCTTACTTTGACTACTGAAATCGCTTCTTAATTATTTCCAAATACTTTTTAAACTGAAAAAGTAAATGAAAATATTATAATTTGATGGACACTTCTAGGGAAGATGCATTAAAGGATGAAGACAACAGGAAGATCCGAAGATCTGGCTAAGTTAGTAGAAATCAGCATAATATTGACATTTAAGTGGTCAATGGTGTTCTCTGACATTTAACTTCTCTTAAGAGTGTGATTGGTGAATCATACCTAGAAAATAGTTTGGTCACATGTCTGAAGAGCTACAAAAATGAATATTAACTTTAAAAAAAAAAAAAAAAAGAGCTTGCCATGTGTCCCAGGCTGGCCTTGGATTTGTGAACTTGCCTTAATTTCTCAAGTGCTGGGACTATTTCTACCTACCTGGCAACTTCTGATTTGGAATTTATTCTACAAAGGAAATGGACAAAAGATGATAGACAAAGATATATTGGAACACTCTTCTTAAGTGGAAAATGAAGGAAAACGAAATTGTGTGTGACAAAATACATGGTTATTCATGCAGTGAGAAACATAAACATTTCATTGTGGTACTAAATAATAACAGTATCCAGAGTCTTGAATGTCAGGAACTTTCAGATATTCAGTAATTTCAACAAATGTTTTTGGAAGTTTATTAGATGTGGATATAAGTATAGGCTCTGGGAAACAAAATCATCAACAGAGGCAGACTCACCTTGGCCTTCTAAAGTTTCTGTTCTACTCTGGGAGAACAACACACAAACAAGCAAATAGGTAAATATCTAGTACACTAGATGGTGAGAACCAGAGAAAAGTCAGCTTTATCCACAGAAAAGAGCCAATCAGGATAAGGAGTCTGAAATCCAGAGGAGGGAAAGACACAATATTATAAAGGATAATGATTAGGGAGAATAGCACTAAGAGATTTCAGACATTTTTATCTCAGAATTTTTTCTCAGAGTCCTAAGACAATGAGTCACATAGGTAGCTGTCCCAGAAGAGTAATCAGGTAGGGCAAGAGCACCCTAAATGGCTCTGAATTAGAAACCTATTTGGTATATTCCCAAAATAAGGCCAATTCAGTAGATGAGCTGGGTACAGTGGTGGATGAACTCAGAACAAAGCAGGGCTATAGGCCGTGTGGGCTTGTGGGTGACGATAAGCACTTGGGATTTCTTGAATTCCACTCCTGCTTGAGACCATTAAGTTGTCAACGGAACCCTCATTGTGAAACTTAATTTTAGACTACAAGCAAGTTGCTTGGGTGTTCTCCACTAAAACACATTCCATTATAATTCTCATTTCTTACCTACAAGTATTTGGCATTCCTCAAACACAAGAATGAGATGAAGGCTAATGAAATCAAACAATGAATATCACCTGAAGCCATCCCTGCATTCTTTCTGATAAGAGCTAAAGGTTAAAGGAAAGGTTGGGAGGCCAGAACCTTTACCTATGCCTGGGTTGCCACAAGTCTGTGAATTTCCTTCAAGGGAGGTTATAGGGAGAATGACCATCTAGTAGAATGATGACAGATATTCCTAAATCTGATCCCACTTCACACTGTGGGCATCATTATGTTCCCTCCAATGACAGTATAATCTGTACGCTCTGTGACAACCCTCCCCAGATTCTAAGCTTTGGTCTTAAGATGAAAAACCTGGATTACATGCTCAAGACTCATATTAATTGTTAAACTCAGCTTTTCTGGGCCCTCACTCACCTGTGTCGATCACTATCTCAGTATGGAGTTGCATATTGTCATGCTTTATGAGCAAATGTAGGTGATTTTGGCAGAAAGGATTATAAAGAGAAAGACAGTGTGTGTGTGTGTGTGTGTGTGTGTGTGTGTGTGTGTGTGTGTGTGTGTGTGTGTTTGTGTGTGTGTGTGGGCATGAGTTTCTTCCACCTTGTGCCAAGACAGTGCACCTAAGCGAGGCTCTTTTGTTACTAAACAGATCAGCTTCTGTGATATGAAGCATGGAGCCAGAGTTTATTGTACCAGTCAAAGGAGAAGAGAATTCTGAACTCTTTGTTTCATCTTCTTAGGAGACCCCATACACCCCTGGCCCCATTTTTTGGATATGTTGGACAATGTGGATTTTAAGCTGCCCAGACTCAGAACACATAGATACTAGTTTCCATTAATCATTATGAAGTTGTTGGTAAAGCCTCTGGGACATATTACGAGTCCATAATCTCAATAAGTCAGTGATGCCTGAGAAGCTCTCCTTGAAGACAATTACTGTCTCACAAACTGTCTTAAGTTTTCCAAGAATTAAATTTAGATATCACACAAAAGGAACAGGAAGAGTGGTGTGTGTGTGTGTGTGTGTGTGTGTGTGTGTGTATGTGCAAATACATGGCTACCCTTGAACTTTTGGGTACTCTGGCAGCTTACACTAAGCTTACCCTGCAGGGTAATAGCTAATTGCAGCCCACTGAGACACAGCAGTAATTAATTAATCTAACAGTGTCCATTAAAATCCACTCTCTGCTTTTAATGATACTTGTGAAGATTTTTAGAAGTAAATATGTTCTCTAGGGTAGAATACTGTGTTGGAAAATTTTCCAAGAACCATTCATAAATGCTTTTCATACACTTCTTGATAAATTAATTTGAAGTCTTTAACTCTGGCCTATGGAAATGTGGCAGTCGCTTGAGCTTCTAAATACAGATTTTGCCCCCCCACTCCTCAATTCTAGGGAACTTCCCTTTTGTAGTCCCCTACCCAAAGTTTGTATGTGACATTTATCTTGAGTGGCCTAGTGCTAGCTACTGTATTACAAACATGTCTTCCTTCTCATCCTTAAACACAATATGTTTCCATGTGATTAAGTCTTTGCTCCTTTCATTACCCTATAGTCTCCCTCTTTTCCTCTTCCTCTATTCCTTGTGTCTTTTTTCCATTCATGGGTTTATAGTTCCTTGAATATTCATCAATATTGGAGCTATTAAAGAGGAACTGAGGTAAGGGTGGACAAAGGATTGAAAAAAACTCAATGATAATAAAAATGCTCTGGGTACAAATCAAGCATCTCACTATGTAACGTTCTCACTATATTCTGTTTTGATGGTGATTCAGTTACATTACTGTGAGATTTTTTAGTTTCATTATGTGTGTTCTTGCTTACCCACAATTATTCTACGGACTTGGGTGGTTTTTAAAGTCTAGAGTTTAGTTATTTCAAAGATAGGTAACCATCAGAGTTACAATTACCCTGGCAATTTTTCCCACTCACTGACAGGCATTGACTATGAGGAAGAAGGGAAACTGTCCTCATGGCACCTCCCAGTGAGAGCCTTCTAAGGTGAAGTAGCATTTGCCTCTTAAGGCAGATAGACACATGTAAAACACAGAGCACCGTCTTATTGTATAGAGGAAACAGAGAGACAAAAGTTAGTAACATATATAAGTTTTTATTAGAATTCTTTTTTAAAAAATCCAGAATGACTATGTCATTCAATAGTCAATACTAAAGCAGTTCAAGCAAAAGAATACACAGGAAGCAGAAAAGACGAACATAGTTGGATAGTGTGTATTAAACAATTCAGGGTAAAAGTTAATTAAACCATATGTAAAGGTGTAAAGGTGTCTTTCCTTGAAGTCCTTTCTTTCTCAAAGGTCCAGCTTAGATCCAAATGTGTTGTTCTAGATAGACTAACATCTGAAGAAGGGAAGGGTAGAGAAGGGGGAGAGAAAGGGACAGGAGGAGGAGGGAAGGGAGAAAAACTAGTATTTCATGAGCTTTTAAAAACAAAGTCAAGGCAAAATACTGTGTTAGGTAAACTATAGATATGCTACTTCATTTCATCCTTATAACAATGTTGGTATCATCCCTCCCCCTCCCTCATTTTCAAAGACAAGGATGGAGTCCACCAGTTTAATTCACGTGACCCTGTCACACAGCTGACTTGGTAAAGATAGCACAACCCCTCCCCCCGCCCCCATCAAAGCTTTACTATACCACACCTGTAAAGGAAAATGACTATTATGGAATCATTGGATCTGGGTATGGAGCTAGCCCATGCGAGGTATACCTTTCTTTTGGAGATTGGGAGTAGAGAAATCTGGACCACATTTCCAAGAGGACAAATCTGGTTTGTCTATTTCTTCTTTGTTTCAGAAGAAAGACCTCAAAAGTTGTCGAGAAAAAGTCACAGAAGGTTTGAATGCTACCTACAAGTAAGTGGGCCATTAACGTTCTCCCAGAGCATGATCGTTAGTCGAAAAACGGAGGAAAAACAATGTATGATAGACAGAAATGCGCAAAGTCAAATGTGCATGTTAATCGGTGGTCAAGAAGATGAAAAAGCTCTCACAACCTCCATTCCTTAGCTGTCCATGCCTAAGGATAACGACACTCAAGGAACACCAAAGAGGGTAGCAGAGCTGTCCACTAGCTCACGTCTCCAGCACGCTCCACGGGCTAGAGTTCTCTATCCTGATGGCCCCTTCTTAGGTGATGAATTTTCACAATGTATTTCATGGCTTCCATCCCTACATGAGACTTTATTACGATCACATAGGAATAAAAAGCCATAAAGCACTAGAGTGAATTTATCTTGGTCGGATGTGAAACTTATTTTCTTCACACGACTTCCAAACCATTTCCAAGCTAACCAATCATTCCGTGCTACATGAAGGAAGATTGTAGGCTACGTGTAAGGGACACAAAGCACACTTAGATTGTAACGTCACAAATTAACAAGAGTTTGTCCTTCAGTCACATTCTTAGCTACGAGGACCAGAAACAAGACCAGGAGACACTCAGTAACATTCAACCATGGAATGTCACCAGAAACAAAGGACACTGGATAGAATTCCTGGAGAAAGGCTCATCACTTGGACATTGAACTTGGAAACACATAAGGAAAGACAGAAGACAGACAAATCACTGTACAAGCTGAAGCCAGGAGAATAATTTCAAGCCTCCTGCTTCTACTCTCTCCCACAGATGCTTTCTTATACCCTCACTGTCTGGGTTCAGATATTTCATGTGGTACCAAGTGGAAAGGAAGAACTTTAAGACCTGCATGTGCTGTGTCATCATTAAGCTGTCTATACCCAAATAACCTAAAAAGGAAAGAGAGAAAGAGAGGACAGAAAGAATGGAGGGAGGGAGGGAGGAAGGGAGGGAGGAAGCCAGGAAGAGAGGAAGCAAGGAAGCAAAGAAGGAAGGAAGGAAGGAAGGGAGGGAGGGAGGGAGGGAGGGAGGGAGGGAGGGAGGGAGGGAGGAAATGAGAAGGATCAAACCTGCAGCATCAAGGGTCCACAAGTACTCCCTGCCTGTCCACAGCAGTTCACAGATGTTGAGGGCATCCCCAGCTCTTTCCGTGAAATCAAGTTTCTAACTAAGCCAGAAACAATCCTGGGTGCTGATGTCTCTGTGATCTAAGCATCACAGATCCAGAAGCCAAGAACATTTCTCAAGTGGCCTTCAAGTGGCCTTGTTCCTGGCATTATAAAAACTCTTACTAGTGGCTGCACCGAAGCCCTGAAAGCTTGATATTGGAAATTTCCTTATTTTTCTAGTCTTTCAAAAAATAAATCTGAGGTGCCTATTTACCAACTCCAGAGCAGCAGCATTCTACGCTATTATCAACTGCCCTCTGCATTAAAAAAAGAAAAAGAAAGTGCCATTCAAATTCAAATGTACAAAACCCCAACCACTTGAGTTTTTTCCCCTTAGGGGTAGAAGGCTAGGCAAGCTATTTCTACCTAGAAATCACTATAATGAAGTTTTGGGTTGCATGAATCATAAGGAGACTGGAAATAGTTAAATGAAAGGAAGTGCATACATAAATCCAATTATCATGCACAAACATGCAAATGATTTAAGTGCTGCTTCTGAAACTCTGGTTGATAGTCATTAATCTCAGGTTGCACTTTTTGAAGGGGAAAGACATGCTAATTGGGTCCAGATTAATGCACTCCCAAACCTCTCCAATTTGTTTTTAGGTGAGGGTTAAATGATATGTATTAAAATAAACACAGCTGCTCATCTGCCTCCACCTTTATGCCTTGGCTTTACTCTACCTCTTCTCCCAGCTGGCTATCTCCCCTGCCTCTCTCCACTCCCCAGCTGGCTCCCCTCCTCAAAACAACCCGCCCCCAGCTGGTTCATCTCTCCCATGCCTCTTCTCTTTCAGAAGCTATCAAAGAGGCCTGCCTTGTTCTTTTTGAAACCCATGGAAGAATGATTCTTTTTCTTAGTCAATGCTTGCCCTTTCCTCAGGAGCCCCATACTCCATAAAGGGGATCGTCCACATTTGACTCCAGCTATGCTTACCCGTGGCACCAAACACATATACGAACGGGAAAGCAGTCTGGTCTTTTCTCAGATAATGCCCTCTTTCTACTAGTCTGTGCTGTGGCCCTCTGGACCAGGATTGAAGGGTAGTTTGAAAGATTCCCCAACACAAGATTGCTGGGAGCCAAAATTGCTTAAGGTTGGCATGGCGATCCTGTAACTTGGTTGTGTGGGAAATCAAAACCCGAGACCAGACATGGGGGTTTTTCCTGCATTCTTTCTCTGTGACTCACAAAGACACTTGACTTTCCCTGTTCTTACTCCCTAGTGAAATTAGTCTTAAAAGAAAAAGAAAAAAAAAAAAAAGTTATCGCTCATTTTGTTTACTTAGTGATCTTGATGAAATTTGGCACTCGAAAAGAAATAGCATGTTCAGGAGAGAATCGTGTGAGTAGTGACGGTCTTGAAATACAAACCTATTATTTTTCTTGAATCTGATCCTTAGAGAAATGAAACAAAGAAAAGCTACTGGTACTGTGGATGAGCTCAGGCGGTCCCCTCCCCCTTTAAAAACAAGCATCAAGAGGTTCAGCCAGCCACCATAAAGGAGAGGGGGGCTTCCAACTAATTTGACACTGAAGGTGATGTTTAATTCAAATCCTGGTTGCTTTGCCCTGTGGTAACTTATGCCCGATGGACGCTCTTCCTCTCAGTATGAATTGAAAAGGATTTGATAAACTTTTTCTTTTCTTTTTTTTTTCTTCCAAAAATGAAATGAAAGTCTTGGGTCCCATCTTTTGAGATCCTATCATAAGACTAATTCTCCAAATGCACACTCACAACGGAGAGGAGACAACAAGAGCACACACATACACAGGGACATACATCACTGGACAGGCCACACAGCAGAGCATCGCACACGAAGACAGACAGCTAGCGACAGACATGGGGCTCAGAGAGCCTTTCCACCTACGTTGATTTCTGCATATTTCTAAATGTAAAATTAGTCATCATAAATAACAGCGAGGACGAGGCCAATATTAAATCTGTCAACATCCTGACAAATGCCCTGAGCGGTGCTTGGATGGGAAATACACTTAAGATCATATTCGCTCCTAAAAGAGAAAATGATTACACGCTAACCAAACGCTAAGTACAAGCTAAAGATATTCACCTCATGAAGCCATTCCTCAACTAGCCCCTTGGCACTCGCTGGGATCATTCGCAGCACGATCTCTACTTTCTCATTTTCTGCTGTTTCCATGTGGGTAATTTCTTTCTCATGATTAAAAGTGAGCTTGGCAGATCCTTCAAAGCGTGGTTTTAGGTGTGGTGGGGCTCCGAGTGCATCCTTTGTCTAAGGCAGGATTCTAAGGACGAACCTTTAGATGGGAAGGTCTCGACAACATTCATATACCTAAAAAGATGGTTGTTTTTAAGGCGGGCTTTAAAGATATCTTTATAGAAACATATTTTTGTGCTATAACATGCAACTGACAAATGAAATGAGCTGTTTACCTTTGAATGAATAGGCGGGTTTTTCTCTTCCAATCATGCCAGCCTTTCTGAAGCCATCCAGAAGCAATGCTGCTTCATTCGACTTATCCAACATCTGAGGTTAGGAGATAACCCTGTAGCATTGGCCTGCTTCCCTGGCCCCTTATTTATTAGCCTCCTGGTGGGTGAGATAGAATACAGAGGCTGTAATAACCCTACTTCACACAACAGGCTCGCTCTCTCTTTTAAATTGAAAATCCCCTTATTACAAAACAAGGGGTGTTCTTTCTCTTCTACCTTTAAGTAGGAATGCCACATTCATCGCTTCTTACAAAAACCGCAGCTGCTTTTTAAGCTACAGATAAATAGAATGTGCTAAGCGGTAATTCGACTCAGGCTGAATGCGTTATTTTCCGAGACACTTTGGCAAGGGTCTTTTTTTTATTATAAACTGAAAGAACAAGGAAAGTCCTTTTTCTCCTAATTATGGATGCATTTTGTTCCCTACTATTAACCTATAATGTCAGATTGATCTTCTTTTGCCACAACCAGTTCAATAAATCAACATTTTTTTCCTGCACAATTAGAGACTAATGATTAAGTCTTCATGAACTTTAATGATGAAAATAAAATTAGCACAAGAGAGAAGCAGATGCTGAAACCAAAATCTCACAGTGGGCTGTCCACCGAGACCAAGGGAACAAACCTTGTTTTGACACCCAAAGTTAAGATCAACAGGACCGAGTTGTAAATTATAACTAATTTAATTTTAATAAAAGTAAGGCTCTCCAGCCACCTTGCTATTCTCCTTCATGTAGAAAGGGGGAAAATACATAAATATCAGGGTGCTATTTCTACACAGAATGCCATACCATTTCTGTTTATTGCTCTACTGGTACAATAGGGGTGCTAGCTGGCAATGCTGACAGTTGTCCTCATTTTGTACTCTCATCTGAGTAGTGAATTAAAGACCTAAAACAGAAGAAACTCTGACAAAGTGATCAACTTGAGCTTCTGCTGGGTTGTTTCAACCCCGAGAATAAACACCATGAGTTCCTAACACCACCAAAACCAAAATAAAAACGCAAAGAAATTCCATTAACCTAGGTTCTGCTTAAATTTTGATCCCAGTGTTAACATTTCTGACTATAAGATTACAGCCGGCCCATGGCAACAGTGCTATAGGTCTATATGGATATATTGCCTTGCCAAGGGCGAAAATCCCACAGGGTGCCAGTGGGGTTCCAATTAAGGCAAAACAAATACTTCTGCAGCCTGACAGCAGGAGGAGATTACCAGTAGATCACAGTACATGGGCAGGTGTGTCACTCTGAAATCAGACTGAGCTATGCTGTCAGCAGAGTCTGAAGAAGAGCTGGGTGTGGTAGGTGGTTTGAGAGTGATTTATTCTTGTTTGCTCATATGATTTCGAGAAGGTTGACAGTGGCAAATCAGTGGGGATCTTGTACAAAGCACAGAGTCTCCCCTGAACCCTGAACTGAGACTGCATGTACATTTAAGAGACCTTAGACCCAAGGGAAGAGAGAAAGAGGGAGCAATGGAGGGAGAGAGAGACTCTTTGAAATTACATTTGCATTTAAAACTACCCTGACTCTTTCCATGTAGATCTGTCTGAAAAAAATTATTTGAAGGGGTGTGTTTGTCTCCAGTGAAATGGTGACTGAATTTTCCAAGCACCCTCTTTTAGAACGAATATGTGTGCAGTGAATGTTGGTGACAACCTTCAAGATCTTGCTACTCTGATTAGATTTGAATCAATTTCCCATCCGCTGATATGCCTGGGAACACACAAGGTGCTGGGCAGGTGCCCACCCTGGCTCACGAGCCTGAGTGATACCCTGGCAACCCACAGAGCCCAGTTTACCCTGAATAAATAACAGAGCCCTGTTCCTGAGCTACATCTCGAAGCATATTAGACATTACCATAAGAGGAAAATTGAATCCCTAAGTGTCGATAACTCCATTGTGCAGGTGGCACAATGACAAGCTGGCTTTGGCAATCCACAATGTTTGTTTTTGTTACAGAGATGTTGGAGGCAAATAGAAAACAAATTCTCAGCTGGATATTTGAAGGAATGTAATATGCCTAGATATCCTAATAGATAAACATCATTCAAATAGAAACAGAATGTCCACATTAAAATAAAATATTACATTTGAGCACACTCCTGCCTCAAACTGTTTCCCAAACCTTTTGCCTTTTGATCCTGGGTAGATACTAACACAAACTAAGATAAGCAAAATGAATGTGAGCTTATGAAGATAAAGGGTTATCATTGGGTCGTTGTTCTAAAGTAATAAGAAAGTACATGGTGATGACATAATCCACCAATCACCATTTTGGCCACCATTAGAGCTGGTAGCTCTACTGGAGGCAACTCTGATGGAGCAAGCCTAAGGGACGCTTCAATAGTCTTGCCTTATTCTGTTCTCTCTTTGGCAAAAACAAAACAAAAACAAGGAGAAACAAATTAAGACAGAGAAAGAAAAGGAGATGTGGGGAGAAGAGAAAGAAATCAGGAAAAACCAAACAGAGCGATTTTTGTTCTTTCCCATGTTAAAATAATCTGCTTCACACCATCCTTCTGCCATCTCAAAACTAATGTAGTTGTAAATTCTCTCATCCTCACTTCCTTCCCTTTATGTGGAAGACATCTGTCCCCATCTTACTGTCTTTGAGATGCCTGATAGTCACCATCTTTTAAGGAACAGCCAATATCGTTCTTGACATTTGTAACTCAGGGTTCTTCTGTCCCTTGTGCCTCTCCATCAGAAAGCTCCTTTCATGGTTCAGCCTCCCTGAGGACAAGCAGAAAAATAAACAAACATAGTGCAAACCAGTGGTGTGAATCCAACCAGGTTGAATTCTGGTAGATTCAAATCACTTTACTATTTCAGTGGCAAGTCTACATAGTGACTTTACTTTATTTATGGGTCTTGAAGGCAGAAAAAAAAATGATTATCTAGAAACAAGAAGGAAGCAACACTAAGTACAGGACAGTGACACACACTGTGTGTTCTCAAAGATGAGGCACAGCCAAGTATCCAGTGATGATACCATGGGAAGAAACTAGAATCCTCTGGGTCGTGTACTTGTTACCTTCCAGTTCCAATACTGTGCATGTCTCCTGCATGGCTGCTCACATATAGAGAAATCAACCCTCTTTAATGACCACACACAAAAACCTTCACTCTTCAGTTGGTGATAAGACACTAACCTTATTTCAAATAGTGGGGAAATGAAAATCTTCAAAGCTGTCATTCCACGTTTTTACTTTGTCCCTACTGAAGGGCCAGCTAACCACATTCAGGTTGTCAAAGGGACTGAAGGCCACTACTAAGTTCCAGGTGACAAAACCACAGCTTACACACAAACACATTCTATTTTACCAAAAAGGTTAGGCATAGTGCTAAGTGGGAAAGAAAGCTGAATTATGGAAGATGGACATTGTTATAAATCTGCATGGTCCTGCCTCTGTAAATATAAAAAGAGCCCTTCATCCCCTTTCCTGGAGCCTGCTTTCTAAATAGGGTGGTCTGGGGTCATCACAGTTTTAAAAGGGCAGAAACCTTATGTGATCAAACTCAATCTATTATACAAGAAAGAGTAGGCTCTAAGAAGGACAACCTGCAAAAGGCATCTTCCTCTGGCTGGGGTGCTTGCCCATGAACTTGCCTCCTAAGTCAGAAGGAGGCTCTCGGCTCCCCAGACCACGTGGCAGAGGAGCCAAGAATCCATTCTCTACAGTGATCAGTCCAGGAACAAGGGGTTAAGACAAGTAAGCAGAGTGCGTGGTTGGATCAGGAATGTCCTACAATCCCAGACTCGAAAGCAGCACGCCACGCTGTGAATGTGGGAGTCAGCCCCCAAGGGCGCTCTTTAGCTGCTTGTCAGGGCTTCCTGACACCAGGGGCTTTCAAGAGGTCAAAAAAATCCGTCCCCAGCTTCTGTTTTCTGTTCTCCTTCAAGGAGCACACTGGAGAATGGGGCCACTCAGCTGCCTTTTAACATGTCACACTTGGATAATTCCCGTTCTTTCCAGGGAGCCTTTCCATTCCATTTGGACTCAGGGAAGAAAAGCAGAAATCGATTCAGAACAAAAGAACCCCCCCTCTCTTTTTGCCTCTTTTGTATTTTATTTTTAAGAGTACCCAACTATAGTGTAGTTAAGTTTAAAAAGGGTTTTTTTTGTCTTTTGGGTTTTTGTTTGTTTGTTTGTTTTTTGTTTTTTAAGACCACTGAGGCAACAAATCACGTAGGTAAAAACCTGAGGTTTAAGATAAAATCAAATTCAAAAAGCTCATTAAATTCAACAAGAACTTCTCAAAGGACCACATAATCAAATTCTTCTCAGTCTAGCATCTCGCTTTTGAAGAGGGCAGTAAGTGGAAGTTGGCATGGTTTTAGGCTCCATACTGGGTGAAAGGAAGGGGAAAAAAAACCTGAGATGGGGTAAAAAAGATGAGATGCATGGATTTCTGAGTGCATGACTGGACCAGGATGCAAGGAATAGATAAGTCCCAGCTCTGGAGGAAGTAAATTTGAAGGCAGACAGTAAAACGGATTGAACCTTATTACCTCGAGTCCCTGAGAAATTCCCAAGACAGTTGGATGCAATTTGAAAAGGTCAGAAAAATATTTCCTGCACAGCACCGCTTCATGGTTTAAGGGTGTACATTTGTGAGATGCCAACTCTAATCATTTTTATTGACTTTGCTTTCTAGAGACAGACAGACAGTCTGGGAGACAAGACCAGCAGATAAGGGGAAGGCAATCTTACAAATGAAAACCTCTTTGACTTTGTTCTCTGGCTCGTGACTGTGAAAAATCCCAAGTCTTGCCCATTTGAGGAGAAATTACTCGATTTCCTCTCTGCAGGCTGACGAGAATGGAGGGCAGAACAGGAGAGCACCCTTACAACTCTAGTGAGTCTATTTCCGTTCTTGCTATTTAGTTCACCTCTCCCATATGCTAAGCACAACGAAGTCTACGTGATGCTGCACTGTACTCAGGAAAATGATTAAGATGAAATGCCAGGAGGTACAGCTGAGTATGAGCATCACTTTGCTGCTACCATAGCTTTTGAGGATGACTGTGGGGAAGCAGGGAACCCACAGGAGACAGCATACAAATATCCATCGAAAATATTCTTCTACTAAAGATTCTATTGTCATTAAAGCTCTCCAAAAGAGAATGGGAAAACAAAGATTTCTCTTTAAATGAGATTGGTATGCAATAAGAGCCTTTGTTGGCAAATATATTTGTGGGTCTCTCTCTTTTTTTCCCCTGCCTCTCGCTTCTTTTTTGTTGGCAGCCAATTAGAAGTTAAAGCTGACTTTTCAATACAGAATGCTGTGATTTTTTTCCAGCTCTGCAAAGTTTTAATTAACATCTGACTTCTCTTTCTGTGGGGAAGCAAACATAAGCCTGTTTACTCTTGTTTAGAAGCAGTGCTAAACTTTTTAATGGCCCTGAGACCTGTCTGGATGCTTTCCCAAGATGTTCTGGACCCATGGGGTTATCTTGGCAGCTTACTAGAGCCTTTCAACCAGCTAGATGTCTTTTCCTATGGACTACCTTCAGGCTAATCAGTTCTACAGCTGTGTTCTCCACAGACCATCACAACCAACAATGAAGGAGGCCAAACACAAAGAGGCTTTGCATAATGTCAAGTACCCCAGTACAAAGGGAAGAAGCAAGCTCATTAACTGGACATCTGGATTCTTGGCAGCGAGGGCGGGAAGTTCTTGCTTATAATTGCCTTATTCTATACGTGTAGCCTCAATGTTTGGGAGTGGTCCATGGTAAGCAACAGAATTTGGTGAGATTATAAAATTTCCACCTCATACAATATCTTAGAAATTTAAAAGATAATAAAGGTCCTAGGTTCTTCCAGACCTTTGTGATATAGGCCGCCACTGAATCATACTTACCATATGAATTTTCCTACATTTTTATTTTTATAGTTTTACTTGCAAAAAAAGTGTTTAATATCTATCACCTTGTACTGTTTATGTTACTCAAGAATACTTCCATGTCTTTTTCTTTAATAATACTTATAGCAAAAATCATTCATATTAAAATAGCAATGATAATAGATGATAATATCTCAAATAGTATCCATTAATTAAACACTGTGTCCTCTCTGAGAATTGAAGTAAACTGAATGAGGAGATGGGGCCAGAATATTTGTCTAGAATGTGTGACTATTGAAACTGGGACTCTGAGCAAGACTTGTTTATTTCTTCCAAAGTTCTAAGCTTTCAATTCATGTTTCCCAGGCAAGGCAGAGCCGGGAAGGCCAGTCCCAAGTCACATTGGATGCTTCACAGCCTAGGCTGTGCTGAGCCAATGTTCCTGCTCTTCTACATTAAGTCAGGGCCACTGAAAATTCACCTCAACTCAACCAACTGCAGCCGACTGTGTGGCGCTCTAGAGTTGTGAAATAGCTCTTATTTTCAGGTATGTTTTCTGTCATCATGAAACTTAGTTCTCAAAGAGTACAATAACACAGCAACCTCTTCAGTCAGGCCATGTAGTTCACGGTTCAGAAGAAGCACCCGATAGATTCTGGTGACTATGACACACAACTTGCTGTTCTTATTTGGGTTGTCTTTGAACTATGCACTGAAAAAAAAATCAAGTCGAGAGTGCTTCTCAGCTGGAGCTACAGGCGGGCTAATGTGTGAGGGCAGGGAGCCCCTCTTGAGACACAACTTTGAAAGGGGAAATGTGCGGCTATTTGGTTATTATCACAGATAAGTAGGTGGAGGAAAGAGAAAATAAATGACGGGTCATTGGAGTTTAGCACACAAAATACTGCAGGTCTTTGATTGCAGCAAAGTGTACCACATATCGCTAGATTTCAACAAAATGCTAGTTTATCATTACCTGACAAACATTTATTTTTGTTGATTTGCTAACTGAATCTCCTGCCATGATTCATCTTGTTTATAGAGTTTATGCTTATAAATGTCAAAATCCAGCTTGGCTTTCTGGTACATGGTGTCTTTTGTTGGCTTCCTCCCTCAAATCTCCCTTTATCTTCAGAGTGCTTCCTTAAGGCATCAACTCCCTTTACAGAGAGGCACCCCCCAGCCACCTCCACTCAAGCCTGTAAGGATACTTTCCTAATGACAAAGGTATCTTGAAACTCAGGGACCACTAAAATGAGTCAGTCAATGAGAGATATACTAACACCTGGACTGTACTTCAGGCAAAATGATGTCACTCTTAAGGACAAATGGTAGGACCATTTAAAATAGAGGCATTCAGGCAGAGCTACTGAGAGCTGCAAAGAGGAACAGGTAAAGAAGCAGGTGATCACAGAAGGAGCTTCAATCTGCAGGATGCTCCCTGCCACTCCAGTATTCCAGGCCCGTTCTTTCTCTTCAGTAAAGAGCAGGACTGAGAACAACATGGAGAGTGTATTAGGAGGTTTTTTTCCTTGGGAACAAAAGGAGTAGAATCCCCAACCAGAAGGAATGCAAAACACCATGCCAAATTGTCTATGGTCAATGTATTTTGTCAAGAAATTTTCTACATTTATCTTCAACAGAAGAATGCCCTGAAAAATATTTTAGAGACAAGCTAATTAGCTAATTTAATATTTTTTCAAATAGCAATTTTCTCTCCAATGACAATTACATAAAGAAAATCTCCACCATGAAAGAAAGCACTGGAAGAAACACCACGCTGGACCACTGCACGAGTTTTCTGTTTTACCTATCATTTCTGGGTGCATAGACTCAGCTGTGGACACCAACCCTATCACAATAAACTGCACAGAAACAATGCTATAGAAAGATGACACGCAATTAAAGTGTGGTGTTCTAGCAAGAGAAGCAGAAACACATCCCAGACACGTGGAGAAATGAAAGCAGCCCTTTCCTCCTTCCTGGACCACACAAATTACGTTAGCGATTTCTCAGAGCATATTATTAGATTTTTATTTTAATCATTCTTTCAATACTTCAGTGTCAGAATGTTAAATGCTTTGTGTACCTGACTGTCCTTCTCAAGAGGACTGTGGTAGTATGAGAACCCAAATGTTATCCAAGTCCATTTTCTGTGAATTAGAGGATTCTCTGGAGCATATTATTTCCTGTGTTGGGAAAGAACGTGGCTTAAATTTTTCTGAATAAATTTTCAAAATCAAATTTGAAAGTTTTCATGAGAGATGATCCTCCCTGGTGGGTGACGTGAAGCATAACCTGAGGGGCAAACATGAAAATAATTAGCATAAAATGTATTAGCATATAGATGCCTTTGAAATAATAAACAGTAGAAAACCCAAATGCTTATCCCCAAAAGAAAGTGATGAGAAAATAGGAAATTAGCGTATTCTTCTTGCATGACAACTCTAGCCTAAAAGCCCAAATAACATTCTCATTCCGTCAAGGGCACAGTGACCAGAAAGATAGAGAAATAACCCCAAACTCGTAACTCTCCTTCCTTTGCTTTATTTGGTCATTATGACTACAGGAATATTCTCCACTCAGCCTGTAGCCCTATTGCCTGGACCTTTCTTCTTTAAACAGAAATAAAACCAAACATCGTCCTTTTACTTCCTTTACAAGGCACCAAATACTCAGATGTAAGACTTACATTTCCTTTTCACAACTCTCTTCTTTTATCTGCCTTACCATTGTTTTCCAGATGGCACATCAAATGCTGGAACTGGGGCTTTCATTACCAAGAGGACAGGGGAACCTAGTTTTAAAATACCTGATATTCTATGTCTGTATTCACAATGGTCAATAAACTCATAGCAATCATTTTTATATTTGTAATAGATGCTACTTCTAGATAGTAGAATGGTGTAGGTTGGCATGGTAGCAAGAATATGGAGTTGGTCCCCATTTTAAAATCTGTTTAGCTATCCTTGGAAATGATGACCTTTGCCTTTTACACCTAAGGCAGTCTTGCCTCTTATGCAGTAGTGATAATTTTACATTTTATCAAGATTGTTGCCTAAGTATAAAGAACATACACAACATGGGCTCTGTAGCTTTGTTCACCTTCTTCAATAACATCAATGAAGATTCTATACTGTGTGATTATTTTTAGGATTTAGTAAGTTAAATACCATCCTACATTAACTTTGCATGGATTTAGATAAATGGGAAGTCGTAAGGACATTAAGCAAAGATATAATAAAGGACAATGGATCTATTGTGACGTTATAAGAATGTACTCTCCCATCCAAAATGTAGTCAAGAAAATAAAGATTCTAGGGCTAGAATTCATCCCATAGAAGCAAAAATCAGGTTTCTAATTGAACTTTGTAACTACTGGCAGAAAGGTATGACTATTTCATAGAGTGCAATACAGAAGTGAGGATTCAGTAACCACACTTAAAATTACCTAAATCACATGACACAGATGACTCTCTCAAACAAGAACCAGGGTGTATAGTTGAAACAGAATGTATTCCTATCTAGACTGTATTGTGTTGTTTTGATTTGTTGATTTAGTTTTGAGACCAGATCTCATTGTATAGCCAAGGCTGGCCTGGAGCTTTTTATGAAGCCCATGCTGTCCTTGAAATCTTTCCTTTGATTCCAAGTTTTAGGATGAGAGGCCTGAACCACCAAGCCAGGATGATCATTTTAATAATTACCTATTTTTAAAAGGCATCAATATAGCACATAGAACCCTAAGAAAGGATGTTTCTACCAAAATATCATTTGGTTTTCTCAATTTTCCTTCAATTTTGAACTTCTGATGGGTGCCAATTGCTTTACAAAGGTATGTTTTGGCCTCTCGGCATATTAGGAGAAAGGAAACATATTGTCAAGTAACAGATTCTATGGAAATTGGCAAGTCAGCCTTGGTTTGTGGCTCTGTTCTTTCTATGCAGTTCATGCCTCAGTCCTGCCTTTCCTTAACTGACACTGCTTACACTTAGAGCTTCTCATCATCAAAGCCTACCTTTCCTGAATACTTAAGTCTCCTCAGTACTTCACGTACTCCTCACACACCATGATGAAACTGGGAGAGAGGACAGAAAAGCCTGCATTTGCATATTTTCTTAACAAATATGCTATGTTACAGTACAGCTGAAGACGTTTTAACTGCTCTGTAGGATCAGACTCACGATGCTGTTTAGCTCTTCCCTTTTAAATTGATCTCACAGAGCCTGTGTCATGAGGCTGACATCATAGGCAGGGCAATCCTGCCAAATGTCATTCAGTTCTTGTCTTTCTTCTTCACTGGACCACATAGAGGCCTATGCATTGGATTTCAGACTAGTTTGAAAAGGAAACTGGCAATAAACAGACCACAAGCTAGTATGTCATTGGCTTTCAAGATGCCCAGATATTTTGCAAGCCTATGAAAGGAAAGCACCTGTTTCACAGGCTCACTAAATACAAATGGATACAACAGCTCTTCTCTATGCTTTGCCAGTCACTGGAAAAAGGAAAACATGTTCTCTGTAATCCAGATAGGAATCCAGGCTCTAGCAATTGTTCCCATTAAGAATATCCCATTGGGCTTTGTTTTAATGCTAATGATGTTCAGATATGACCCACTTGGCCTAAAGTTTTGTTTCAAACTCTAGAGCATACAAAAAGAATACAATAAAGACAAACCTTCCCAAGATAATCTCTATTCATTGTTTTTAAAATGTACTTGGTTGAGTTTATTTCTTAAGTGTAGTGAACCTAGTTTTGCTTTTTTTTTTTTTCCATTCCAATTTGAAAAGTGCTAGCATGTACTTAGACCCACAAACCCACCACCTTGGTTTCCATATATTTCAAAAGAAATTAGGAAACACAACTTCATAACAGAAAATGGGTATATTTACAGGTTCTCCCCACCACCACCAAATTTGGGGAGGAAGGCTTCTAGATTCTTTCTACTGTGCCTGTTCTGGTACTATAGTCCCATAGAAGAGATGAAACAAAAACCAGGATATGTATATGTGTGTGTGTGTGTGTGTGTGTGTGTGTGTGTGTGTGTGTGTGTGTATCAGTAGAGCTGTGAGTTGGCCCTGTGGGCAGGGGAGCTCTCTTCCTAGAATGGAAGTTCCTGTTCTGTACCAGGAATTCAGTCTTTTCCTTCATCAGCATGTGATCCCTAGAGAAATTCTAATTCTTTATGGTTGATTGTGCTAGGGATCCTATTTAAGCATATCTGAAAACTAGTAACAAGTTATCTAAAAAAGAAATCATGAAAATCATTCCATTTATAATGGATCTAAAAATATGAAAAAATTTAATCAAGGAGATGACTTATACAATGAAACCTTCAAAACACTGAAGAAACTCAAGAAAACAGCAGATTTCCCGTGTCCACAGACTCATGACACTAGAATGCACATAGTGCCCAAAGTAACCTATACATTCTGCTAAAATACCTATCAAAATTATCATGTTATTTCTCTAGAAAAAATGGGGAAAAATCTTAAAATTCATAATGTAGCACACACACAAAAAAATCCTCTTCATTAGACAAAATAAAACTACTGGCAACATCAGAAGCCCTGATTTCAAGATGTACAAAGCTGTAGTAATCAACACAGCATGAGGCTAGCATAAAACCAGACACTTAGGCCATCGAAATATACTAGAAAGCACTAAAATAAACTAACACTTTTAACAGTCAATTGATCTTCAACAAACATGCCAAAAATATACACTGTGGAAACATTGCTTCTTTGAAATATGGTGCTGGGGTAATATGGGTATCCATGTGCGGGAAAATGAAATGGAGTCTATTTCATACCATAGAGAAACCCTAAATGGATTAAAGTCTTAAGCATAGGACATGAAGCTATAAAATTACTAGAAGAAAAACAGAGGAAAAATCTCCCTGATGTTGGAATAAATTATAATTTTTATTATTTATCTATTCTTTGAGAATTTCATATATCTATACAATGGTTTTTTATCATATTCACTCTCAAAATACCCCAGCTTTTCCCAGACCCCCACTCTATTTCATTCCTGATTTCTTATCCTGTTCTCCTCACCCCCCCCATATGACCCACTGAGTCCAGTCAGTGCTGACTATATACATGAGTGTAGGGTATGAGTATTTTATGGCTTACAAGAAAAGGGACAAATAGAAATGGCAACAAGCTAAAAAGCTGTGTGCCAGAGGAATCGATCAAGAGAGAAGCAACACAAAGAATGGGATGAGTAGTTAGGACATGAAGAATACAGGAAGATCAAACATCTCAATAGCAAGAAAACAAGCAACCCAAATAAATAGGCAAAAGATATGAAGGAGATTTCTCAAGAGAAAACACACAGATGACAAACAGGTATATGAAAAAGTGCTCACTTATCACTAATTACTAGAGAAATAGAAATTAGAACCACATTGAAAAATGATGTTACCGATCTTAGAATGCTTTCATAATGCCCTGGCAAAGATGTGGGGGAATGGGAACTTTTGTAGGCCATTGGTGGGAATATGAATTAGCACAGCCATTTCAGAACCCAGCGATCCTGCACTGGGTGCAAAGCATAAAACTAAAATAAAATGAGTATGCCGGTGGGATATCTGTATGCTATGCACAAGCTCACTGTAGCATACGTCACCACAGCCCAGGAGCAGAATCAAGGTAAGTTTCAGTCAACAGAGGTATGGATAAAGAAAATGAGGTATAAAAACCTAGTAGGCTATCAGCCTTTGAATAGACGAAGCTCTAGACATTTGCAACAGCATGGGCAAAACCCAGAAGATAATGTGGGGAGCAACATAAGCCAGACCTAGGGAGAGCTCTCTTATAGATTCAGTCTAAAAATGCAGAACCTAAAAAGGGTATCATGCTACCAGGGATTGGGAACTAGGGAATGCATTCAAAGGATACAAAATTTATTTTGGATAAATATACTCAAGAGCCATGCTTTGAACAAAGTGACTAAAGTTTATATAGCACACATGCATTTTTGAAAATCACTAAGAATAGATTTTAAATGCTCCCAACACACACAGACGCATCTGTGGGATGGTGTATTATTTAGCTCGCTTGGACCATTCTCTAAGTATGCATATTTTAAAACATCATGTTACACTATATATACGTATATGTATACGTATACCTTTATTCAATTAAATTCATGCAGATGTGCCTCTTTTTCCAATACTCCAAAAGCTAGGGCAGGAAGACTGCAAGTTTAAGCTCAGCATAGGCTAGATAAGAAAACACTGTCTTAAATAGAAAAACAAAGTTTTTTGGGTTTTTTTTTTTTACCAGCAAAAATAGTCAAAGTCACAAAATTAGTATTTTTCATATATTATTCAGGACTAGAAACATAAAATGTTGACAAAACAGCCTTATTCATCTACCCCAGTAGAAGTCATCAAGGACGAAGGTGGCATCTAAATTTGGGAGGCATAATGAAGTGGTAGATACTACTGATGGGTATGGATCTTCAGCTCTGCTTAAATCAAATTGCATGTACTTTTCTTCCTCAGCACCCACAATGACCCTCTATATACACTGTGAATGCTGGCAGTGCTTGGGGCGATGCAGTTATCATGGTGATGGTGATGATGAATACTGAATAAGGGCCATCAGATTCCATAATACCAGCAACAAAATCTATAAAGAAATAGAGTAGAGAGAGCCTATAGTCTGCAAGGAACTCCATCACTTAGTAGAGACATGGTTTTGATGATCTAACCCTGACCAAGAAAAAACATGACTTTATCTAGGAGGTAGGTCTTCACTGAAAGGATGTTCTGAGTTTTCTTCCAAGGCATATGAGATCTTCATGAGTAAAAAATGTCTAACAATACACCATTAAGATTTGTTCCCAAGTACTTAGTATTGCTTAGAAATTCGTAAGAATGATCTTAATTTTGGGGATCAGGAGTTGAAATTCTACAATAGCAAGATTGTGTAAGATGAACTGTATATCCTATAAAAGGAAACAATGGGACAGTGTATCCAAATCCCTTCACTTTGGACTTTATGAAACGGATTAGTTCCTTGGGGATCTGGACTGATTCGTGGAAGGGGAATAAATTGGTGACATCATACTACTGGGGAGGGATAGATAAATATTAGGAAAGGGGAAAATGTACAAGTTAATAGTCAAATTTCACAGTTCTACTAAAGACATAGTGTCCTTGGTCAGGTACCTTCAGAACAAAATTTCATTCCTGAAAATCATACTATTGTTCTGAAGGCATGTTAGTCAGAATGTCTTACACAGTGTCCTATATAATGTCCTAGGATCTCAGAGTGAATGTACACCTGTTTTTAGGGAACTTACGATTCTGTTTTGACTTCTCCATATTTTTTTCCAGCATTCACCTGGGACAGAGCCTGCAACACTGTATCCGTTCTGTGCAAAGAAACCATCTAGCCAATTTTGAAAATAAACGTAACCAACCCAATTGACCGGACACATTTGTTTTTAATGCAGTGTGTGTGTTAATCCTCCCATTTACATCTCACAGTTCTATCATAATTTGTGTCAAATGAATTTGACTCACTATGAGTAAGCTAAGATTAAATCCTCAATACCAAATTTTCCATTCAACCTGGCAATATGCTTTGGGGTTGTTAACACACTCTTTTAACAAGCACAGAACGCCACAATAGTCATTTATGGTATTAATCATGCCATTTTCAGTAGAAAAGGAAAAAGAAGAGAAAATGGCATGAGTTGGGCAGGGAGATCAGTGAAGAAAGCAACTCCAATCAGGGAATAAGGGAGACCCTCTCGATAACTGCACCTCAGAGTAAAAACGGGACTTGTTCTCCTTGCACTGTTGCATGGAACTGAATAGCATATTTAAGAATGAGGAAGAACTAATAGATCATGGTTGGGATAGATTTTGCTAATTGAAAGAGTGGATAAATTCCTGAGATGACTTATAGTCAAACCCCAGAGGCCACACTTCAATGCTATGTAATGTAGAATATAAGCTAATAGATCTCAATGTGGCTCTGTCACACAGTACAAATGTTTCAATGTCCTCATTCATAAAATCGGGAGAACTGTGGCCCCTGCTTCAAAGATTTCTACTTGTGACAGAGGGAAAGTTCTGAGGACAGTGCCTAGCAAATGTCATCTAAGGCTTAGGTAGGCGTCGTCCTCACTGTTGTTCACAATCCATGTCTATCGCTTAAAAGACACAAGAAACTTTGTTCCATTTGCCTTCAGCATGACAGAGAACAAAACACCAATTATCTCTGTCACTGCCAATTTATTCATTAGCATGGACCAAACTTTATAGGGTTAAATGACAGAAAAATATTTGTCCTTAAAGTTCACATTGTAGGGGTACAATATACACTAAATGTATTTATGTCATGGATCGGTGAGTGCTATGGGAGGCAACTACAAATGAGAAAAAATTCATAGGGGTCACTCATTGCCCCCACATTCAGCCCTGTTTAACAAAATGGCCCTGTTTTCCCCTCAAGAAAAATTCCCATGCTGACAGACATTCTAGGTAACAGAAATAATACAACATATGAACACATCCAGACAGACATATGTACACGGGCTTTCTGAAATGTAATGTGTTTGCAATTTGCTGAATGGCTGCTTGTCACTTCCATCTGGTCTCATTTCCCTAGCACTTGAATGCACCACCAGGATGCAAACTCTAAAAGCTAGAAAACAAAATTTAAATACTCAAACATGTACAAGGGTGTGCTTTCCAAAGCAGCAAACCTCAAGCTAACACTGCGGTTCCTGCATTAATTCCTCAGCCACAGTTGAAAGTAACAGGGGCTGAGCACAAAGGCCATGGAACATAAAAGACATTCCACTGCAGACCTCATTAAGTAGGCTTAAGATAAGGTTGGCAAGCTAATGACAAAAAAATTAGATTTTCTGAACATAAGAAGAAGGAGTGAGTCCAAACAGAGCCCAACTCTACCATGTATCCTCTCAAAGAGGGCTACAACCCAGGGTGTAGCCCCATGGAGTTCATGAATCAAAGGCTGGCATAGATATGGTTCTATTCAACCATGTTGAATAGAAAAATCATGCCCTATGTGTTTTGGGTTTGAGCTCTGGTTCTACTTAAATTGCACAGATGTCATAGGTCCCTAAATTAACCGTGGTTACTAGGGAAATGTTCACCAGGCTGAACATACTGAACAAAAGAATAGCTTGCTCTAGACACCACACTGAACAGGAAGTGTTGTTGCTATTATTTGACCTTTCTCTAAAAGCCCCTTTCTAGTTCCCCAGTCTAGTAGCCCCACGGAATATGGGTTGTTTTCAAAGGCACTTATTTAGGGTCTATATTACCATACACTGGGTGCTCTGGTATATGACTACTTCAATTCTCTATTTGTCCATCCCCAAGTGTATGTGCTTTGGAGTGGAAAGCTCCTTACGCACATTCTTAATGTCCATGTCAGTCTTATGATAGTCTACTCAAATTCATAGACAAGAGACCTGAGGATTCATATATTACCTTGTCCATAGTTAGGACAGCAGCAAGGATAGGAACCCAGGCCATCTGTCTTCTAAGCTTATAGGGGTATTCTGCTACTTACTGTGAGGAGCAACAAATATTTGTTGACTAGCTATAGGAATGAGTGGATATATCTCCTACTATCCTGAGTATTAAAACCCGGATTTACAACTTTAACCACTGTCCATTTGAAGAATCAGTATACAATCATAGCTTAGTGACTGGTGGTTTAGAATCCTTAAAGGCACAGTGCCCTCTACTCTCTAGGTTTCTACCATACCTTTCAAAATACTTCACAGACAAAAGGTGTTTGTGCAATCCATCTCTACAATCGGCCAAGTCTTACAATGAACCCTTGAAACTTTATCTTCCTGCTGCAATTATCAGAGTGCTGGAACTAAAGGCATGGCTACTACACCTAGCTATGTGCTACTTTCTTAAGAAATTCTTACACATTTCCCCGTGTTTCGATCGCTGGACATTTGCCCAAGCTTAAGGGAGACCTCAGTTCCTGGTCCCAGCTTTTTCAACTCAGACACACCTCATTTTCACTCAAACCCTAATTATAGTACAGATCATATGTATTTATCTACTGTAAATACTATAAGGATATATTAACAAATGTTTATTGAGGAGGCTAAACTAAATTTTCTGCTTGTCAAAGCCTGGTTAATATTGTGGATTTCTTAATTTTTGGCCTCTGAATGTAGATGTAGTACTAGTTACAGGGAATATCCCACATAGAGACAGCACTGTGGGCTGTTATCCAGTCCAGGAAAAGATGTCAGGTGTATTCTACTGTCATGTCCCTCTGTCCCCCTGCAGTAAGAGGCCTGAGGTAAGTTGATCTGCTCCATTTATAGGGGAGAAGGCAATGCTTGTCTTGCTCCATTGCTATGAAATCACTTAGAACAATAAGTACACAATGGTTTTTGAGCTATAAAATGTTAATAGTTAGAAATTAGTAGAAAAGCAGGAACTCAGAAGCTATCTGGATTTACAAGCACATATATACTTCAAGACAGAAGACACACACACACACATATATGTATGTATATATATGTATGTATATATATGTATGTATACATATATGCATACATGTGCATATATATGTATATGTGTATGTATACATATATGTATATATGTGTATGTATACATATATGTATATGTGTGTATACATATATCACACATACATATGTATATGTGTATATACATATAAGTTTAATCCACAGCAGTTTAAGTAAGTTAATGAGCTGCTTTTTTTGGTGTCCCTCCCTCTCTCCTTCCCTCTCTCTCTGTATACGTGTGTGTGTATCTATGTGTCTGTGTGTATCTATGTGTGTGTGCATGTGTGTCAGAGGATAACACTGGGTGTCTTCCTCAGTCACTTCCCACCTTGTTATTTAAGACAAGGTCTCTCTCTGAACCTGGAGTTCAGTTTGATTAGACACGCTGGCCAATGAGCTCCAGGGATCTGCCTATCTCTGCCTCTCCAGGACTGGGATTACTGACTTATGCCACTAAGCCTGGTTTGTTTTGGTGTTAGGGACCCAAAGTCAGGTCCTCATGCTTTTGCTGCAAGGTTTTCTGACTGGAACATTTCCTCAGCCTCATATCTGCTGGTTTCTAGCACAAAGTTACTGCATTTTACAGAGTGGCTATAGTTAACACTTTCTTCATGATAGTAAGTGTTGGGCTAACGTATACATCATACAAACATAACAAAGAGTTATTATTATCTCTATTTTGCATATGGGTAAGGTAGGGCCTAGAAGAGTTTTAAAAAAAAAAAGACATACAGCAAGGTTATACTGTTAGCAGCCTTAAATGAAGTTACCTATTCAGAGAACTTTTTGCTCACCAGTCCAAACCCACTTTATTTAAATTGTGTGGTAACCCAAGGGGGCAAATGCCACACTTATCTGAGAACCAGTTTAAATTAGTCAAATCTGTTGAGAAACATGAGAGTTCCTTTAACCAGAACACACACTAATGAAGACTTTCCAGCTTCCTCCAAGAACCAGGAGCTGTGGCAGTTTTTCAACGTCCTCAGAAAGTTTGACTCCCTAGGTTAGGAATACAGATCTTGTAATATGCTTACTCAGGGCTACAAATAGGATTAGTGGTCACGGTTGGTTCTTAATCTAGAAGCCACTAGTCACTCCAAGGGCACTTAGAGCACCTACTGTGTGCATCTTGCCACTTCAGACTAAAGCTGTGTGCAGGGTGTGAGACTGGCTTACTGAGGCAGCTGATTTCCCTCAGGGAGCCCTCAATCTACCCTTTGGGAAGGAAACCAGAGTAAGTGAAGCAGTAAGAGTCAAATTAATCTCAGAATGCATTAGCAATACTTAGAAGTATTAAAATGAAATCAAAATTTCTTCAAAGGATTAAGTCCTTCACCCTTTAACTCAGTCAGACCTGCCTCCCCCACACACCAATTAGAGTTCAAAGAAAAGATTCATACACCTCATTTGGAGATCAGTTGAACCTTGGGCACATGCGATAAATCCTTAATAAGTCAGAAAGATAGATGTATTTATTCTTAAAATTAACTAATTTTCACACCCAAGGTTAAGTGATTTGCCCCAAGACAATTTACTGGAATGTCTGATAAGACACCACAGTCCCATCTCTCATTTGCCACCCCTGACCCCTCTCCCTTGTTAAAGTGTCCCTGCAGAAACACTCACATGAGACAGCAGAGTCAAACACAAAAGATGTTCATGCCTACACATGGAAACAGAAAAAGAAAACAAACAAAAAGCAGTTTTCTGTAATATCAGAGAATCCCATGGGCAGCAAGGAGTGGCCTAGACATTGCTCCATAGAGAGCAGGGAGCTGTGAATTTAGAGGTGCTGTTTCTTATGGCTGCATCATGTATATAGTCTCGGGTTTCCATCAGTTTCAAATATTGTAATCTATACACGGCACCTCTAGTAATAATGATAGTTAGGTAACAATCAAAAGCAAGGTAAAATGTGCTAATACAGGTCATCATTATGACACATGACTTTCATTCAAAAAATTACTGAGATTATCTGCGTTAATTAGATGGTAAATAGCCAAGGAAGAATTGCATGCTAGCATTGGTATTGATACAGAAAATGGAATGTTTAATATACATTATCCTCCTTGCATCCAGCATGCTTTTTATTTAAGCCTTAAGCATTTCAAGTTTTCCTGGGATAGTCAGCACTACCTTTACATTTTGATAGCAAAACCGTAGTTAGAACATATTCATTGTTTCATATGTCTTATTCTTCCCATTAAACTCCATTACAATTGTGCTGTGTCTCGTCTATCCTAGAGAACCCAAATTACACAAAACTTTGGGGATAGACATTTGCATAATTGGAATAATTAAATTTTTGGTAATTATAATTCTCACTTAAACCTAAATTAAATATGCCAAACTATAATTATGTTCAAATTTGCATCATGAAAATTATCCCCATTTTGCTCACGGCATCTTAAAATATCTAACAGGGGATCTTAAGCCCTTCCGGTAGAGTCGAGACTTTATCTCCCTAGCCTTTGGGAGGAAGAGACATCACATATTAGACACAGTCCTATAGCCTCTTGGGAGAGGGAAGATGGTCCATTATTTCTTCACTGTGACATGGAGGGTTGGTACAATAATCTTTAGATACCTGCTAAGTACACTGCCATTAATGAGAGCAGAGAACCAGAAGAGACAGCAAAATATGAATGTTTTCTTTGGAGAGAAACCTTCAGCAAAGCAGGTCATGTTTTAGGACAAGGGTAAACAAGGGTAATGAGAAACAAAGACACACACAGAAAGGCTGAAACATTTTGAGCCAGACATTGGAAAAGAACCATTGTCTCTTAGTCTTTTTAAAATGAATGAAGATGGGACCATGTACAGATAAGGGACACCGAAGAGTTGTTAAGAATCTTAGGATTGAATCCTTATTATTTATTTGGGATGCCAAGATAAAGGACAAAAATAAAATGGCGTAAGCTGTCTTTTTCACTAGCCTTTCTGCTATATGTATGTTTAAATGGCACAAATAGCGTGATTAAACTTGCAAGACGGTATATTTACCTTCATCTTTGGATGGATATAATCTGTGACTGCACTGGCCAAGAAATAGATAAGGCTCTGTCTGTGTACAGGGTTGGCACACTGTCAAAGCATACAATGAATCTCCCACAAAAACATATGAATGTATCTCCAGTTGAGTAAAATATTCACATTAATAAGGGGATAATGCAGAAGAAGCCTGGCTGACATCCCATCTGCTCTTAGGAATTAAATTTAGCAATCATATGTAATATAGACATTTCTGTCTGAATATCATAAAACCCTGACATAGCCGGGGCTTTCATTAGAAAGCTCTACAATGTGACTTGAATAACAATCTGTCTTAGCTAATTAGTATTTTCACGTTACCATATTCACTTCCAGACATATTGCTGTTTGCACATGGTAATTTAGGTAAACAGATCCCGTCCACAGCTGCATCAATTAACACTGCTAATCAAAACTGAATTCAGGTAATTAGACACATTTATGCAAAAAATGTGTAATTTTGGGGGAAAAGCTAGATTCTTCAGTAATATGTCAATAAGTAAAAAAAAAATCTCATTTTGTTTATGAAGATGAAGAGGAGAGGAGAGAAATCGTCGCTAATATATACATCATGTAGACAGAGTAAAATTCTAAAATTAAATCTCACTTTTTAATTGGCCTATATTTTCAGAAATTGGATCATATTTTTCATAAATGTTTTCCTCAGTGTTTCCATATAGTGAGACTGATTCATATCCGCATAAGAGTGTAATCACCATCACGGAAGATGCAAATGGTTAATGAATCCTCAAGTGTTCATACAACGTGGAGGGTGGGAGACTCGGCTCAGACTTGGTAATCTATCTTGCCTTCCATCTCCAGGCAGGACTCTTGGTGACTCATTTCCCCAAACACTGAGATCCTCTCTGCCAGGAGTCCTTTCTCTTACAGCTTGAGTCATGAGAGCATCCCTCACCCCTGTTTCCACGCCAATATTATTCTGTTCTCCTATTTCTACACAATGCCCTTTAGTTGGGTTTTACATTTATTTTCAAAATGGATACAATGAACTGTTCCATTTTTGTTTTGTCTCTTTAAAGGTATAAACCAAAATGATAATTCTGAAGCGCTACTCTGTCCAGAGAAACTGGTTGGATTTTTGCTAAGTATTAAGTGACTAAGGAGGGACTTACTTTAAAAAATATCTGATAAACCAACAAAGGGCTCATCCATCTACCTCTCCCACTATTCTCTCAACGTCTTTTCTTCCTGGAACTGTGGTGTACTTCCTGCACACGTGCCCTTTCTAGTGAAGTGGGGCTTCGGTCTCCTTAGCTTTATTTGAATGGTAGGAGGTGCACTCAATCCAATTTAACTAACATTAGTTAGTTTACATTAGTAAACATTCCTTAGTTCTTGCCTATTAGGTATTCTTAGGCTCTTAGGCACCCCCTAAAACCCTGAGAGGGTATACAAGTACAGAGGTGGACTTAGAGTGTTCACACTCCTTTGGACCAACTTCAGATGGTTTATAAACCATGAGAATCAGTTCTCAAAGGTGGAAAACTACTCACTAAAGATAGTTGTATTTGTGCATTCCCCAGTCCAGAAGGTCCTGGTCTAATTTTCTACAGATTTGCTTTTTGTCTATCTCAGGATAATTCTTTTTCTTTCCCCCTTGTAATAAATCAGGAAATGATAACAAAAGTTCTCTTGCTAAGTAGAGTGCTGTCCTTTTTCCATGTTATATGATTCCAGTACAATTTTTACTCTTTATTTTTAATGTTTATCAGAATGATGTTCTTACCGTGTAGCCTTTAGATAAATTTATCGTAAACAACTGGACAATTTCCTACAACACAGAAACCTGACAGATGCTGTCTTTGGGACACAATTTCAGTAATGGGAGCTATCAAATAGAAAGACAGATTTATCAACAGATTGTCAGAGTACAGTCACCAAGTGGTGTAAAGCATGTTTGGCAAAGACACTTCTTAGGGACACAAAGTTACTTATAAGCTTTAAACGAAAGAGAAGGAAGTATAAAGATCTTAAAGATGCTTTTCATTTGTGTGTGCCTGTATTGTGTGCATGTGTGTGTGTGTGTGTGTGTATGTGTGTGCTTAAGTTGTGTGTGGGAGAGGTGTCACTGTGGGTGTGTCAAGCTATATACTTGCAGGTCAGAGAATAGCTTCGAGTGTCAGACGAAGTCATTCTCTTTGCTCTCGACAGTGTCTCAGGTCCACTTTTGCAGACCCTAGTCTACCCCAGACACACCTTATTTCTTCCTCCTTCCTCCAGGTGGGGGTTCTCTGGTATTCAGAGATATGTATGCTACTGTGTCAGTCATTTCAGTGGTTTAAAGAGATTAGAACTCAGGCTGTCAGGCTTGTGGAGAAATCTCTGTACCACCACAGCCATCTTCCCAGCCCTTGAAGATAAACTAAACGGTGTGATAATTTTAGTACAAATTGCACAGACTATGTCAAATAGGTCACACCTATCTGACTATACTGGGTCAACAATCATGTGAATTAAGAATTAATAGTTCTCATTAATCTGGAAAGTTAATGTTGGGGTGTTTATCATTTCTTGAGTATTTTCTTCTTTTAGATTATACTAAACAGACCATAAGAAATTGCTTAATTACTATTAGCTAATAGTTTTACTCTAATGTCTATGGAACAGAGTCACATCTTGAAAAAGCTGTAGGTGACTGGTTTTTTAATGTGCAAAGAAAATACTGAAAACCTTCACATCTGCAACTTTGGTTCTTCTTTTGTTCAGTGAAATAAAACTACTCACAAGAGGCATACTTTTTGACTTTTGTGAATTTGAGTTGCTGACACAATACACAGCAAGGGACAATAAGCAATGAATTAAATGCCATCAGTGGCTGCTTTTTGTAAGTCTGAGTTTTTAAACAGAAGGAATCCAACTCATATATGCAGTCCATAGAAAGATCACATGGATTAATCCTGGCTTATTAATAGCAAATGGTGTTATTTCACAACTACAAGGGAAAATGTCAGGGAATAGTTAGATTAGAAAGGGAACTGACTACCAGAAAGTACACACACACACAAACACACACACACACACACACACACACACACACACACACACACACACACACACACACACACACACACAATCTTCAAATCACCAGATGATTAGATTTAACAGCATAGAACCTTATTTTTCCTTCTATTTCCTTTTCTAGCAATTCATTTTTCTACACCAAGAAGTGTGCATTTCACCCTCCCAGCTCTGATTCTCTTCTATGAGAAAAGTCTCCTGGTTCTTAGTGACAGTACAGTGCTTAATGGTGTCAGCCCATTAGTACCTTAGCATGTTATGCTCAGAGTGTTGTGATACCTGCAGCAATATCTTCCAAAAAACTACACTTGTTCATTCTTGTAAGAACTCAAAGGAGATTCACTACGTTAGACAAAATTCATAATTATGTCTGAAGAGTGAATAGTGTGTATTTGGGGGATTTTATATATCAGAGAGTTATTTGTAAGCATTATTTTAATAAGCAAACAAGTATTAACATAGAAAGAGTGAATTTTGTTAAGTTTGACAATTCGGTGTGCCAAAGCTAAAGCTGATATTCTCCATCTTATCAGAACACATGTGTCTATAATTTATGGTGAATCGTTGTCCCATTAAAAAGAATGGGAAATTATCCTTACAGTAAACAGACTCTAGTTAAACATATTGCTCATCTATGCTTTGAGGTATTATAAGTCTCTAGAGGAGGCCAGAGTTATTCTGCCAGTTCATTCGTCTCAGTTTCTCTGCCACAAGTATTTCTTCTGTGACTTTCTTCACAGACCTACTGTAGTAGTCTGTTTTTGAGAAGCCTGTTAAGAACACACATGAAAAGCTTGTGAAAAAAAAAAAAAGATAGCACCTCGGTCTTCTTAATTTTATACCATAATGCCTTGGACTTTTCTACCTTTACACATTCAGAGTGGATTCTTTGATGAAAAGAGAGAGAAATGAATTGCATATCATATGAAGGGGACCTTTATTACCATTTTAATAGTTCACAGACACGTAAAAAGAGGACACATTCACTGTGGGGCAGAACCCAATGCTAAAAAGATGCACTGACTTAGAAAGAAGAAAATGAATATGGTCTGCAGAAGTAAAGTAGTTTTTGAAGCACTGTGAATATGCAAACTTTTCACAAAAGCTTCCTGAAAATTTACCAGAGAGAAATAAACCAAAATTATTACATGAAATTCCAAAGAGAAGTAGTTTGCCTTTCCTATAATGTTTTTGAGCTCAGTAAAAATATTGACTACAGCCCTATATAGGAGATGCTGGGAATGAGAGGGTAGATATCAGGACCCAACTTTCAGGACTGCTTAATGAGAGGCTGTGGTAGAAGCCTTATGGTTTGAGGAACCCTGGTATAAACTTAACCCTGGTATAGCGTGCAGAGTTCGTTGCTGCTTTGGGGTTAGGGCAAAGATCTGGCTGTCATTCAGAATGTTGCTTCTCTATGGAGAGCATTTATTTTCAATTGAATAGAGCAGGACTTCCTGCTCCATGCCTTGGGTGTGGTGGAGGCGTTTAGATTTTGTAGCAAAGAGATAGTATTTGGGACCTTCCCTTCATGGTTCCCCATTGTGCATTCATTTATTTCTAGATTTTTCTGCTTGAGTCACGCTCCTGCCAGAGCTCTGGCCGGTCCCAGGCAGCATATCATTGACATATGCAAACAAGAAAATTAAAATACAAGGGTTTTATTGTTACTATTATTTGAATGACTCGGGGCCTGCTTGATGCTTGCATTTAAATTAGACAGACTAATTCAGATGGAGTTTTTAATTTCAGAAAGGTTAATCATCCTAACAAAGGTCTGTCAACCTTTAATCTTTAGTAAAATTGCAATGGGTCTAGTCACCTGCAGGACATTTATTATATTCCCATTTCCATGTGAAAACACATTTTATTCTTGTGTGTCACTAATTGTCTCTTTACATTACTGAATTCAACTGAAAACACCAAATTATTTTGGAACTCTGAAAAAAGTTCATTTCTGCATATCTTAAGAGATAATAATCTTATTTCTTTTTTAAACAACAAAACCACGCTACCGGCTGTGAGTGATTTTTCTAGCCCTTTCTAATTTTTAGACACCTTTGCTACTTATCTCAAGTACATGAAATAATGTTTTAGCTAAACGAGCAGGGTGTCGTTATAGGAACTTGATTTTGCTAAGCATCTGCTTGGCTCTGTTGATGAAGCTTATTGGGAACCAAAACTATTTATTTGGAGGAAATACATGTTAATCATATGGGAGGAAGTACATGTCAATCATATTTGAAGAGGAGTATAATACTTAAATTCACTAATTTAGGAGCTAATTGTGTATTGAGATATATATCGAGTATCTTGTCTGCTATAGAGCAGATTCAGGGGAAAGAGGACTCCAAGTTAAAAAGTAAAAGAATCTCTATCATGATACATCATCCTATAAAATTGATCCTTAGGATATAACCAAACAATCAAAATCTTCACTTTCCATTTTTCTGATCAGCTTCCTTAAACTTTAGTGAAGACTTGAGAAAAGCTAAGTCAACTTACATCACGATTTTGATAAACTGTGCTTGAAATTATCTGCATGCCTAAATGCTTCAAAGCTGAGAATTCCATGTGGTGATTCATTTCTTATTTTGATCATATGAAATCTGATTATCAAAGTTTCAAATTAATATATTGAGATCATAATGCCATCCGAGGTTAGGAATCAAATCATGAGAAAGTTGAGATGCGTGTGTTTCATACACACACGCTCTGCATCCATTTTTAGAAACTGTTGTGGGGTTTAAAAATGGCTATTACGACAAAAGACAACAGTTATAGGCAAAAGTCACATTATTGGTTTTTGTCATGATAAAATGGCCTGGACTGAGGAAATGTAAAAGAACCTTAATATACGTCCCCAATTCTATTGCATATCCATCACCAGGATAATTATGGCGGTGGTGTGACACAGCATAAATAGTCAACCTTGCCTTTTGCATAGTCTTGAGAGCCTTCCCTCCTCCTTTGTACTCAGATAAAGTGCACGGGCATATTCACAAAGGCACATGGCTCTCCTCATCAATATTCACACTCATTAATTAACAATATGTGAAGGCTATAATTCGAGAAACACCCCAGAGCTTGAATATTCAATCAAATCAAGCAAATCACAAGGAAAGGAAAATTCAGTTAAGACAGTCATGGACCAGACTGACGAGAGACAGCAGCACACTGTTTCAGGAAATACTCTGAGCGTAGGAGAGGGTACTTAGTTTGTGGGTTCGGAGTCAAGCACAAAGCCTACTCCTCTCCAATTTGATCCCTTCTTCAAACTAAGATAGGCTCTACATATTCTATAGCAACGTTTACCCTTTTCTCTCTCTTCTGACTAGGTTGACACATAAAAGAAGGCAAAACAACAGCTTTTATATGATTTAGCAAAAAAAAAAAAAAAAAAAAAAAGACAGTGTTCCACAATATAAATATTCAATTGATATTTGCTACCGATTACTTATTCTGAAAATTATTTTAGAAATTAGCTAGATTTTAAAAAGGCAAAATATTGTTCTCTAATCCACCCTTGGTATCAAGAGCTACTTGATTATATTTTCAAATCTTCAGATTTCTGAAAAATAAAATCTTAACGCTTTCAGAGAATGTCATCTAAATGGTCAAAAATAATACAGATCTTTTAATAAAGCATTTCAGTCACAAAACAGGAAAGAAACCACCGGACTACCACATAAAAATCTTAATAAGACAAATCTGGATGTAGAAGTATAAAAAGACAACATACCTTTGGCTGAGCAAGTTTACAGTTTCTCCTCTCAGCTATTCAGTTTCGCCGTTCCACTTGAAGCAGAAGTCGACTCCGATTCCCTTGGGATCGTGGTGACAATGCCATCATACCACTGGTAAATTTTTCGATTAAACTTTGCAGATGTGGTAGCAACTTTGCTAATTATGATATTAGCCAGCTGGCAGGGACAATCAGTCACCCGCTGCAAGGAAGCCAGACAAAGAGACATCTAATCATTGCAACCAGGGCAGATAAATTTTGTTCCCTTCTCACAGAATCTATCCCTGCTGACCCTTTCCTCAGCCATCGACTGTCAAATTTAGATTCTGCAAGCTCCCGAGTTTCCCTTTATCCCTGCCTCAGATCTGAAACTCCTGGTTATCAGGGAGACACGCGTCACTAGCTGTCTCAGCGCAGGAAAGCAATCAGGTGAATACGACTTATTATCTTGCATTGCTTTCTGAGGGCTGACAAGATTGATTTGAGACCAAGAGCACATTCACATCTCAGACATGTAGTTCCGAGGGTTTTGAGTTCAGACAACAATCTAGGTGCAAAGTTACAATAGAGGAACAAACCTCAGCCTCAATAGCTAAGGCGACAGCATGAAACGCATTTATATAGATTCGAAAGTACCCATCAGTCTCCCCTTTCAGATGCCCTTCTGTTTTCCTTTCCTACCCCATTCTGCCTTAGGAATGTGTCTAAGAGCAATGTCACCTGGGGAATCGGGCTTTGTAATGAGGTAGCTTGAGCTCAGCCAATGTTCTGACATGAGGTCCTATACACCCACTCTCTTTGCATGTGAGAACGTCACCACAGCATGGTTCAAAGTCTCCACATTGGGTTTATTTATCCTAAAACCTATGAAAATAGGCATGTATAGTTTAATATGACTTAAAGCTTTTCACTAGGAATAGGAAGATATATATACATTTGGGGTGGCATTTGGGGGTGCTCTAAAGTCCCACCGGAATTAGATAGGAAGGTCTTAGAAATGTTTGCAATTTATTTATATATCCATGTCTATGTGATCTAGGTTTCTTCTTGGGAGCAATATAATCTTTAACCTTGATCTCTTGAGGCTGACATTTTTTTTTAAAAAAGAAAAATGAATCATAAAGAGCAAAAGAACAAAGATGCTGGAAATGTCCGAGGATGGAAGTTTGTCTGTCATGGCTCAGTTTCAAGGAGAAAAGCTTTGATAATCACTTTCAATATGCTTTGGGTGGGACTGTGCTCTTCCTATCGGGTTCACTGTGACAGCTCTGGCAGCTACTTGAGGTCCTAGCACATAGTAGTTATGTACGCTGATGAAGAATGGCTACTTAGCCTAGTCATCTTAATAATACAGAGATTCATTCTTTAAGGCCCTTTACTGATGAACATATATTAATTACTCATGTATTTAAAGGTATATTTTTAAACGATGAAAAGACATTTCCAAAAACAGGAGTTAAAATGGGCATTTAAAAAAAGCAAGCCTAGTTTTTCAATAATTCTCCCCTGAAATGATTTTAACTGAGAAAGTTACAATTTGTCTAAGAGATATTGACTCAGACTGAGGATGCGATTTTTTCTCTTAGAAAATTCAAAGAGAACAAAATATGCTGTTGAACCTATAGGAAACGGAATGAATTTCATTGTCTCCAAAGGAAGAAAATCATAAATAAATGTTGGCATTTGCTCATAGTCACAATGAGATCATGAGGAAGATTGAGAAAATTGACTTTGGGGGATAAAAACTTCCAATGATGCTGCTTACCAAGACGTCTAGAAGGAGCAATGCCCTTTTAGGAGGGACCACAGTTTCCCTCATCATTCATAGCGTGCAGGGGAGGGGTTCCAAGAGCCACACTGGTCAAGCAGTGTTCACGTATATCCCATGCAGCTCTTCTCTATATTCTCAATTACACTCATGATAATACACTGGAGGTGCCACATAAAACACCTGCATGTCTCTACTTCTGATACCACTGATTTTCCCCTGAATATATTTCATCCTGTGGGTAGTTGAATTCACAAGCACAAAACTGGAAGAAGTGCAACACCAAGCATGTTACAGGGCACAAAAAAGGATTTTCTCTTTCACCATTGTGACTGTTTATCCTCAACACAAAATAAAAGACCTCAACTACCAAAAGGGGCATGGCAATCAGGTTGACTACATGGGAGGATGTCAGCGTTAGCATAGAATGCATGTGAAACCTTTGTAGGCATCCTAATCTTTATTATGTACCTTAATTATACTCATAATTATCACATAAATAATTCTTACATATTTTGGAGTTTTCTATCAGTCCCATGAAGTCCCCAATCCCCATGAAGTTAACGGAGGTATTTTGAAACAAGGAAACTGTGGTATTTTCAACTCAAAACACCATATATAGATATGACCAAGATTGCAAAACTTGCAAAATGTAAAAAAATTCAACAGTAAAAATACTAATAATAGCCCCCAAATACACAAAATTTCAGTCACAAATTAAAACATGACCTAGACAATGTATTATCAAATACACAGGTTCCATTTAAAGTGCTACAGAGCTGTCTTTATCCATGTAGATAGGAATTTCCAGAAACATGGCTAATGCACCATGGACAATACACAGGGACTGCACAGCATTAAAGAGGCCGCTGGTTCCTCTTTGCTTGGCAATCACATTGCCTAGTTTGAATCTTGCTCATTTCTGTTCTGCATGGCCACAAAGCCTGACTCAGAGCAGAGCCATCCAGTGCCTCTCCTCATGACAGACTATTGTTAGATTAAACAATGCATGCATGTGGGATGTTTTCAGAGGTGGAAACAGTCAGTAAGGACAGATCACTCTCCTAGGATGAGATTCCCTTGGGGTCGACACAAGCCAATAAGCCTGACTCTGCTGCAAATACTCTTGCTGGTATGTCCTGAATCCTCTCCCATTGGCTCTTGGGCCAGCGCCTCCTACCTAGTCCACTGATGGCTTGAGTATATTTAATTATATCACACAACATCAATAATATTAAATATGTATGCATACATATATAATAGATCCATATGTCTATACACATATAAAATATATGTGCATACTGTATATACATATATAACATCTGCATATATAAGTTCAGCCTTCCAGAACATCAAGCATATACATGAATTCCCTCATCTTCCTGTCTTCATCTGGGGGGGGTGTCCTAAGGTCCTATCTCCTTTCCATTCTTAGGTCTTAACTTACTACATCTGAGACTTTGGGAAAGTTATAAAGCCTCATTAAGACTGTTAGACAACAATAACATATTGTAATACATGACAAAGGCAACACATAATACACGCCAACTGCTTAGTGTACAGTAGGTATCCAATAAATGTCCTATCCCTAGCCTAGCACAACAGCAGCAGAATCACTGGGAATCAGCACAGCTTTTGAAAAAGCAGCAAAGGCTTCATGGTTAAGCTTCAGGAGTGGACTCAAAGCCTGCCTTTCTCCACTGATGAATAACAACAATAATAGAAGTGATAATATCTACCTCAATAAGGAATAAGAATTAAAGGAGTAATTACAAGGACTGCATAGTAAATGATGTTGCCAATTATTATTGCTCTGCCTTCTAGGCTAATTGGTTAGTAATTTGCTGCTGGTTAACTCATTTCAGTCAAAACAAATAAGGACTTTGAATATGAAAACCTGGGAATACACATACACACATACAGACACAGCCAAATATATGGCATGTGTGTAGTACATTTATGTATTTACATATGCTCACATATGATTGATGATGCATTGGAAAGAGCCCAGATGTAGCACTATCTGTAAGAGAAAAAGGTATACCAGACTAATGCCATGAGGATACTAAAACCAATGAAGAAGTTCTGAGATGACGTTGTTTCTATGATGCATTTTAAAACAAAGAACAGCAGAGCCATATGTCTTATATATAATTCTATTGAATGATAAGAATATTGTATTTAATTCATATATTGAGAGACTATCTGTAAAAATTATGCCAGGAATTGCTCATGATGGATGCCTGAATAGGGAAAGGTCTTAGAATAGAAAGAATTACTTTTCATACTATATACTTAACAGTTGTAAATTTTTGATATAGACAGATAAAGGTATAATATAGATCTAGGTGTATAGATACATAAATGTACATAGTTTGTAATATCATAGTTGTATACACACACATATATATGGTTTTAAAAAATATTAACATATGTAAAAACACTTTGTAAAGAATGAGTAGTTGATTTCAATTTCTGTACAAATAGTTCTAGAAATTTCCATTTTCCCACAGCTCCAAATGGTAGTCACAGCTTTTGTGTGGCTGGGTAATAAGCAAGGAGGGCATAGAGCCTTTTATGTCCACCTGTGCCCTAACCACGCCTTACTGCTACCCCTGGCTTCCAGTACTCATTTCAACACTACATTTAATACCATTTGCTGTTTTTTTGTTTTTGTTGTTGTGAGTAGGTTTTCTTCTTGTACTAAATTTCAGAATGTTGGCATGCCTTCGGCATCTCCTCTTTCCAAGAATGCCTTCTTTAGACAAGATTTAATTCAGAGTGAGAGACTCAAGCTATATTCCCACATTCTATCCAATTTTAGAGTCCTATCTAGTAAGGAGCTCTCTTCTCATGTACAAACATACAAATGTTTGTTGTCAGAGCGAGACATCAAGATATCTACATGCCAGAAGAATATAGAGCTTAAGGCTTCTAGGGCAGCCAAAGATGCCGTATATCACATGTTCTCTGTATGTAATAAAGTGTGATAATATCAAAGCTTGCCATGTGCTTAAAACACAAGGTATTCCTTGGCTTCCCAAATATGCAAATCTCACAATGTATGCTCATTACAAATATCATCTCAATGTCCCCTGGTACCTGCCTAAGAATATATAAAGAGTCACACTTTTCTCCATTCAAAAAATGTGTTTCTTAATTTCTGAAGGTCCAACTACCAATTAAACTGCCTTGGGCATAACTGGTGCTAGCCACCAGAATACCTGCATTGATAAGCAGCTATGACCTAGGGTAGTCCACTGCTTTGATTACCTTATTGTAAACTGTCCACAGACTTACAGAAGACAAGGAAATTGCCAAATGCATTAGTTCATAGGCTAGATGATAGGGCCAATACCTGAATGTACTTGATAACTAATGGGTGGTCTTATCAGCGAGCAGCACTATAGCTGTTCTTCCAATTTATTCTAAACAGCAGTAGATAACTAGTGCCCTTTTCATCTAAGAAAAGAACACAGCTCTGTACGGCCACGAACGGTGCATCTCCCATTTGCCTGTTCTCAAAATTAAATGGTAGTGGAAAACTCTGTGACTATTGGTAAGGTATGGATTTTGATTCAGTGCTTTTGGATGGAGCTTGGCATTCTCCATTGCCACCAAGCTCTTCGGTAGTGACAGATATCCCTGCTGGTGGCCATGGATATCAAAGCTATATTCCACCATGGAGAGTACAGGGAGTAAGAATAACACTCTTCGTCACAAACATGGGAATATTAAAGTAGAAACTCATGCAAAACCAAGAATATCTTTTTCTCCTTTATCACTTACCTTGCTGAGCAGAACTTAGCCAGTTTCAGTCCTGAGATTCAGTGCAAATGTGCAATGAAGGCACAATTTTTAGTTTATTCTGTGTTGGTTGACTCCTGGCAGAAGATGCAAAGTAAAGAAAACAATTATTACATAATTCCTCATGAAAAGAAGGGTGACATCGTCAACGCATTTTTTTTTCAGTGAAGACACAATTATTTTTTTATTATTTTTAAAAACCTGGATCTATTTTCTTTCTTGTAACACAGGTATGCAGTTATAGTTTATATTCATCATGTTTGGCCCAATAACAAAACAAAGCATTAACAGCATTTCACTGTGATTCCAAGGCTTTTCTTGTGCAACCAAATATTCATGTCTTTTCCTTATACAGCTACCTAAGCCTAAATAGTTTAATCAGGAAGGCCATTGTAAGCGGATATGGCATTGCTTGTAATAATTCTGGAAGCATTCGCTAAGCTTCCATGATGATTTATTTATTTATTTATTTTGCCAAGAGCGAATTCCCTTGATTTGCTTGAGGGTAATTGTTTTAAAAAGAGAATGGGAAGAATAATACTCTGAATGTAAAAGTCTAGCATTTAGGTAAAAATCTTACAAGAGGATATATAATTTGGTTTCATGTTTTGATTTTGTTTCCCTTTTCAGGATTTCTTCCACTGAAATCCATAAGAAAACATTTATAGTATAGCCAAGAGGAACACAGACTCAAAATATATTTGTAGAAAATTGTATCCATGAAGCAATACTTAGCTTAATAAAAGCAGTGTGTTCTGATATTTATAATCTTCATAGTATTTATTTACAGTTATTTAGTAGATTTCATGACTTCTATTTGTGTGTGTGTGTGTGTGTGTGTGTGTGTGTGTGTGTGTGTGTATCCAGCTAGTCTGCTTTGGAAATTTCCACCATCTCTGCCTTCTGAGCACTCGGAACACTGATACTATTAGAGTAGGTGGTAAGATTTAAACTCTGACCGCTGAGAATACAGGCAGGCCTTCACACCCACCAGAGAAGTGGGTGGATGCTAGAATCTGAATTCCAGTCCTCATGACTGTGCTTCAGGTACTTTCCCAAGAGAGTCAGCTTTCCAGAACCACCATGACGTTTTAACTGGCTCATCATGCTTATGGTCTTGAAAACAACAATCACTTGGCAAATGCTGGGACCTGACCTGGTCCTCTTAAAGTTCATGGGTACAAAAGATGTTCAAGGAGTGACTTTACAAAGGGACAGCCACAGGCCAAAGGGACAGCCAGGAAGTCTATGTAAGGGCAAGCTAGTGTCAGTGCTTCAGGAGAAGCCATTTCTCTACCAACAAATTCAGTATAAATGTTTTCTCTAGCACCTTCTCTGGAGATAAAGGCAAAGCTTCAGAGACTTAGAATGCTAGAGGTCAATTTCACAGCTCAGTTCCTACTAGGAACTAATAAGAAAGTCAGGAATGAAGTCATAATGAGGTCAGAAGTGATAAGTACATGGGCCTGCATAGGACATTGTTTATCACTTGAAATACAAAGTCCAAAGTCAAAAGTTAGGATTCCCCTTAGTATTACATCAGTAGTTGGAGAGCCATCATCTGAGACCCATCTTCCCAACACACTTTCAGGAACATCTCTTACAAGAAAGCACAATACAAAACCCAGTAAATTTAATCTGTCTTTTCCCATCTCATGTGGGAAAGGCCAAATCAAGTCTTTAAGAAGTTCAAATAGCTGAGAATCTTTTTAGTCTGGAATGAGGGCATTTTGTTTCACTATTACAAAAGTGTGGTGTGTGACGTATGAAACCAAGCAAGCTAAGGCGAAGGAAATTAAGCAAAGTACACTTAAACCACTTATCTATGCTTAACTGGCTACTCGGTCTTTTCTTTCAAGTTGAACCATTAATTATCTAAATAAATAAAACTGTATTGCAATTGGTAGCAAGATAGACCTAGTAGATACAAGAGGGAAGCTATCTTCGGTATATCTCTGAGCAGTTGCGCCTACAGAAAGATTGGGTAACCTTTCACATCTCCTTCCTGCAGAGTTATTCTAAGACTCCATATGAGAAATAAAAATAGCCTTGAAAAATCCGAGTTCCGAGTTGGTTATCGCACAGGAGCTTGAGGGTGGACCACAGCTATGCATGCTATAAAAACAATATTGTAATCGTGATGATGAGTCAAGTCCTGTGTAAACTTTGTCTTATCTTTCATGTGTCTAAGAAAAACATATATTCTGACAGTCCACTAAGAATTATCCGTAGATTTAGTTCACATATGTTGCGATAAAGTCTGCATTAAACAGAGCAGACAGAGCAGACAGCCATATCGCCATTTTCCTCTCTGAGAGGTATTTGCATAACTCTCAAAGGCCTCTGGCTTTTAGGAGCCATCAATTCCTTGCTCAGCTGGAATTATTCTGACAGCGTTGACATTACATTATCATCACAAGACCATGGTATACTTAAAGAAAAGTGAAGATCCATGGGAAATAAAAGTAAAAATAATACAGGTCTCGAAAATGTTAGATTAATATCAAAGGAATTCACATCAAGAATTGACAACTTAGAGTTCAATTAGTCACCACTCAGTGTGCTTTCAAGGACGTGGAGAAAACAAAAAACTGTTTTCCCTATATTTAGCAATATGTCTCTATTCCCAGTTCATACATACCAGAACATACATATTTTAAAGATATATATATTGGGGAAAAAGATATTTTAGCATCCTATCCTGAAACTGATTTCTTTGTATAATTTGTTCTGATTCAAGTAATTGTCTCTGCAACCCAAATTTCCTCATTCTCATAAGAGGAGGAATATTTTTTTGATGTTCATATTTTTGGTAGAATTTCTAAGTAGGTTCTGTTTTTTCCCCTACAATGTGATTTATTAATAAGCTTTAATGATGTTATACCAACTTATGTAATTGCAAGACTGATGACTGTCATTTTCTTATATGTGACGCCATAAGATTCAAACATGTCACTTGGTACCTAAATACTCTCAAATCTTCTAGTCTTGTCCAGAGTAGTGAATTAAATTGCTTTTTTTTTCTTGTTCAAGAAAGCTCACCATGCCACAAAGCAGAAAGAATGAGGTTTTTATCTGAGTTTTAAGTGGCAACGTTTTGTTTGTTTATTTGTTTGTATAATTAAGGATTTATTTGAGAAATGCCAGCTAGAACTGGAGTTTGGAAGTCTGCATTAAGAAGAAAGATAATACAGATGCAATACACAGCTAAGATCAAAGAGCCCATCAATTCATTCCCTGAGTCAAAATCCAGCCGAGCCTCAGAGTCCTGTCTGCATAATAAGAAAGGTTGACTAAAACATAAGGATTAAACAGATGAGCTGTCTCCTGCAGAGGCAAGGGAGGGAAGCCCCACTGAGATCCTTGTAAAGACACATTGGAAGCTCACACCTGCTCCTCCCCAACCAACATACAGGGCATTAAGGTGGCCTGAAGACACAGCTAGCTTTAAAGAACGGCTAGTGTGTCCAGTATACTTTGCTTTATTCTTCCAAACAATTGCATCCTTGGCAAGTGACAAACTAATAAATTGCTTCCATTTCTCCAAGGTGACTTATCCAGTGCTTTCAAAATAAGAGAGGAAATAGATGACGGACTCTGCTTATTGGGAGATAGCTGTCTCATGGACTTCATCTTCCTCAAATGAACAGTGCTTTTTTAAAAAGACAGTCTTACAAACATTCATCAATAGAATTTTATTTTGCAACCTCAAAAAATATTATTTATCAGTCATGTGAACAACACCTCAAATGTTCTATAAATGCATCGCCAAATTCTACTTATGGCAACACAAATCATGTAACTTAGCTCTATGCTTAATGAACACAGCACAGGAATTTAAAAGTCTTAAGAGTCTGTGCCTGTGCTGTTTATCTTAATGACCTTAGCACAATGTTTGCTTGCCACTACTGATGCATTGTTCTAAAATTAAAATAATTTTCTTTGAAGAAAGCTCAACTACTTTACAAAAAGTTAAGCAAGCTAAGTCTTTAGCAAGATAGAAGGGCAAGGGCAAGCTGATAAAACAATAGTTTTATCAGCTAAATTTCAAATGCTATCTTGAAGCTCTAACTTTGGTGTTGACTAACTTTCTCAAGCACTCAACATCCTGTGATTTAAATATGCAGTTAACACACTCAAATAAATGTCAGGCATTAGCTTTTGTTGTGTTCACCAAAATGAGGAACATCCAATTAGAAGCTGAGCAACATGGTCACCCAGGAGTGGGGTTAAAAGTGCAGGCTTCATTCCTTTCCTATTTAAACCATGTTTATTGAATGTTGGTTGTCTAAGAAAATATACGGGACCTAGAGAAGAATCATACACGAATCTCAAGCAACAGTGTGATAAAAAGAGATACCTACAATAGTAAGCTCATTGTGAACATACAGAGGTCACATGTAAGAAGTGAGATTAGGTTTGGGATTTTGTAAAGAAAGACAAGTAGAGAAGAGAGTCACCTTTCCAAAGGTTTAGGGATAGAGGTGGAATAGACTAGACTCTTCTATGTGTGAGAAGATGACTTAATTTGTCTAGGGAGTAGAGAAAGAGAGTGGTGTCCATAGAAATTATCACAAAATTCAGCGCACGGAGTCTTCAATTACTCTACCAGCAAATTAAATTTTCTTTCCCACTCTTTCTCCAATTGAAGACTTAAGAATCACCTGGCATGCATTCTGCTCAAACTCTGGAGTTATCAGAGCCACTTCGGACATCAAGACTCTAAATCATTGGAGATAATTCATGGTGACTTGAGATTTGAATACATTTATAGAATACATTATTTAATTTCTCTGAGCATTTTGGAATATGAAAACTAAAGGACAGACAAGAGAGACTGAGCAAAAAGTTAAAACCCAACTCATTATTTTTATTTAGGAATATAGTACCAATAATTATTTTTGCTCAAAGTAAATATGGATATTTTCATTTTTTTCCTAAAAGCATAAGCCAAAATTTCATCAAAAATTTTTATTAGAATGTTCTAGATTATTTCCAAGAATGACTTTCAACTAATGTCAGCAAAACATTTTCATTAAGCCATCTTTTAATAGAATATATTCTATTCTGTGTCTGCTAATTCTAGTTCGATTGTCACTTTCAGAATATATAAGTTAACTCTGACCATTCAAAAAATGTTAGATTGGATGATCATTAAAAAAAAAATAGCAAAGTATCCACAACATAGTCATATTGTTATAAGAAAAGGTGTAATGTTTAGTATTGGTGAAGATTCTGGAAGAGAAACAACCCATGGGAGCTTAGCATGATCTATTATGTCAACAGTCATTTGAGATTCTCATTGTATGTACTCTACAGCAACAATAAAACAGTGAATATGATCCACCTTAGAAAAGCAGCTACAGTGTCACATGATACTACATGATAGACAGAGAACTGAGGGTACTCACCCATGTGACATGGGAGACAATTCGCACATACAGAAGTAAGGCGGGGAACATCAAGGCACATGCGTACTACTACCATCTATGCAGTAATAACCTCACATTCTGAAAAATATCTGTGCTGCGAAGAAACAATATTTAAGATAAACCATTGATTTGAAAGAATAAATTAGATTGCAATATGCCACCTGAATTTTAAGGTAAACAGTGATGTGTTCTTGAGAATATTGATGTCTCAGCTTTTGTTTTCAGGTAATCTTCCACTTACAATGGACGTGCAAAATAGAACAAGAATAAGACTTTCCACTTTACATACCTCAGTATCATTTTAATATTCAAACAATGTAAAATGGTCTCATTTTAAAAAGGAACTTAAAGGACAAACATATGTTAACTTTCACGTAGTTTAAAAATTATAGCTACTTGAAAAAAAAAGATGCTCATCACAGATCTTTAAATTTTTCAGGCAATTGTGTCACAAGGATGGTTATAAGGGAATATGTTCCTTTTGCTTAATTAAGCCTCATATTTTAATGCAATTACAGCCTTTAAAAACCATTTGGAAAAGTTAATGGGTGCATATACTACTCCGACATTCAAAGAGCCTTTTATCTTAATTGGTCTATCAGTCTTTACATTGATGGAAAAGACTGTGCTTACAATTCTCAAAAACTAGATTTTGAAATAAATACCTACATCTGGTGCCATTTGATGAATAAGCTTTACCTCCACTTGTTCCTTGACTTAACATGATGAGGTATCTCATTCTTATGGAATATTATAGCTCAAACAGAAGCAATTAATAGCAATTCATTCTGAAAAGGATGTCCCAGAGATAAAATTGAAATCAGTAATTCTACATGGGCAAGAAGGACCTTTCTCTATATTCATCATAATAATGCTTAAAGAAACATAACTTATTTTTAAATTTTTAGAATTAGAAAAATATCTTTGGTAAAGTTAAATATTTTCATAAAGAATTTAATTCTGCCACGAAATTCTCAAATTTCCCCACATTCCCAAGTAGTTGATTTTAACCAAAGTTTAGTTTAACTTCAATGTTAAGAAACATGAAGCAAAAGCTAAATTATCAAACAGTTATGACATAAATTAAATCAAATTTTAAAATATTTTTAATATAATAGCACAACTGTTATACACACACCCTCAATGGCTGTTCAAGGCAAGGAAGAGCTTCACTTGGCCTCATCAGGAAACATTAACAATAAAAGTCCAGCTATAGGATTCCATAAGGTAGGAGGACTACAATGCTCACATTGTTCCAGCATAAATTTCTTTTAAAGTCATATTTAAAATGTAGATGTACTTGAGCAAGTGCTCCTCATTCACTGAGTTCTTACATAAAATTGTTCTTCCATACATGTAAAATTAGAAAGTTGAACACAGTGAGAAGTAGTAGCGAAGGTGTCTCTTAACACACGAGAAAAGGAAACAGTCAACTCTAGATTCAGATGACTTAGCCACAGAGCTATAAATAAAATGGACACCATATTCTTTAACCGGACTTTCAAAAAGTCTTGGAATCCCTGGATACTCTGAATATATTTAAATACTTTTCAGCTTCACTGATGCCCCTGTTTCCCACCTATCCCACTCCTGGGATTTATCACTCGACATAATATACTGATAAAGATTAGAACTGTAACACACAGCATTCCATAGTTCATATCTGTAGCTTAAGACACATTAGTTGCTATGTGCTTTGTTAATGAAGAACTTTATAAGAACCAAACTCACTTGGAGATGTGCATGGGAACCCATCATTTTTTATCTTAAAGTCAAATGACATGCTTCAATCTAATTTGCTTTTTCAAATCAATGGTTTATCTTTCATATTGTTTCACAGATTTTTTCCCCCCCAGAATTTGAGATTTTCATTGCATGGATTTTAATAGTCTCTATGTGCTGATGTCTTTCTTCTTTACTTCTGTACTTACCAATTGCTTCCCATGTTTTTAGAAGTGAATGCTTACATGAGGGTGTGCTTCCTGCTGTCTATTGTATATGTTATGTAAGTGTGTAGTTGGTGTTCTAGAACTTTCATTTAGTTCACTGTCAGGAAGATGGGTGTTCATTTAGCAGATATCTGAAAACTTATACCACATACTATATACAATAATGGGTACAATGTTAGTTGGTAAAGGCAGAAGATAGATAAGTAGGTACCATTCTAAGAAGACATAGACTGATTTCTTTCTGTGTTTCTGTCTGTCTGTCTTTCCTTTCCTTTCCTTTTCTTTTTCTTCTTAGAGGAAAAAAAGGTTGTGATATTCCCTAACAATGTTTCTCCCTCTACCACTTTTTGGCTCAACATCCCAAATCAACTTGCTTCTAATGCTCTTCATTTCCCACTGTGGTCTACAAAATTTAAGACTACGACAAGATATGCATTTTTATGATATAAGCAACATCTCTTAGATGTTCAATTAATGATCACTAAGCAGCAAGGCAGAATAATAAAAATATATTATTGCCTGGTCAAGCTCTACCCTAACTATTAAAAAATTAGACTGAAAGTGGAACCCATTAGATTTTGTTGTTGTTGTTTTGTTTTGTTTTGTTTTAGTTTTTTTTTGTTGTTGTTGTTGGTTTTTTTGGTTTTTTGAGACAGGGTTTCTCTGTGTAGCCCTGGCTGTCCTGGAACTCATTCTGTAGACCAGGCTGGCCTCGAACTCAGAAATCCACCTGCCTCTGCCTCCCAAGATTTTAAATACAAATTGCATAAATCACATCAGAAACATTAACTTTTCCCCATATGCTTGTAATGTTTCAAATTAACTTTCCACTGATCTTGTTTTACTTTTGCTCTAAGTTAAGCATGCTCAAGCAGGCTAAGGGCCCATGTCAGAGCATAAGCTTTGAAGGCTGTGACTATTCACTTACTTAAAAGTTTTGATAGAAGCAGAAGCTCTCGAAGCACTGAAATTTGTCTAGTTCTACAGTGTTTGCACTGCTGAAAAAATGTTTCATTTTTTTCTTATAATACTATTTCTATCTCATCACCAATAGAAGAATCCATTAGCTTCATTATTAATTCATATTTTACTTCATTTATGGAAGGCCCTTGTTTGTCTCTCTGAGATCAGCTCTCTCACTGTGTGTGTTCCATAAAATATAATCAATCTCTATTATGGTCATGAAAATGGTATTTGTCACTATGCTGAGAAAAAAAATCAATATATCATCCAAGGCTGAACAGGCGTTTAATGCAATGAATTGAGGACTATTAGAGAAATTTAGCTTGCCAAGAGTTTAGGACAAACTAATCAAAATCCAGAAAATTCACTGAAGGGTTTGCTGATGAAATACACAGATATGCCATAGAAATTAATCCTGGGGCATTAAAATAACCTGTCATTTCTAATCCTGACAAGAAAATGGATTTAGACAGTCAAATCTCCAAGGTTCACCATTTAAAATTGAAAAAAAAAGTGAAATTCGCATATCATACACCATTTTGTGAACAATGATGATAAATAATAAAAAAGCTTCATTTCAGTTTTCTATAAAATCTATTGGAGAGAGAAATAATTTTAAAAATTGCAAAACCTGAAATGTTATCGCCTATAGGCATATTGTCATGTAGCAATTTCTTGGCTCTGGGAACTGGAAAAATAGATCAGTCCGTAAAATGTTTGTTATACAAGAATGAAGAGCCAAGATTGAAAACCGTAGCCCATGTAAAGAGGCTGAGTTTGATGACACTTGCCTGAAATCCCAAGAGGCAAGCAGAGACAGGCAGATCCCAGGAACTCACTGGTCAGGTAGTCTACCCTGCTTGATGTATTCTAAGCTAGTGAGAGATGCTATCTCAAACAAACAAAGAAAAATGCGCATGTAAGGCTGAAATGGTCCTTTGGCCTCTACAAGGACATGCATGCATGCAAACACATGCTAACACATCCATATACACAAAATCAATTAATTAATCAATCAATTAATTAATTATGTTTTCTGAGTCTTGAGAAACTATACATTAGAGATAAAAATGGTTTAGAGATTCTCAGGTACGCTAGATCCACTCTCTACTCGGACACACCCTGGACTTTATCCTTCTGGCTTCTACTGAATCACCTTCAGCAAAGATGAAGTCGCTAGATAGCTTGTTTACAGAATAACTCTTGCAATCAGATGATTGTAAGATTGTACAAGAGGATTGGTCTCAAGTTTAAAATCTGCCATTTTTAAAAACAGCTACTCATTAATTCTAGTCTTACATTGTAACTTCAGAAACTGGGTATATTATTTGGGCATTAGATCAGCTACTCAGAGGTTTAAATCAAGTGTGATTTCTCTGACTCTTTGCTGGACACCTCCTACCAAGTTCTTTTACCTACTATTTACAGACAAGCCAGGTTCCTCATAGTCTTTGCTTAGAAAATCAGTCCTTAAGAATCTAAATAAGGGTTTTGGGTGTGCTGAATAACATCTTGTTGGTTTAGATCAAGCATTCCAATAGCTAATGCTACATTCAAATAAATAAATGGTAGGGGGTTAAGCATAAAGGAGTGGCCTGGTTAGGCTAAGCACCCATCATCGATTCAGTTATTTATTCAGTGTTCACACTCTAGAGAACAGTGATTCTCAACCTCCCTAACACTGTGACCCTTCCATACATACAGTTCTTCATGTTGCGGTGATCCCCAACTATAAAATTTTTGTGTTACTACTACATAACTGTAACTTTGCTGCTGTTATGAATTGTAATTTAACTTCTTGTGTTTTCCAATAGTCTTAGGCGACCCCAGTAAAAAGGTCACCCAACCCTCAAAGGGGTCACAACCCATAGATTGAGAGCCTCTGCTCTGTAAGTTTTCAACTCCCAAATAAACACCCCTGATTCCAAATTAACTCTGCTTTTAATCTTATTGTAATTAGTTGTTTCATTACATCTTCTAAATAGCACCCATTCCTACAGGAGACAATTAAGGCATAGTAAGACAGACATTATGTCTTGGTTAATATAATGGAAAGCATACAAGATTAGGTGTCTTAGAATTCAAATCCTATATTCTTTTTTAAACCATGAATCCACATTGAGATTTTAATTTGGGATTAGAAAGCACACACAAAAACATAGTGGTACAATTAAAATAGTCTTTCCTTGAATGGAAAATGGAGAAGAATTTACTACTATTAATTAGCACTCTTTGGGCTCCTTTTAAAAAACTTCTATTCAGTTTAGTGAACTAGAAAATTCTGTTGTTTAAATAACACGTGGTCAGGTTGGGCCTCAGTAATGTGAAATGATTTTTAAATGCATGACTAACCTATGGTGATGCTCTGCAAACCCTACACTCTTTTCACTAGTCCATGAAATCTTTCTTAGTGACTTGTAAGGTGGTGTGGGAAACAGCAGGGCAGAAAGACTTTTCTGAATAATTTATATCCGTCCTCTTTAAGAGAGAATTTTCCCCAAATTCAAACATTATAAATAGAAAATGCTATATTAAATAACAAATTTTCAAAATTCTGCATGCTTGTCTCACAGAAATGATGCAATAGACCTGTGATGAATTAAATTAAAATTTTAAACATTTTTTCCCCATTTCAATGCAGTAGCTGAGCTGACTCTTATTCAACTGTGGTACCGGTGGGTGTCACATAGAGTGAGCATCCCTGATTAATATTGATCTTACCTAGTCCTCTGCAGCAAGTAGCTCACAGTGTGAAAAAAGACTAAGGAGATTCTAACGGAGGAATTCAAGCAACTGCCATTTTGGTGAAAATGCCCCTTTTAGACAGGGTAACTGTGCTGAGAGAAATGGCAGAACCGGGTTTTTGAAGAATGGTATTATGGGTAGATGATGTACCAAGCTTTTCTAATGACCACAGCAATTTTCTTGTTAAGGAACAGCGTGGGGTAGTTCATCTTCATCTGTGGATGCTCACTTCATTTTATGACTTGCTCAATTACAAAACAAATAAGCAACTCACAGAAGTCACTCTGGAGATGACAACTCTGAAAACTGAAGATCTTCTTTTCTCTGTAGCCTTCATGTGCATCTCATATTTTATAACCAGAATTTCATAACACCCCTGTTAATTACTGGCACTCTCAGAAAGTGCTTCTTGTGGAAGTTTAACTAGAAATGTGTTCCAGAATTGTGAAGGTGCTTTCATGTATTACATCACGGAAAAAAAGGTATATCTAGTTAAATGATCTCCTTTATACTGAACACTGTAGAGAGTGACATGTGCTCATCCTCAAACATGTGTCCTTTATTGTAAATCTCAGAGTAGCGGTAAGTATACATATATATTAATAAAGTACTATCTTCTGATGAACTTATCCAAAAACCTTAACTGACTACCCATTATGTAGCTAACACTATACTAGATGGTAGGGATTTAACTAAACAAATCATGATCCTCTTCTTCAGGGCAGTGTAGTCTAGTTGGTAAGCCAAAGTGAAAAACAAAACCCCAGTACCTTGGGATAAAAAAAAAAAAAAGCATTAAAGAGTCATTTAAGTGTTTAAGTTCATAGATCGCTGCAGAAACTAGAAGGGTATCTAGACCGTAGCAGGCTCTCAGTAAATACTAGTTGACTGTCTGAAGAAGTGAATGGATCAGGAACACAATGGAGCAGCTTCTACGTCCAGTACCATGAAGGGTACTGGAGTGATGGGTAAGGAAGTATGCCTGACTTTACTAATCAGAATAATTAGACCTCATTCAGGGTATGTGGGGGGAACAAAAGAGAAGGGAGAAGAGATTAAGTACAAGGCTGGGAAAGAAAAAGGCAGAAGAAGAAGGTAGAAAGAACACTTGGGTTGTCCACCTGTGAGGATATGATTATTATATCATTCTTTTTGTTCTTTGTGGCTGGAAATCTCAGTCTGAATCTGGAGGAAAATACAGGTATTTTAACGCATATTTCACTGAGACTCTGAGATGCAAAGTGGTGTATTTGAATGTAAGTGGTTGACTACAGAATGGGACCGGTGAGCTCAGCATCCCCCACACTATGTCACATCCCACAGACCATATGAATGGAAAGTCTTTTTATACTCGAAGGCAGACCAGCACATTTCAATGGCAGCAAATTTAAGGCTTGACTTCAGATGAAAACAGAACAGAAACTCAAGCATCATCCGTATCTCTCCCCAGAGGCCAGCCCTTACTACCCCATACCAACTAAATACAGTGAGAAATGGAAGCAATTGCAGAGGTAGCTGTTACCATAAAGGATTGATGATCCTCTGGTTAAAACCCTATTCAAAGGCTGAACTTTCTGAGAATTCATTTAACTGTAAAATCTCAGGAAAATTAAGCCAGAGACACTTGCTTTGCTTTACCAATGTTGCCTTACACAATGAAGAATCTAGTAAGAAAGAAAGAAAGAAAGAAAGAAAGAAAGAAAGAAAGAAAGAAAGAAAGAAAGAAAGAAAGAAAGAAAGAAAACAAAAAAGGAAAAAAGAAAGGAAGAAAAGAGAAGTTGATTCCTTTCTAAATATTTGCCTTCTTTTAAAGATGCCTTGAAAGAAATGAAGTTATTCTACCTACACCGCTGACTAGAGCAGGAAAAGCGGAGTAAGCCTTGAGCGCTGAGTCTCTGCTTACCTTGTCCTTTGCCTTGTTTCTCTAGTGTGTTTAGGTTTTGTCCCATTGTCCTTTTGCTATACTTCTGGATTAGCATCCTACTGTGCATAAACTGATTAAGCTCTTCTCAACTTCTGAGCCAAAGCCACTCAATGACTCTGAGAATGGCATCCAGGCTAGAGACTCCCACCAAAGAGTTATGGCCTTAGGTCTTAGTGTGGCACTGTCCTGCTTCTAGGGATGCCACCATTTGCTTCTCCTCAACTCCCTGCTCTGCCCTGGTCCTCAAGCAGATGCTACACACATATCTGTAGTACTCTTGCCGGGGATTTGATGGGCACCTTGCTTCCTACCACCCAAAGGTCAATGAGCCCTAAAGGTAGATACCTGACTCAATTTACCCACTGACAAACTTAGCTTCTCTCCTCCCATCTTGGAAGAGGGAGATATTCTCATTTTCTTCCGAAGACCCTCTACTAGCTCTAAGTAGGTAATGTGTGTAAGTAAGGTAAGTAAGTAAGTAGGTAATGTGTGTAGGTAAGTAAGGTAATGTGTGTCTCTTCTTCCATCTCCTTATTAATAGCTCCCTCTAGAGAAGCCTCACTTTCTCAAATGGCTTCCTTTTGGTCTTATCATCCCTTGTAGTTACCATGCCCTCTCCTTCCTTTACTTCAGCATCAAACTGGTAGAAACTGTAAGCTGCCTGCCATTGCTGACTCAGCTTCCTCAAGCCATGCCAGAATTCCATCCCTTCCACTAATTCACTCCTTCTGAGAAAACCACAAGCATCCTTGATTCTCAACAAAGCCTGATGTTACTTCTGCCTGTCTTTCCACTACTTGTAACCTACTGAACCCTGATACCAGGGTCCCTCTCAGGATAACAGCCATTTTGTTTGGTTTCCATGTTATAACTCCTGTCTAAGTCTCTTTTGCTTCATTCTGTACCCTCTGACACGTTCTTCCATTCTACTGATTGCTTAAAACTCTCAAGGGTACTAAAGTTTCAACTGTATGATGGTACACTTCCTCTTGTTCCTGTTCATCTTTTTATACTATGGGCCAAGGGACTCATGGTTGGTGCCATGCAAGCACCAACTCTTCTACCCAGTAAAGAGTTGGGAAGTAAACATGAGAAAGAAAGGTCACGTGCTGATAATAGTTTTAGGGCAAGGTGTTAATGCCATGTTGTAAATTGCTGACATAAATTAAGGAGCACGTTTTAAGAAAACTGGTCTTTAAAATTTAGGTAAAACCTAATGACTGAGTAAGTGTCTAATGTTCATAATCAGGAACTTAACATCAACTTCCAGGTAGCTTAAAGTTTAGTAGATAGGGCCATAGTAATAAATAATTAACAAGTTTTGTATTTCTTGTTTGGCTTAAAATTTCTACAACTCCATGAAAAATAACCAAAGTCTTGTAGTTGTGTGTGTGTGTGTGTGTGTGTGTGTGTGTGTGTGTTTTAAAAGAATTGTCAAGGGTTGAGAACCAAAAAAAAAAAAAAAAAAAAAAAGATGAGTTTCAGAAGGTTCTGTTTTACATGAAAATATGGAACAGAATGGATAAGTGAGATGCGTGACAAGAAAGTCACAGCCCAAGGAACTGTGCGAGGCTCTGATTTAGATTCTGAGGCTGTTCGTGAATTGCTGCCTGAATTTTTTAATAAGGGAGTGGCACACTCAATTCTGAAGTAGCAAATCTGGTTCCTAGGGTTGCATTAAATTTTATAGGCCAGGGGGGGAAAAAGATGAGAAAGTAAGCAGGTTTTGGTGAGAAAAATGTCATAGCTGTCTAGTGAAAAGGGATCTCAAGTCTGCCAGCCACACTGGGCAGTATTCTAGCCTCAAGTTCTTTTTTTATACCAAAGAGTATGGTTTATTAATACGACAAGGACACTTAGTTCAAATGATTGGGGATATGACTGACTCTCCTTTACTCATCTGCATCTAAGGGGCACAGTCTACTTGTTATAATTCATATGTTCTCTCTCTCTCTCTCTCTCTCTCTCTGTGTGTGTGTGTGTGTGTGTGTGTGTGTGTGTGTGTGTGTGTGTGCGCGCATGCACGCATTTTAAAGGCAATGCCACTTTAACGGTGGCAGCTTATCTTTATGGATGAAGAACCGCTGACATTGAGTGGGGAATGTTTATCAGCACCATCCTGTACATAGCTCTATTCATGTGAAACATGTGACCTTCTGGGTGGGGATGGAATATGTGTCAAACTGAACTACTGACATCTGACATCTACCCAGCCTCCCATTTGACATATACAGAGTTTTGCTGCCTTCACACGTCAGCTGGCATTTCCTGCAGTGTTGGTGTTTATGAGTGACTCTTCAATTCTGTGTGGATCCACCAATGCCTCCTTTGCGGGCAAAATACAACTAGCCTTGATGGCTCATGGTAAATGTTCTCTCTTTTCTTTCTGGATCCTGTCTGACTTGTAGTTAGCAGTGTGAACTTTGGTCTTTATTTCTTGAAGTTCTTATTTATATTCTCTTTTTCTCTCGTTTTTTCTTTTTCTTTTTAATTCTCTAAGCCACAGTGCTAAAAATGGAACCCAAGATGTTTCGAGCAATCAGTCACTGAACCACATTTTCCTCAGGCCCCTGCAATCCTTTTTGAAAAGAAAGAAAAAAGGGGAAATCAAATTATCTTATTTACTAACTCATTTTCTTTATATGAGATCTCCCATTTCTTGGTTTCCATACTTGCAATGGAATCTACATAAACTTGTCATTTTTAAGTTACATGCTAGCTACAGTTCCATTTAATACTTGGGCAATACCCCTAATACTAACTACTGATGGTTGGTCAAAGAAGAGGAGATAAAAATAATCAGCAGATTCTGAGTGTTTGAAATGCAAAGGAAACTGATATGATCTAGTACATCACAGGTGATAATCACATTACCTATAAATAGGTAAAGTTTGCTTTTTGCCACACTGACTCTTAGCTGTTGTACAGAACATGAAGTAGAGATGCAAGAAAACAACAGGAACAATTCCATAAGCACAGCCACTGTGCTGGGAGACTGTGCCAGAGGCTGGGGGTGGGGGAGGTGCATGAAGACTCCATGGGCAGTCATCTACAACTTGTGAATTTTGTTTCATCATTTGGCTTAGTGTCAATCCTTTGCTGAACCATTTCCTGACTCCAGCCACCCAAGTTTGTCTCTTTCACACTTCCAGGGACAAGCAAACGCTATGAGCATTATCCTCACCAAGCACTCATTTATGGTGGGGAAATCAACTGTTCACAATTGTATCTCAGAGACCTTAACACACACCCACAATGGACTGAGTGTCCCATAATCACAGGATTAGTATATTATTGTGTACACTCAGTTTGAAGCACAGATTAGATCTCACAATAGAGCAGTCATTAAGAAAAAAAATGTATATCAATTTCAGGGTCCTAAAATAGCCAATGTGATGACCATCAAGGGCTCTATTATAAGGACACAGTAAGGTTGTCCTTTGATACCTTTGGCTATCTTTTTCCCTTCTCTGACTGCAGAGAAGCTCTACACTGACATGGATGTGACACATGTAGCATAATGAGAGGTCCAAACACATACCCTGATCAGCTGCCTCTTCCTTGAAGCTCAACTGAGACCTAGAATAGCCTGGGGATGGTGGCTGATACATATAATCATAGCACTCACAAAGGAGAGGCAGAGGCAGAGGCAGAGGCAGAGGCAGAGGCAGAGGCAGAGGAAGAGGAAGAGGCAGAGGAGGCAGAGGCAGAAGAGGCAGAGGCAGAGGCAGAAGAGGCAGAGGCAGAGGCAGAAGAGGCAGAGGCAGAGGCAGAGGAGGCAGAGGCAGAAGCAGAGGCAGAGGCAGAAGAGGCAGAGGCAGAGGCAGAGGCAGAGGCAGAGGCAGAGGCAGAGGCAGAGGAAGCAGAGGCAGAGGCAGAGGCAGAGGAAGAGGCAGAAGAGGCAGAGGCAGAGGCAGAAGAGGCAGAGGCAGAGGGAGGCAGAGGCAGAGGCAGAGGCAGAGGCAGAGGCAGAGGCAGAGGCAGAGGCAGAGGCAGAGGCAGAGGCAGAGGCAGAGGCAGAGGCAGAGGAACAGGCACAGGCACAGGCACAGGCACAAGCACAGGCAGAGAAACATTACCACAACTTCAAGACTTGGTCAACATAGCAAGAGCCTGTCTCAACAAAACAAACAAACAAAAACAGGACACTGAAAGATTCTCAAAGCCAGCATGGATACCAATAACACAACATCACAGAAATCAGTGGTGTGCTTTGAAGAGTGAGCAAGGTCAAAAGAAATGAAGCTTTTTCTCACAATCTAGGGCATGTTGCTGCTGCTGGATAAACACAGGACTTAGACTCGTCCTTCACTTCCCATCCATTTCTGTACATAGTTCTGTAGACGGAATGAGCATTGGTACCCACCCTATTATGTCCATACCTCAGGAGAGATGGTTTCCTATTTACTTGAATATTACTTTGAGATATATTTAAGGGGATGATGGTACAAAAGGAAACAAAGCTAAAGTGTCTTGCTCATGTCCAGTAAGCCACAGTGGGAAAGGATTTCTCCCATCTGTAGAAGCAACCTACAGTGTTTGCTTTCCTGTCTTTGTTATCCCTAAATGCAGTGGGAAAGAATGTTAATCAAGCCACACAACAGCGAGCCTGTCCTCCAGAGTGGAAAGAAACATTCCCTCACTACAGTGGTGTCTCCATATTCTCATGGGATCTCATTTCGTAGGGACCTTGTTCTTTGGTTATGAGAGTGGTGAGACAGTGGGCTTTAATATTAGGCCCACACATCCCACACAAAATGGATTTAAGTCTTATGAGAATAATATTAAGACATTCTATTTAATTTCGAATAAGCAAAAAAATACAAGAAAGTATGAAGAGCGACTTCTAACTAGGTGGTATTTCCCACCTAGGTATAATCCACGTGTTATATATGGCCTCTGCTAGAAATATTTAGAAGTCTAATTGGTATATGCACACCCAAGTATCATATAGCTGGATCTTGAGGCAGATCTCAGCTTCCGGAGGAACTGCCACATTGATCTCCATAGTAGCTGTCTGACTCCCACCGGCAATGAATGAGTGCTCCCCTGTGCATGTTCCTCACACCCTCAGCAGCATGTGCTATCATTTGTGGTATTGATCTCTACCATTCTGACCTGTACAAGATAAAATTCACTCAACTACAGAACAGACAATAATACAGAAGTAGTTTTGATTTGCATTTCTCTGATGGCTAAGGATGTGGAGTATTTCTTTAAATTTTTCTCAGTCATTTGTGTTTCACCTTTTGAGAACTTTCTGCCTAATTCTATAGGCCATTCTTTTTAAAAATTAGACTACTTGTTTTCTTGATATTCAAGGGTTTTTCCTTATATATTTTAGATACTAAACCTCCATCAGATATATAATTGGTAAAGATTTTTCCCATTGAATAAGGAGGCGGGGGGATGTAGCAGGAATTGGGGAAGGGAAAACATGATTAAAATATATGTATGACTTTTTTTTTTTACTAAAAATGAAAGAAAACATATATATAAGCTCTTATTCTAAAGGAAATGTTTTTGTGTTGTATGTCTGTCATTTTAGTTTTTAGTAATTTCATATTCTGTTTGAAGAATGTATAAATTTATGGTGAAATATAAAAGAAAAAACAAAAAACAAAAAGCAATAAAACAAAGAGACAAACAAAAACAACAGTGAAAGTCCTTCCTAGGAATTCCAATCAGCAAGGCCAGTGTGGTGCTGAGTGATCGCACGCATTCCAGCTCTTCCACAATGAGCCACATGGACAAGAGACTTAAATGTTCAGTGACCTCAACCCTTAAATGCACAGAACGTTATCTGTATAACGGAATCCTTGGGACATGCTTACTAAGCACTGCTCTGAGCTTCCTCAACTGCACAACAGACAATAATACAAATGTCACAGGTTAATTAAGGAACTTAGACAACTTGCATAAACTGGTGCCTATTTAGTGCCAGGCTAAAAAAAGAACTCAAATTAGCTATTACTACCCCCACCATTATCACTGTTATATAACAATTATTATTATCATAAGTGTCTCATGGATACTAGGTACTCAATAGACATTAACATTCATCTTTTCTAATTTGTTCAGAAACTAGCATGTCTTGTGGCCTTAATGCAAACTTCAGAATGCCCTGAACTGGATGCTGAACCTGGGTAGGCAACCTTGAACCCTGTTATAGTCCATCTGTTCACAACTGGCCAGTTGTCCTGTCTACCTCTGAGAATATTCTCCTCTTGAATGTCTGTACCTGAAGCAAAAGAATCCTAAGGTAGCTGTTGACAGCTATGTTATAGGATAATCTATTCTCCAGAAAAGATATTCTGAGCAATGAAGGTAGGGGACATTTAAGGAGAGAGAATATTATATAGTTTTTACAATCTACCAAATAAACTGCATCTCTCTAAGCCCTTTGTTAGAACAAAACTCCTTAAGAAGGTAATTGATAAGGAAAAATACGTTTTTTTGAGAAAGGGTCTCATTGTGTAGCCCTGACAGGACTGTAACTCACTTTGTAGAGCAGGTTGGCCTTGAACTCACAGAGACATACATACTTCTGCCTCCTGAGTGCTGAAATCAAAAGCATGCACTGTCTTTAAAAAGGCTGAGAACAATGCTTGCACCACTGTGCTGTTTATAAAATGCATTGATCTGACTGGTTCTTATGAAGTGGGGGAAGGCCCTTTTAAGTCCCACCCCAAGGACAAACAAGGCAGCTAGTAAAACTAGATAGGATTATCTCCCCTTAAACTCTCCCCGTTACCTGGAATGGCTTTTCTGTGGCACGTTATAGCAAAGCTGCCAATGGCGACCCTAGAATTCTTTCATTTAATGCATGACATCCAAGAAAAATTACAAAGCTATTGAAACATGAACCTCTAGTGAGGGTGTACCTTAAGGTGGACTCTTCAAATCCTAAAACCGCCTCTAAGTTGCATAAAAGACATAAAAGGGGAATATTTCAGGAGAAAATGTCAGAAATCCTTTTGGATGCATGAACAACTTCCAACCTTGATTACAAACCTTTGGGGGGAAAATACAATGGGCAAGGTTTGGAATATATGGATAGGAGATGGGTAGGAAAAAATATGTATTGCTGACCAAGAATAATATTGGGAAAACTGTTCAAAGTGCCGTAGCTTGTGTCTAAGGCATAACAAGATTCAGAAACCCACAGTCCTAAATGAAAAGGGGCTTAAAAAATGGAAAAGCTGACAGACATTCCTAAATGGCCCCAGGCTTAGCTAGAGGATGCCTTTGAGAGTGTTGGGCAAACCCCACAGAGAGCCCCAGCAAGCCCCTTCAGCAGCTGAACTAACCTCACCTCTTGGCCCAGTTAACCAACCCGACTCTGGGGACCTCTCCAGAACGCAGGCAAAAACTTCACAGTTAGAATAATTTCTCCAGCTGCTGCCTGTGCCCGAAATCTCCTCAGCTCAGCATTTGATCCCTGATAAGGGGTCAATGACCTTTCTAAGGGCAGTACAGCAAGTGCTTCCCGTCATCTACAACTTTGTGTGGATGAAATGCAGGTTCTAACTTGAAAGGGTGCTGCCAGCAAAGAGGAACAGAGAGACAGGGCACTGGGCACTGGGACTGAGTAAGACGAGGGCGCACCTGCTCAGTGGAAGACGCCAATGCTGATGGCAAGCAGTGCCTTTTCACGATTCCCCCCTGAAGATCAGCCAGCATGCTTTGAATAATAACGTGTTGTGTTGAAAAATGCGTATATGGGTTATATGTGTGTGTGGAGGCACACAGGGAATAGTCGCTGCATGAAAGGTGACTACAGATGTTTTTTGACCTTTTACCATACACTAAGCATTATTCTTAGCTTCACTGTAGCATTTAATTTCTTTTGCCATGGAATGGGGGTGGAGGTGAATATCCTCATCTTATAAGTAAAGAAACAGGTTTAGAAACTTTCTCTAGAGGTAATGAGTAGAAGGGCAGGGATTCAAACACTCAAGTTAATTCTAGTTTAACCAGTATATGTGTGCACTAACATGAGCTTCAGTGCTCTCTTTGGATTACATACATGCACACATAGACACGTATAGATACACATGAGTTTACAGAAACACACAGAAACACACTGAATTATACACACACACAACACAAACACACACACGCACACACACACATACACACCAAGTGTTCTAGACCCATACCAAGAAAGCCAGAACTGCTTGTTGCAAGTTCTCATTCCTCTAGTTTAACAAAATCTGTGTGCACAGAATTTGAACCAAGAAATAAAAGATAGCAGTTAATCTTCAGAGGGAAAAAAAACGTAAAAGGAAAATAGAATCTTGAAGTGTGGAGCATTTGTCAAAGTTAGTGATGAGGAGCCAAGATGTTTCCATATCTCTAGACTGCTGACAACAGAGCCGCAGCCTCCTAAAGCCCAGAAGAAATGATTGTAGTTCAATACAATTCTGCAAATTCACTGAAAACTCATTTATACTTCATGAGGATGATCACCCATAATCTCTGGATAAGAAAATGGCTTCAGATCAGTGACCATCATTTACAAGGCTCCCCTGTTGACAGTTCGTGTGTCACAACACCATGTTTCTCTACTCTGTATTTTCCAAACTTGAATAAAGTATCTGAAGTGTGTGCTAGGCATAAATCTGCTTGCTGGAACACAGGAGGCACCCAACAAAGGTCTATCAGAGTCCAGAGGAAGGATATGGAAAGCCCATCTCAAATATCAGCTTTACTCAAAGAGAATCATATTGAAATGTTTTTAAGTGATGAAGGCACGTGATAAAACTAGAAGGCAAAAATGTGTATTTCTGAAATAAATTCCAAACTTCAAATTTAAAATGTCCTGCTTTGGGGTGGCACTCCCCAAACACTGAGGTCTCCTTCCCCCGCCTTTCTCATTACTTGCTGAAAGATGTTCACAAAGAGGTATGTTTGTGGATACAGGTATTTGACCTGCATTGTGGGCCACTGGGATTAATAGTTAGAAAAGAACCAGATCAAGGTGGAGTGTTATCTTTATGCAACATTAGACAGCAATAGTACATCTTTTTAGCTTCAAGGTCATTAACAGCCTAGTAGGCCCTTAGGAGCCATAGCAGCTAAAGGATACTGCCTTCCTTCCCTACCCCTTCTCATGACAGGTATACTATGCTGCATTTGACTCAACTATTTGATCCCAAAACAAAGATATTTTCTAGCATTTTTTATTCAACAAACCAGAATTTAAAAGAGAAAAAAAAAAACTTTTTGAAAGATTTCCCCATGTTCTACTATCTACCTTGCCCTTACATATAACTATCCTGCAAAACTATTTTGAAAGCCAAAACACAAATGTAAGGCCTCTTCTTAATAGTAGAAAATGAAGCCATCCAGTGCTTTAGAGTGCAGCTGAGCTGGCCTTGTCTACTGTCTGAATGGATTATGCTGTCTCCAAGGTGGTGCTGCCCTAGGCAACCAGAGAAGTAACTCTGAACTATTTTTTAACTTATTGATCCTGACCCTTTCTTTGGAAAACAAATGGGTTCCCAACATTCCCTGTGGACCCTACAGAACATTTATAAATAGAAAATCTTCGTCAACCTTGACCAATTGGCTAGAGGAGCTGTCCAACTGCTGAAGCAGAAGGGACCACATACCATTGACAAGTTTCTAGGTATAGTCACAGTGTGGGCATCCACAGGCTTTCAATTGTTTTATAAAACTTCCAAAAGGGGCTCTGTTACTTTTTACTGTATACTTTATTAATATTTGACCTAGTCTGAAAATAAATATCTACAGGATGCAGAACAAATCACCCATCAAACTCCAAGGTAAGACAGCGCGTGTGTGCGTGCTACTGCCAGTTCTGTGAAACCGACCTCAGTAGCTGTGCACTTGGACACCAGCTGGGGAACTTTTCATTCACTCATAGTAAGTAATAGTCTCATCCCAGTCATCGGTCATATCTCAGAACTTCACTCCTCACATCAGTGTGCCAATATTGCACTCATTTCTCCCAGGAGACTCGTACATAAAGAACTAATTTTCCTTAAAAATATAATCAGCATGGATGCGCATGGATGTTATTCATCCACATTTTACTGGCTATGGGGAACTGCCCTCGGTCTTCAGGTAGAAAAGCTTAAGTCTTATCTCACTCTATAGCCCCCCCCCCAAGCTCCCATTGGCATGAACTTAGTGACCTTTAGCACGGCTGAGTGAAAGGTCACCTGTCAAAGATTAGCATATGATTTACTTGGTGATGCTTGCTTGCTTAAGCTGGCTTCACCCACCATGGAAGGTGGCTCCATTTACCACTTATCATGATCAACTCAATAGAACACAGTCCCACTCTCATAGATCAAACACCACTATGCACATTTTGTACATATATACATATGCAAAGAGAATTTTTACTCGACACATTTAGCTTCTTATAACCCAGTAGCTGTCATAAAAACACTTTGCAATTCTTCCGGTGTATTCTGTTCAGCTGGTGTGGAGAAAGAAATAGTCCAACTCCACACTGTGTGGAAGGAGGCACTCATTTGAGTTGACAAAAAAATCCACCACAGTAACCCTTAAAAGTGAAATTTCTGTATCCTGTAATCAGGAGTTGCTGGGCATTTGATTAAATACCCCATGCATTTGATCCCCAGCTAACTGCCATTTCTCCCCCTGATGGGCAAGCCAGAAAAATCAAACCACAAACCACAAAGAAACAAAAATGTGTATTTTAATACAGAAATGCTTTTACCTGCCATCCTGCTGGGAATGAAATGGGCTGAGCTCTCAAAATGTTTGTCAGCTTAACTCGAGGTTGGTGGCACTATGAAAACGTAGCCAGGCAGCTTTATTGCTCCTTCTGTCCTTTAGCTGCCAACTGGAATACAACAGAAACATCGAAGAGAAACAGAAGGGGGGGAGGAGTCTAGAAAAACCCCAAAGGATGATGAGACACAAGCAAATAACATGTTTCCAACGCAAAGACATTGTGCTCTGCCATGTTGGCATCTCAGACAGCTTCACACAAAAGATAAGCCTCAATGAAATGCTACTCCCCCAAATCACTTAGGAAATAGGCACCTTGAAAATCCCATCATCTTGCTTATCCTAGAACGAAAATGGCTGCATCATACTGGTTAGAAATAGATAGCAAATATTCAGTATCTTATGAGTGATTCCAACTTAGTGTTATCGATAGGTGAGAAAGACATGTTTTCATTTTGGTCTATACAGTAGGCATGCCAAATGAAAAGAGCTAGATACTGGCACATTCTGAATGGTGTGTATCACCATTCAGGTGTACAGGTATCAGTAGCTGTACCCACACCTAGCCTCTGCATCCTCTCATCCTTGGTGGTTGTACCTTTAGTCTTTTCATTAAGATACTCCATTATGGTGACAGTGTTACATGTGCTTATCACTCAACACAAAGTCTCTATTTCCGGTTTTAACCTCACAGCGCTTGAAGGGATGCCATTTGCCTTTGGTTTGTTCACGTTGAAGAACTCATACACCAGTCATTAAGCCTCAGCAAAGACTAATAATACGTCCTTTGCTATATTGTATACCAAAGAGCTATAATGTATACCATTTACACTTTATTTTTAAACTTCGCATGATATTCTGAGTTATACAAACTAAAGGAAAGGAATGATGATAACTTGATTTCTATATAAACATAATGATCCAGTAGACTAGCTGTAAACATTTCAAAGGAGTCACAGTTCAGACAAGGCACATGAGGCATAATGGACAGAGAGGACATCAGTGCACTTTCATGGCACATGATAAGATCTTACCTCATTAAATGGGAAATCCAAAGACGTTCATTTTCAGTTGTTTTATGAATAATACTGTACCCTTCTGACAGGTGGTCTTGCACAGAACAGTGACACAGGGTACAATCAGAGTAGACTACTGTCTAGTTGATCCAAATTTGAGCAAAGATTGCCTTCAGCCAATCTAAAAGTTTAGGCTAAGAAAACGATTGTATATGTATATGATGTATATGATGTATGTGTATGCATATATGTATAAGTATATACATATATATGTGTGTGTATGTGTGTGTATCTCCAGTAAAAAATCAAAGCCAAGAGCATCACATTCATTACCTTTTGTATTTTGTATTTTGACATTTTATCATCAACTTCTGATTGCACAAATGAGTCTAATTCAAATACATCTCTTAAAATAGCAATGAAAGTAAAAATGTGGCTATTTTCTCCTTTTAAGCCTGATCACCGTGATGTGTACATACTACCTTCCTGGATCACCAACCCTGCTCAAATTCTTTACAAAAGAATTCCCTATACCACTTCCCAGGGGAACGACAACACTACAGAACCCAGGCCCCAGGACAGAACACACAGGCACCTCCAGGGACAGATAAGCTTGGCATCTTGTACGCCAGGGGCTTAATCGCTACAATGTTGCAGTTGTTTGGAAAGCAAGTTGCCCATTTCTCATTATAACTTGCAAACTATACACACAGGTTGAAAGCTGGTTGTGCTAGGATCTAGCATTCCCTACTTCCTGCAGTCAGTTCACAATAAATCTCTTACCTTGATGAAAGATGGAGGAGCAGCAGGCTCCTAACAGGATGAGTGACGTGTAAAATGTCCTCCAGTTGACTTCCCATGGGATTTATATTTCCCAAACCAGAAACACCTCTGCCTGCACAAATGGAATGCTAAGCAATGTAGTAAAACAATCAAGAAGGTAGAAACAGCTTTGGCTTTTTTTTTCCCTTTCAACTCTCTGATATCCAGAAGAAACTGTAAAGTAAACACAAGCAAGTATGCGTCTAAAAGCCATAGTACAAATTAGAAGGGAAAATACAGTTTAAGGGTGAAGGTTAGTGATAGGCTTCTAGTTTTAAGTGAGATGATATGAATCATGAGATTGTTCTCCATAGAAACGGAAAGGTTATTGTATTCATATCAGGAATTTAATAGGGAGACTTCCATATTACATGACACAAATATTCAACCAAAATTTCTTTAGCTGAATCTGAACTATAGATACAATGTCAAACAATTGTGCTTTTCTTTTTAAAACCAAGAACAATTTTTTAAGCAAATCTATGAAAATGGATTGAGAGCAATCTATAAGCTCACGTGGTCACTGAATTCCCACACTTATTGTTGGGAGAAGTTACTGCCTTTTTTGGAAGTAAAATATCATGTTGTGCTTGCTTCCAATCTAAATTTAGTCTCTGTTCCTTGTGCCATATTTCTTCAGACATGAGAAGGAAAATCAATGCCCCTACTCACCTTTAGAAGAATTTCACTGCCAAGTCTCCACGGTTCTATGGGATCCAATAATCCGTGGCTCAGCATCGATTTTTCTGTGGCACCTGTAGAGACAGCCTCTCCTTCCTTTCCAACAAAACACAGCGACAAAGACTGTGGAGATTCTGAGCAAATTCAGCGTATAGGCTATTAAGCACAACTTGATCTTCTAAAGAGACACAGTTTATATTTTCTGAAGCTGTTAATGCTGCTAGCTTTTTTTATTTTTTTCTGGTCCACTTAACAACCATTTAAAGATAACGTGAGCATCTATTTTGAAGAGCATTTGGAGGTAATATTTTTCTTAGATCTCTCACAGTTAACTCATATCACCAATAACACCCTCCCTCCCCCCCCCCCACCCCCCGTAAGGAAATAGACAGTTGGGAAAAAAAACCAAAGTTCAAGCTTCAATTGTTAAAAAGATAGTTTTTAATATATGAAAACCTATGATCGTGCTTTCAAAATATAAAGCTTAGAAGCCTTGGGGAGATGTAGAGGGTCTGGGAAGGCCTGGTTTGGAGTATGCCAAATTCCAGGAGGGAGTGGTTTGATGTCATGGTGTGCTTTAAGACTTAAGCCAACAACTTCCCCACTTTCCTTGGTGGGCATAAGTGCAAGAAAGAAAGAAAGAAAGAAAGAAAGAAAGAAAGAAAGAAAGAAAGAAAGAAAGAAAGAAAGAAAGAAAGAAAAAAGAAAGCCAGCCACACAGCCAACAATTCCCGTTTCAGGCATCCTGTACACACCTGACGTAAATCTCAGAGGTATCTCAGTCCGCATGGGCAGACAATCTGGGGCACGTGTTCCCTGCAGCCATCCTGTGCTGTTGATAAACCACTTCCTCCCTGAGGCCATCAGCCTGATTATCTGCAAAATCAAAGTGTGCTGTTACCAGAGGCATCCTCTCTGTATTTGCTATCCCCAGTAAAATGGAGTAGAGAATGCAAGGCAGGTTGCTTCTCATGAGGTAGGTGACATCTTGGTTAAAAGTGACAGGATCAGGCTTAAAAGTGACTCTAACAGGTTTAATGTTCAGACCCGACAGATATAAGCTTGCAAGAACCTCCCTGCCACATATGGTTAAGCTCATGGGAAAACTTTGATTTAATAGCACCTTGATTAGCTTTTGGAACACTGAGTGCTTCCCTTTCAAGTTCATTATCAATTATGCTACACATCCCATTATTGTCAATTTAGGATCCATTTTACTAGAATGCAGTCATTTCAACCATTCATCAAACCTGTGCACAGTGTTGAGTGTAAAGGATTAGATCAATCCACACTCCAGCTCTCAAGGGAGAAGTTCCATTGTTTATCAGGCCATGTCTACACTGGCTGAGCAAAGTGCTCTGTTCAGAAGGAGAAGCGCCTTTGGCAGCTAGAGTCCACATAGCTGACCCATGGATGGTCTCGAGGCGCTCCTGCTCCTAATTACCCCGGTGCAATAACATCACTAAGCACTGCAGGAGGGTGACCCATGACAACAATAACAACAACAAAACCATCATATGATTGTTGTTCTAATACATTTGCCTAGAACGTGATTCAAGGAGCTAGAAGAACATTTGTACATCTGGCACAAGTGATGGCTACCAGTATGGAAACACGTGATGGTTCCACATTGAGCTTGAATATGCTCCTTCTTTCTAAGCAACAACACAATCTTTCATAAGTAGTTAAGATTACATTGAAAACCCCACCTCTTTATTTACACAGGCAAAATTTCACAAAAGACCATTTTGTTCTTAGGAAGGAAGAAAGGAAGGAAGGAAGGAAGGAAGGAAGGAAGGAAGGAAGGAAGGAAGGAAGGAAGGAAGGAAGGAAGGATGGAAGGAAGGAAGGAAGGAACTGGCACAAAGGTAACCAATAATTTGGGGTCAATATTTACACTCTGATGACTTGTATTGTCATGACTCAGTACCAAGTCTGGGTAGATTCTTTTCTAGTAACAGAGTGGCCTAGAATTGTCCTGAGTACCAGGATTCTTTCAACCAAATTTTAGAATAAAAAGAGCTTTAGCAGAAATGTTCTACTAATAGCTACAAAATTATAGGCTTTCCCATTCAACCACCCAAACATACTCCACCCTGTGAAATAACAGATATAATGCTAATCACCTTTGGAATTTTGCCAACCTTTCCCATTGGTGGGCGGGGAGAGTCTAGCCCAACTGCCTTAAAGGCATAAAACCTACCTTACCCCATGAAAGCTCTCTAACGGCTTCCCAGCATCCAATCTTATTCTCTGAAGAAAACAGAAGTGAAGGGCTAACATGTCGGAATCTATCATATGTAAGAAGTCAGATATGCTACTGTATCTTCCTAAGAGGAGTTATCAAGATAGATGCTACATCCTGGCTTCCTAATCTCTTGGCCTTTGTAGATAGGAATATGTCCCAGTTTCTGACATGTCAAGATTCCAAATTTCTTGTGTATGTGGGTTTGTGTGTGTCTGAGTGTATGCAGGTGTGCTCACCCCTATGTGTGAATGTGCAGAGGCTAAAGGTTAACATTAAGTATCTTTTTAAATCACTATTCACCTTATTTTTTGAGAGAGGGTCTCTTACTTAACCTAGAGTTTACTAATTGGACTAGGCTAGCTGGCCTGAAATCTCAGAGACCCTTCTGTATCTGCCTCTCCAACACTGGAATTTAACAGGCACAGATTCCACACCAGCTTTTTACGTGTGCTCTGGGGATCTGAACTTGGGTCTTCATGCTTACACAACAAGCATTTCGTTGACTGAATAATATGCCTAGATCAAGATTCGGGCATTCAACATAAAGTTTCCCTCCCTCTGTTTCAGTTTGAAAATCATGCAATTTATATGTTATGTGAAATCCCCTTTGGCAAAACTGTAACCCTACCACGGTGGCATGATATTGCTCCATCAGCTTTTCACTTGCAGCTCCAATGAGATAAAGCCAAACAGTTCTAGAGCGATGGTTCTCTACCTTCCTAACACTGCCACCCTTTAATATGGGTCCCTCATGTTGTCGTGATCCCGCTACCCCCTCACACACACCATAAAATTATTTCATTGGTACTTCATAACTGTAAATTTTCTACTGTCATAAATAATACTTTAAATATCTGATATCTGATAAGCAAGCCCTGCAGGGTCAGGACCCACAGGTTGAGAACCACTGGTCTAGAATAGCTGAAGATAGTCATAGTCACTGAAGTTCATCTATCAGGAGTTACATTTGATATCTTCTCCTATATAAAGTCCTGAGAGCTTCTAAGTACATAGAACCTCTATCACAGCCAGTCTCTTCACCATATCCTCTGAGCTGATCATAAGGATGACGGGAAAGCAAATACCATACAGTGTACTTAACTCTACCATAGGCACTATTCCAAGTCTACATACCTGAACTCTTTAATAGCATAGCAGCCTTGCAGAATGGAGACAGTTAATGCTCACTATCTGTATAAGACAGAACCGCAGAGGCAGCATGTCATTTGTCTGGGATCACACAGCATCCAGATGGTAGAGTTGGGATGTTAATACAGGTAGCCAGGCTCCCTACACTTTCTATGCTCACACTACCCAAACATGTGCCTATCTGAACCATGGGTCACTGATCTTTAAGTTCTCAGTTCCCGGAGACTTAAACAAAAAGGTGATTTCTTTAGACTGTTTCCCCTCCCCCCCTCCCCCTGAGTGGAACCAAGTGGCTTGGAACTAAACTTGATGCTGTGATCTGCCCTGATCACCAGGGTTGTTTTGTTTGTTTGTTTGTTTGTTTGTTTGTTTGTTTGTTTTTTGTTTTGTCATTCACACACACAAATGACTACTTAGAATCTTTGAGAAGACCATTGACCTAAGTGTCACCTATGGGATTAGGGCCCCTGAGGTCACATCCTGTCTTTTGCAAGCTGGATGTGTTATTTTATTTCCTCATGGATTGGCTTCCTTGCCTACAAAATAGGAATAAAAAAACCTATACCATGAATCAATCTATGCTAAATGCTTAACTCAGTGCAGGGCACATTGGAGAGCTCTCAGTTTATGTGCACAAGTCTCTAGCTATGAACAGGCACTAGCAACCAAAAGTCATCCTTTGGGTGAGAAGGCAGTACACATTTTAGAAAAGGCAGATGTGGACACAGGGAATCTATTCAGCCCAGGAACAACACAGCCTTAAAATTGTATCATCATCCGTAGCTACACATGACATTATTCTGCTTCATTTTGCAGGAACATAGGGGTATCATGGAATCTGTCAGAATCACCTGAGGATGTCAGACAGTTATCTTACAAGCGAGAAGAAGCTATGCCTATATGGGAAGAGAAGGTTTGAGGTGCTGTGACAAGATGACTGGCCTAATTGTTTCCATAAAGAATAAGGCAGATTTTAACACATAGTCAGTCATGTCCAGTTGGTCTGGGTAGTGGTGGCACAATTTTAACAACTATTCAATTTGAGAGTGGGAAAACTCTGTGTTCCTCATACCTGTTTCTACTTAGCCAGCTTTCCTTTCTGAAACCCTAAGCCAGTGGTTGTCAACCTTTCTAATGCTGTGACCCATTAATACAGATCCTCATGTTGTCATGACCCCCAACCATAAAATTATTTTTGTTGCTACTTTGTAACTGTAATTTCATTACTCTTATAAATAGTAATGTACATATTTTTTTGGAGTTAGGGGTTTGTCAAAGGCATTGCAGTCCACACACTGAGAATCATGGCTCCAAGAGCTGAGACTTCTTTGAGACCACATGGATGTCTTGAGAAAGGTTGCCCCGGAACCTCAAATAAAAGTGTACATTCCAAAAGAGCAATACAAGTCTAAGGAGAAAATGATAGATTTGGTGCCCATTTCCATGACAGTGTACAGTTAATGAAACACAAAGAAAATGGAATGAACTAAAACTTCTTTTGCTTTGGTCTTAAAGTGGACATCACCACCAGAGAGCATAAAAAGCTCCGAGACACAGCAGGAGACCCAAAGAGAAGCTATTTTGGGTCACTCCCCCAGGATGCGCCTAAGTGCCTATGGGGATTGCTTGCTGTCAGATGAGACAACCAATTCCTGGTCCCCAAGAACCTGATGGTGAGAGGCCCCATGCTTAATTTTGTCTGCCTCAGAGGCCAGAAGTTCTTTGATATACCTGGGAGAAAGGAAACCTTGATGTACAAAGCAGCATCTTGGTCCAGAATTATGGTTTTGATGAACGGATGTGTGGACAGCCTCATTTGAGATGAGGATAGAAAAACAGATAGGAAAACAAAGGTCATCCAGTCTCCATTTTTGATTCTACATGCATCTATGCACAAATTCCTCCAACATCCAGGCTTCTCTTTAGATAAAAGGGACCAAACACCTCATGCTCTAGGAAACTCTCATTGTGAAATGAGTTCTTGGTAATACTTAGCCTCTCATTTTCTAGATGATGATGGTCTGTTTCCAAGGTAGCCAGCTGCCAATCAAGGGCAGTTCTAAAATTAGAACCCTTGGGAGGTCAGGAGTGGTTGAAGTCTTAGGAAAACATTACATCTCCTGATATCAATTCAGCACAAATGTCTTAACCTAGCAAGTGATGACAGCATGATCTACTGGGCACCATCAATAGGACAGAAGTAGGCAAGGGAAATGCTGTCTTGGGTCATGAGAGGAAACTGAGGAGCAGTTGAGCCTTCCATTCTAGACTCTTGTAAAGATGAGCCATCTGTACCAGGCAAAGTATATTGTTCTTTTCACTCTGAGATAAGATGAGCCAAGGCTCTAACTTTCTACCCCTGAGCATCACAGGGCCAGGCACAGCATTGCCTTTATTATTATCCTTAGAAAACACTGGCATGGGTGGCTGCTACTGAGGCCCACTCATGAATCTTCTCATCCTGGGCCTTCTCTCCCTACCCCAGCTTGGTGAGACCATTAAATGTGCTTTTTCAGACTATCTTATCAAAGTGTATCATTCTTACTTTCTTTTTCTTTTGTTCCCCTTTATTACCACACACTTAGGATCCATGAAAATATATTTACAAACTTCAACCTGTCTTTTGTTTTAAAGATTCTATTTATTTCATACCATATACAATTTCAGAATAATTTCTATAAACACATAAACACAATGAAAATTTTGTGTGTGTATGTCTCTATTGATTTGGATGTACATGTGTGTGTGTGTGTGTGTGTGTGTGTGTGTGTGTGTGTGTGTGTGTGTGTAAACCCAAAGACATCTTGTGTCATTCCTCAAGTACCACCCACCAAGTCTCTCACTGGCCTTGAACTCATGAAGTAGATTCATTTGGTTAGCTAGTGAGCACTGGGGCTCCTCCTGTCCTGTCGTCTGCCTCCGCCAGTGTCACTATATCCTGCTCCTTTTGTCCTAACATGTGTCCTACAGATGGCAAAAAGGTCCTCATGCTTGCAAAGCAATGACTTTAGTGATTGAACTATCTCCCAGCCCACAAAAAGTGTAAAAAAAATAAAATAAAATAATAATTAAAAAACAAGAGAAGGAGTTGGAGAAACTCCCCTGATTCACCTATAGCCCTCCTCCTGGCCACTCCATGAACCTGTTGTCATTTTTTATTATTCATTATTTGTGATTCCACACACAAATTCAACCCAGGTGATTTGGCTCTTAACAAAATGAATGTGAATTAATTCTGATCATACATTTTAATGAGACAACACTTCAGAAGCCCTCAGATGTTCCAGATGCAAAAGTCTCCTCTTTTGGTACTGACACCGGAATTTCTTTTCTTAAGAAATCTTGCTTGTTTAGGCTCTGCTATTTTTTTCCATTATGAGACCTTCTGCACAAGAGCAAGGTCAGAGGAGAGGAAGGGGGGACTAGGCCCTCAAGGTCAGAGGAGAAGAAGGGGGGACTGGGCCCTCAAGTGGCCCACATCCTCACTCCAAAGTCACTGCACACACCTCTCCTTCCCTTTTGTCCTTAAGTTTTAACAAGTCTTATGGTGTGACATCGAGCTTGATCTTGTCATTATGCTTGACTGCTCAGAAGGATGACAGAATTCCTTTCAATATTTCTCTCTCTCTCTCTCTCTCTCTCTCTCTCTCTCTCTCTCTCTCTCTCTCTCCCCCATCTCTTCCTCACCCTCTCTCTAATTTAAGGATTAAATGATAAAGTCATACTTAAAGGTTGCTGATTTCTGGGTCCACTCATTCCATTCTGTCAAGACTGACATCATGTTAAAATTTTACTCCTCTCCTCTCCTCCAGTTCTATTTCCACTGCACTTGACATGTCAGGTGTAATTATAAGTGCTTAATAAATACAGAAGACATTTCGGTTTTAGTATTCCTGAGCAGAGCCACACAGTGTTGCTTTGTTAGTAGCTTTCCACTGGCTGGCAATTTGCATGTGGAATCAAAAGTCCCTCATGAAAAAGTTGAAGTCAGCCCAGTGTTTTGGTCTCTCTAGCTGTGTGTGGCTTCCCGGGAACTGTTTGTTCCTTACACATAATTAATAGCCCACGCTCGGCTTCCTCAGAGATGTCCCTAACCTTCTCATGCCACCATGCAGACGAGCGAGCATGTTCAAAGCAATGGCTTTGTTATGTCACTTGTTAATATCAGGATAGCTTGTTTAAAAACTGGTTCTGATTAGACTGAGAAACTGATCCAGAAGGCTGTGTTCAAAGTTATCTCTTATTTCATACTCTCAAAGAGTGGGCACCTTCTGTTCTGTTCATCAGACAAAGGCAGAAAATAATCTATTTTGTATCCAAGGTAAATGGAGAACTCCTGTCCCTATATTTCCTTTCAAAGCTTATTCTCATACATGGAAAAAAATTACAAAGGGTCCTGCCATGTAAGGTCTTGTTTCAACTCAGAATAAATAAAACCTCCTCCATAAAATGATGCAATGCAATGGGCGGGGTCTCTCCCAAGGTGGGTGTACTGTAAAGGGATACCAAGGACATTATTGGACACTGATGATGAAGATTATGACAAGGAGGTACCTGGACCTCTGATTTGTTGGTTGATATTACCTACTCTGAGAGGCTCAGGATCGAGAGCTATCAGGCTAGTCCTCATATGAAGAGACTCAGGGCTGGCTGAAACACCCAGCATCAATTCTGCAAGACTAGATTCTGACATGTCTGTGGTTTGATGAGGAAAGATTTTGACTTGTGTGGATAGAATTTTGTTTCTCTGCCATGTATTGTTATTTGGCTTTGAGCAACATACAGTTCCTGGGGCCGACTTGCTGAGATGCTGGGACTAATATCTCATGGGTCTTATACCATATCAGATTATGTATGTGACACAGAAAACATTCACTCATGATACGGTATCATAGTGATGGTCACTCAACATAGTAATTTAATTCAGTAAGGACTTAAGGCTAATGAGCAAGTAAGCCAGAATGATTGACATTATCCAGAAGTATAGGGGGAAGTCCCTATATGATTTACCTTCATTCAGCACTATATAGAGGGCATTTAAAAAAACCAGAAGTACTATTGTAAGACGTTAAATCATATGCACAGATTACATATATAGGTGACTGATTCTCAAGCAATGACGAGGCAGTAAAATCCTTGAAACTGTATATCAAAAGACGCAGATGAACGCCTCCTAGTAATTAGGAGGTATTTCATTGTCTTATGGCACCTAAGGGTCATAATTATGATTATCAGAGGCTAATTTACAAGAGAAATGGATGGAACGCCAGTGACTCTATGATAAAAGTGAGAATAAATTTTTGGAATTAATCCATACCATCCATTTTTAATGCTGTTGCATGTCTCCATAAAAAAAAGTAGCACGACCTCAATAATTTTCAGCTATCTGACCTCAAGATTTTAATGATTTGAATTATCTCTGAGGAGAAACTTACTGCAGTGTGCGAATTTCCTCATATCACCCAAGCAGGATGGCCAAACGCCGTGCCTTCCGGGAGGTGTGCCTGGCTGGTTTTCTCCTGTGTCTGTGATCTGAGGTACCAGGTTTAGAAAGAGCAGCAGGAAGTAACTGCAGGGCTGGGACACACAGAGGAACTAATAAGGTCTGTGCTGGCAGATTGACAGACTGTCAAAGGATGAAATGAATTAACAGGCGAAGAGGACTTTGTAAGTTATGTGGCCCTAGACACATGTACGGTGTTATTGTAGCTAATGATAACCTTAGTCATTTACAATGGGTAAGTTATATATATATATAGCTGGAATGAGAAGAGTTCTTTTTCAAAGCGTGACACATTTTTCCCTTTGTCACCAAATTCTTGCTCTCTCAGCTTTATCTCTCAGCCAGCATGAGTGACACATTAGTCTACCTCTGTTTCCATCTGTTTCTGTCATAGTTTGACAGAGTTGGAATAGATAGGAAGATCTTGCAGAGAAAAAGGTTGCAAGAAAATTCAGAAAGTGTAAAAATAGCTCTCTCTGAAGAAGGGAGCTTAAAGATGTCTGCACGCGAGAGGCAAGGTCTTCTTTGTTTATGTGGCTGGAAGCATGTTGAGATCATTATAAAAATGGTAGAATATTCTGGAAGCTCAGCATCTACACACAATCTCCACTTGGATGCTGTGGTCACAACAGGTACAGTCAAAATGATCTCCATTTGTGAGCTCAGCTATTTGAATTGTCCCTTGTATATGCGTATGGTCATGAATGTGTGGTTGTATAGTTATTAAACCTATGTAATTATACAGAAACACATACCATCATAAGAAGAGAAGGTGCACACAGGGACATGTTGTACAACTCTACAATATCATCAACAGTCATTTTTGAATAATACAAAAGTAAAATTAGCTTAATACAAGCAAATAGTCATTTCCCTACCATAGGAAAGAGGATTTTAAAAAAAACCTCTTTAATTAACTAAAATAAACTCATTTAGAATATTGTTATAGGCGCAGTGCATGCAGTCCACAATGCCCAATCAGAGAAGGTGTAAAGCGTATAGTGGTGATGTAAAGGCGGCATCTGTAAGCAGGGTAGAGGCATTTAGAGAGCTCTGCTGGTGTGGAATGATTGCATTGCAAAGGCTTGGTGGGAATGCAAATCATAGAACATTAAATATAACATAGTCTCAGTTACATTTTACCTACAAACGAACAAGTATACAAGTGGAGAAGTGTAACGTGCTTAAAAATCAAAATGTTTAAGCTAAGCCTCGTGACACAAGCTTGCAATCCCAGCACTTGAGGAGCAGTGCCAGAAGGATCAGGAGTTCAAGATCATCCCAGGCTAGATAATGAGCTTGAGGCTAGCCTGGGCTACATGAGAGTCTAAAGGAAAAACTAATCAATTTGTTCACTGCTGTTCTATCCAATAACAGAAGCAGAAGTGAGAAGGGGTATGTATGCAGGAAGTAGAGGCGGGAAGCTCCTTTGTACACTTTAAATTTCACTGTGGATATTATTAGCTTTATAATTAATTTCTGATGTAACACAAGAATTAGAGGCTATAGCAATTGTACTAAGAGAACACTGAGTGTAACCTGAGTCTCCTGCAATCAGGCTTACAATTGTCCCTGCCAGTCACACAGCTCTGCCAGGTAAATATTTGTGCCTGATGGGGATGGAAGTAGCACCTTCTTTGGCCCATGGCCATTGACCCGTCACAGGACCTTCCAAAGCTCCATCCGGAACATGACGTCCAGGGAGTAACAGGAAAGTAACAGTAAATCCACCTTGCTCTGAACTCATGTTCACAGCAAATGGGATTTTTCCTTTTGTCTTAAAACTGGGTAGGTTAAAATACTAAGATAAAAAAGCATGACTTTCCTTTTTAACCCACCGTTTAAAAAATGAAATACAAGAAAAGAAAAATCTTAAAAACTATCAATCTTTCCTACACCTTAAAGGATTCAAGTGTTTATTTTGAATATATCTTAAAGTTTTATTCCTCAAGGTGGAATAAACACCCATCTTGACTTTTATGACTTTAAAATCCAAATCTAAACAAAAGAGGAACTATGAGCTAGATGAGGAACTAGTAGAAGCAATGAGGTAAATGAGGAACTGGCAAACAGCAACCAGGAAGCCAGATACAAGATGCTGTCTGTCTGTGTAAATAAAGTTTTATTGAAACACAGTGGTATTCATGTGTTTAAGTGTCTTCTCTGCTTGCTTTAGAGCCACAGCAGAAAAGATGAGTCTTCACTGAAGAAAACATGTTTTCCATGACAGCTAAATGACTCACCAATTGTTCAGATTATAATATGTTAACAAAACATTGATGCTGTGGCTGCAAAAATGAATCGTTCCTGTGTCTCTAATTTCTATTTTGGTCTGCTTTTTGAAGGACTCCTGTTTTGAAAGAGACTTTTAATTGTGAGTTCCTGAGGCATGGGTATGTGTTTGTTTCCTTGGGTACACAGAGAAACAGAAAGCAACAATGAACACATTACACTATAAAAACCTGAGTAGGGAGAAGGGATGTTTAAATCTGAATTTTCCCACTTCATCTACATGACTGTTGATCTTAGACCAGTCTTGGGTCTGAAGAACTGCAATCCTAATGGGTGCTGTTGAATGTGTTTGCAAGTGTTTCTGGCACTGAGGCTACTTTCTCAATTCCTGAAAGCCCTAGTTTTATCCTGAAAAGAACCTGGCCAAAATAATAATAATAATTGCTTAAGCTAATTTTTTTTAAAAACATTTGCGTGGATGGAGCATGCAAGCTACTGCCAAAGATGCTCTGACTTCATTCTGCCTGGCAAGTTGGCTGGACTTGTTTGGCATTTCATTAACAAAAAAATAATCCTCACTTCTCTTCCTGAGAAAATAGCATGTGTAATATTTTAAGGACAGCAACGCTCAGTGTGCTACTTTTCAATGTTAAAAAAAATATGTATTTCTGAAGTGTGGATGAATAAAGCTTTAAAAAGCCTTTTTCTGGCATTGTAACTGGCTACCTTGGGAAGTGCCTATGTATGTGCCTGAATAAAAGTGCTCAGAAAACACCTTTAAGTGTTTCAAAATCACAGAGAAGCAATGCTGTCATGGGGTCAGATCTGGAATCCAGAAAATAGCTTCCTGTGACACTTTAATTATGAGCCTCTGTGCAAGCCAAAAACCTAGTATTTTTGGCATCTCTGAGAATAAGATATTGGTAACATGTAGTGTGTGTGCTTGGAAAGAAGGTAAAATAAAGATAATTGTACCATCTGACTCAGTTACTATTCCTTGTGGGGATAAAAAGGGGAAGATGAAAGGTAAATACACATGTACACGCGCATTCTAAAGTGGCTCACTTATCAGTAGTGGAATGAGCAAACATTTTACCAGTTCTGGGCTAAGTTCTTTTTTAAGGAAGTCTTAATTTTAATGAAAGGAAGTACGTTTCTCACAGCTACAGACACAAGCTGAAAAGTCAGATAACTAAAGGACAGCCTGGCTTAGGTATAGTGTATTGATAAGGCTTAGCACAGCTGGGAATAGCAAGAAGACAAGACACAAAGGAGACACCCTCAAGGATGTGACCACAGTATCAACTAAAAGAGGGCTGGGGACAGGGCAGGAAAGAAGGGTGAACAGGGATTTTTGGAGTACCATAGAGAACAAATGAACACAAATGGTGTTCTTATGTACAAGGCTGCACTGTTGCATATTGGTAGAGGTGAAAATTTGAAATAAGGCCAGAGTGGTCAGAAGGGGTAAAAACTAGAAAGAGGCAGGAAGTGGTAGATCTCAGGTAGAACGTAGGCTGAGGCTATTTTGTTCTGTATTTGGCAGGGAGGGGAAATACTGGAAGCCTTTGGACTTGCCACAGCCAATCTGCTGTAGGTTCTGTATTGGATGGATTTGACACTAATGGATCAGACACTTAAATGGTTTAGATGTCCCAGCAGGAGACAAACCCCAAGAGGCAATAGTTCTGTACTACAGACGGTGATGATAATGAATGACCATTATAAAGGGAATCAGGAATATTTAGGACAGAAAATTAACTAGTTCTAGCCCTTGGCCTGATATGCAAACCAACAAAGATAGGGAAAGGAGGGTAAAAATAACTGGTGTATCTCTACTTCTGATGTGTAAGTAGACGATGATGTCACAAAACCCAACAGAGAAAATAGAATGAGAAACCGAGGCAGGGGGACAATGATGAGTTAGTTTGTACATAATTGGGTTGGAGGTTCCTGATGCACAGGGCAAGCTGTTGGGAACATAACTCTAAATATCATGTGAGGAACTTGAGTCCCGCAATTTTAAAAGTCTTATGAATCACGTCAGAGGATGACAGCACAGGGCAGCAACGTGCATGGTATGAAGGACAATAAACAGAGGACGGACTTGGAGAAAGAGAGGTAGTCAAGTCCATGACAGAGAACGATAAGGAAGACACCCTCTGGATGATCTATACCATGAAAGTCTTCGAAGTGGGAACTTTCAGGAGAGAATGGATTATCAGGACTGAGCACATGGGAATAGCTAGGAGGAAACCCAAGAGTCCAGTAAGAATTTGCAACCCAGAAACTATTAGTTCAGTGATGCCTTAAGATTAGGCAGGCACCAGATGCTAAAACATGTAAAAGCGAAACAATGGTAAACCTCAAGTCCATGGACATCAAGGTTACATGTTTAGTTAAGATGGAGAGATCAGAACGAATATGGGAGGGACCACCACAATGGGAGGACATTCAGGACAGGAGAAACACAGTACTTGAACCATGAGAATCTGTGCTACAGTCCAACCTAGACCTCAGCTCCCTCTCAGGAACCTCGGCTTCCCCAGGGAGCCTTCTCTTCTCCCCTTTCCCTCTTCCCTTTGTTCTATCTGTTTCCCATGACATTCATATCAGAGATGATTTCCAGGCAAGTTGTCCTAGTCCTGATGTTCATATTCAGCCTCTTCAGCAAGCAAAACCCCAAAATAACCTCAGATTCAGAACTTATTATTACATCTCCTTACAAAATGAGCAAAAGGGGGAATATGTCTCTTACATAATTTTTTTTTTTTAGGATACATTTCCTTTCTTTCATTCCCACTTAACCACTGTCCACCAATTCTCTGAGCACTTATACTTCATAATAATTCTTTTACAATATGCGTACCAGTACATTATGGGACATCCAACAGGAGACCTGATTTATTGATAATAGTGATTATAGTCACCCACCGTTTCCTATAGTTTTTACTTTCCTATACTAGAATGGAGAGTACATCAGAGTTAAAGAGACTTATCTTGGTATAAATACAGTTTTAAGTTTGCTTGGTTTTGTTGCCACTTAGCCATGGGACCATCTCCAAATTTAATCATCATTAGAGCTTTCTTATTTTACTAGAGATTCCCTCTTCCAGGATGTATAGGTAAGAGAAATAGATAAAAAACAGCCTAGCCATGTATTATAAGATTTAGGAAATTAAATATAAACCTGTTTCATGGCTGGGGAGCAAATATTGAGTAATCCAAGGGTTTTACAATCATGGCATATGTCTTAGAAAAGAAATACTTATTGGTAATAATTGGAAAAGATATCTCCACACACCAGCTTTTCCCTCTCAAATGAAAAGTGCGTTTGAATCTCACAACATTTGTCTTCCCTTTTAAACTCTCCTACCAAGAGTTTGGTGACAAATCAAAGCAGGATTGTTATAGCCTCAGTACACTGGCCAGCGACTCCAAAAGCAACATCAGAGTGACAGTTTCTGGAGACAAACGATTCGTTTCTGCTTCTGCTCTATTCACTAGAACATAACCACAGTGCAGATTCGGTCTGAGATTTGGTAATACAAAATCTATGTGCTCAGTTACCACACAGACTGCGGCTTCCTCCTGTAGAGTCATCACAAACAATTGTGAACAACATGGCCTCAAAAGACTCTAGAATGGGGGAGCCAGGCAATTAAAACCTACTTTTAGTTATATGTAAATCTAAGCAACATGTACTGGTGATCTTGGAGATAAAATGGGATAAATTAAATTGCAAGGAATTATCCTCATGCTCTTTCTTCTCTCTTCCACAGACCAACAGATGGAATCGTAACAGTAAATATGGTTGGTCCTTTTTCTAGACTATTCTGGAAGATGCATAGCCTCAGCCAGCCTTGCTCTCTAGAGCATTCTAGAAGGTGGCATAGCCTCAGCCAGTCAAGCAATGTTTAATTCCTTCCCACCCTTATCTGGTTTGATCCTTGTTTCTACAGTGTTGAATTCTGTCAGTGTTTTGTGTGATTTGTGATTTTATCTTTTCCAACTGATGAATTTAGTTCTGTTTAGCTTATAATAGATCTATAGTCTTAGTCTAAGACTTACTGATCACTCATCTAGCTGGATTCTTTGGCCTTTTTAAAAAATTTATTTATTTATTTTTTTAAATCTAGTCCTCCAATTTCTAATAGTTAAAAAATTCCTTTGCATTCTTAAGGCTCCCAGTTTTCACAAACATCCCTGTCGCCTGTATTCCATAGAACTGGCAGTGCTATCCCCCATGACCTCTTCTGACTACTTCTTTTAGTGTCTACAGCGATACTTCATATACTTGGCTCTCCTGATTTCCCAGTGATGTGGACACCCCACTGTGACAGATTTTTCTTACCTCTTTCCCCTGCCATATCTATGTCATGCCTACATCACCCAATCACTCTGCTCTCGCTTCGCTACACTTTGCCAGTATACAACCCAAGTGTACAATGCTACCTTCAGCTTATTCGGCCTCCTCCCTGCCTCTGTCAGCCAGGACTATATCTGGTCTTTGATAGAAAAGCCAATCCTACTGGAAATATCTGGAACACAAACACCCTCAGTGGTAGTTTCCTGCATTCATGCCACATTTTACTCTGTCCCCCACGCTAATACTTAAATTGCTTCTAGTATATAAATGCCCCATGCTTTTGTACTATTTTCTCTCTACAAACTAATTATATCTGTATCTCCTCCTTTCAAACTCAGGTACAGAAATTATAGCTATTTGTAAACCTTTCTGGATATTTAAAATATGTTTTTATTAACACTTATAGAAAACCTAACAGTGACAATGAAGTTGAAGAATTATGTGAATTGGCCTGTCTTATGATGAAGGACATCACTGAATAAATCCATACTCGTAGCCACATAGCTTGGCTCTATGTGGCCCCATGGGCCATAAAAGCACTAAGACTCTTTCTTACCTTGTTCTCTGTCCTGTGGAGCTAATCCAACCATAGACTTGCTTTTGAAGTCAACTGGAACATCATGCATGGGTGAGCTCTGGAGAGCACACAAAGGCAAGAGAAGAAAACTGCCATGTTATTCTTAACTAAAGAGACGGTGCTATTTCTGAGTTTCTATACACTCTTGGGCATCCCACAGACTTCAAGAGCCTGCAGATGAAGTAGGAGAAGCCAGAGATTTAAAAAAAAAAAAAAAGAAAGTCCTGAAAATGGACAGCAGATAAAGCCACAGGAGAATGAAAGTTTTAAATTTTAGGCAAATCTTTATGTTTCTTTTTTTTTCTTTATCAAGCCATAAGAATCACAGATAGAGAATTCTTTAAAGCTGTAAAGACAGTCCCGGGCAATGTCAGGCCCTTTTGCAAATGGCATGCACTCCTCATCTTAGGTATAAAAAACTGCCGTGCAGACTCCCAATCATTCCGAGCAGTGGACATTTATCTAGAGTCTTTACTGAGGAGTGAAACCCATCAAGTTAAGAGCTCCATCAGCATCTTCACAAAGAAAGGCATGAAGCAGCTCTCATATCATGTAGCCCTCCACAGCCACTTAAAGTATACTCTCAGATAGCATCGGCGTGCCATGTGCCCACGTGGGTGAAATATGCATGCCAGCCTTATAATACGGTGTTAACACTGCATCATAGTGGTAATCCTATATGCAAGGGCTGTTGGTGAAATTGATTTACATACGGACCTTTCGACCTCATGTGTCTTTTTTGAAAGTAACATTCACTGAAAAAAAAAAAAAAAAACCAACAATAATAACAAGCAGTTATCTGGTGATGTTTTTCTTTGCCACTCACAAAGTAGTTACTTACAGTTATTTACCCCCTGTTGTATTTAGCTATGGTACCTGATGTGGAGAAAATGGACAGAAAGATGCTAACAAAGTCAGTAGTATAAGCTTTTTTTTTTTTTTTTTTTTTTTGGTTTTTCGAGACAGAGTTTCTCTGTGTAGCCCTGGCTGTCCTGGAACTCACTCTGTAGACCAGGCTGGCCTCGAACTCAGAAATCCACCTGCCTCTGCCTCCCAAGTGCTGGGATTAAAGGCGTTCGCCACCACTGCCCAGCAGTATAAGCTTTATTGTCAGAAGAAAATGCTTCTCGATGCTGAGTCACGGTCCAAGGTAACAGTAGGTCTGGAAGGCCAATCTGATCTTGTCTGATTTAGAGCCTCTAGCCATCAGCTGACCATCAAGCTTACTGATTCTCTTTGAGTCTCAGGATGAACCAGAAAAGGAGACATGAACTGGGCAGATCCCCAACCATCATCACAGAAGGACAGAGGCCTTCTATCAAGCCTCTCTTTAAAATGTGTGCTCAAGTTTAGGGTATCAGACCTTTAAAAAACATCGAATACTCTCAACCAGATACTGAACTCCAATTTTTTTTTTTTTTAAATGGCAGAAACCACCCTCAGTGCTTTCATGTTCAGAGAAAATGAGCGTGCCTATGAGAATCAGAAATGCATTGATTACTGACAAGAAATGAATTCACTAGCGGGCCAAGAAAATTGCTCTGTGCTCTTGGACATTGATGCAACACTTTAACCCGATTGCTTATTTAAATATTTCAGGATGAAACCTGGAAAATTGTATTTACCATTAAGAAGACCATTATTCAAAATAAGTCAGCTACATTATTGGGCTAAAGATCTTGATGATGATAAGTATCTTATGTCAAAGTTAAATTATTACGAAGAAGCACATTGTAGGCCCACCATAGTGGTTTACCACCTCCTGAGAGTGGGCAGTTTGAGGATTCCTACTCTAAAATGTATTTACTTCAAGGTATAGCACTAAAATTATATATGAACAAGAAACTGAGCACCACAATCTAGTTAGGCAAAGTAAAAAAAGAAAACAGTTGACTCTGTAATTGAATACTTGACCCTTTACTTCAAATATTGTTTTCCACGCTCCTGATTTACAAATTTAAGCACCTATTGTTTTCTCCTGTGTGTATACTTGGGTGTGCTCAAGTTTTGCCAGCTATAATGTTTGTTTCAAACACTATGAGCCTACAGTATATGTGTAGCAAAGATCAGACACAATTCCTCTTGTCACTAATGTTTATGTCCTATATCAACCTCTGGGAAATGGAGATGGGAAGAAAGAATCCCATCGGAGGGTGCCTCAGCTATACCTTTCTTATTGTATAATGTTCCAAAGTACGTTCTGCAGACAACTATCAAAATGAAATATAACTCAAAGCAGATGTGAGTGAGTGAACATCTTTTTGTAGGAGGCCCAAAGGCAACCCTAGATATAAGCAGAAGGTGTGTCATGTCTCTGTTTTAAGTATCTGTTTAGACAGGTGGCTGGTGCACTTTGTCACCTAAAGATACAGAGAATCTACAGCTGTCATGTCCTAGAGGATGCTGCAACCTGTATTCTCACAAAACTTCCTTCTAACTCTTTTGAAGGAACAGACACTTTGTCTCTCCCTCCACCCTGAATAAAATGATATTTGCCTTCATCTCCTTAAAGAACAACATATGTTATCCATAGGAGATAAGTCACAAGAATGGGTGTATTATTTTCCATCCAGTTCTTCCCCTACCTGAGCAGTAAAGGGAATAAATAATACAGCTTTTCTCTCAAAATTTATTTTAAAAAAGAGAAGAATAAGTCATTTCTGGGTTTTTTCTTTACAATGCAGGGAAGCAAGGCCATACCTTTAATTTTTTAATGAAATTTTGAAATATTGTAGCTGACTAATTTTGATTTTCTGGGAAATGATGATTCACATCCATATAAAGTCATTTTTTGACATCCTAAAATTTTATATTTAAAACTAAGAGCCCAAGATTAGCTCATAATTATAGTAGTGTTTTTACCTAAATGGGGGTGAAATGGCATAATATTTCTGCTGGAAGATGAAAGCATCTATCTATAGAGTATCATACATCTAGAGGTTATAAAAACAGCCTCATAAGTTTCTCATCACAGTGTATGAGCCTGTCTTCTTAAGATGGAAAAGAAATTGAAGTATTTCAAATGGTAGACACGTAAACAAGATCAAGAGGTATTCGAACATTTCAATGTACATTTATGTCCAAATTTCTGAAGAATACCTTGAAGTATAATTGTAGTAATAGTCAACTTTACTAACTCCTCAATCTTCAACACTCTGTATGTGTGCATACACACACACACACACACACACACTTACTCACTTTCATTATGACACTCCGATGAAGCATGCAACAGTTTAAATAATTAACCAGCTTACATAATTAATCTTCGAAAGTTCTGATGAGACAGACATCTTGTGGTTTTGCTGGAAGAAACAAATCAACTAACAATCCTCAAGTCCGTTTTCAAGAATCAGCCTTCCTTCTGAATGTTTGTGTGGCCTCACAGATAATCTGAGCCAACCTTCTACACCTAAAAGCTCCATTTAATTGTTAATATTGCTTTGCGCCTGTGATGACAAAGCTTTTCCCTTCCTAGTACTAAAGTATGATTGCTAGAGAGTAATTTCATTATATTAACCAATTAGTTCTTTAAGGTTCCTTTTTTTCTCTCCGGTTATTACAGTTGATGAAGGGAAGATCACATTTCCTCCTTATATAAAATCCTTCACGTAGTCTTAGCAACACCACTTAGATAACATAAGGAAGGGAGGAGAAAATCCAGAAAAACGAGTGAGTGAAGGAGTAGCTCCCTTTTCCAAGTTTATGTTAACAATCATATTTATTGAAGCAAAGAGATAGCACTTGAGTAAGCAAGGCCATACATGACACTGACTTTCTCCTTATTTGAAATGTAAATATTAAGTTCACTAAACCCTAGAGCCATATTCAAGTTTTAGAACTCCTTTGCCATTTTTCTTATTGTATTTGGCCAACAAAAATGTAAAAGCACCAAAGAGGCTGGGTTTAAGACATTCCTAAGCGATACAGATGCACCAGGTAGCTGGGTGAGCTCAAGCGGGTGGGATGTCACTGCATGGAATTATGGGTTGACAATGAGAACTTCCAAATGGGTTCAAACTGTTTTTCTTTGAAAACACTGGACTTAAAAAAAATTCTTTAAATGATAGCTCCTTCACCCAAATAGTTTTCATTCCATAGCATTAGCTACTTGTGAGACATCACCACAGCACTGAATGAGAGTCACCACGCACCTCTGTGTCCACAAGTCTGTGTGCACCTTGCGGATAACCGCCTTGCTGCTTGAAAGTTTCGCCATTCTGCAGTTATCTTTTAGATTAAAATTAAAAGCTGGTCACGTGAAACTAGTTTTGCCAATGTCACCACATGGAATTTCTTTAAAAAATCAACAGCATCATCTTTCAACACACCTAAAAACAGAATGGTATTCGTGCGTCACTTACAGCTATTTTTCATTTTATTTTGGGGTTTTTTTTTTTTTTTTTCATCTTAATTCCTCATCATCGGCTAACAAAGTAAAGGTTGCAGGAGGTTTTTTTTTTTTTTTTTGTAATCTTTTGATAAAAGTTAGCTATAAATAGCCTATTTCTAAAGTATCTTCCTTGTACTTGTAGATACCAATTAATACGCAATGTCACCAAAACTGTGTATTTTGAATTCAAGACAGATGATCAAAAATTCAGAGTGGGTCAGGGACCTCAACCAAACTTAACTCATTGGGAGTGCACTGGGAAAACTGGCTAATTGAATATTTATTATCAACTGCATGTGGCCTGCCCTTAGGAGCTAACTGTTGTCTGACACCCATTACTCTCCACTGTACACCAAGGTGGCAGCCGGATATCAACAATTACACACTGTAAGTGCCAGGCAGGGTTCATTCCTAAAATTAATGTTAAAACTAAAGAACTATAGTACATTGAGGTCAAAAGAACTCCAAATTCATAATTTGTCCTTTATCAGCAGCAGTATAGTGAATGAGCACATGATACCGAGCTGGGTTTTAGAACACCACTGGTCTGTTTAGCTGCTGCTGTTACAACTGCAGAAATCTCTCATATTTTAAAGGGAAGTCAGCTTAGAGACTTATGGCCAAAGTTTAACCATCCCCTATTTCAAAGAATAAGGAACCCCCAAAGCACAGAGCAGTTCCAAAGGCATGCTTCCCTAAAAGTCAAAAAGGGTACCTCACATAAATACATTATGCTTAAATTATACATATATACATAATTTTTCATATTTTATAATTATGTATATAACACATCACAAATATATATTTCTATCAAGTGATATATATCATATATACATATCAACTTTGCGGGAAAAAAAAATCCTAAATTCATAGCAATCCTGACTATCACAGGCAGTAGAATAGCCCCAAAGTAGATGAGTAGATAGTAGCTGCTTTTAAAAATTCCCACCCAATTTGTCCCTTAATAACTTGGAATGAGTCAGCACAAAAATCTAGCTGTAGGAACTTCTCTTCGGGCACCAAGGCTACATATTTTTAAAATACAGTGGAACAAAACTATAAATAAAAATAATCTCAAGAACTGGCTGTTAAAAGAGATTTGCATCGTGCCCTTGAAGATTAAATTTACTTTGGTTGAAAGTAAAAATCTACCAGGAAAAATTAACTAGCAAAATTTTGTATTGATTAAAGGGGTGGCTCTTGGTTGAGGGTGGGGGTGGGGAGTAGCTTTTATAATAATGAACTATGCTGCAGATAATAGAGAAATAGTCATATACAGAGTTAAATCATGAAACCAGCAGCATGGGTTTTGTGTCATGGGCACTGCAGTGCCTATGAGAAGTGCATCAGCAGGTCACCCTGTCATTTTCTCTTAGAAACAACAGATGCCATTCTGTACCAGACATAGAAATGTTGCTTTAAGATGGTAGCTAATCCCAAGAAGAAACAAAACACAGTTAGAAACTTTTGTATTGTACATATCTGTACATTCCTTAATGCCATCACTAACCGTGATATAAACTTTTGAACGTCTTTAAACATGTTGAGTTCTGAATTTAAGATTCCTTCTTCCTGCTAAATCTCCCAGCTGTGATCAGCATCTCCTTCCTCTTTCACCCTCCCAGCCTGGGCAGAGTATGTGCTAATTGTTCAGCCGTCTAGGCACTGTGCTAGGTAACAGGGCATGTAGCCTACATTTTTACTTTCTTCCTTTATTTTACTGCTGTTTTCTTGAACTCTTGGCCAGCTTGTCAGCTGGGCACAGTCACAAACCCTGACACGGGAGATGAGAGGAGGCCCTTTCCAGTTTCCTTTCACCTTAGTTGTTGGAAATGTCAGGGGTCAAAGGATCACTGCAGATAAGCGAATTTGAAGGTTTTATTTCTACGATGTGCTTCGTGGGATCCAGGATATGTGTGTGTCTGTCTGTCTGTCTGTCTGTCTGTCTGTCTGTGTGTGTGTGTTCCCCCCAGGTACTAGAGAACAGGAGGAACTCTTGAAAGGACACAGGAAAATTGTTTTGGGTACAAGGATAATCAGAGAAAATGCAAGAGAAGCTGTACAGGGGCAAGGAGAAGACAGGCTTCTAGTGTAGACTTCCTGTTTAGAAAGCGGCAATGGTGCATTTGGAAAGAAGGACTGAAGCTACAGAGGAAGAGAGCTAAAAAGGGTTGACACTTTCTAATTGTGTTCTTTTGGCTCAAGGGATGCTGAGGAAGTTTCATCATAGTGTTACCGTGACTATGAGATGATTCACTCTATAGGCAGAGATTGGGGCAATTGAGTTCAGGAAATCTAAAGCCTGCTGCATCTACACCTTTATTTTGAGTGTCTTGAACCAGTCTAAGCTATCACAAGGGCTCCGAAATATTTGCTGAATGACTAGAAAAATTAATAGAACCTGAAGCACTTGAGCCCTAATTCCTCACTGCTGTTCTGTGACCTTGGGGGAGGTTCTTTAACTTCTCAAAGCCTCCTTCTCCTCATCTGAGAATGGGGATACCTTTCTTACAAAGTAATTAAGAAGATTAGAAAATGAAAGAAAGGGGCTTGGAACAAATAGGTGTTAACCATTAATAACAAGAAATAGAATGTCTTTAAATAGTAGATCATAATGTAAACTCTCAACATAGTGTAAGAAACATTGGAAGAGGGAAGGAAGAGGAATCTATTTAGTATGTGCTGTATCACAGATGTTGAAGAGAAGAGATGCATTTAGATAATATGCTTAAATATCAGTAAGATAACTACTTGAAGTACATGCTGACTGACATATCTAAGTATTCTTTTAAACGTGTGTGTGTGTGTGTGTGTGTGTGTGTGTGTGTGTCTGTATGTTTGTGTGTGTGTGTGGGTTTCTTTGTTTCTGTGTGTGTGTGTGTGTGTGTGTGATATTTTTAAGCCATTTTAGAACATCAGCAAGCGTAATATGTTCCAAGATGATAAATGTATATCTACTAAGTTCCCTGTACTTATCAAAACCAGATAAATATTGTTGAAAACTTAATCAGTAGTGACACATGAACACACTTTAGACACTTAAGAATGTTTTCTGAAGGTACAAATACTTGCTAAATTTATGACAGAAGGGTATTTTTTAAAATATGTCTGATATCCACGTTTTGAACTTCTAGTAAATTGAATTCTTCAAATATTTCCTGAAAAATAAGTATTTTTCGAAATGTCTATAGCAAACTATGTTCAGATCCTTCAGGTTTTCATAATTAACTATATGCCATATGTTCCTACTCACTATGTGTGACCTTATCTTTCTGTATTTAAGGAAACTCCTAGCCTACTAATTTATTTCAGGATTTGCATTTGAACTGTGAGCTCAATTGTCAGAAAAATGCAGGATATCCAAGGATTTATACGTGATAAATGTACTGTGGCTAAATAATGTCAAGAAACATCAAGGACATCAATATGTGCTTTAGAGACAGTACTAAGGACTCAAAGGTTCTGTATGCTGTGGCGTATTATTAGAAAATCATAAAGTATAGCAATTTCAGAAGGACTCAAGGTCATTACAAGTGTATTCAGGCCATCCACTAAGAAACAGATCAGAAGAAAAGAATCACACAATCAGATTAGAAACACCATTAATACAATCTATGCATTCCAAAGCCAAAACATTTTCTTTTTAAGTAAGTGGCAGACAATTAAGCTTTGAATATAACTTTTATTTTCTTAAACCATTCTGGTATCACTGATGGCCATGAAATTCAAATCTGTGTGCAGATCACAAACATGATTAAATACAAACCCGTAGATAAGACTTTATCATGGATTCTTGACAAGCTTCTAGAACAGTTACTTGTATGCTGATACAGGGGGGGGATCTGGGACCAGTAGCCACCCCAGAGGGCCCATCCCCTGACAGTTAACATTCTGCAACACATTTACTAGGTGATATCATTTGGGGAAGTAAACTGAGGCAGCCTAAGGAAATAGTTAACACGGTGACACATGGGACTCCTAACTGTCACCCTGGGCATCCTTTGAATACACCTTCCCAAGACCAGCTTATGCCTTTCGATAATTCAGACACGATCTCGACCGAACCAAGTTTGGGGCTATTTTTCATCCCGAACTCTGACAAATAGGTTAGGTTAATAGCTTCAAAGTCAATACGCCTTTCTTGAAGACAGATAAAAATAATCACACATCAAGACAAAAGACAAAATTAGAGTAGTCAAGGGGAAAAAAAATAGCCTTTTCGTATCCAACTGCACTGTGACCATAATATTTGAAAAAGAATATTATTTACAAAAAGAAAGCCGATGCCAAGATATTTTCAGATATGTCATGAGAATAGAATAAATTTGATCAGATATGAGAGTTTCATTCTACTTTGATGGCAAAATGAAAGTAATGGTGTATTCGTTCAGCAGGATTATATTGCGACTTTAAATATTCACTCATGTCAAGTTAAATTGTATTTTTAATTTCTAATTAGCATCGAGAACAAAGCAGTTGGGAAGCAATTGACTTTGTGTAACTTGCACAGGAAAATGGATGTAAAGGGTTTTATTTGACTTCCATGAAAACTGATCCACTGTGTCACAACTTCAGTTCCCAAAGGATTTTATTCTGTAAAAGCTATGTGGTTAACTCTCCTTATGTGTACAGCTCCCAAAAGAATTGAAGTACAAAGATGTCCCTGGTAACATTCTCTGTGATCTCATTAAGCTGATATATGTGCATTTGCCTATTAGTAAAAAAAATATGTCTGCATATTTATGTACATTGTTCTTGGTCTAATTTAAAAATATAGAACTATGCACCCATCAGTCATTTCTTCTGTTTTCTCAGTCTCCTCTGACTTGTATGCCATTTTCTGTCTCTCTTTAAACCATAGGCTAACATCTTGAATGGTCCTCTCTTTAAAAATAAACAAACCATCCTTAGGATATGACAAAGGAAAGGAGACACAAGCTGAAAATACTCACTGTTTCACCTCAAGAGCTGAGCTGCAATAAAGGCAACCAGACTTTTCTGGAATAAGTTTTACAGAAGGATAAAATGATTCCTACATACAAGAAAACAATTACTAGCCAATGTAAGACGGTAAGCTAGAATGAGCGATAAAAACACAGCATTGGAGAGTGGGGCATTAAAGAGTAGCTATTAAAATATCTTACTCCATTTCCATTGCACCTTAAAATGAAAGTCATCAAAATGTCATTACAGGCCTTTCCTCCCAGATTCTTTAGAGTGAACTGAATCATTTCTGGAAATTGAGTGCTATCCTGGATTCACTTATAATCCTCTGAAATAACAGCAGAGCAAAACATAATGTGAAATTTATGACATCTTATATTACAATACACAGCACACTTATATACATACCAGATTGTATTTGTCTTCAGACATTTACAATTAGATATTTCTTATGAAATTAACAACTCACAGAAAATGTTGCCTTGGAGGAGACCTGAGACCAGAAACCCCAGGAACTGAGCCTGAGCCTGGGCTCAGTTGTGCAAAAGCTGTGGCTCGCAAAGCATACATATAGCAGGAAACAAAAACAAAATAAAACAACAGGAACAACAAAAAAACCTTGTGAAAAAATCAATTATTTCAAAATTAATTCAAGCCACCGTATATTACTTCATCAAGGCGGCAAAGAACTTCTAAGAGCTTCTCAGCTAAGCAGGTGAGCTGGCCAGCTAACTGCAATGAAACAATTAAAGCATCTTTACCCAGGCTCTTTGGGAAACTAGGACTCTGCAAAGAATTTCCAAGCCTGAAGAGACCTTTGACATGCTATACAGCTCTGGCTGAAGATAGCTAGCTCCAACAATGAAATCTACACAAGTAAAGATTATTTTTACTGACACTGCCTCGCCTCCTCCCCACCCCCCATGAGGATCGACACCAAAGCAATCAGCAGCTCTCGGTTCCCAAGGATGAAAAGAAACACTGGAGGCACCTGATTGCACTTGGTTAACAAAAGCTAGGCAGTCTTTTGAAAATGACTAACAATAAATTCTAACTGGTTATCTCTGAACCTCACACGCTAAAAGAAAACGACTCAAATTTTAAATAGTCATATTTAGAAAGTAGTTTTCCAATTCTGCTTGGCAAGAAGCACATGCAATGTTTGAAAAACATTAATAGATAGATAGATAGATAGATAGATAGATAATAGATTTTCTTTTTACCTTTCAGTTCGAGGAGGGCATCACTCTTCCTGGATCTCCTTTTCCTGAGGATAGTCCGTGCTGGCCGATTTAGAATAAAAATCATTAGCATATTAAAAAAGAGAGAGAGAGAGAAAGAAAAAAAACCTACCAAGCTGCTTTGAGAAGGAAACTGGTGGTGCTAGCGGCAATACATGCCTTTCCTGATTCTTATTTCGCCCTCATCTTATTCTCGGTGTCTGTTCCTCGCAGCATCCATCAATTAGCAGTTTTTAAGGGAGCAGGGCTGTATTCGGGCTCATCTGCTGAATGGGGCTGCGTTCTCCATAGCCTCTGATTCAGCCGGGCTCCTTTCTAACAAGGGTCTAGAAAGCAAGCGACCGGGGCTATTCAATAGCACACAGACATTACGTTCCTGGGTGTTGCCGATACCGGACCCAGGAACTTTCCCACAAGGAGCCTAAGACTACTGGTTCCTAGCGCGGAGCCACAGCACGTCCGCCTGGGTGTGCTTGAGCAAAGCGATGCTCACCGGGTCAGGGAAAACTAACGCTGACTTACTGGGTCCTGGCGAATGCGGTTACAGGCTAGGCGGTCCCAGTTGAGAAAGTGAGGATGTCGAAACACCCTTCCTCGCTCCCTCTGTCCACCTACCGTCTCACAAATGAAATGCTAATAGACGCGAGGACTGATGCCAATTTCCTGCACTTTGCTCAGCGTTTCCGCGGCCCCAACACAATAAAAGATAGCTGTTTATGGGGAATGCCTTGTTCCATGCCATTAACTCCGAACAAAACATATTTTTAGTGGGACAGCGGTGTTTACTCGTAAGAACAGATGAATTGTTCTGCACCATATATCACCCTCGGACAAAGACATTCAGCTACAATTTTGGACATAAATCAAGGTACATGCTCCTCAATTTAAAAAAAAAAAAAATGACTGCTTAAGTCCCTCAAACCACAGAGATTGAGGTCAGTCTGGCCATAGCAACCACAAGCAGAACTTCGGCTTCCAGAAAGACTTAGCAACCGATAAATGAGTTCAGATCTCTTTTCATCTCCACTGGTGTGAAAGCCAAAATTAAAAAGATTAGATCACCCTGGACCCGTCACAAAAGGTACCACAATGAAAAAGTCATTTCCAGTCTTTGAATCGCATCAAATAAATAACATTCATTCTTGCTATAATGAACAACTTTCAAAGTAAATTGAATCTCCATAGCCGGGCCCCCCCCCCCCCGCCGAACGGTATTTACATAACAATATGTCACAGGAAGACCTGAATGGATCTTGTAAATGGGGAGCTGGGGATAAAAACATCTTTAGCACAGATTACTCTATGTTCAGACTACTTTTCAGTGACTCTCCTATAAACAGTGTCTTGGACCATGGACATAAACAATGTTTTTAAATTGTGGAAAATCAAAGTTTTAAACGCCTGGACTCGCCCAGTGAACTACCTTTGTGGGGCAAGAATGAAGATTAAAAATTAATAACAATAACAAATCATTTACTGCCCTTAATCCAAGCTCTAGACTCATTTTGGGGCAAAGAATTATCACCTGTGCGGATCCTTGCCTCTTTGTTCAGAGCAGCAATCTTTGATCCTAAATACCCGTTTTTATATAGAATTTTCACACAGTACTTAAATTTTTTTCTTCTTAGCATGCGCCTCATTCATCATTTGCTATTTCCTCGAAAGTCTAAGACACCCTCTATTGTCATGACAATAATATCTGTGAAGTTTCAGGAATGTCTCCACTCACAGTGTTCGTCTTCAGCAGTCTAACAGGGACTCCATTTCTCCTGGACACTAAACAATAAATTAAGGGCTAGTCTCCAAATCACAGCAACTCCCTGAAACTATTGAACCCTACAAATGCTTCAGATGGCATGTATTCAAAGTAAGACAGCCAAATCTATAGCAAAAATATCCTGGCCTAATCTTATCTCTTTGTGGAGGCTCACATAGATATTACTATTTGAACTCCACAGGGAATCTCATTAATTTTTAAAACTCTCTGACCTCAGTACAGTAGAGTGTAAAAATAATTACAAATTAAGAATGAAAGAACACCACTTGAATTCTGCACAGCCATATGCTCTGCCTTGCATAAAACGTTACTATCGTCAAACAGAAATTCTATCTTTTTTTTACAGACATAGATTTAAACAGCATGATAAATGTCACCACACAGACATAAAAAGCAGCTCACCCTTCCTCCAGTTCTGCTCACACCTTACCTCTGAAGATTCTAGTAACACAAAGCCCCGGCATGAACACTGACAGGTTCTGCAAGCAAAGGACATCAGGGAGGATGCCCTCTCAAAAATGTTTATCTATAGAGACTTCCTTTTTTTAATCACAAATGTCTCTCTCAGTCACAAAGATTCAGAAATGCAAGAAATGTATATAAATATCTCCTTACCTAAAACTTGTCAGAAGATGGTCGAGGTCACCTCTGCCGGTTCCCCCTCTTGCCTTCCTGGGAATTGGCTCCGGGATGTTGATTATTCTGTGCCTCATATGAGCTGTGACACTCATCTGCCTGCATTGAACCTATGAGGAGAAATGAGAGAGGGAGGGCGACGACAGAAAGAGAATGTGAAAGAAGAGAGAGAGGAGAGAGAGAGAGAGAGAGAGAGAGAGAGAGAGAGAGAGAGAGAGAGAAATACAGAGAGACTAAAAGAAAGAAAGCAAGCCAGCAAAAGTACTGACTTGAGACGAAGAACCTAAAACCTCTCGACAAGTGAAGCCTGAACAAAAATGATCAAAGCTTTGTCCTTCATCAACAGAGTAGACAGCCTTTATTTCCTCCCTCTCTCCCTCTCTCTGTCTCCTCTGAAAATAGGACTGTTACTGGGGATTCTCACCAGGAAGACACAGACAGAGGCAGACCTTCTCCAGAGTGTTAGTGCTGCCTGCCCAGCAGCCCGTGCAGAATACAGGTACCTATTGTTCCAGAGACAGCTATGTAGCCAGCCAGTCAGCCTCTGACAGATCTCAGCAAACCAGCGAGCCTGCCTCCACTTTAACCCCTTCTTTCCTAGTGCCTTTTGCGGAGAAGCACAGGTCCTCTCATCACCCAGGAGAAATAAATGGGGCTGAGACAGATGAGCTCATGACAGAAGCTAAGCCTACATTTTTTTTTCCACAAAGAGGACTTTAGCTACTAGTCCTGAAATGTGGCATTTGAAAGTAAAGGACTTCTTCCTTTGGGAAGAAATGAAGGGTTAGAAGAGGAAGACTTAGCACATAAGACAAAACCTTGATGTGCAACGTGAGCAAGACTGCCAATTTAATAAGGGAAGAAGATGAAAATCAAGGTTATTTCAAATACCCTGACTGTAAATACAGATGTCCCAGTACAGATGGGTTTCTTAAACCAGAAGGGTCCCAATCTTGTGCCTAGGGGTAAAGACCATTTAAAATATTCTCTATAAAATGCCACCCCAGTAAACCTGTTTCCCTAGAGACTGAACTCTCTTTGGTCCCCCTGACTCTTTTTTATCAATTCTGTTGCTTTCTCAAGATTCACCCAAATGTCTCTCATCTCTAGTTCTTCACCAATGCCTAAATCTTGCAAAATTACAGAATCTCGGAGGGGGAAAAAAAAAGGCTTATTCTCCTTGGTGAATCTGAAGATCCAGATAACACAGTTGATTCTTTAAACTCCTGGACCATAATGGACCACACCATGTGTCTAGTTTTCATCTCTGTGTATTACCTAAATTCTTATTCTTTTCCTTTATCATGTACAAAAGGAGGCTTTACGTTTGGTTGTGTAGCAACAGTAGAAAACAGAGACTAGAATGAAAGAAAAGTAGCTCATTCCTGAGTTAAGACAAGAGGGGAACCAGGAAAGACTTACTATGCACACTTTACTTTCTCTGAACACCGTTAATTGTTGCCAGGATTCCCCCAAGGAAAACGGTGTCTATTCTGAAATAGTAGGTGTGCTGCAGAGAGCATAGATGCTTATGAAATTCCTTTGTAAAATCCACACTCGGGCATCACTTTACAAAGCCAGAGGGTAAATACTCAAAGCAATAGAAGGAGGTTTAGTCATGCATGGCTGTTAATGGTAATGAGACATGTAGAACACAGCTATGCACTGCCGAACAGTTTCTCCTAAGTACTTAGGGTTTGCTTTATTTATTTTTATAAGCAAACTAGTTAAGTCAATGGCATGACATCAGGGTGTTTCAGAAAACTGCACGGGAGTGGGGAGAGCACTAAAAAGTACAGTGTCTCTTGTCCTAAATTCCAGCATTTTGAAACCATTTCAAGTCATGCTGATTTGACTAGAACTCTAACCAATTAATACAGGCTTTAGAAACCCAGAAGTTAAAATTGCTTAACTTGGTGACATCTGAAAAGGCAGTCTTGTGCTCTCTGCTCTGGGGTGTGTGTGTGCTTCTATTAGACTCAAGAAGTCAACCGACTCCACTTGAGCAAAGAGGAAAAATTAAGTGTAAACACTTTCTTACTAGACACACCCAATCTTCATGTATAAGTGGGAAGAAAGCAAGGGATCTTGGAGCTCATTTCTTCCCTGTTCATAATCGGATTCCACGTACCCCATTTTAAAGGATGTGCTCTCTATCAATGGACAGCTTTGTTTCTTATGACTATCTTAGTAATAAAGCATCAGAAGCACATGCTATGAAAGCAAGAATCTTCTACAGACAAGGCCTGGATCTCAGTAGAGGTGACAGCGTCTAACCCCAGCTCTTAGTGCTGCCCATTGGCTGCCTTAGCCTCTCTCTCCTGAGCACATGAGAAGACTTAAGAGGAAGTGTGCTTAATTAGAGCACCACCCAGCCCCCATCCAGATATTATCTTTAATGTCCCCTTCCCTTTTTGATCTTTCTGGTCCACTTCTGTTCTCTTCAGAAAACTGAGCTTTGGTGTGCCAAACTGGTTTTTAAATATTCAGCTCTTAACAGGTTCGAATACAGACAGTTCTGGTAGTCAGAGCACATCATTTTCTGGGTGCGTGTGAAGAGGGCTATCAGCATGAATGAGAGTCATACGCTCAGGGAAACACAAAACAGGCATGCTATGGAGGGTATAGACGCATATGTGTGTCTGCTGTACACAATCAGGTTTCAGTGTTTGTGCAGAGTGCACACTTTTCTATGTTTCGAAGTGGAGAAATGATCTTAAGTGTTTCCTTTTCATAAAGTTCCTACTACAATGGCTCTATGACCCTGAAATCCATCAATATAACTCTAAGTTTATAAATCAGACCCTTCTCCAATTTGCCAAATAAATTACTTCAAGGAAGAGCTCAATAGGATGTGCCAAGTGTTTCTAAAAGGAAAGACTAACTGTCCTGTGCTAGGTTTGTAACATCTAAACTCAGGAGAGTATGGGCCCCTACTGTTCACAGCAGCCAGGGGTCCTCTGGGTCTTATGGTGCTTCCCTGGGTATTTAACCCTTTATGAGTATATAACTTGATCTGAGAAACCCAAAACGGAGTTTCCCAGAAGAGATGTGGAAATATAATGTCGTCACTGTATTAGTGAATATTCCAATTTTTAAATAATCCCCTCCTAGGGCATACCACAGTCTCATTCAGTTATTTATTCCCACAGATAAGTCCCATGCTCATGTGACTTACTGAGGGACTGTTCAGAAATGCTTTAAGTAACTCAACTCTAGTAAAGTTAAAAATAGTCTCTCCACCAAATTAAACATTATCTAAGTTCTCCATACAGCTATTAGAAACACAGAAAATCACCTCTGTGTGCAATCTGCAAGTGGCTTAGATTGCATATTAAAATTCTAATTAAAAGGCTTCGTCTTATCTATGTTGGCTGATTTGAGATTACAAAGTAAATTCTGATTTGGAGTGAAAACTTTTGAGGAATGGTGATTTCTGATGGGCGTGTTAGTGGCACAATTAGAGAGATTTTGTAATAAAAAATTAAAGCAAGGAACAAATTCCAAGAATCTCTTCAGGCCATGAAGTGTCATGAAGATGCTCTGGTGACTTCTGTTCCCCAGAACTTTCACTCTTTTGAAAGTTGGCAAACGGTAGTCAGGAAAGCTAACATTTCCTCGAGATACAAAGGGGAAGTATTGGTGTAAATCACTCAAAGTGGGAAAAAAAATAAAAAGACCCAAGTACATACTTCAGAGAACATGTAATAAAAGTATAGACCAAGACATTGCAGGGTTTCAGATCCAGAATGCGATATGAATTGGTTACCTAGGTTTTCATTTAATTCATAGGCGAATAAAGATATTGTTTCTGGGAGTTTTGTTTTAAAAGGTCATGGATAATTTAATAGAAAATATTAGGAGGTATCTGACACCCTCCAAAGCATACAGTCTTTACTGGGAACAAAATTACACATTTTCCCTTGCTAGTTTCTCACCATCCCACGATTTGATCTACTTTGTGGTCTAGCTGATCCTATTCCCAGCCATACACTTTAAATGAGATAACTACTTGGTTTTAGAAAGGCCCTGTGAGCTATTTTTATTCATCAGTTAGTAAGCAGTAGGATGCTTTGAAATAATGGCAGAGCACTCTGCCTTCCTTATTCTACAGTAGCTGCTGGAAGTCAAGTCTGAGAACACATACACACAGGGAAGAGAATGTTAATATTTTGAGTAGCAGCAAAAGGAAAGCATTTGCATCGTAGCATGTGTAAAAGAAACAATATGTCGTTCTGAGTCCCCGTGAATGTGCTCCCAAAGTACTCTCAGACTTACAGCACAATGAATAAGAAGTCAACGTGAAACTGACTGATGAGAGTTGATATCCAACACAAAAGCATTTCACAGAAGTTAGGCGACTCCCACGAGGGGATTAGCCAAGGGGAAAAAAATGAAAACAATTTTCTTACATTTACTTTGCATCTTTGCATAGGCCTTTAAAAAGATAGAACATTCTAGAACAAACATTTCCTTCAGGAATTCCAATTTTGGAAGTTTTCCCTTAATAGACACTCATTATTCTATAGTCAGATCTTTGAGTGGAGCAGGGCTTATCTGGCCTCTCTAAGAAGGAAATGTACAGCAACTGGCAGTGTCCTGATACAGAAAGAGCTTCACAGGAAATACCCCATTCTTACGCTACTGTCCTATGCAATCTTCTCCATCCTTGGCTAAAAGTCTGGATAAGGCATGATTTATTAATATGGTATAGTCGTTACAATCTGAACCAAAATGTTATTGGACCGTTCCCTAGCCACTGCTGTTTAAGAAAGTCTTTAAAAAACAATTTAGTTTCCTTCCACCCAGTCAAGTTTTCTCCACAGATAATTGACTTTCATTATGTCCACAAAAAGCATTAGTGAAGTCAGTATGCATGAGGCATTTGAATATTTTCAAATCAAAGTACGTCTGTATTTATGTTCGGGTGCCCAAACACACTCTCATTTGATTCTGTGTAGCTGATCATTAACGCTCCTCTAATGAAAGAGGGAGCACCCATGGAAACTGGAATGGTCACCCCCACAGCCGGCTAGTCATTAGTAGTAAGAGAATTGTAATAGTCAGTACTCTGGACTTATGAAGCCAGTTGCTGAGAGAGCCATGTGTCCTCTCTGGGAATCATGCTGACTTTCCAAAGCCTCCATCCTAGAAAAGTTCTGTCTTGTTCTCTGAAGACTCTCTGAGGATATTGGGGCTTTTCTCGGGATACTCTTGTCCTGTGAAGTGTGTTTGAGATGCCAGTATGTGACTGCTAATTGTCCATAAGTACCTTGAAACATTAGATTAGTAATGTTAATAATCGTCTGAATATAGCATGACAATATGAAATCAGTCAATTACAGTGTACATCAGTCTCTGACATTTCCCCAGTTGCCATAAACTTATAAAAACAAAAAACAAACAAACAAAACCAGCAACAGTTACTATTACTTGAAAATTGAACTCATGAAATAAGACTTGATTATAAACATTGGAGAAATAAGTATAGCAGCTATGCAATCCTAAAATACATTCTACTTACTTGAATATCCATCCTCTTCTGAGTTTTGAGAACTTGTCCATGTCCTCTTGACCCCAAGGTCCCTCTTCTGCTTGTGAAACATTATTAAATTTAAAAAGCCATATTTAAATCACATTTCAGATACTTTACAAACACCGTCATACTTGTGAGCCTGACTTCTATCTGCTTCTGTCCAGAGTCAAACTAACGTCACCAGAGCTGTGCCGTTACAAGCCTATCGGGATTTTCATTCCATTCCAGGACACACAGTTGAGAGGGAAGTGGGAAAGCCTTCTTCATCAAGTCAAGTTCCATTGGATAGGAAGGACAGTGCTGGCAGTGTCCAATACAAGATCCAAGCCTGATGCTAAATGGGAGGAAACTGCTTTCTGAGTTAAATTGGGGGACCAGACCTTTATTTCTCAATGAATAAATCAAAACAAAAGACAGAGCAGAACAGACTTCATGGACTCCATTTAAAGTTGCTGCAAAACAAAAGAAAAAGGAGAGCAGGCAAGAGAAGGAAAAAGGAACGTTCTAAGCAAGTGAGTTTCTTTTCTCATTCCTGCACGGTGCGCGCTCTCAGCCCCTTGATGCTCCCTGCAGACCACGTCGGTCCTCTTCCTGTTAAATCCTCACTATTCCTGAACACAGGACACACAACGAAGCAGAGGTCAGGCTGTGTGAACTTGGCGTTTACAGCGACAACAACTCAGAAATGATAGCTTCGGATTTATGAATTTTTTTGCCCATAGTCACAACCATCAGGCATTCACTTTATAAAGACTGCTTTTAGATCCTTCGCGCAGTTTCCATAGCGATTTCATTTTTTCCCTTTTATCACAGATTGGCTGAAGCACTGCTGCCCTTTGTGTGTTAAAAGGCTTGTGCTACCAACTGTCGATATAAAAGGTAGCTGAAGCAGGGACGCAATATATACAGCCAAAAATAACGGAAACAGAGACACGCTGCTGGAAGGTTCCAGAAGATTTTCTTCTTTATTTTTCCCGTGTATCAATGTGATAGAACAGCAGAAAAATAATTTTGCCTGAACTCTCATAATTACTGTGAGTTAAATGTAGTTATATTTTATGCAGTGTACCATACTTATATTAAAACACTCATCACACAAAATGTAATCCCTTCATAAAAGGCTTTAATATCGCTTACAGGGTTCTGAGTGTCTGGGCTTGTTAAACATAAAAGTTCACAATGAAAACATTTCAATTTTAGTTATTTTACTTTCCACAGCAGCAGGCAATCGAGCACTGATTCTTCTTTTCCTTCTCAGTGTGCTTGATTTTATGTGTATCATTTCCTCCTATTCTTTTAAAATACATAGCATATTTGCTAATCAATGCACACTACCTACTTCTAGTCAAACAGTAAAAACCGGAGCAAGATATCAAGCATCGCTCTTAGGCGCCCACTACAGCAAGGATTCGGTTAGTAATGGTTCTCTCATCTCATATGGTTCTTCTTTCTATTAAAATAGAGTATTTAAATAAATTATAAATATTACACTGATTTTTTTCTTCTCATCTTCATCTTATTTAATAATGTTAGTACCTGAATGATCCTAGTCAGAGGTTGCTATACTCCTCAGGGAAATGTCTGTTTTCTAACTATTTATTAAATATATTGAATTCTTGTCACAGAGTTGTGGATATATGACAAATAAACTTTTAGCTCCAAATGCCTTTTCAGATCATGAGAAAGTGGATCTCACTGCCGATTATTACTGCACTGAGTGTTTTTATTTCTATATATTACTGTACGGAGATGGCAATCAATATAAAAATAATTGTCACTTAAGAAAAAAAGAACATTTCTATGAAAGTATTAAAGATACATTTCATGATATGCTTCACACTAAAAGCTAATTTCTACATAGATATTGAGACCCAGAAGCTTCACTTTATGGTCACTACAACCTATATTCTATTCCATCCCATACTTTCTTTTGTTAAAATGTCCAAGGAATATTCAGCCTAAATTGGCTAGCTAATATCTAAATTCCTAGTGTTAACAAAATTGTATGTCATGGTAAGATTAGTCTTACTCATTTTTTTTTTCCCGTAGATTCTACTATCATCCTGGTTTTTAAAATTCTACTACCAACCTTGAAAATAAGTAAAAGATAGTCTTTGAAATAAAATATGAGGACTGGCATGTACTGTGAGAATTCAAGGCACAGTAAAACAGGTAGACATGGACTAAAGACTATGCTGGGCAAAATTCTTTGAAGGTCAAGAGGTAGGGATTTCCTATACTTTGGCAAGGAGCATAGCTCCAGTAGAATACAAAGTAATAATTAGCACTGAGATTTTGTGTCAATCTATGAGGTATTTCTAAACTTCATCATCTAAAACCAGAGCCCAAGAAGCAGTAAAATCTATCATCTAAATTCCTAGCTCAGTCACTGAAAAGTCTTCTTAAGTTCATTACATGGCAGACCGTTTTGCAAGTTGGGGGATCATTTTTCTGGAATGAAACAAGTCACCCTCACATTCATAGAACTTCCAGTTTGGATAGGAATTGCTGGAGTGATGGAAAATTAGTTAGCTAATAAAACATCACATTTTAATTAGGGAAAATAGCAATGTCTTTGGAGCAGACATCTGTAATCTGAGATGTGGGTTGTGTGGGAGAAATGTTCCAGACACAGCAAGATCATTCTGTGTCTGAAAAAGGAGAATACTGTCATGGATACAATGAGGTAAGTGAGCTGACAGTTAGAGGAACGAAAAGTGGGGTTCGGATCAATTTCATTCTGGCTACAAGGGAATATCCTCGCAGGGTTTTAAACAGGGAGCAAGCACAACCAAAATTTAATTTTAGTGATCATCCTACATTCCCCTGGGTAAACTAGATTAGAGCAAGATGAATGTAGAAGCAAGAAGACAAATCCAGAGGTGATTATTTGAGCCAGGAAAAGGTGCTAAAGGCCAAGATGGAGGATTGCTGTTAAGACAATGAAGATGAGTTTGTATAGAGAATGGCAGAACTGTCGGCATGTGGAGCAGCACAGACTGTGTGGGTGGTGGGGATAGTTGTGAATGGGGCAGTGGTAGTTAAGGGGGAAGAATGCAGAGAAAAGAAAATGATGGTTGGATTGAACATGCAAACTTGTATGGTGTCAACATAGAAACGTCATATAAAGAACGTTTGTTTTCTTTTTGAGATAAAGACAGATTCGCACACAAAAACTCTGCACAGAATATAGAAAAGGAGTTGAAAGCTGGAGATCTGAGAGGGTCGACATTTAAAGGAGTGGGTGGACAAAGAGGTAGTGAAGGAACCGTGACAGTGGAGCCTCAAAAACTCATGAAGGAGGCTGTCTCAGAAGGTGGGCCACTGTGTGTATCGTTGTTAGAGGTCAAGGAGGAAGAGAAAAGAGTCTTGGGGGCTAAGTCATGTGGAATTCACAGGTAGTCACTCAGGATGCCAGAAGTTGTAGCTCCATCATAACAGGATGAGAGAAAACTGGGAAACAAGAAAGTAGAGATTTTATATCATATAGATATTTGAAAAGTTTGCTCATGAAAGACAGGAGATGATCCAGTAGCTGTGGGGGATATGATAGCTTCTTGTGTGTGTGTTCAAGGGACAATTTTTCTCTCTCTCCCTCTCCCTCTTCCCTCTCCCTCCCCCTTCTCTCCCTGTCTCCCTCTATTTGCCAAAGCAAAGATAGTGACAAGATTCAACTGTCCACAAAAAGGGATTTTAGTGGAAATTAATGGTATTTGCTAGGAAAAAGAAGATAAAGGGACAACAAAATGTTTCACAAGGCAGGGAGAGATGGGACACAGAAGGCAGGGAGAAGGACCTACCCCTGTGCAAAGGCATTTCTCCACTTCAGGGGGAGAGAAAATTAAGAGAGATGAGGAAGCAGGGCTGTATGTAGAGTTGGTCAAGATAGGGAGTCTTAATTCTTGACTTTATCCAGCAAAGGTTACTGAAGTGGATATTTAGCTGTGAAGAAAGAGTTCAGCTAAACTCTGAACAATACCAAGGACCAAAGTCGGGGCAGTGAATGGAAAATGCTAAGGAAAAATATCAGGAAAGGGAGAATTATGTCTAAGTAGATTTGACAGGAGCTAAAGGTGATAAGGTAAAACATTAAGGCTGGGGATGAGGAACTGACTTGATGTGGAAGATGATCAAACAATAAGGTGGAGAAATTTTCACCAAGTTGACCCAACATTATTGTTTAAAAAATGTGCTTACCATGCAATGAAAAAAAAAAAAAAAAACTAATGGTTTGGGCTACTTAGAAAACTAGTCTCCGAGGAGGTTGCATAGAGTCCAGTCAAGGAGAGATACTTCGTCCGTTATATGGGAAGATGGCTTCCTAGGATTGTATGAAAGGCTGGTCAGGCCCACATGAGTGCCCATTTGAGGGTGATGATCTTGAATGTAAGGTTAAGCACAACTTTGGACTCATTTTCGCTTTTGCCATCAATGAAATTGAGTTGTTCAATGAGAGAAGGCACCAGTCTGAGGCTGTGGCAAGAGAAACCATAGGAACACTCTCTGGACACTGGCAATATTAGTGGGCTAAGAAAGGACAGAAGGCAAACCTTCCCAAGAAACAAAACGGCGAGGCTCAGTGGTTGTAATTCTTCAAGAGATTGAGGTTGAAGACTCTAAACATAAATAGAGATGGAAGGGAGGAAAATGAGGTGTCAAAAGTGGTATAGTTTCATTAAGGCCAAGGATGATGGTTGTTGCAACATCTCTATTATTTGTGGTTTGTAGTAGCCACAGAAGGGGATTATACACTTGTGACAGGATTCTCCTTGTTCAATCACATTAAAATATTAGTGCAGCAGGAGGCCTGTGATTGGACAGGGAAAAGGGAGGTGGCGCTAAGAGTTGCAGAGACAGAGAGCATCTGGGGAGAAGGAAAAAGGCCAAAATGGAGGTGGACATGAACCAGTGTGGCTTTAACCAGCCACAGGTGGTTATGATACCATAAAGGTTAGAATATTGGGATAATTTGTCTAATCTAGGTGGGCAGCTTGTACCATTAGCAACTGGCCTTGACATTATTGTATGGGCATGTTGTGTGTTGATATTTAAATCTGATTTATATATATATATATATATATATATATATATGATTACTCAACTATAAGCTTTAAGAGTTTTGAATTTATCAGATTGCTGGGTATTGTGATATCTAACTGTGAGGTTGGTGGTTCTATTTGGTTACTGAAATGTGGGACTAACTACAGGGGTTTATGGCTGAGAAAGAACTAGCGGCTCCAGGGACAAGGAAACCAGAGCTGGGAACACAGTGATCGGGTACAGTGGGGACAAGCTAGACAGAGTAACCAGAGTCGGGACTGAGGTGGCCTGCCAGGTTTAGTGCAGGAACAAGCCGGCTCCACTTTTTAATATTTCCTGCAACATGCACTTCGCATGCAGATTTGAGAAGGCTCCTAGTAAATACAGACAGACTGTGTTCTAGGAGAAATAACAAAAAGGCAGATGCCTCAAGGGCAAGACAATCTCATTAGAACCTCAGTTCTGGAAAATAATACAACTGATGAAGAAGAGACACCAAGAGACATTTGAACAAAGCATTACTGTTTGTCAAGGTGTGCTTCAAACAGATGTGGACAAATCAAAGCATGTAAGCTGGCAGAAAGAGGTAGTTTCTAGGAATGGAGAAAGCAAGAATGCAGAGTGTGTCAGGAAGAAAAGAGCGGGGTGGAAGTAACCTATATTCTAAGAAAGAATAAGGAATCACCTACTACTTGGATCAAATGAGGTCACCTTTTCATTCATGCAGTCCTCCTAAGAGCTTATACACAAGTCTCTAATGTGTACTCTTACATAAAGTTGGACAACATCCAGAGATACTTCCTTAGTTAGGGTTTTGTTGCTTTGAAGAGATACCATGACTAAGGAAACCTTTATAAAGGGCATTTAATTAGAGCTGGCTTATAGTTTCAGACCTTCAGTCCATTATCCTCATGGCAGGAAGCATGGCAGAGTCCAGGCAGACATGGTGCTGGAGAAGTTGCTGAGAATTCTACATCTTGATCCCAAAGCAGGCAAAAGACTATCTTTCCACACTGGGCAGAACTTGAGCATACAGATGTTAAAGCCCACTCCTACACTGACACACCTACTCCAAGAAGGCCACACCTACTCCAACAAGGACACAACTCCTAATAGTGCCTTTCCTCATGGACCAAGCATTCAAATGTATGAGTCTATGGGGACCAAACCTATTCAAACCACCACCGATACAAACAAAAACAAACTTTGAAAAAATAGCATTGACAAGTAAGTGATTGTCTCCTCTGAGATAGGCCATACTTACAATAATCTCCATAAGTTATTCTGAAGTTATACTTTGACCTCCATGGGTGGACACAACTGTCATTTCCATTTCCAGGTGGGATATATGAGAGATCTGAGGCAGCGTTGGTCAAATAGATTGCTCAATATCTCAGTTTATAGAGACAAGGCAGGGTCTCAGTGAAGAACATTGGGCTAAAAAATTCAGCACCATATCTGCCTGGATGCTGCCATTCTTCCTACCATGATAATAATGGAGTGAACCTCTGAAACTGTAAGTCAGAGCTGAGAAAAGTCTCACTCAGTAAAGTGTTTGCCACACAAGCCTGAGGGCCTGAGTTTGATCCCCAGAATCCACATAGAAAAGCTTAGTGTCTGTCTGTAATCCCAGCACCATGGAAGCAGAGAAAGTCAGATACTTGGGAGTCAACAGCCAACCAGCTTAGCCTGTTAAATGAGCACCAAGCCAGCGACACTTTGTCAAATAACAAGGTGGGGGACTCCTGAGGAATAGCAGGGGAAGTAAATCTCTAACCTCATCTGCACAGACAGATAGACAGACATACACAGACACACAGACACACACACACAGACACATAGATGCACACACATACAAACACACACACTATTCAAGTCTCTTATCAGAAAGTCTGGGAGCTAAATATTCCTCAAAATTAAGAAATATTTAGTACTTCAGGACTATAAGAAAATGGATATATTTTTATTTCATAATATCATCTCTAGAATATAATGCACTGGTTATTATGAA
>CM052707.1:89621509-89661145 GCA_028551405.1 Uromys caudimaculatus | reverse complement strand
AAAAAGGAAGGAAGGGAGGGAGGGAGGGAGGGAGGGAGGGAGGGAGGGAGGGTGGGAGGGAGGGAGGGAGGAGGGAGGGAGAGAAGCAAGCTTGGTGTTAGCTCTGTTTCAGTTTTGGAAAGTGGCTAAAGAATGATGGATGGGCCCCTATACTATAGTGATCACAGATGAGGAGATGGTAAAATTAAAAACATGCAAAGATAGCATAGCTGGGCAGTAGCCAATTAAAAGGGAGAAGAGAAGCCAACACTATGGGAGACCCCTAAAGACCCCTGCCATTTTATTACATTTGTTACATTTTTAAAGGAAGTCCAAAACAAGAACAACAACAACAAAATATCAGAAGGTGGCTAGAGGGTCCAGTAAGACAGCATATACAACACTGGGTGGAAAGCTAACCTTGAGGGAGTGGCTTTTACAAACAGTAGTGAACATTTCCCTACATTGCTAACTAGTACCTTGGAGAGAGACCATCTATTACAGGGCTGTTATAAACCTACTGAGTGCTGTAGGAGGAAGAAGGAAGAGCTGATACATGGTATGTGGTGCACTGTGTGGGGAAGGGAGTAAGGGACCAGAGAATGTTGTTTTTGTTATCTTATAACAAACAATGAAATTTTTGATTGAGATTGTGTATGTGGAGGTGCTATTCTAAATATCTGATGCTTTAAAACAATACTCATTTAATTTCAGGAGCTCTATAACCAGTTCATAGATGAGGAAACTAAAACACAAAGCAGCTAAATACTTTTTGTTGCAGGCTAAGCAGTCACTGGGTAGTGGAGATACGACATGAACCTTGGTTTGGCATTCTAAGTTCACGTAAAAACCCAGTCCACATTGCATGTAGGCACGACTTTCCACATCTGCTTGCTGCACTGAAGATCTGAACCTGAGACCATGTCTCACCCATTACTGATCTCCCTGCACAGGATATATGGTTTCTTTGTTATTATTATACAACATTGAAACAGTGATATTGAACAGTTAGGAACACAGAAAGGAAGGCTTCTGCAGCAGCTGGGGCAGTGTCACCAAAGGCATAGGATCTGTTGGCATCACCTGTTGTTATTCTGTTTCACTATCAGTGCAAGGGTACTCACATTCAAAGGGGCAGAACCAATAGTAGTTACAAACTCAAAACACATCAGGGAGCTCTCCAAAGGCATCCGTGTGCAAAAACCTGGGGAGAGAAAAGTAGAAACCAGAAGAAGGAGGCAGATGCTCTGCCCACAGGCTGAACAGTCAAAATTTTGAAAGCCATAAAAGGCTTACAGACATTTAAAGATAAGCTGACTCTGTGTGTGTGTGTGTGTGTGTGTGTGTGTGTGTGTGTGTGTGTGTGTGTGTGTGTGTGTGTAGTACATGTGTGCTTGCTTGTGTGCATGCTTGCAGAGACTAGAGATCAACCTCATGGCTCCATTCCTCAGGAACCACCTCTCTTGTCTGTCATTGTTTGTGGGATAGTGCTCCCCATTGACTGTAACTTAATTAAGAGGCTAGAATGGCTTGCCTTGGAGCCCTGGGTATCTATCTGCCTGTCTCTACCTCCTTAGACCTAGGATTCAAAGCAGGAACCACCACACCCAGTGTCTTAGGTTTCATTTCTGTGAAGAAACACCATGAACAAAGCAAATCTTATAAAGGACAACATATAACTGGGGCTGGCTTACAGTTTCAAGGTTCAGTCCATTATGGTGAGAAGCATGGCGGCATCCAAGCAGACATGGTGCTAGAGGAACTGAGAGTTCTACATCTTGATCCAAAGGCAGCCAGGAGAGGATTCTCTATTTCACACTGGGTAGCTCTTGTACATATATATTACATAAAGCCCTGCTTCCACAGGGACATACTTTCTCTAACAAGGTCACACCTCCTAATAGTGTCACTTCCCATAGACCGAACACATCCACACCACCACACCCAGGTTTTTCTCTTAGTCCTTCATGGCACTTGGAAGTAGAAGATCATGTTAATGATCCCACTAAAGTCAACCGCCTCTTCGCCCAAACCCTTAGCATTTCCAATGGAAAAATCCGGAATGTGCAGGTTTAGAGCAACATTTCAGCTTACTATGTTATAGTCTGTGTACTGGCTGGTTTTGTGTCAACTTGACACAAGCTGAAGTTATCACAGAGAAAGGAGCTTCAGTTGAGAAAATGCCTCCATGAGATCTAGCTGTAAGGCATTTTCTCAATTAGTGATCAAGGGGGGAGGGCCCCTTGTGGGTGGTACATCCCTGGGCTGGTAGTCTTGGGTTCTATAAGAAAGCAAGCTGAGCAAGCCAGGAGAAGCAAGCCAGTAAGCAGCATTCCTCCATGGCCTTTGCATCAGCTCCTGCTTCCTGACCTGCTTGGGTTCCAATCCTGACTTCCTTTAGTGATGAACAGCAGTGTGGAAGTGTAAGCTGAATAAACCCTTTCCTCTTCAACTTGCTTCTTGGTCATGATGTTTGTGCAGGAATAGAAACCCTGACAAGACAGACTTTTAGTGTCACAGAGCTGCTGTCTCCTTCTGAAGGATTAAATCTGCTCCATGAGGCAGACAGAATTTGATTTGCTCATTTTAGACTAAAAAAATAAAAATAAAAACTGTTATTTTACTGGTTGATAGTCAAATCTCTTAAACTGACAGACTTTGATGCAAGCTTGTAAATACTGTCCCCATCAACACATTAGCAGAAGTTTGGTGTGCCCGTAGCTGCAATTTTCAATCACAAGAGCATGAAAAGTTTGTCTGTCATTTATAACAGCAAGCACTACAGGGGTCATTTTATAAACCACTTAAATACTTAGTACAGAAAAAAAAAGTCAGCACATGTTCCATGTCAGGCAATGCTGACATGATATATTTCTATGGTGCTTTTCCTGAGAGCCCTCAATAGCCTGCTTCTGGAGGAGGAAAGAGCCAATTTCAAGCATAGACCAATAGTGCCATCAGTCTTAGGACAAGGATGGCATTTGGCTGACATGCACCTTTAATATGCACAAGTTATAGCATCTGTTCTTTATAGCAATCCATGAACTATTTAGTGTAATAATTACCTGTTACCTGCATATTGATTCACTAAAAATAGGTTTCCTAGCCTGTAGGTGGTGGTGCATGCCTTTAATCCCAGCACTTGGGAAGCAGAGGCAGGTAGATTTCTGAGTTTGAGGTCAGCCTGGTCTAAAGAATGAGTTCCAGGACAGCCAGGGCTACACAGAGAAACCCTGCCTCAAAAAACAAAACAAAACAAAACAAAAACAAAAACAAACACAAACAAACAAAAAACCCCCAGGTTTCCTAGGAAACGGGTAGCAATACTCTAATTTTGATAATATAGAAACCAAGATAGTGAGGCTTAGAGACACACAATGGGTCGGCGTGCTTGAGATGAATGCATGAAGACAAGACCTGAGTTTGGGTTCCTCAACATGCATGTAAAAAGACGAGCATGGTTAATGCAGGCGTGTAACCTCAACACTGTGTGGGGCAAACAGAAGGATTGCTGGGATTTGTTGGCCACCAATCCGACTCTAAGTTCATTAAAAGATCCATTCAAAAGAATAAGATAGAAACAGAGCAGAAGATTCAATGTTCTAATCTGGTCTCCTTCCATGAATCCAGGTACAGGCACCCAGACATACGTTGTGATACATATATCACATACACATGCACACACAGAGAGGGGGGCAGAGGGAGGGAGACAGAGACAGATGAAATCCTAAGTTTGTTCAGCTAATAACTAAAGGGGGCCTAGAAGCTAAACTAGATCTGCTAATGCCAAAGTTCTGTGCATTCTTTTGGTCATTCAAGTATCACACAGCACTTTACACACACAAACATGAACACATATCCACACATATATACACGTTTAAGAACCACGGACCTGAAAATTAATATGTATATGTATTTATGACATTATTTTGGCACTTTTAGAAAACTCTTTTTTTTTTTATAATGCTCCTCTTCTATCTCTAAGCCAAGATTATGAGAAAACCTTATTTGACACACATGAGGTGCAGCCTTGATCTGCCCCTGTCTCTCCTCAGTTTCCTCATCAGTAACAGGAATACAGCTGAACAAATACTGCCCATTTTGTCTTCGGCCATTGTCTCTCCCCTTTCTTCTCTTGCAAACTCAAAGTAAGAATGTTCATCAAGCACCATAACACAGGATAAATATGATAAATCAATGCTCTATCTTATTCCACAAGACAAAGGCCTCAATCACAGTACATAAAAAGTCTATTTCCCTCACTGCTATTGGCTGCTAGATTTAGTGTTGGATCAAGAGGGTGAAATAACAAATGTGTGAGAAAATCTGACCTGTTTCTTGTAATTCTAAGTCAGTTAAAGCAGAAAAGGCCAAAGACATCTTCAAAAAACACATAAAAAAATCTCTTGCTCATTTTTATAACTTAAGAGTTTGGGTAGTTTGGATGCAAATTTAAGACTCCTGGGTACCTTTCGCATTCAACCAACACATGAAGTAAATATGCAAAACTTTACAACATCAAAATATTTCCTCAAGGACACTTAGATAGGCTCATTTCCTTCTTTCTATTTTTTTCTTTAAACACATCTTCGCTTTGTGTCATATTTTCTCAAAAAATGTCTGTTTTGTGGTAAAAAATAAGGCAGATGGTTGATACAAGTTGGTTCTCGGTGATAGCTTCTTAACTAATTGTTGAATCCATTTACTTATTGATTCAACAATGATTTATTAAACACCTGCTATGTTCTAGACAGTGTGATAAGTGCTAGGAGTAAAATATTGTGCAAACTCAGGCAGACTCATGGAGCTCCTAGTTCCTAGAGGGGACGTGACACCTGAGAGAGAAAGGTAGATTTTAAGAGAAGAAAGGCTAACTCAGGTAGTCAAGAAGGCCAGGGAAGAAGAGACACGTAAAGTGAGGTCTAAAGTGTAATACTACTTAAAGAGGAAAAACTCAGGGACAAATATACAGGCAAGAAGAAAAGCATGTGCAAAGGTCCCGGGGTGGGGGCATATGCCAAGTGTTACGGGAGTAAAGATTTCTATCCAGATGACAGACAAAGATGGGAAGGCAGGAAGGAGGTGAAGCATAGGAGGCCAGCTTCTGAATTAAGAGTTCCAGGTGATATTCTAAGAGAGGGAGAGAACCATGAAAGGATTCTATAGATAAGAGTAAATGGGTCAAGAAGTGTAAGAGGTTCTGAGTTGGAAAGTCATGGCCATATCCTGGATGTTACTTTTGAGGATCCATTTCAAGCTTTTCTCCCTTAGCAACAAAGTGGTTACTGGTGATGGTTAATCTTGGTTATCAACTGGACTGCATATGGAATCAACTGAAGCCCAAGCTGCTGGGAACTGCTGGGAAAGTTCTTCTTGATCAGATTATTTAAAGCAAGAAGACCTGCCCTGGATCTGGATGGCCTTTTTAGGTGACTGCCCAGACATAAGATCATGGAAGAAGGTAACTGATTTTGCCTGCTTGTCTTTTCTCTCACTGGCAAGTTCCTGTACCCTGTTGCTGTGGCATTCCTTCATTGATGTAAGAACCTACCTCAGGATTCCAAAGTAGACTGATGACCAGCAGCTCTCCGGAATCCTCCAGGCCTTCAGCGCCAGATTGGCACCGCTCTGAGGGCTGAACAGCTAAGGGGTTCTCCACTGTCAGGCAGCAATTGTTGGATTACCTAGACCACATTCTGTGAGCCAATCTAACATATCCTCATTTGGCACTGTGGTGGTTCTCATCAGAATGGACTCAAAGGCGCATGTATTTGAAGCTGGAGGCCAGCTTTGAGGTTTTAAAAGTCCAAGGTGGCTCTCTGCTACATACTTGTGTCTCAGGATGTGAGCTCTCAGAAACTGCTCCAGTCCTTTCCTGCCTGCCTGTTGCCATGCTTCCTGCCATGATGGTCATGAAATTTTACCCTTCAAATTATAAGCCCCAAATAAATACATTCCTACATAAATTACCTTGGTCACAGTGTCCTAAAGTAGAAATATAAAAGTAACTAAGTTGCACACACATATTTTATATATATACTATATATTGTATGTGTAATATATGTTATGATATATTACATTAAGATATATTATATACCATATAATGTATGATATAAGATATATTGTATAATAATTTATATAATATATCATATTGTATATTAAATATTCTATGTATCATAATACTATAATATATTATAGTATATATTACAATATATTCTATATTCTATATCCTATATGCTATATTCTATTTCTATATTCTATATCACAGATCACAGATCATATGCAATACACATCATATATCATATATTACATAACATATATTTTATATAATATATAATTATATATTATATAATTTTCAAATAATATATAATTATATATTATAAAATGTATATAATATGTGATATTTGATATGACATGACATGATATATGTGATATGACATATATGTGATATGTGACATATGATATATTATATATAATATATATGATGCATTTTCTATGATGTATGATATATGATATATTTATATAATTATATATAGTATACAATTATAAACTTTATATATAATAGATAATAATATATAAAATAATTATCTATTTTATATATTATGCTATATATTCTATCAGTTCTGTTCCTTTATAGATTCTTGACTTATAGTAGGGTTTCTAGTCCAGGTCTTCTAATCACTTCCAGTCATACATAGCACCCCAAACAAAACGAGCAAGCTGTGGACTCTTTGAATTTCATATATTCCCAGTGGTGTTCTAACCATGTGGTCATCTTATGGAGTCACAAACATTTTGACTAAGAGACTGAAAAACTAGGTAGGGTCATTGAGTATTGACAGGCCACTTGTACTATATACCTAGTTGTTTTATTGATTTTATTATGAATATGTCAAAGTTAAGCATTGAATCCTTTAGATCTTAAGGTCTGTTAGTTCTTATATTCTTTGAAAACAAAGGACAAAATACATATTTTAAGAAAAATTTGGTTTTATTATTTAATCATTATTGAAAATGATCACACATAATATATTGATTATTAAAATATGGCTGAAAGAAAATTGAACCAAATAAATGTCTAATCAATGCAAATATGCCTATTATTCCACAGTGAGATGTGGTTATGTCTGATCATAACTAGACAGCATTGCTAAAGTACCTTAAATAAGTATTTGAATCAAATTAATGAATTAGGAACATTTCAAGTCTAATATGGTAAGCTATTGTTCTATACACATTATAATACAAATATAAGAAAAAGACCTAACTCATCTACCATGAGAGATGAAATTGGTACAAGATGGATTCCTGGATTTTTTATTATTTAATTTAGTTTAATTTTTGAGGGTCTCGCTGTGCAGCTTAGAATGGCTGTGCTAGTTTTAGCTAAAACACTTTAAGCAACTGCAACTGAAGAGATGATAGGGCTTATTTCAGCTTAAAGGCGACAGTACAATATTGAGGGAAGTCAGCAGGACCTTAAAGCAGAAACTATAGAAATGCTGCTTCCTTCCTGGCTCACAGGCTCATGCTCGTCATCAGTCTCTATTCTTAAAATTATTTATTTCAGTTAAAAGTGATGAGCTACTGGTGACCTAAAGCTGGAGGTCCAGGTGGTTTATTATCATTATTATCTTTAATCTTCATTACAGTCCAGTCATTATCCCCATCCAGTTCTGCCCTCCAACAGTTCCTGCTCCCCTGTCTCCAAGTCAGGTGTTGTCCCCCCCAACACCCCCACATCCCCCCACACTCCACCAGGCCTCCCCATTCCCTGGGGCCTCAAGTCTCTCAAGGGTTAGGTGCATCTTCTCTCACTGAGGTCAGACCTGGCAATCCTCTGCTGTATATGTGTCGGGGGCCTCAGACCATCTAGTGTATGCAGCATAGTTGGTGGCTCAGTGTCTGAGAGATCTTGGGGATCAAGATCACCCCCCAGGACCCTCCCCTGCAAACATGCCTTCAGGCCAATCCAGTCTAAGAAATCCTTCAATTGAGATTCCCTTCTCAGATAATTTTAGACTTTGTCAAGTTGACAGTTAAATCCAACACTGACCTTGAATTTGCTTCAGTCTTACAAGTGCAGAAATTTCAAGCATGTGACATCATGCCTGGCAACTCCATGGGTTTAATTTGGTTCTGAAAAGTAGGGAGTTAGGCCAATAAATAATAATACAAAAAGAAGGCAGCTTGTGGTTGTGGGAAGAAAAGTAAGTTGGCATCATGAACCACTTCATAGTCGGATCTGCCTCTGAACTAGGGAGATAGTTAAAAGCTAAAATTACACACAATCTTCTAGGAAGAAAACATATTGTAACCAATTAGTTCAAGGTCTCCTGCACACAGAACCTTCCCACAAATAGTGGTTATGGAAATAGAAATCAATTTCAAGATGAACTATTTTTAAAAAGAAATATATAAGAATACCACACAGAAATACTACTGTAAAAAAGTTAAGGAAGAGAGCCATAAGCATAATGATAGATACATTTTCCAATGTGAGGGATTGAACCCAGGATCTATGATAAACTAACAGCCACTGTGTAACATCCTCAGTCCTGAGGTGTGAGGGTTAAGTTAGAACAGGGTAGACAGAAACATAAAGGTATGTGTATTAGTCAGGGTTCTCTAGAGTCACAGAACTTATGTGTAGTCTCTCTATAGTAAGGGAATTTGTTAATGAGTTACAGTCTGTAGTCAAACTCCCCAACAATGGTCAGCAGTAGCTGTGAATGAAAACCCAAGAATCTAGCAGTCACTTAGTCCCACAAGGCTCGCAGGCGAAGAAGATTGAATCTTCCTCCTTCCAATGTCCTTATGTAGATCTCCAGCAGCAGGTGTGGCCCAGATTAGAGGTGTGCATACCACCACACCTGAAACTTGTGTCTTCCAGACGCAACATCTAGATCACAGGTGAGCTTTCTAATTCTGGAGTGTAATTCACTCCAGATACAGTCAAGTTGACAATCAGAAATAGCCACTACAGTATGCTTAACTGTGAATGAAACAATAGTATGATTGTTCTACCATGTGATCCATAAAACAACTTAAAATACTGGGCCAGAGGAAAGGGATGGATAGAAAGCAGTTTGAGATAAAAACACAGGATTCCAAAGATCTGGGGTGAAGTGGGTTTGGTCTAATATTGCTTGTATTATAATGTTATTTTTGGTCCCCCAAACTGCTTACTCAGGTGTCTGCATATAAGACACTGAGGGTCCTTGCCCCAGTTGGTTCTGATTGGTAAAAAAAAATGCCAGCAGCTAATAGTTGGCAGAGCAAACAGAGGCAGTACTTATAGGATTCCGGAGCTTGGGAGAGAGGGGGAAAGGGGAGGGAGGGAGTGGGGGGGGGGAAAGGAAGGGGAGGGAGGGAGGGAGAGGGGAGAGAGAGAGAGAGAGAGATATTTATCATGACTTGGAGGCAGAGAGGTTGGGTTTAGAAGCTACAGAATAAAAAATTCACCCAAAATGTAGGTGGAAGGGGAAAGTGGTCCTATGGCCAGAGCTACCCAGAAGGTAACAGGGCAGCAAAGATAAAACATAGAATTAGAAGATGTTAAGCCAGGAGTACTGGAAGGAAATATATGCTAGCTGCAGGGAGGATTAGAAGTACTAGCCAAGGCATATCAAAACTAACTGGGGTGTGTGTGCCTGTGTGTGCGTGTGTGTGTGTGTGTGTGTGTGTGTGTGTGTGTGTGTGTGTGTGTGTGTGTGTTTCATTTGCAAATCCAGAGAGCTCTATGGGCAGGTGGCTAGAAGGGCTTGACCTGCTTGGAGGATAGAGCGCTTTAACTAATGAACTGCTACACTGGGGAGAAAGTGAAAGAGAAAAAAAAAAAAGAACCAAAGAATAAAAAAACGAATCCTCAGAAGTGTAAGTGTAAGAGTGTGGCCTCCGTTAGCATTGCATCACACTAAGCCGCATGAAGACCAGAAGGAAAGAGAACAGGAGAAAGCAAACCGAAGGGAAGAAAGGAAAGGTAGAGAAGAGAGAAAAAAGGGGGAAAGTGAAGACAGAAAGAGGGTGCCTAGGAATATTTACATGAGCAGGCACAGGTACATAATCAATTCATAACTGCAATCTGAAAAAGATTAATGAAGCAGAACAACATTAAAGCATATAAAGAAAATATTTCCAATTTTAGCAAAATACGTAAGTCTTCCTGGTAGAAATGAGTGAAGTTTCTTCACATTCTAAGTCCTGATGCATTACTAGAGAATGCTAAACTATCTTTGGGTACCCAGGCAAAGTGATAAAGTAGGTTGTAAACATGAAAATAAAGAGCATTGATTCTAACCCCCAATGCAATATACAACCTCTGAAGTGCCAAAGGACACACAGTTCCATCTTAAAATATCAAGGAGGTCAAACTCCACTCAGGTCCAAAGAAAATCATTAGCTTTAAATATTAAAGGATTCAAAACATCTTTTATGACTACCTCATGAAGATTCTACTAGGTAGCAAATATATGCCAACAAAGGAATAACTTAAAATAAAATATTACTGCAATGGATCAATAGTGGAAACTGAATCTATTCCAAGGTAGGGATTCAGAGTTAAACAAATGCTGGCATTGTCTTAAAAAGAACTCCACAGTGGTAGAAACATGGGGAATTAGAAATGGTTTGAGCAACCACAGTTTGAGGATCTAAGATGGAATGTGAAATGCTCCCAGTGATGTTTCTAATATTATTCACAGATGGAGACCAAAGAAAATCAATTAAAGCTGACACACAGAGGAAAAGAAGGAAAGACTTATTCAGTGTTGTCAAGGTAGTCATAAAGAGATAAGAAGCAATTCTACCATGGAATAGGAGAGAGATGGAGGAAAGAGGGCCATAACGAAGGTAAGGCCCTTTATTGTTACTCATGGTAGGAGATTAATGGGTGAGGATAATTGATATCATGAAAAGTTGTTACAAAGACAGGCAAACACACATAGACACACAGAACACAGACACACACACACACAGACAGACACACACACAGACAGACAGACACACACACCATAAAAAGCTTCAAGTTTCTTAGAAAACATATATTTATATAAATCAATACAACATGAACAGTAGTTACAATAATATTAGCAATGTGGAAAAAATCTTCAGACCTGTTAGGAAAAAAAACATACATATAAAGCAATAAAGAAAATATTCGAAAGTAATAAAAACAGAAATCAAACATAAAGTACCAAACCTAGAATTAAAGACATGTCATATCGCTACTCAAAACTGACCTAATTTCATCAAAAACAAAAGTATTTGTAAAGTCTCCATCTTGTATGATATAGTAGACCTAGGCATCTAGGCATAGTGACTCATGCTTTTAAATTCAGCAATCTGGGAGACAAAAGCAGGCAGATCTATGCTAGTCTGAAGCTAGCCTGATCTACACAGAAAATACTGAGCATTCCAGAACTATATGGTAAGACTTTCTCTGTTTCAAAATTTAAAAAGAAAAGAAAAAGGAACAGAAAAACACAAAGAAATTAAGAATGATTGAGCATAAAAAGACAAGAACAGATATTGTGAAATCAGCCAGTTTCCCATATAAAGTAAGAACTAGTACTTGGAGATTACTTTTTAATCTTAAAGGTACAAGGTACAGAATGATTTTCATTGTGTGTTTACCAAAGAACCCAGCAATGGTTCTTGGACCAAACTTACAAGTTATACAATATGAAATATCCCAGTGGAAGGACGAGGATACCAACCCTTCTGCAAAACCATCAATACAAAATTTGTCTTGCCTACAAGAAGTGCAGGGACAAAGATAGAGCAGAGACAGAGGGAGTGGCCAACCAATGACTGATTCAATTTGAGACCCATCCCATGAGCAATAACCAATCCCTGACACTACTAATGATATTGTGTTATGTTTGCAGACAGAAGCTTAGCATAACTGTCCTCAGAGAGGCTCCACACAGTAGTTGACCAAAACAGATGAAGAGACCCACAGCCAAATATTAAACGGAGCTCAGGGGGTCTTGTGGAAGAGTTGGGGGAAGGGTTGAAGGACTCCGAAGGGATAGAGACTTCACAAGAAGACCAACAGAATTAATTAACTTGGACCCTTGGAGCTGTCAGTGACTGTACCACCCACCAAAGAGCATACATGGGCTGGAATTGGACCCTTACACACATGTAGCAGATGTGCAGCTCAGTCTTCATGTGGGTCCCCCAACAACTGGAGCAGGAGCTCTCCCTGACTCTGTGGATCCAGTTCCCCTAAATGAATTGCCTTGTTTGTCCTTAGTGGGAAAGGATGCCCCTAGCCCTGCAGAGACTTGATGTGCCAGGGTGGGTTTGTTTTGGTGGGGGGAGGGCTCGACCCTTTTAGAAGAGAAGGAGGGATGGAAAGAGGAGCTATGTGAAGAGGGGGCTGAGAGGTAAGGGGGCAGCTGAGATCAGGATGTAAAGTGAATATAAACAAACAAACAAACAAACAGGAAAAAAGAAATAGATCAAACTGAGCACGCCCATAATCTTAGCCATTGGAAAAGAGTGGAGGAGGATCAGAAGAAGTTCAAGGTCGGTTTTGGAATGATAAAAATGATGTTTTTGAAATTTTAGGCCACTCTGAAATGCATGAGTCCTTGTGTAAAAGAAAAGATTAAAAAAAATGAGGCATGTTGACATATTACATAAATATGTGCACAATCTATATAATATTTGAATATATACATATATATCCCCAATGACTACAATAAGCCTCAGAACAATATATATGGTACATTAACACACATATATAACTTTTCTTATTTTGAAACCAGAATGATTCTATTTTCAGGTAACTAATGAATAATCTCTTTAAAAAAAAAAAAAAAAAGGCCTTCTTTAGAGCCTAGTAAGAACTAGATTTTTGAAAAATTAAGAAGTAAATGTAGAATTAAAAATGTGACCTGGTCTCAGTGTACCAAAACAAAACCAGAAGAGTCACCCACTAGCTGAATCTTTATTTAATGGCTCTCTATCAAGCAGCCATTCAAAGAGACTATCAATAAACTGAAATCACAGAATACCTAAAATAGGCAATAAAATTCCGATGATAGGTACCTGTGTGATTCAGGTATTACAGATGTTTGTCATTGGTCATGCCATACTTAAAGTGCCATTATTACTAGAAAAGAAATTGAAATGAATGTATTGAGTACCAAACACACAAATGCAGAAGCAGATCAGTAGTAGAAATATGAAGAATCAGATGAGGAAAGATGTAAATTATAGCATAAAATATGCAGTTCTCCCACTCGCTATCTAAGGAACAAGCACATGTGTTTGGATAACGGGATATAATGTGACAGTGTGACAGCATCTTTTCAATGTACATCTGGATAAACCACTAAGATACACATGTGGCATTAAAAAAAGACAATGACATATGTAAAATGCACTTTTATTTATGTAGAAGAAGATGGTAGAGGAGGAAAAGAAACAGGGTCAGGACAAGAGGTGAACTATGCACTGATCATAGGTATATAAACTATCTCTAGAAATCTAAAGAAGAAAGTATAAGACACATATGCACAAACTATACAAGAATATATTAAAACATTGAACTAACCTGATGCCCTTTTCAAAGCATGTGATAGGAGAAAACTACAGCAGAAGATGCTTTTGTATCAGGTGATCTAATGCATAGTTCAACTTCTAGCAGATTTCTGAGCTTTGCTTTTGGCTTTGTTTTGTTTTCATGTTGCATTTTCCTGACTACTGTCCAGGCCAGCCTCTTTTATAGTATGGGCTGGGTTTTGCTTTCAGCTTCCAGGCTGAACTGATGGAGTATATGCTACAGGACTAATCCTGCCCATTCTCCTTCAGTACAGTGGCAACTTCAGGTATGGACCCATACCCCAACCAGGGACAAAGACTCAAAATTGCTGCTTGACCTGAAGCAGAAGAAGTCAGTCTGATAGCATAGTTATCACATAGCTATACACATGTCCTACTTTGGAACATTCATTTCTTCACTCATGTACCTGCTCCAGCGATGCCCAATAGAAGATCCATATGGCTTATGTTTTAATTCTCCAGCTCATCCATTAGTATTTATTCATCTGAGAAAATACTTTATAGGTGATGGTGGAGGGGAGAGGGGAATCAGTATTATCCCACCTAACCCCTAGGTCTAACTGCCTAAAGTATTTCTCAGTATCTAACTGCCTAAAGTATTTCCCTCAAAATCCTTCCCTTATGTCATCTTGCAGAAGGTTCTGTGCCCATCAGAACTGAAGAGGCTTGGCCAGTATAGTAGGCACTATTCTTTTGCATCACGAACTCCACTGAAATGCAGAGAATGGTAAACTTGTTGACACCTGGATTGAACTTAGAATCATCTGGTTCTAAAGACTTATTCTTACTCTAGCCCTGAAGCCAAGATTTCACGTACTAGAGACAAACAGAAAAGGAGAGAAGGAAGAAGCAGAAGAGAGGAGAGAGGAATGGAGGTAGAGAAAGAGGAGGAGGGAGGGTGAAGAGGGGAAAGGAGGATGGGAAGATGGAGGGAAGGACAGACACATGTATGCATGTTAGAGAACATCACATACGGGAAAAGATCAATAGCTGAAATGACAAAAAACCTATCTTGAACAAAGCTAAGACAACCATTAAATGGACTGGTCACACAATGTTAAGGACCTCAAGGCCATTTCACACATTTAGTTGCCCTGGATTTGGAATGTATTTAAACATTAGTTGGGTTTTCTCCTACAGACTGTGACTAAAGGCTTTTGGACTGTCAGAGAAGGGGTGGATTTCATTGACTGATTCCTACCTGCTTCCTTCCACACCCCTGAAAAATAGGAACATAAGAAATAAGTGAACGCAATATAGTTAATAATTTAAGTTATGCCTTATTCTTTCTAGGCAGTATCTCTTTTGACATTTTCTAAAAAAGGAGGGGTAAGGAGTGAACAGAAAAATGTGCCCGAGGATCCTGAACTGCAGGTGGCATCAAAGGAGCTAAAAACCAAGAGGAACAGTTCGTTCCTCAGCTCCCTGCTGGGCAACAATTTTTTGTGATAAGAGCACTTGGAAGATCACTGTAAGACACAACCATCTACTTTTTCATACAGTTTTCCCTGGTGACAACAGAATTGATTTTCTAAAACTTTCGGATAGCTTTGTAGGCTTGTGAGGTGCTAAACAAATGGAAACAGCAACACTAATCCAGGTTCTCATTACTAGATCAAGGTGGTTTAGAGGAACAGCTCTCAGCTAGGGCATTTTGACTTCCAACAGACTGCTGCCAATGTTTGAAGACACTTTTGGTTGTTGCAGTCATGGGTAGAATTAAGTATTACATCTAGCGGATAGAGACCAAAAAGGGAGTCTGGGAGATGTGATTCTGGAATTACTGAGACCAAGAGTTGAATTAGGAGAATCTGTTTCCAAAACCCTAATTCTTCCCATTATAATACTTGGATGTTGATGTTTCAAAAGCAGAGAGGGAGGGAGGGAGAGAAAGGGAGAAAGAGAAGAGGGAAAGGAGGGAGGGAGGGAGAGAGAGAGAGAATTTTAGACAACAAAATGAATTAGAAATATGTATGACAACAAAAACATTCTGACAATTTTAAGTAACAAAGTTTAAAAAGCTTTGTTTCAAGGGAGTGAGGCCCTTGTGTGTTGTCACAGTGAAATGATATTAGAATGTGGTGTGTGTGTGTGTGTGTGTGTGTGTGTGTGTGTGTGTGTGTGTGTGTGTAAAGAACAGGATCTGTAAACTCAATCCATTCTCTTGCATCGCAGAGGCTTCTCCTGGGCATGTATAGTTCTGAAGCTAGGTTTATCAGCATGCCTGAGGCAAGCATTTGGCCAGTTTCAATTAAGGGCAACGTGTTTTCATCTTTGTGGAAGTACTGTCACGTGTCAAGATCCGTTCTTATTCTACCTTCAGTGTTAGCACCTGCTTATCTGATGTGGATGAACAAATGATTCTCTTAGCCAATGTTACCTTGTGCTAATTTCTCCAGCTTTCCTGTCTCACCTCCCAATACAGTATGTCTCTTCTCATCACTATTAATAACTAAGCGATCTTCCAAAGCACCTGGGGCCACACTTCAGCACATCGTGAGAGATCTTAGAAAATGTATTCTAAACAAACTCATTAGCAAAATATATATAACCAGATAACATGCTTAACAGAAACCAGACAGAGAGGAGAGAAAGTGTGAGTTCACTAGTAATTCTCTAATGAGCCCGGAAGCTCCTTAGTACAGAACCAGAGGACATGGAACTGACATCTTTCATTGTCAAGAGTCCTCCATGGAGATGTTATGAAGGGCAATGGTTATCCCAAAATAAGTTAGTGAATATTAAGACGTCCTAGCCAAGTCTGAATGCTCACAGAGTTCTATTTGGTAGCCAAAATGTGATCCGCACTATTTAAAAAGATTAATATGAAAAAAATCAGCTACTATAGCACTGTCGTAACCAAATCCCAGCCAACAGTTTACAGTGAATCCCTCTATGTATACCTGGTGGGTGCACCACTATGCTTCTATGTATACTGTGTGCTTGATTATGGGGGATATGGTGGTGAGAGTAGACAGGGGTTCAACCTATGTGTTTCTATTATAAGATAATGGAGAAAGACTTAGATTTACATGGGAATAAAAGGATTATGAACTGTGATCAGCCTAAGGAAGGAGACAAATACAGGGCTGGCACAGAAAATACCTAAAGATATTAGGCAATGATTTCAGAGACATAAAAGCCTCAGTGCTAAGAAGAGGCAAGCAGAGAAATTCTGCAATCCATTCTCATCAGTTAATGTATAATACGTGTTTGCCCAGTAATTTCTAAAGTGGTCCTTTCTTTTAAAATTCATAAACACAGAGTGCTTGTCAATGTATCAGCTGAGGCCTGAGAACAGAACTCTGAACTGCTGCAGCCTTTGTGGTACACTTTAAATTGACCTGATTAACTTCCATGGCTACATAAGAGTCCACGGTGCCATTCACAGACACTTACATAGTCATGAACCTGTGGAGGAACATTTATTTGTTTCTGGAAGCATCTTTATTTATGACATTTTTGTAAACATCACATAATTTTTAATACTCACTATGTGGTAACGAAATTATTAATGCTATTAAAAGAATTCTCACACTCCCCTTAAAGACATGTCAAGTTATCATCCTCCTTTTAATGAACAGGGAAATGAGGACATAATCATATTGAGAAATGTGGTCTAGGCAATACAATGGAAAGTAAATGTCTGCACACTGAAACACAGAGTCAGAAGCTATGATCTGCTTTCCATCTTCCTAAGGGGTGCAATTCTAGATTTTGTATTCCAGTTATTTTTAAAAAATATGCTATTATTTAAATTTTAAAGTCAACAAAAATATTTTCAGCAGTGATTTGAGGTAAAAAAATTCTTTAGTCATTGTATCAATTCTGGAAGTAAAAACAAACAAACAAACAAAGAGCAGGTCATGCTCATGAAAGACTCTGATTGGAACATTCTACTATAGGAAGGCCAGTAAATTACCAAGTCCTCCATCATCTTGACCATATATTTGGACTCTGATATATTGGTGGTACATATTTAATTCCATGTTCCCCTGGCGGCAAGTTAGAAGTAGGGTTTTGCAGCTGCTCTACTTGGAGACCCCAAGTTTCTCAACACATCTCAATGTAGCACAAGAGGCTCAAATAATTGTCCATAGCACCGTTTTGGGTATTGTCAATGTCCCAAGGCCTCGTCTTTCAAGGTGTTCCTTAGAATGTTGGGACAGTGCAAATGGAAGTATAAAATTAAGAACATAGACTGTGGAGTCAGGTAGCCCAGGGTGGCATATGTAAGACCATATACACAAGAGTCTATTTGTTAATTCCTTCACTTGTGAACTGGGCACTACATCAGGGCTTTTGTGATCTACTCCACAGGTGTTAGCAGTGTTTGTGAGTTGTATATTATTTAATATCTCTACAGCACTTGACATGATGTTGACAGAGTCAGCATTTTGTAAGTAGTTACTGCATTATAGAGTCACCTTTGGGTCTCTGTCAGCTCTCCGCCTTCCTTATAAGTCAAATACCAGAAAGTACTAACCAAGTGAAAAGAGCAAACTCTCTATGGTTGAGTTAACACCAGTGTTCCATTCCTAGCAGAAATAGAGTGATTTTTTCCCTTTCTCCATTTGCTTCTCCATATTTCCTACATCATTTTATTATTTATTAAAAATAGCAATAAAAACCAACTCATTTAAAAATAATTTTTACCATTTCAACTAATGAGAGGAAACAGAGTGACTTAGATTAGGTTGTAAAAATAGATGTCACTAAGTTTATTCCTGGTGACGTAATTCTAGTTTCTTAACCTCTTGAGACTGAGCTGTGACCACCATAACTATGAATGCTGTCGGTATCATCCTTGGCACCAAATGCTGCTCCTAGCATGATACCAGCAGGACAATGCTAAGACTTAGTATATTGCTCTGATATTCAGTCACTGCTCTCTTGTATCATATGGGCTCAATCGTAGCTGTTCTATATTTCCTGAGGAAAAAAAGACACTATAAAATATTTCAATGGAATCATGAGATCGTCACTGGTGCCACAGTAAGAAAACTTTCAATTAAGGAATTCACTGCATTATTTTATATTACTTTTCTTCTGAAATCAAGGACAGACACTCCTACCCTTCCTGGAAGTAATGGAACTGAGAGACAAAACCTTTGCAATGGCTTTTCAACCCACACACTGGTAAAGGAAACGCAGTAACTTGATGTTCAGTCAGTTTCTAGGCTCAGCGTTTACCTTCTTTCATCCAGAGTTCCTTCAGCAACTGTCAGTTTGTATCCTGCTACTGATTGCAGAACTACTGCACAGCAAGTCTCGGAACCCTGGGGGATTTTTAGAGCCCTTTAGAGACGAGGTAGTCTTGATGACCTTTCAATCCAACAATGCTAAAAGACAAGCTGAAAAGGGTTTTGAAAGCACAGCGAGAAGCAAGGCACCGCCTGCATCCGTTGTTTGCTCGGCTGGTCCACCTCACATCAGTCTTTCAAAAATCTCGGTTCTAAATGTTGTGGAGAAGGGCTTTCTAGCACTGTCTGCTTCCAATATAAAATAAGGCAAAATTGAAGCTAACTGTATAATTTGATTGATAGATAAGATGAAGACTTGGGGGGAATCTTAATGTTAAAACTTTGATTAAATAGATCACACACCCAATGATCATAGTTAGCTAATGTTTGACTAGTCACAGCGCCTAGAAAACGAGATTGCGTGATTAGTTTGATTGTGATTGAAGGGATTCTTTAATTTTTTCAAGAGCTTAGCCTATCTTTATAATTGCCCTGTGACAATGAGTCGGTGGTGTAAGTTGGGGAGGCATAGGTGTCCCTCTACCTCCAGGCAGTGGTCTTAGTGCTTCAAACCCTAAAGCCCATCACTGAACCTATGGTTGAACTCTCTGTCTTGGTTACTTAAATAAGTCTGCACCTAAGCTGCACTAGCCGGACAGAGACTCTGGTACCCCTGAAGCATGTCAGGCAGTTTTTTGGGAGTTTCTGAGGATAGAGATGTTCTCTTCTTCTAGAAGAGTCAGGATTTCCCCTATAGATGAGGCTCTTGTGATATTTAGATGGAAAGCCCCCAAAACAGTGAGCCATCTCTCCAGACACTCCCCTCAATTGATTTTTTCTGGTTTTTAAAATTTCTTTTGACAAATTAAATAGGGCTAGGATAACAAAATGTCTGTGAACTACATCCCAGACCTAAAAACATATGCTTCTTTGAATATGTTAGCTATAATTACATATAGTTTGTTTTTTTTTAAATTCTTATCTCTCAAATGAACTTCAGGTGCTTTGCTTTATGATGAACTCACGCAATCTAGAGAAAAAAACTGTATTTTTTTTTGTAGTCTTTAAAATGAAAAACAAAATCCCTATAATTCTAGCAAGAGGCATGGGGAATGTTGATCAATTGAATAGCCTCATCAGACATTTGATAAAATTATACGGCAGCATCAGAAGGATGTACACAGACCCCACTTGCATCTCTTTGGAAAACAAGTGTTCTTACAAAGATTTCAGACCCTAATCACCCTTAATGTATCTTTGAGTAAGGGTTGCATGGACCACTGGAATGTTCTTTCCATTCGCCTGGATCTGGTTATTTTCCTCCTGTCTGTTAATTAAAAAGCAGATTCTAGCCTATATCCCATTTCAATAATGGACTAGATAGTTAGCATAGAAGTTGGAGACAAATAAACAAAATGCTTGCCATACTCTGAGTGTAATCTCTCCGACATTAATGCTGCCAGTCAGACTGTGGAAAGATTAAGTACAACAAAGAAACATACTCATTAGCTTTTAATGATCGTCACAGACAGATACCATGGCTTTAAATTGCTTTTCAGAGTCTGGATTCTATTTTTATAATCAATGTTCTAGCTAAACATTCATCATTATGAAGACAAATCCTGTAAGTCACACACATATTTCTGTCTCCTTATGACAGGCATTGATTTAGAAAGGAAAGACTAGATCCAACTGTCAGGAAACGGCTGGTCTCTTCAGATAAGGAAGCCATTGAACTGGCTTTTAATACTGTAAGAAAAAAAGGAGCGAGAAGGGGGAAAAAGAGAGATTTACTGTATGAACAGACAACAAACATCTGAACTACCTACAAGAGACGACACAATTTATAATTCCAGAATATAACTTAATTATTACATTTCTTGATAGCTGGCAAGAAACTGCGGGCAATATTTTTTCCTACTCTAATCAGAGCGACCTGCTTTTTGCTATTGACTACAAACTCAGATGCTCTGAAAAACATGTCAGATGGCATACTGAAAGCCTCAAGTATAAACTACAACACCTGGTAGGCTGCCCTTGAAAGCCCAGGTAACATTAATAAATAAGCCCAGGAGGTGCTTGGTTTGCCGCTCCTTAATAGCCCCGGGATTCAATCCGCACAGATGCACCAGGTCCCAGAATTCATGCGCATTTCCCAGAGTGCAACGAAACGGATCACTGTTTGCTCAGATTTCAGCTGCAGAAATGAAGGTGCATTTTACTTTAGTTGTCAAGAACGCTCCTCTTTGAAGAAACTTTAATCAGAATCTCTCTTCCCCAGTTGTCCTAATAAAAATCTCTGCTGGAACCTGCATAATCTCAAGATTTACAGAAAAACCAATACCATCGCTTCTGTATTTGAAGCTAAGAGTTGCCTCAAAATGAAAATATGCACGGATGGAAGACAATGGCAGGTCTTCAAACTGTTTTCACAATAGGCCAACGATGTTAAGAACCAGACTACAGGACATGATGACTCTCAGTCTGTAAAATAGGGTGGGACTCTAACGATGCAGGTGGCCAGAGAGTAAATGGAAGATGATGCTACTGGGTTTGGTTTGTCTGTTTGTTTTCCAGTGCTACGAACCAAACACAGGGCCTTGCCTATGACCTCAAGTACAGCAAGCATCTGCTACCCAGCTACATCACCGGTCCTTGATTGCATACACGGGGTTTCACCATGTGAACCTTGAATTTTCTAGGTAGTCCAGGCTGGCCACGAACTCAGCTCACGCCTGTCTCTGCCCGGTGACCATGCACTACCACACCCAGGAGAGAAACGTTCAGTTCAAGCACCAGTGGATCCTCGCTGTGTACAAGCTGCAGGAAGCCAACAACGAACAGCATTGACTCTTTGTTCTCCTTTCTAACTCCCCATACATGTTTTGTCCTCGTGCAAGGAAAGGAAGTTTGGGCAATATGCCTCTAGGATTAAATGAGCCAAATATTAATTTTCAATTAGCACCACTCCTGCATAGAGCAAGTCATTGGCATATATAATATTCACCTGTAGACGAGCCCCAAATCCTTAGTTTAGGAGGGGATTAAAATCTGTTTTATGATTTTTTTAAAATAAAATAATTTGGCTTCCTAATTCTGGTCATTCTTCTTTGGTGCTGTGACAGGTTTGAAAACATGATCAATGGTGAGAGAAACCTGCACAGTCTTCAAAACTAACAAACAAACAAAAACCTAATAGAAGTTATAAATAAGTACAAAATGGTTAATACTGATTTAGAAAGAGTTACAAATGAGCAGTCTCCCATTATGTTTTATTGAAAACAAATAGCACTGTAATGCATTATTAGTGACAGGGTAGTCATGAAATTATCCGTAATCCTACCATGCAAATACAATTACTGTATTTGCATTCAAAATTGCAGCTCGCTGTCTGTGTGCATTCTGAATTCTCATACTGACTATTTTCAAAAAACGAGGAAACTCTAGGCAGAGTTTAGAAGCAATCTGGGGAGAGGAGAAGTAAAGAAGCCATCGATGATGATGAGATGGGGGGGGCGAGGAGAGGGATGTGGGATGTAAAGAGATGAGCAATCTAGACAGCATGGCAGAACAATATGGGATTTAAAAAGGTGGAGAATAACGGGAAGAACATAATTACAGGAAGATTAAGGCAACAAAAGTGAAGTGAACTATCCCCAAAGGAAGATTCTAAAACGTCTTGTCTATGAGACTGGTGTGATGCCTGATCAAGTAGAAGAGTCTGTATGAATGTTGAATGACATGAATTTGGTTGAATGCCACAAATGGGCAGGAGAGAACCTAAACTCCATGAATTGCCTTCTGACCTTTATGTGCAAACTGTGTTGGGCATGCACCTGTACACAAATACACACACGGGGGGGGGGGAGGTACATACACTAAATACATTCATTCATTCACTCATACATACATATACACATACAAGTTTTGGATATTAGTAAGATAAAGGATCCTGGACATAGACAGAGCTTCATAGGCATGCTCTGAGCTCTCTGCTCCAACATCTAAACATGTGGCTTCCACCCCAAGATCACAGTCCTGTGTGACTGGGTCAGCATTCTCATTCAAGTTGTAAGTCAGAGAAAGGAAGAGGGGAAGTAGAAATACGCGGCCTCTCAGCCTTTGGTGAGCTAGTTAAATTGTTTGCCTGAGATTTTCCATGACCTTCCTCTCATTCCCCACAGCCCACAGGAGCAGGCAGCTCTTGGGTACCATACTATAGAACAAGAGGAAACTGGACCTCAACTTGGGCTGGACTGTGAATCTTTAAGTTCACAATAGGATTTATTGTCTGTTCTGAACCATAGCAATGTGAACTCAGATTGTGTCTGATGAAATCCTGGCTCAGCCTCTGTGACCTTATGCAAGGATCTCTATTCAGCTGTGATTTAATGTACACAGAGCTCTTAGACACAGTGTCTAGCACAGAACTGAACACTTAGGATGGTGAGCTCATTTATTTTCAACTGTTAGTTCATCCTACAGATAATGGTACGCTGCTCCCTGGAATTCTGTATGTCTTCCGTATGTTCATAGAAGCAGATCAGACTTACAGCAACATTTCTTCAGCACCTCTGTTGTCCATAGCAAAAATCTTCTGCAGTTTTGGCATCTGAGATTGACAAAATGTTATATGCCTGCTGTGGTTTTGTGACAATCCTGTGGTCACTTTATCCTTGCCAGGTGAGAGAGCAGACAGGGCTGTCCTGTTCCTTGATATCCAAAGATTATACAGTGTTGTTTTATATTGATGAAACTTTAAGAACAATTACATTGACACTTTTGTAACTGTGTTTGGGTCCAGTAGAAGTAATACTTGTAAGGAGGCAAGAGAAGCTAGGCCTAGTAGCACACAGCCAATACTCGATACTCCAGTACTCACTAAGCTGAGGCAAAGAAATCTGAGGCCAGCTTAGGCTGCTTAGCAAGAAAGAGTCTAAAGAACAAAGTAAAGTAAAAATAGGTAGGTGCGGGTGGCAGACATATAAAAATTATCCCAATCCAGAAATAAAAGTTTTAAGGGTAAGTCACCTTTAGCAACCTCAGAATCATCCTTATGCATCACGAGCTGTTGACCAATGGCCCTGCGGTGCTCTTTTCTCTCTGGCTGGTCAAGGCTACTCTTCATCTAAGGAACCTGTGGTAGAGTCAGTGGTTTGTTTGGAAATTTAATTTGGTTATCAGCAGCTTGGTGAGGTCTTGTGTTCTTCTCATTTTAACTTTTGAGAAATGTCATGTTCAGGAAGATGTGAAAACTAGTCTGGAATTTCAGAGCAGTGAGTCGCTGCATTCAGACCCAAACTCCATTCTGCCTCTTCGAGTTTCTGCCAGCTCATTTAGAATGTTATTGATTCTACCCAACTCCTACAAATGAACTCAAACAATTGGGCTGCCTAGGAGAGACATGCAGCCAACAGACACAACCTCATCTCTCACTGAAGGTTCCGGGCGTCTTTGCTGACCGTCTTCTTTGTTAAGATTGTGAGGGGACAGATTAATCTTCCTGTTGGCAAGGTGAATTTGACAATTGTTTCCATGAGCAGTGCAGAGCATGTGTTGATGTGCACGGGGGATTAGAGGGCTTGTTTTGCGATGACATTGGGATTGTTTTATTTTTACTGAAAGAATAAGATTTTACTATTCTTTTCCTTCATGATGGTGGTAGTAAGGGTGTTTGTATGCATGTGTAAGTGTGTGTGTGTGTGTGTGTGTGTGTGTGTGTGTGTGTGTGTGTGTGAGAGAGAGAGAGAGAGAGAGAGAGAGAGAGAGAGAGAGAGAGAGAGAGAGAGAAAGAGAGAGAGAGAGGTGAGAGAAAGCGTCAACTTCCTTTTTTAATCATATCTCTAGGGGAAAGGAATCCATTGATCAGGTCTTGTTCTAATGACCTACAAAATTCCACAGCACTATGAAATATTACCAACAGAGTTGACATCAGTCATTAAAAGAAAGAGAGACTTGGGATTGCCATTATTTAGGGAGTCATGTTTCCTGTATGTCAGTTGCTTCAAATTGAGAAGACATTAATCCACAAAAATTTCTCTCCAAAAATATGGGATTAGATGATCTGTAGACATGTACAGAGTTTATAGGAACAGTTTCAGCCATTGTAATTTGCCCTATACAAGTGGGCATCGTATGTGGCAGAAAAGATGAAAGGGATAACGAAAATAACCTGTCAGCACAGCTTTCCCACCTTGTGAAATAGCAGTGATGGTCTAATAACAACAGTCAATCAATCAAGCAAGCAAGCAACCTTTGAGATGCTCTTAAAGTGCCTTCCCCAGTTGTGTAACTGTACCCCGTGATCCCCATTAACTAACCAGCACCCACCATTACAAACCCTCCTGGACAGGGGAGGATACCACAACAAACCAGTCAAGTAACTTCCCAGATCATACAGCTAATGAAGCTGAACCAAGATTTGAATCAAGCACCAACAGAACTGGGTTTGATTACACACAAGTGTGGTGAGTCGTGAGGCCTCGTAGCCACAGATCTTGGCAGAAACTCAGAGCAGGACAGCAGTTGATATTTGTTCCTTGTTCCTTCTAGATCAATATTGTAGCTTGTATAGAATGATTTAAATTCAAATGATTGTCTTCTTATTTCCCATATATAACCCTCAATAAACAATATGTACAGCAATAAACAACAATAAACAATATCTAAGGAGTATTCATGTTCTCTACCACTACCCCAGAAATTCCATATGCAAATCATATATATATGTAATTAAATATGTATAATATTTATAATACATTTTATGTATAATCACTGAAATGTGGTATCTTATAAGTTATATATGACATATGGTATGTGATGTGTGATGTGTGATATGTGTGATATATGATATGTGATATATGAGTACACTGGATATATACATATATATTCATATCATATATATTCACTCAATACTATTTATGTATTTTAGAACTAACAAGGAACTGTTTAAGAACTCATCAATAAATATGGCACTCATGATTAAAATATTTTGCAGTCTCGTTATAAAAACAGCATTTCCAATCTGGTAATAAATATGTGTTAATTACACTTTGCCACCGTTACCTTTGAAAATGTGAACTTGAATTCAGATGAGGCAAGAATGTTCAGTTCATCCTAGTCCCCACCCCTCCCTACATTTGCTGGCAAGCCAGCTTCCTCCATTTACATGGGTGCCCTGGACTAGGAGAGCTTGTCTTCTGTCTCTCTAATAGCAGTCTGAATGCATTCAGCCACTTGAATGCAGGAGTTGTCAGCTTACAAAGTCCAGAGCTGAAAAACATGAAATAGGAAGGGAGATTTGTCATATTAAGATTCTGCTTTGTGTTACCTACAGCTCTGGAACTTGGAAAAAAAAAAAACACTTCTCATGTGCAGCAAAATAATGACGTTTAAAAAAAAAAGTGATGATACACAAAAACATTTCCATCCCTAAGTGAATGAGATTCTACAAATCTACCCGTCTTTTCATCTAAAAAAAAAAAAAAAAAAAAAAAAAACCAACTGTATACAACTTATCCCATGCATTTGGAATAGGGTGAGAGGTCAGACATTTTTGAAGGTAAAAGCTAGGCTACTGAGAAAGAGAATATTCAAGAAAGGGCTGCTAATAACTACCCTTCAGGTGACACTGGCTAGTAAATATAAATAAGATTACCCAAGCCAGTCTAACAAGTCTGCAAATGACTGCGAGTCCCCTGGAAACTTTGTATCATAGTAATTGATGTTGCCACATTTATTCACTTAGGGAGTAAATAATACTTCCCATTGTCCACTCTGAGTCACATTCCCTCTTATTTCTACTCCATTGCTCTGAAAAGATACCATGGCCAAGGTGACTTATAAAAGGAAGCATTTACTTGGAGGTTTACTTACAGTTTCAGAGGGTGAGTCCATGACCATCACTGGGGGAAGCATGGCACCAGGCATGGTACTGGAGCAGTAGCTGACAGCTTGCATCTGATCCACAAGCATAAGGCAGAGGTGGAGGGCAGGATATGGCTTGGGCACACCCCCAGTAATATACCTCCTCCAGCAAGACCACTCCTCCTAACCCTTCCCAAACAGTTCCACCAAGTGGGCACCCAACATTCAAACATAGGAGCCTATGGGGGCCATTCTCATTGAAACACTGCATCATAAAGTAAAATGGTCAAAACTACCTCATTGGGGCAAGAATATGGCTCAGTGGGTAAAATGCTTGCCCAGTACACACAAGGCCTCGGGTTCAATCCCCAATACTATGAATTTCTCATCTAAAAGGAGAAAGCTAGATCATAAACAAACATAGAAAATAAACAAGTATACATAACATAATAGCTTAAAAGGTCATCAGTGATCTGCTAAAGGAGGGATATAGGAGAGCAAGAACCACTCTGGATATCACTAAAGGTTTTGACAATGTGAGAGCGCTTATATGTCAGATGAACACTCCACATTCAGTATTTGGCTCCTTGATCGTGATAGGACTCAGACCCCATCCACTCGCTAGCACCGATCTTGCCTTTGCTCTGTTCTTCTCCCTTTATCTGTTCCCTTCCAGACACCCTAAACCTATTTGTTGTGGATGTAAAGGATTTGCATCCTTCCTTGTTTTCACTCCAGGAATGGAAGCCCCTTAATGGTTAGTGTTTATCAAATGAGTTTTCCTGCCAATCCAAGAAATATGTAACAATCAGGAAAACCGTCGTGTTCATCTCTATTCACTTTCTAGCTTTCCTCTGCATCATTTGGTTCTCAGCATAGATGCTGAGCCATGGTGTGACCACTGAACAGCCGGTGCAGGCAAGTTTATTACCTCATATGGTCAGTGGTACAGATGCTTTCTACTCAAGTAGCAAGAACGTTGCCTAGTGGTAGTTTAAAATGCAAGTGAGATTTCTACATTCACTTTCTACATTCAAGGTTATGATGCACACCCTGAGACAAGTATGAACCCAGCTGCTGGAGGAAAAGTGTGGCTTTTGTTTTATTTTAAGGTTTATTTCAGGCAGAATTGAGAAAACAACCGTTCGGTTAAGAGTTCTAACCAGTATGTTTAGTTGTGGGTGCTAAGATAATGAACCACTTCTCTGTGCTTGTCACTAAAAATGGCCAAGTCATTATAGATCTTGGTACTGCCTAATGGGCCGAGACAACGGGGTTTGGCAAATGAGCATTTCAGAGCTCAGTGACTCTCTGAACGCAGGCTAGACCATTCAGGTATTTAAGTGTTATCCACGGCCTCTTCAATTGAGCAAATGGGTCTATAATAATTAAAATACTGTAAACACAGTGACACAGTCCCTGAGCTTTTAGAGAGAGATGCTTTACTCTTGTGGAAAGGAAATGAGGTGTTACCTTGTTAGGGAATGCAGTTTGCATGGAGAAGCAGCCTGGCAGGCTGGAGAAAGCCACATTTGTGAGCACGCGGCCCCTCGGATGCCCTCATCTGCAATCCCAGAAGTGTCTATGACAGGGGCAGAATAGGTGACAGCAGCTGGGCTCTCTACTGCTCCTTTCTGGCACTTTCCATCTCAATGAACAGGGCACTCACTTTCTGAGTCAGACTCCACCAAGATGTCACCTCTTTACAAGAGCTCAACGCACTGGGGAAATACATTCTAGTTTCTATTTTTACAACGATTGGAGACATTTATTCCACACACAAAAATGCCTCCCTGCTCCCTCCCTTTTGATGGATACTCTCATCTAGAATGTCCAAAGAAACCATCTTGGTCCATAGCTGTCATCTTAATTCAGAGCACACGTGGTGTCAAAAGAAAACGAAGGAACAAATGCTGTTACCGTTAATTATAGCTCTGAAATATTTTTGTTGACCTTCTACAAAGGTGGTGTGTGGAGGCCGAAGCAAAATATAACAAAATGGCCCCAAAAGTAGGTCAGGGGGTGGCGGTCCTGCGGCCGCTTGCTCAAGTTTAATTAGTTGAAGTTCTGAGGTCTGAGAGGAACTATCTGAGAAGCCCAGGAAATTGGCTTGCAGGAAATAGGAAAAAAAAAATCCTTCTAGGGACTCTTTCAAGAAGATATGACCTAAAAGGAATGTGCTTGATGTTTGATTGACTGTTTGGGGAATGTCATCTCCTAAGGGACAGGGTTTGTGTCTTTTTTCATTAATTCCGGAGTTCAGCTGGCCTTAGGCACTTAGCCAGTAAAGATTTAAACCATTCATGGAGTGAGGAAAAGGGGTGCCAGGAAGGCCGCTAGTCCCTCACTGACAGGAAGGATCTGATTCATAAAATTATATATTTAAAGATGGACTCTTATCTCTTCTTTCCTCGGGAGGGGGGAAACAAGATAGTCCAAAAATGTCCTTAAAGGCAAGAAGTTCTTCCTATGGGTTCATTAGAATCCCTCTTAATCTGTCAAATGTAGGAGCTGAGAGCAACTGCTTAGAGTCCTGCAAGGAGTGACACCTGGTTCCCATGAAGACATTGATAAAGGCCTTCTTCTCCCCAGGGTTCACATCCTGGGGAGAAAAACGTAGGTCTTCAGCCTTTCCTCACAAGACTGCTCCCCAAACCATTAATAACATTTAAAAATGATGCCTCGGAGGCAGTTTATTCCAAGTGCCCAACACCCTTCGGCAGTCAGATTTAAGAGTCAGAAAGCAGTGCCTTTAGAGCACCCGTCCTTGGTTTAAGCAGAATTGTTCCTGTATTTGATGGAGTGACTAAGTGTCCCTACTTGCTAAGTGCTGAAGTAGTTCTCAGAAATCAGGACTTTCAGTGCTAAGATCAGGGAAGACCCCAGCTATGTCACCGGAAGGCTGAACACCCTACAAACGCAAGCCTACTCTGTCCTGACTCACAGGGAGGTATCAGGTATAACCCTAGGGCTCAATTGATCTACACTACTCTCGGCTTCTGGAGTGGGTTCTGAACCTCTCAACAGGGTGGTGGACCTCAGATGGAAATCATAAAAAAGACTTATTGGGAAGCCAGGCACACAACACTCTTGCAGTAACTGCAAGCAGCTTCTGTAGCAACAGGAGCAGCAGCAGCAGCAGAAGCGTGAGTATTACTGTTTGGGGCAGGGGTGTTCTTGGCATGGCAGAGGTGTTGCTTGTATTATACATTGTTTTGCAGTAAATCTGGCCTTCGCACACCCTCTCAACGTGACGAACCCTAAATAGCTCTGGAGATCCACTTGTTGTTCTCATGGCCATGCCTTCTCAAAATCTTCCCATTCCCAACCCTCTTTTGCCATGAATTTTTTACACAACCCTCAGCATAAACTTTATGCAATAGGTATACAAATAAAACATTTAGTGATAGTGAATCACAATGAAATTCAAAACAAATATTTTTACCAATTTATTAAAGATGAAATACAATAATAAGATGCTTGCTGATTTTGCATAAAGAATTAAATCTTGGTTGAATATTTGATGCTGCAGGACCTACAGCATCTTCAACAGTTTTTCAGACTGGCATGGTATTTTGGTTTTATAATCGTCAGTGTTGAAAGATCTGCTCTCCATAAATACTCAAAGTGCACACATGTATTGAGGGCCATTTCAGAAACTGTTGAAAGTTCTGTTCTCAGCCAAGGTTCATTAATGCTGTCGTTTCAATGAAACTCAACTCTGCAACCCAAATGGGAAGTTTTTTAAATTTTTACTAAATTTATTTATTTATCTACTTTACATCCCAAAATTGGTACCCCTCTCCTTCCAGTATCCCCTCACACAGATCCTTTTCCCCATTCCTCCCTCCCCTTCTCCTTTGAGAAAGAAAAGCCCCTGCCTCGATATCTACGCTTACCCCTGGGCACATCAAGGCACTGCAGGAGTAGGCCCATCCTCCCCCACTGAGGCCAGACAAGGCAGCCCAGTTGGGGGAATGGGATCTATAAGCAAGCAGGCAACAGATTGAGGGACAGCCCCTTCTGTCATTGGGGAACCCACATGGAACCCAAGCTACTTATCTGCTACATATGTTCAGGGCCCCTAGGTTCAGCTTGAGCTTGATCTTTGGTTGGTGGTTCAGTCTCTAGGAACCTCTAGGTGTTCAAGGGAGTTGACTCTGTTGGTCTTCCTGTGGTGTCCCTGTCCTCTTCACGTCCCTCAATCCTTCCCCCAACTCTTCAAAAGACTCCCTGAGCTCCATCTACTATTTGGCTGTGGGTCTATGGATTTTTTTCCATTGGATACTAGGCAGAGAATCTCAGAGAACAGCTATGCTAAGCTCTGTCATGCATGTTCTTTTGGTTCTGGGTTACCTCACTCAGGATGATATTTTCTAGTTCCATTTATTTGCCTGCAAAATTCATGAGGTTTTGGTTTTTAATAGGTGATTAGTATTCCATTGTGTAAATGTACCACATTTTCTTTATCTATTCTTCAGTTGAGGGACATCTAGGCTGTTTACAGTTTCTGGCTAGTATGAATAAAGCTGCTATGAACACAGTTGAGCAAGTGTCCTGGAGGGATGGTGGAACATCTTTTGGGTATATGCCCAGAAGTGGTATAGCTGGGTTTTGAGGTAGAACTATTTCCAATTTTCTGAGAAACACCAAATTGCCAAATGACAATTTGTAAAGAAAAATACTTTAACACAATGCAATCTAAAGATACGTTATTTTGAAGTTTTTGTGCGTAGAAACATTTGCGTCAAATCTGTTAAGATATTTTATTCTCTTGGCCTGGAAAGATGGCTCAGAGGTAGTAGCGCCAGTGGCTCTTACAGAGGACCTGATTGTGATTCCCAGCATCCCTATGATGACTCACAACTGCTTGTAACTCCAGTCCTAGAGAACATGATGCCCTCTTCTGGTCTCCTCAGGTATTAGACATGCATGTGGTGCACAGACATACATGCAGGCAAAAAAACCCTTACACACAAAATAGATTATTAAAAACGTTTTGCATAATTAAAACATTATGTTTCTATTATAGAAGAAAGCTTTGCTTGTATATTCCAAACACCACACTCCTTACATGGTTTCAAATCTGAGCCAAGTGTCTCAAACAGCATTTTCTGGCATTGCACAAACATGTGGAGTGCAGAGTTCTCAAAACTATGGCTATGGTGAAGCCTAGTGCTGCAACCCAATGACAACTGTCAGATACATCTTGAGTTCCTGACGCAGCCACAGAATCTGGGCCAAATCTTCTGCCTGGTATGCTCCTTAAGAGGGGTTCTTAAGCACTTCTACTTGTGTCCTCCTATTTTTTACCAAAAAATTTTAAATAGCCCTAAGTATGCAGCTATATAAAATAGGTAGATAGACCATTTATTGGTTGTAAATCACAAAGTCTAAAACAACTCACTGGTGTATGAATATTTTTGCCACTTATTAAAAATGAAAGGAACTAAATTCCAGTCATTGCATATTCAGAAACCTTTACCCCATTTTCCAATTTTCTGCATTCCTTTCACTCAAGAGCTATACCTTTGAGAACCACAGTGGGATGCAGTAGGTGGGTTGTAAAATCTATGCAGTGACATAAGGCATTATGGGAAGAGACAAAAAGACTGAACACAAATAGAAGCAGGCAGGATGAGGAACAATGAGCTAAGAGACAGCAGAGGGGAGTAGGAGGGACAAGGGTGGAGCCGAGAGACAAAGGATATAGGAACAGAGAGATGTGATGGTTAGTATTGTTAACTCCAACTAAGGGACAGTCAGATGACCTAGATTAAAGGTTATCCCTGTGGAGTGTCTGGGAGGGACTTCCTTGATTACACTGATGGATGTGGGAAGACCCATCTTTATCCGGGAAAAGCATTCACTGTGTGGTGGTGACTGGTGGGGGCCTGGGCTACATAAAGTGGAGGGGACAAGTTTTCATTTACTCCTCTCTCTGACTATAGATGTGATGTAACCTATTGCTTCAAACTCCTTGACTTCCCTGTTCTGATGGCCGGGATCCGGAACTGTGGACCAAGTTAAATGGCTCCAGTCTGTCAGGGTAGTTTTATCAGAACAGCAGGGAAAAATCTAAGACAGGAGGAGAGGGAAGAGACAGAATATGGGAAATGAGTAGTGGAAGAGAAGAGAAGGGAATGGAGGAAAGAAAGCAGGAGATAAGCAAAGGGAGGAGAGCAGGGATAGAAAGGAAATTCAGCTGATGGGAAGGGAAGAAAAATGGCAGAGGGGAAGGTTTCACATTATAGTAAAAGGGTGACTTGAGAAGCTGGCTTCAGATTCAGAGGTATGTGAGTGCACCTGGTCTACATCCAAATGTAAGATTATCTTCCACTATAAGTCATGGTAGAACAGTCTGGAATACCTTTTGCTAGCCTCTATTTGAGTTACACACATTAATCTATATTAGGACACCTTCATGCTCCATCTACACACGACCCCACTCCCCGACTCTGGTAACTAGTAATCATGTCTACAAAATCAACCCTGTATTTGTGATGTTTAAAAGATCCTACAGGAAGCACCTCCCTCTTTTTCATTTGGATCCAGTTCTACAAATTCTCAACACCTCGAACGTAAGTGAAGGAAATCAGATGCCCTTGACAAATTTTGTATGAAGATACTTTTCTATTCTCCTGTTTGAGCTATTCACAGTAACTGTGAAACTGCTCAGTGAAATCCTCTCCAATTAGAAGTTTCTCCTACATGGCGGCAACCTTTCTTATGTCCCCTCCGGTTCCATGAATATGTATGTGCTGAGACCCAAGCCATTTCTCACTTGGAGATTCATTTCACCCCCTTTCTCTAAGCAGGCAACTCATAAGGGGAGTCCGGGGATCCACAACATTTTTCTTTAAATCAGGATTGTTCCGCTGGTAGCCAACTGTTTCAGATTATGCACAGACCGCACCTCGCAGACAAGGTGATCATAAAGCAGGCCCCAGGGGAGCATGACAGAGTGCCTAGTAAAGAAGATAGCTGACATTTTAGTCTCCCAAAGTGATGAGGACTCCAGGCTCGGTGGATTTGTAGACCTTGATCAGGCATCATCTGAGCCATTAGAAAGAAATGATGGTGGGTTGGATTTTTAGTGGAAATAAACTTTGCCAGTAGTCCATCAAAGATATTTGTCTTGGTCCAGTGTTCACTTATGGTCAGGAAGTAAACGTCAGCAGGAGGCAGGATTTGTGTTTTGTGAACGAGGCTGAGCATAATCAGCCTCCCTGGCCTGACCTCGAGGGCGGAGCATAGAAATCCTAGAGGCTAGTTCTCCACAGCGTTTCTGATCAAATTTAAGAGAAGCATGAAGACAAGATATGGGCAGAGACTGAGGGCTCCCAAATCTGTTTCTTTTTGTCACCTCACTGGGGATGTGCTTGGTTGAATTATGTCCACCACCACATTTGTAGATTGAAATCCTAGGCAGTACCACAGCATGCATCTTTCTTCATGCTTTGGGATAGGATCTCTACTCCAGCCTTGCCTTGAACTTGCTATGTAGCAGAGAATGAGCTTGATTTTCAATATTCTTGCCTCCATCTCCAAGAGGGCTGGGATTACAGGTACAACACCAAACCCCGTTTATTTGGTATTAGAGACCACGAATGATAGGAAACTCTCTGCTAACTTATACACATCTTAAGCTGGGTTAAGCTCTATTTCAAGAGCTGATTAAATTGCAATGATGTAACTAGGGTGGACCATAATTCATCACGATTAGAGCCCTTATGAAAGGGGGACTTCTGTAGAAAGAGACACTAGCTAGAAGATTCCTATGGAAGGTCTGTGCTGGTCTTCCACAGCCAAGACATGACCAAAGGCTAAGAAACAGACCTGGGATTGATCTTTCCCCTAACCTTCACAGAGAACAGATCTCTGCCATCCAGAGTTGTGACAAAATAAATTATTGTTGAAGCCACTAAGTGTGTGGAACTTTGTTAATACACTCCTTGCACAGCACAGCAATACAGCAGGAATAAAATTAAAATTTCCTCATTGCCATGCACAAATGTGCACATGTTACACACAGTTACATACTACATACCTACCACAAACACACATTCTGCACAACACACACACAGACACACAGACACAGGGCAGGGGAGAGCTTAACACTTTTCTTTGTTTTAAAGACAGAATCTTACTATATACTCCAGGTTTGTCGTAAACTCATGGGCTTCCTATCTTAGCCTTCACTGTGCCAGGACTACGGGCTTGAGCAGCCATGCCTAGCCTTTTGCATTTTCCTTAATACTTTCTAGACACCTTTATAGTCAAAAGATCTCAGCAGCAGCATTCATCTTGAACTCACTAAAGTAAAAATTTCCAGGAAATGAGCCAATGAACTGATTTTTTTTTTGTTGCTAAGAAAAAGCCCTCAATACCAAGATCATCTTTGGGGTACTGGTACCCCTAACTCTGTCCCACTGACTTTGATTGTATTTCCACAGGACGGAAAGGAAGAAAGAATGAGGTTCCAAAATGAAGCAGCCTAGACTCTGACAGTAAGGAAACAGGTTAAGAAGGATGGTTGACTGCTCAGTGTGGCCTCAGTATGGACTGGATAGCCATACAAGGGAGCTGTGAAGGCCTTCTGAGCTTGGTGGCAATAGATATGTACAACAGAAGCAAAAGTAGAAGATCCCAAATCCAATTAGAAATCTAAAGGGTACAGAAACACCGCCCACACTGGTTTTGTAGGGGCATAAGCAGCATCATTAATAGAATGAAATTTCCACTTGATGTTGGGAATTGAAGAACTCAGAAAGGATAATACTGTGCTTATACCAAGACCAAGACACAGCACAGATGTGGGCTTCCCAGGACGCAAATGAGTTTCCACACCAACCTTTTTGAATTCTACCAGAGCAGCAAGAGCTTTGGATCAGATCTAATGCCAGTTCCTGGATTAAAAATAACCACGGCAACATTTGCCAGTAGGAAGCTCTTAACCATACTTAAGTCTGGTACCCACGGAGCAGAGCATAGAGAGGTGGCTGTTTGCGCCTGGAGTGCTGTTCAAAGTTATGTGCCTTGTGGATCTCAGATAAATACTGGCTTGCAATCTAATTTAACCCCTCAACAAAAGTTGAGCTCCTCTGCATTCTCTGTAATTATGCCAGGTACACTGGAACCAAAGGAGGTCTGGGGTAGGAGGTTTCTGCATCTCTGCTTCCCTGCAAGAACTCTGACAGTGCTTATAAATATTCCGATCAAAACCTGCATCAAAGAGACACCAATTTCCATAACCCCAGTTTCCTTTATGATCAGAGATTGGATCAAAGAGAACACCCATCTCTTCTTTCCCTTGTTTCTTTTCATTCCTTTTTTAGAGGTCAAGAAAGACTGTATTTTCTGATTTTTCCCCATATGCATTTACAGAGAGAAATATGTCTTACTTTTTTTTTGTTAACCTACCAAAGTCTATTTTACTTAAAGATGAAAATAACTTTTATTTCAAATTGATATTTGAAATAAAAGAAGCCCTGTAAATCCTCATGTAGCATACAACAATCTATTAAATTTTAATCTCAGTGTCTAGTTTAAAAATAGTATTTAGAATTTCAATTACACCTTAGATATCTGTAAAGGATGAAAATGAATGCCCTCCTTTAATTAAAGATGTTCTGAAATCTCTCTCAAAACCGACTCCCCTCCTTGATTGCTTAATTGATGGTGGCTAGGTTAAGTTTGGAGGTTTTAACTGTTGACTTTTTCTCTCAATATTTTCATGCCGTTTCTTTCTGTTTTAGTCTTAAAGACCCAGAAGTAGGAATACATACTGTGAACATAAGTAATTTCCCTAACAACTTCATGTGAATTAAAGAAATGAAGGCGAACTGTTGTATTTGTTTGCACAGCTTACCTGAGATTATAATGTCAATGATTGTGCCTTCCTTCTGTGAAGGTGCTATTGACCCTAAAACAATCTTATTACAGATTTGAAAGAAAGTGCCTGTGCAGAAAAATAAGCAAGCTACTTTGCTTCACAGGTTCAATTAGGTAAAAGACTCAGAATACATTTAAATACATTAGAACAATTTGATTCTTGTAACAATTTGTTGACTACAATATAATGAAATACAAATTTCTTAATACCTAAGGAGTAATCATTGGTCCCATTATTCAAGGGGTCGCTAAAGCTTTCCCAAGAAGGGAAGGAAGAGAAAGAGAAGTGGGAGAGAAAAGGAAGAGAAGGAAGAAGAGAGGGAGAACAGAGAAGAGAAAGGGTGAAGGGGAAAGGGAAAAGGTAGAAGAAGAGAGAGATGGACAGATGGATAAGGAGGGAAGAGGAAGGAGAGCGGAAGGAAGGAAGCCACACTGTGACTTTCCGAAACTACCAGAACAGGCTTACTGAATTTCATGGCGTCTGAGAACCTCTTCAGATTTGCCCTTCTGACCTTTGTGCAATAAAACCAGCCCCACATGCTCAGCAAAGCATCCTCACAGGTGTTTGATTCTAGAGGTTTTACGTTTGAAATCTGGAATTTCTAGAGCTTTCTTACACCTCCCCCTGTGGTGCTAAACTGATCTCCAGTTTCCCCAAGGATAAGGCTCACTCCACACCTGGGCAGCAGAAAGTTCTGGGATTTGCTGTTCTGTCCTTTGTTCCTTTATCTTTAGAGAAAGCTCTCTTACTTGAAGTCTTTAACAGTTCACTGTGTGAAAATTCAGCATTGAGTGGCCCCAAGAAAGCTCGTAAGGCCCCTCCCCTCCTTGTCTAGCCTCACCCATGTTCCTTTCCCACCTTCTCACCACTGTCAGGAGAACCAAAAGCCTTCTGCTTTCTAGAGTCCCAGTTCTCTGTACCTCCTATGGGTGACAAATGTCTCTCTCAAATCTCTCCCTTCTTAAATGATTCTACAGCTCTCATGACCTCATCATTGTCAAGAGAGCTTCCTTCATGACCACACATACACAATCTTAGACGCTTTTCCATTTTTAAAATTTGTAATCCAACTTCCACGTGGTAAGCATAAATGGATGGAATTTATACTCAAAGTACACAGACACATAACTAGCATAAGCATTTACCAAGATACCCGCCCTCAAGATGCAAGCCAGGGACAATTTCTAGCATCCCACAAGGTGATATTTCACTGAGTCCAAACACTGTGACTCGCTTTTCCCAGTTATCAACATGTGAATACACTAGAAAACAAAAGTTTCTCTCAATGTGTGGCGGGTGCTGGCTACCTCAGATTGCCTGGGTTTGGACCCTCCTTCACAGTCTTCTCTTCAGGCAGCTCCATGATAGGAGTCCTATCCTGACCTTCTCCTGTCTCTCTATGTGGAACAGAGCCTCTCCATCTGCATGCAAATGCTAGACACAGCATCATGAGACAGATAGTCAGCCTGTGGCTCTCCAGAAAGCCTTTCTTTACTTGTCTGTTGTCTTGTTTTTGAGACAGGATCTCACACTGTAACCAATGCTGTCCTCAAATTGGTAATCCTTCTGCCTTAGCCTCAAGAATACTGAGGTTATTGTGTCTGCCACCTCACTCAATCAGGAACACCATCAGATACCACTGCCTGTTACTCATCTATTAAGGGCATGCTATATACCATCGTTCAGGGCACTCAAAGGAGCAATAGGAACAGTGGCTGCTCTCACCTCAGCACTCCAGTTAATACTGACATATAGAGAACAGTTCCAATGGAGAATAAGGTAAGGTTGACAGAGATTAGAGACTGTACCTGAGGCTGCATTGTCTGTGGGAGCAGGAGAGTACCCCCTCAATGACTTACATACTTCCCCTTCACTAATTAGACTCCTACTACGTGGTCAGTGTACTGGAGATGCAGCAGTCATAGGAGTTATATTCTGGAGAAAAAAAGCTAGCAAAACTACAGAGTAAAAAAAAGAAAAAGTAACCTGCTGTTTGTGCTGAATACATTGGAGGACAGGAGAAGGCATATGAATGAAAGATGAACAAGCACGCTTGCTGTAAAAGGAATGGCTGAGGAAGAAGTGGGTGACATACAGACCAGAGAAGCTGAGCAAATAGAGTGCTGCAGAATAAGATGGTACAGCCTTTACTTTTAAAGGACTGATACAGAAAAGTGTCCCTGCCCCATGTGCATGTGCGTGCGTGCCTCTGTGTGTGCGTGCCTCTGTGTGTGTGTGTGTGTGTGTGTGTGTGTGTGTGTGTGTGTGTGTGTGTGTGTGTGTGTGATTTCATTGTTAGAGACATCCAGATTTTCTTTTTTTTAAATTTAATTTAATTTTATTTTTTATGTTATTTTTATTTTTTGATACTTTATTTACATTTCCAATGTTTCCCCCTTTCTAGGTCTCCTCTTTGGAAACCCCCTATCCCCTCCCCCTCACCCACCTCTATGAGGGTATTCCACCTCCCACCCACCCACACCCTTATTCCCACCTTGACATTCCCCTTTACTGGGGCCTCTAACACCCTCAGACCCAAGGGCCTCCCCATCCCCTTGATGGCCAACAAGACCCTCCTCTGCCACATATGTGGTCCTAGCCATGGGTCCCTCCATGTGTATTCTTTGGTTGTTGGTCCAGCCTCCAGGAGGACCGAGGGGGGGGGTCAGGCCAGTTGACACTGTTGCTCCCTCCATGGGACTGCAAACTCCCTCAGCTCCTTCAGTCCCTTCTCTAACTCCTCCATCTGGGACCTCACTCTCAGTCCAGCGGTTACTGTAAAGTGAAACTTGGGTATTCCGAACTTTTGGGCTAATATCCACTTATCAGTGAGTACATACCATATTCATTCTTTTGTGACTGAGTTACCTCACTCAGGATGATATTTTCAAGTTCCATCCATTTGCCTGCAAATTTCATTAAGTCATTGTTTTTAATACCTGAGTAGTACTCCATTGTGGAAATGTACCACATTTTCTGTATCCATTCCTCTGATGAGGGACATCTGGGTTGTTTCCAGCTTCTGGCTATTACAAATATGGCTGCTATGAACAGAGTGGAGCATGTGTCTTTATTACA
>CM052707.1:89578560-89611125 GCA_028551405.1 Uromys caudimaculatus | reverse complement strand
AAAACTATTCTCAACAATAAAAGAACTTCTGGGGGAATCAGCATCCCTGATCTCAAGCTGTACTACAGAGCAGTAGTGATAAAAACTGCATGGTATTGGTACAGTGACAGGCAGGTAGATCAATGGAATAGAATTGAAGACCCAGAAATGAACCCACACACCTATGGTCACTTGATCTTTGACAAAGGAGCTAAAACCACTCAGTGGAAAAAAGACAGCATTTTCAACAAATGGTGCTGGTTGAACTGGCAGTCAACATGTAAAAGAATGCAAATTGATCCATTCTTATCTTCCTGTACAAAGCTCAAGTCCAAGTGGATCAAGGACCTCTACATAAAACCAGATACACTGAATCTAATAGAAGAGAAAGTGGGGAAAAGTCTCAAACACATGGGCACAGGGGAAAAGTTCTTGAACAGAACACCAATGGCTTATGTTCTAAGATCAAGAATCAAAAATGGGACCTCATAAAATTGCAAAGTTTCTGTAGGCAAAAAACACTGTCAATGGGACAAAATAGCAACCAACAGATTGAGAAAAGATCTTTACCAATCTCACATCTGATAGAGGTCTAATATCTAATATATACAAAGAACTCAAGAAATTAGACTTCAGAGAACCAAATAACCCTATTAAAAATGTGAAACAGCTAAACGGAGAAGTTTTAATTGAGGAAACTTGAATGGCTGAGAAGCACCTAAAGAAATGTTCAACATCCTTAGTCATCAGGGAAATGCAAATCAAAACAACCCTGAGATTCCACCCCACACCAGTTAAAATGGCTAAGATCAAAAACTCAGGTGACAGCAGATGCTGGCGAGGATGTGGAGAAAGAGGAACACTCCTCCATTGCTGGTGGGATTGCAAGCTGGTACAACCACTCTGGAAATCAGTCTGGCGGACCCTCAGAAAATTAGATACAGTAGTACTACATGAGGATCCAGCTATACCTCTCCTGGGCATATACCCAGAAGATGCTCCAACATGTAATAAGGACACATGCTCCACTATGTTCATAGCAGCCATATTTATAATAGCCAGAAGCTGGAAACAACCCAGATGTCCCTCAACAGAGGAATGGATACAGAAAATGTGGTACATTTACACAATGGAATACTATTCAGCTATTAAAAACAATGACTTCATGAAGTTCTCAGGCAAATGGATGAAACTTGAAAATATCATCCTGAAAGAGGTCACTCAGTCACAAAAGAACATACATGATATGTACTCACTGATTAGTGGATATTAGCCCAAAAGTTCTGAATACTGAAGATTCAATTCACAGACCATATGAAGCCTAAGAAGAAGGAAGACCAAAATGTGGATGCTTCAGTGCTTCTTAGAAGGGTGAACAAAATACACACAGGAGGAAATATGGAGACAAAGTGTGGAGCAGAGACTGAAGGAAAGGCAATGTAGAGACTGCCCCATCTGGGGATCCATCCCATATACAGTCGCCAAACCCGGACGCTATCGTGGATGCTGGGAGTGCTTGCTGATGGAAGCCTGATATGACTCTCTTCTGAGAGGCTCCACCAGAGCCTGACAAATACAGAGGTGGACGCTCGCAGCCAACCATTGGACTGAGCGTGGGTGTCCTCGATGGAGGAGTTAGAGAAGGGACTGAAGAAACTGAGGGGGTTTGCATCCCCATGGAAGGAGCAACAGTGTTAACAGGCCAGACCCCCAAGAACTCCCCGGGACTAGACCACCAACCAAAGAATACACATGGAGGGACCCATGATGCTGGACACATATGTGGCAACAAGGATGGCCTTGTTGAACATCAGTGGGAGGAGAGGCCCTTGGGCCTGAGGGTGTTCGATGCCCCAGTGTAGGGGAATGCCAGGGTGGAAGATGGGAGTGGGTGGGTGGATGGTTGAGGCAGGCGGAGGGGGGATGGGATAGGGAGTTTCCAAAGGGGGGACCTGGAAAGGGGAAAACATTTGAAATGTAAATAAAGAAAATATCCACACACACAAATTGTGGATAAAAGAAGCATCGTGGACTGTCTCCACCCTGCTCTAATTAGGATATGCAAGGATTTTCTGAATGGTTCTTGAATGGTCCCAAGAATGGATATGTTGACTTGGTGCCAAGGATAGTTATCAGGAGATCCTGGGACCTCTGAAAAGTGAGGCATGATGGGAGATCTTTATGTTCCTGCACTAGGAAGGGACTGTGAGATCCTGGATCATTACTTTTGCTTCCTGGTGAGCAGTTCCACCTTTATGGAATGTTGACCTACTTCATACAAGCCCAAAGCAATGGGGCCAACTGAATGCAAACTACAACCGCCAAAACTGTGAGTCCAAATCAATTTTTCTCTTTGTAAGTTGATTACCTCAGGCATTTTGTGTAATTATTAGCCCACTTTGTAGCAAGGCAGCATCCAGCTGAACACATTATTATACTCTGTTTAGCCCTGCCCCTATCTGATTGATTAATAGGGTTCAGTGCTCACCTGGCCCTCTGAGGAATTTGGGTTAATGGCACTTCTCCAAGGAGTCAACGGCCTGTTGGCTTTGCCTTTGGACTCCTACAGGAAGGCGCTAAACAAAATAACACCAGAGAAAACCAATCAAGAGAGAAAAAGGAGAGAAAAAAAGGATTTCCAGCAGGCGAATTAGAAACTGGCACACTCGAAGAGGAAGAAGGGGGGCGGCAATTGGAAAGAACCAGCAAGTGGGATCCTAACAGTCAGGAATCTCATCCTGGAGTGAGAAAATCAAGGATGTAGAACTGCTTGATTAGTGCCGAAAGGCAGGCTTGTAGTGCGGTGCTGAGAAAGCCAAAGCCGTGTGTTCAGTCAAGAGAAACTCACTAACCTTCCTGCCAGTTAGTCCTTCACAAAGGACAGTGTTCTGTCCACCAGCTGTGGTCTGAGAGCTTTTGAAGACAGTCCACACAGACAGGACACAAGGCAAGGAAAAGAGAAAGTTTGGATTCCGCTGAAAATGACCTCGGGTTTGAGACAGACGTGAAGCTGCTTGCTCTAACTCTGCTCTCTATGTGGTGAGATGTTGAGCCAAAACGAATAAAAATAATGGCCAAAGAAAACCATCTCCGAATCCAGCGTGTGGGCTTAACTGCATCTCAGATACTCTTCAGGCAGTAAACGGCAGTCGCATGCTCTGTCCCTGCTTGGCTCTTAAGTCTCTGATGCCTGTTCAAAATGGCCATTGTTCAATAAGTTTTTCTGCCCAGGATCTTGGGCTTGCACTTCAGCCCCTTTCCACCAGATGGTGGTGGGTTTGTTTAGCAGTCTGCGCTCTTAACTGCAGACTCCAGAGAGCGGAGTTGGGAAGAAGAATTTTAAAGACATTCTGGAACCCACTTGAAAAGAAAGCTCACCAAACCCATTCCCTTTACTAGTTGCGGTTGAGACCCAATGTCCTTATGTTTTACAAACTTCTTCCCAGGAGCGTCTGCGTCTGAAGCCAGGATGGCTGGTGTCCACTGCCAGCAGCTTTATCGATCTGATTTTTCTCACGAAATATGAGTAACTTCTAGATTAGAGATGAGCATGTGAAGTGCATTTTAAAATGAAAAATATTATACTATGTCAAATTTCAACCCAAATCAACCCTGTAAGATATATGTAAGCCACATATAGAAAACCGTAGCAAAAACACATTCTTAAGTGTTTGGAAGTTGTCTGGAAATTAACTTCCTCTGCCAGGTATCTAACCTAAATGCGTACTCTTAGTTGCTCAGCTATCAACAATTTGTATTGGTTTCCTATACAATGGGTTTTTCATAATCCCCCAACATACTTTGAGATGGCCTCTCTTTATGTTACCCAAGCTTGTCTTAGGTGATCCTCCTGTCTCAGCCTTCCAAATAACTGGGGCATCACCATGCCCATCAAGGATCTTTTTTTTTTTTTTTAAATGAGCCGATGAGTTTATTGGGGTTGCTTACAGGAGTATGGGCATTCAAAGGCAGTTGCCCACTGAAATCCCACCACAGCCCGATAACTCACAGAAGCTGCATCTCTGCAACTCTCTGCGAGATTTGTCTGGAGAGGTTCCTAGACCAACAACTGATACTATTTATAGAACCTTGTGACTTTACAGCTTCCTGAGCCTTGTAGCTTTTCTGAGCATCCTAAGCCTTGCAAATTTTCTTTACTTGTGGAATCCTGTGGGATTCCTTCTTTTGTGCCCCTTCCAAGAGGAAAAATTCAATCAGGCCACTTCCCATGTGTCCCACGCCTCACCCAGGAGCCGAGAGCGCTTGGGGCAGACACGCAGGGCTTCTCTCCACCCCTCGCCATCCCATCAAGGATCTTTAATGCAGCATAGGCCATGATTACTTTATGAGATGATGATGATGATGGTGGTGGTGGTGGTGACGAAGATGATGATGATGAGATTATGAAGAAGGAAAAGAAGGAGGAGGAGGAGGAGGAGGAGGAGGAGGAGGAGGAAGAGGAGGAGGAGGAGGAGGAGGAGGAGTAATGCTTTTTGAGACAAACAGAGCCACAAGGCATTGATTTCCCCACCTCCACTTCCTAAATGTGTTGGGGTCGCAGGCAGACTCCAGCTGCAAATTAATTTTTTAAAAATTGAGAAATATTTAATAATTTGTTTACTATGAGCTTATTCACTTATCAGGAAGATATTTAGTTTCTCTGAGTCCCATTAAATCAGTCAAATGAGACAAGAAGAGGGTCTGGCTAAAGTGCTAAACCTTGAGTGAGAACCAGGCCATACCTAATGATCACAGCAAATACACACACAAGATTAAAGACACCAGGCATTGTCCTAAGTAATTCAAATGAAGTAGAGATTGCTTAGATACTGAGACATCGAGGTCACGAGTTCAAGACCAGTCTGAAATACACAATGAGTTTCAAGCTATACTGAGTTACATAAGTGTGTGTGTGCATGTGTGTGTGTGTGTGTGTGTGTGTGTAAATGGTGGCATGTATCTTACATCATCATAAAATGCTTGATAATAGCCTATGAGCTAGATATTATTATTATCAACCCCCATTCATTAGTTAAAAACTTAAACGGTGAGAAGGCAAGTGGCTATCCAAGTAGGTGAATAGAATTTGCTCAACTAGAAAGAGACAAATGTCAGAAATTTGTTTCCCTAATGTGTGAGTATGTAGCTTCTCTTAGAACCAATGACTGTATTTTTCTTCCCTGGCTTGACTAAACCCAGAATTGGTTTATAAAATGAGCCATACCAACTCCATAAATACCAGCCTTTATTTTCTCTAATGACCAAAGATATTGGCTATATTATTAGATGATTAGAATTTTAGCTACTAGATACACTCATTGGGATAGGCCATTATCTAAAATAGGACTTACACGTGGATTGCTTAACTAAATAACATAAGCATCATTACAGAGCGTGCTCTGGCCTATTTTGATAAATACCTATTGAGCATTTTCATGTGTCAGGCTCTGAGCTAGGAGTGGAAATACACAGAGGCATTAGGCAGAAGCTGGAGTTTATAGGCTCTACAATACATAGGAGGTATGGGTAATGTGTTTGCTGATACATAAATCATCAAACATAGACTAGGAAAATATCGGTATTGGTATCAATAAATAGAACCACCTACCAAGATTATAGTGACATGAAATCTATGTCTCAAATGATATAATACAGAAAATCCTTTCAAAATTTTCAACTCTACATTAGTTTTATTAAGCACATGAAACCATAGTCTTTACGGTATATTTCACTTTGGACCATTTTCTAACCACACACAGTATCTGTGTGTAGTACATACTCCTTGCTAAGAGAACTGTATAATCCTTGGCTGAGCTATTTGGATATTCTTTCTTGGAGAAGGTGCAAAGGGATATTAGCAATCATACATGAGATATTAAAATATAATGTAGTTGAGAAATACCCCCAACTTATAAAGGTTTGATGAACCAGATAAAAGATATATAACTGTCAACAGGAAACAGAAAATGTGGAGAGGGTATCAGACTTTGAAGTTAATATGCAGGGGAAAAGTGGAAGTGTAAGGGATTGCCCAAAGAACAAATGAAAAATGAGAGAAAATATTCAGCAGGTCCCACAGGAATCTCTCTCCCTCCCTAACTAGAATTTCTGGTGTCAGCCTCTCAGCAGTACCAGTCTTATGGAAGCCAGAATGTAAACTTGACGCATTTATGTCAGAATAATCCAAATTAAAACCCAAGAACAATTTATGTCTGCTCTGTTCATTCATGGTTCTGACCAAATCCAGAGATGAGCCAAAGGACTTAACAGTCTGGAGAGACCCGGGATATGGGCAGTATTGCATGATACGTAATATGTGAAATTAAATTTGAATATCAAGTTCCACAGGATACATTTAACCAAATTTTGATATAAAAATCAAAGCTTTTTCGGTAAATGTGGTTCCACTCAGAAGAGTTCCTCTGTTAATTTTAAGAGTCTCTCAAAAACAAATTAATTTCTAGAACAATAGCAACTTGTCTTCTTCTGCTCCCTTAGTTCCGTGTGCCATTATCTATTTTATATGATAGTTCATTGAACTATACCAGGTCAGGAAACAAACACACTAGGCTCCCACTATGTACAGAAAGCAAGTAGAAATGTCCAAGCAATTTAGGAAGTCAGTTAGGGTTTCACTTGCCAGAACAGCTAGTGTAGGACCAACACTTAAAACATATTTATACTGAAAATGCTCAGTGTCCTAATGGGAAGTAGAGACTGAATTTAGTCCAAGTGTGAAATTTCACCATGAAAATCAATAAATAAAAGCTATCCAAGCAGTCTTCAGTTGATATTGTGGGTGGTTTTGTTGTGTTTTTGAGTTTTTGGGACAGTTTTGTTATAAAGCCCTGGGTTGCCTGGTACGCTTTATGTAGCCTTTGACTACATCAAGTCCTTGATTTGATGCCCTGTGTTGGCAGAGCTCTCTCCTTAGGACTTCATCAGCCATACGGTTTACATCGTACTTACGTACGGATCTCGATTCCTGTTACCATGTAGATACTCATGAACTAAGCTTATCTCCCTTTAAACCTATATACTACTTAATAAAGTAGAATGATGCCTCTCTTATTTAAATATTTTAAAATTAAACTACTTTGCACATTGTGAACATTTATGTGTGTTAAATTCCAAGGAACATATTTGTGTGTGCATGTGTACATGCATGAAGACCTGTGCATTGGGCGTTGGGTGAGGCAGGAGGAAGGAGAAATGGAGGGTCAACAGTCTACCTCATAGGCATTCATACATGCCCACCTCTTCCATCAGATGGAGACCAGTCACCTTTCCATATTCTTATACATGTTAATAAGTTTGCATTTATGTGACTGCACCTCTGAGCAGGTACCACAGGAGTAGAGAAAGAACTTTTACTTATCTGTGTAGCCCAGAGTCTCAAACAGAGAATGTTATCTAGTGTGCACTGTGTATAGGCTAAATGGTGAATAAACAAATGATCTTAGGGAGCTCCAAAAGATTCAAGGAGGAGAAGAAAGGAAGAAGGCACAAAACCACAAATCAAAGGGGAAAAGTTGACCTTGCCTTGCCTCTTGGAGTTGCAAGCAATCACTTAATATATGCGTTTCCCATAGGTACATAGATGGCTACTGAGTTTCAGAGCCAAAGAGGTGTTCTGAGTTTCTCCAGCTTCTTTTAATTTTAAGAACCAGTTTAACAGACCAGAAGTAGCATCATGATATATAGTTCATCACTCAAAGAAAAACAGCAGGAACACCACAGCAAGCCACTGTGACTGCACTGATTCCATTTGCCTTCTGAAAAGGGTAGATCCTAAACATGTTGCCCTTGGCGTTGGGACTCACTGGTAGGAGCGGGAGTAGACTTATAGCAGAAAGGGAGTGATGAAGAGAGAAGGCGGAGGGAGTTCCAACCTAGGTATGGCTCGCTCCTATTCTACTACATGCTCGATTGTGTTCTCTCTCTCTCTCTCTCTCTCTCTCTCTCTCTCTCTCTCTCTCTCTCTCTCTCTCAGTAACAAGGTCAGGGTTCAAACTTGGGTTTTCTATCTGTATGCCAGCATTCTAGTATATTTAAATGAAAACTAAATCTATACCTGCTTCTATTAATGAGGCCAAGAACAGATCGGCCATGGGCCTTAGAGGAAAACCTACCACTATTATTCTGCAGAATGACCAAAGCAGTAAGATGATTCTCAATGCTGTATTGCTGCATCCATAGATCAGTGTGCCACTCAACTCTCGGCAGAGAAGATTCTTCTTGCAGTAGATTGCAATTAACACAGGGACCCACAGCTCAACAATGCAGAGACTAAGAGACTTCAAAATGTATATTCCTACATGAGATGTTTGTATCATACCACTCCCATCAAGATTCAGGGATGGATGCAGAAGAGAACATGGAGAGATTTTAAGAGCCAGAGGTGGTGAGGGCTCGAAGGGAACAACATCTTTTTTCAGATACAATAGGGCAGATATACATGTGAATTCACAGAGACTAGTAGCATGCACATGACCTGCACTGCCCAAGCTCACATCAGTCAAAACCTCAGCATAGTGGAGGGAAATATGGGCTTGAAGTCTCAGTCCTAACCAGGAAGCTCTTTACAATTGATATCTGCTGGAAGAGGGAAAATCGGTGTCCCCCAAAGGAATGACATTGGGCATAACAATCATAACCCAGGCCAGGCCTGATGCCCAAGAGTAACTGGCCAATACAAAATTTGTTTCTTTTGTTTAGAGAAAGAACATGAAGTTCAGTGAGAGGTTAATGGAGATATGGGAAGAGCTGGGGCAAGGAAAAGAAAATAATCAAAATATATTTCATGAAATTCTCAGAGAATAAATAAAAATATTATTTAAAAAAAAAAACCCTTTCATGAACTATAAATATTTATTTAGAACAGTCTAGAAATCAATTAAATTAGGGGGAAAAAAAACCCAAAGTTTTGACAGAATAGTCAATACCACTTTCATTTTTAACACTAAATACTTCTGTCACTTAAAAAAATAGTTGTCTCACAAAACATAAATGAGGCCCAGAGAGATGGCTCTGCAGCTAAGAACACATATTACTCTTGCAGAAGATCTGGTTTCCATTCTTAGTATCCACGTACAGTGGCTCACAACTGCCTGTAAATCTAGCTCCCAGGGATCCCATGCCTCTGACCTCTATAGGCACTAGGAGTCATGATTGCATATCTATCCACACAGAGTCATGTACATATCATTTAAAATAATAAAATTTTAATATTTAAAAGGAGAAAGAAACAAAATGTTTGGAAGAGTTGAGCTATTTCTCAAAAGTCTAGAAACAAAGACATTGAATTCTTAGCACCTCTCTGTGCTCTATTTTGAGTTCACAGAAACAAAAACAAATAACAAAAAAACAACTCTCTATTAGAGGAAGATAATATCTGAAGACATGATAATATTCCAGTTTTAGTTGTCAACACTAAGAAGCCTCTTTAATGTGGTATGTAAGTAAGAGAGGTAACAATACCTCAGTATAAGGGTTGCAGGCTCCTTCTGTAACTTTTATTATTATTATTATTATTATTATTATTATTATTATTATTATTATTATTGTCTTGCAGATTCTCATTCAACTGGCTACCTGCTTACAGAGACCTCAACAGTCTCTACCCATGGGGTCTGAAATTCATCAACTAAACAATCCTTGTGATTTAGCAAGGGTCTATGGCTTCTGGGAGGGAACATTTGCCTGCTGCTCTTACCGTGGAAGGGAGCTGATGAACTCTTCCCTGGCTGGATGTTTACAGCTCGCTCTGGAGGCTTAAACACTGGCCATTTGGCCCAGTTTTCTCTCTAATCTGTGCTGACATCAGTTCTCTAAGGAAAGTGCAAGCACAGAGCTAAAGCACAGTCCAAGGTCCACTGTGGACACTAGAGGATCGAAGTTGACACATGCTGGGAAGAGAAGGAAGGGAGTGAGAAACAGAGCTTTGATTAGTCCTATACTTTGTGGTGTCGTCTGTGTACCAGGCATGTTAGACATGTGGACAAGGGTCTGTGAGCCTCAGAACCCAGGGAGTTTATTATGTAGGGAGCAATGAAATCTCACACCTCGATTTATTGTAATATTCCATGTGTCAGGATGGGCCATTAAGGAAGACTGAAAACAGAGGCCATTAGACAGATGCAAGAAGCATTTCAGGAGTGGAGTAAAAATGCATGCAAATACTGAAGTAAAGACAGTATCTCGGAGGTCTTGGAGGGTGAGGACAACTCAATATTTCACTCATTCATTTCCTCCCTCATTGGTTCATTCATTCATTCATTCATTCATTCATTCATTCAGTATTTTAATAAACTGTACAGCTAGGTTATCTAAGGCTGGCCTTGAACTCCAATGCTTTTGCCTATGTATCTGGAATAATAAATGTCTGTTATCATACCTAAACATCTTAGGTTATTTGAAAATATTTATCTAGCTAAAGATTGACATAAAATTAGTGCTTGATGTGTTCAAATATTGATAGCCAAATGTAGTGTGAAATTTTATTAATAGATGCACACTTATTTCCAGGAAAATAGATCTCTCCTGGGAAATAACCAGGAAAGGTTAATGTGTAGACTGCCTTAAACCTGTACCTCATTCTCCAGAGGAGTTTGTCCCATGGTGTTAAAGACTATGACTACGGATACAGGCATATGTCAAGCCATTCATCTGTTTATGAAATAGTTATTGGAGATTTTTCTATGTTGCACTCTTTGGCTCCTTCAACAAATAGGAGATCTTCAAGGAAGGAATTTTTAAAAAATAAATAACAGCTTTCATTACATGAAGAAAGTGGATTGAAATTGTGCTTAACCGGCTGGGTCTGAGAGCAGAGACAGTAAATTCAGGATGCCCATCAATATTTATGAGGGCTGAGTGCTCTGGGAATGCTGGATTTTCAGTTTCTGAGGCAACCTCTGAGCTGCCTGAGAGGCAGACACCCAAGAGTTGGGCCAGACTTGAGCTGAACACCTAAAAACTAGCTGGATTTTTGTTTTCCTCTTCCTCATTGGGAAAAAGCAAAAGTCAAAGGCTAGACCCCTGATGACAAGACGGCCCCAAGGAATAGTTTTTGCCAGGAGTTAGGACAAGCAATTAATTGAAGGATTGGTACTGAGGAGAACAGGCCACACAAGGGTTTTCAGAACTGAAGCCACAAGCCCAGAGGTGCTAGGCTTCAAAGGCACAAACCCTCACACTGCTTGAGGCCATTTAGCACCAGAGCAGATCTTGGCTGCAGGGCTATTTGAATCCCAGAGTCCTATCGTAGATATAATGCCAGGGGCGTCCAACGGGAAGGGAAGTGAGCAGAGCCACATCTCAACCAGGCCAAAGCTTTGGAGGCACTGGAGGATTTGTTTGAACCCCGGACTCAAGTGAAGTCCCAGGCCCCCAGCTCTGAAGCAGAAGGAAAAGTAGGGGAGTTGGTGACAGGGTTTGTCCTCTAGAGAATCCATTTAAAGGGAGAGGCTGCACAACAGCTCCGCCCAGAGACCTGGTCTTCAAATTCAAAGTGCAGTTACTGAATGTCCACAGTTCTGCCTGCTCTTCTGTTGGTGTCTTGAATTGAATATTCTTTCTCGTTAAGTTCTAATGACAATGCATGTACGTTATCAAGTTATATTTCGCCAATAAAACTTTTAATTTGCTTAAGGAGGTAGCTTCGGCTGAGGGGCTCTCCAGAGGCCCATTTACTGGAAGAGAAACACGATGCTCTGGGGTAGGCCTCCAATGACGCCTGCAAGCTATCTTGTTATAATGCAAGCAAGGCGCGACACTAGACACCTGCTGGATAATTACTTCAGGGGGAAATAAACTCAACAGTGAAAGGAAACTTCAAGCCATTCTGTTTGACTTATTTCACAGAAGAAATTTTGAGGCCCTGAGATTAGGTAATTGTTCCAAATTGCATATATATGTGGACCTGTCGCAGGAAACCTTTGCAATACCTAATTTTGTTTTATTAGGCATCTGTTAATGTTTAAAATGTTACATGGCCTCCACTGGCCCACCTATTTGCACACTAGGTTCCCAGCTGGTGTTGTTTGGGGAATTTGATGAACCTTTAGGAGATGGGACCTAGCTAGAGGGAGTGGGATGCTGGAAGTAGACCTTATAAATTTCATTTGGACCCAATATCTACTACACTCCTTCTCTGTTTCTTGCTCTATTAAGATGTGAGCCAAGGGCCATCACATTCTCCTGCTGCCATGGTTTCCCCAAGATGATGCCCTCTAAAAGCCAAAAAATCCATCCGTACTTCCTCCCTTAAGTGACTTCTTTCTGGTACTTTGTCAAAGTGATAAGAGAAGTAACTAATGTAGGGTAACTTTCCCAGAATAGTGCCATAGGAAAATATATACTGATAAACTGATATATATATATTTTGTATATATGTATATATGTGTGTATATGTGTGTGCATGTGTGTGTACTATATATGCACATATTGCATATTGTATATTATATGTATTTGCATAATATGTGTATATATTAGTATACATTAATATATATGCATATTAGTATATATGTGCATAAACATATATACTAGTATATACTAGTAATACACTATATAATATATACTAATAAATGCCTTTCCATAGTAATAAGGAATAAAATATCCACTCTCAGCCTGTGCTTCATCCTTTGCTATTCGCCAGGCTGTCAGTACTAAAGCTTGACTTTATGCACAGATCAACCTTCCTATGTGAGCTTGACTGTTGATTATCAGCTTCAGATTATGGTAACACATGACCCAGGAAATCAATGTATGACTCACCATTAAAGGTGACAACTCTGTTTGGTTGGTTACACTGCTTTTGGTGAGGCAGAGTTTACATTGCAAAAGGAGTGCCCAATGGAGGAAAAGCTGTTCTCATCACTACCAAGAAAGAGCTGGGGTCCCATGACCCTCCCTTTAAGGGCATACCTCCTGTTACTTAAGGATCCCCCAGCCACCACCAATTAGACCCCACCTCTTAAGGATTCCACCTCCTTTCAATAGTAGATGGGCGGTAGCTCAACCATTTAACACATGGACCTCTGAGGACACTTACCTAGCAGATGCAAGGTGGGCCAGACCTTCTGATAAAGTGTTATAGTGAATCTGACATGAAGAAGCTTCCCTTTAGTAGAAGGTCAAATAGTGGCCTTTGTAGAAGACATGCCCAGGTTCTGATCCCCAGAACTTATGGGTGTGACTCAGTTAGAATCATGATCTCTACAGAGGTCATTAAATTAAAAGGGTCTTGAGAGGAGAAAACTATTCTGGAGTATCTGGTTGGGATTGCAATATCTGATGACAAGGGCCTTCTTGAAAGCCACACAGGAACTGATAAACATGGAGATGGTGACTGGAGCTAAACAGACACCAACTAGAGAATGTCACCAGCTATTAGCAGCTTCAAGAGGAAGGATGGATTGTCCTCCAGCCTTTGGAAAGAATATGGCCCTGCCAACACTTTAACTTCCGAATTCTAACCTTGGGTACTGCAATAGAAGAGACTCGTCTTGTCCCAAGCCACTGGTGTGTCATAATTTGCTGCAGCACCCACAGAACAACCAATTCAACTTTCAGTCTTCCAGGATAGACATTTGTCTTTCTCTGAAATATCTGTGAGTTCAGCCATTTCAGTATTGAAGTAGGACTCAGATACCGCGGGAGTGTATGTTTGATTGTCTTTCTTCTTCTGAAACAAACAAGGTTTATAAAGACGAGGATGATCCTGGCTTCATAGCAGTGGGGAGTCTAAAACAAGTTCTCTGACTTTACACAGACACTTCCATGTTACCCATCCCGTCCCTTACCCACTGCCCTGCAAAAGACAACACAGGAATTTAAACGATTAAGTAGAGAATTAGCTCAGTGTAGTTCCTAAGCATAAAACATTTGCCAAGGCCAAGCCTTCAATATTTTCTGCCTTGAGTATGGATATAGCCAGTCTTTTTGTGTCTTCTGCAAACTTCTCCAAGCCAATGTTTCTTAAGTGGTTTTGGAAACTTTTTCTGTCCACGACATTATAAAATATACATTGTGGTACACAAGCATTTCAAAACAAAACACTGTGGGCTGACTTTCTTCTCTCTTAAACTAGGATCCTTGACCCCTGCTTATGTAATCTATACTCAGAAAAACTATCAAGCTGTACCCCATACTAGTACCATGGTCATCCTATAAAGTTTAGATCTCAATGTTATCCTACTCTACTTCAAATCTTTCCACAGCCCCAGTTACCTTCAGTGATTCCAGCAATACCTGCTGCATGAGAATCTGCAAAGGTCACTCTGGGACCGTGTATATTTGTACATGAGTAGATGTGTATATGTGTATGTATGTATGTATATGTGTGTATGTGTATATATGTATATATGTACATATATACCCACATACACATAGACATGTGTAAAATATATATGTATAAATAGCATGTATATTATATATGTGTTATACATATGATTATATATAATATATATGTAATAGTAATAAGTAAAGACAACATAGCTAACAATTGGATAGTTGGAGAGGCTGAAGAGAGGAAAGGGAGAAAGTGATATAGTTCTATTTTAATTAAAATGTATTTTAATAAATTATAAAAATATACAGTCTATGCACTGATTGAACAATATACAGAAGAACACACACATATACACACACAAACACACACACACACACACACACACACACACACACACACACACAATACCCAATCCCTCAATGTGTTCAGACTGTATCCATGCTTTACCCTCCTAATCAGCCATGGGATTCTATGTACTCAGATGTTGATTTGGTTACCAAGACAGAGACCACCCCTCAGTTCCATCTCTTTCCGCTCTCCCACTTTCATTCACTTATCAATTCATCATCAATCAATACTTCATCTTCTTCAACATCCAGGTGATCCTGATGCTCTGCTAGAAACATCAAGAGCCCTAGTAGAGCTTTCCTAAACACTCTTGGCTGCTCTACCGCACAGGGAAACATCTCTCCTAACAGCTCCTGGTCAGCCATGCACTGTGAATGACGGCTCTCTGTTTTTCTTCTCTGGAGGTCGGAGACATGATGGCATCCACAGCAACAGCGGATATCTCTGTTTCATGCTGCAGGTCTAGCAGCATCCTTTACTTGAAATTCCCACTGCTAACTCTGTCACGAGTGAAACTTGAGAAAGAAATGAAGAAAGGACGTGTGGAAGAGAAAGAGAACAGGGAACTCTGAATAGGCTCACAAGGCCAGCTTCTCTTATAATCTGAAATAAAGTTTTGTGAGGGGATTTGCAATGCCAGCAGGAAGAGATAAGAAGGAAGAGAGAGAGGAAGAAAAGGTGGTAAGGAAGCAAATACTCCAACCTTTTTCAAACCCAGACTCAAGCAAATCCAGACAGAATTTCAATTTATAGGATCCACTAGACCGTTCAAATCCCTTCCCTAGGATCCAAAGCCTTAACCAGGCACCATGAAATGTGCTTGCTTTCTTTTGCTATTTCTCCCTCCCCCCCCCCCCCCGCCCTGAGGAACTCATGCTTAGAAATTCACTCCTCAGTTGTTTTCTACTGAAATAAGTGCTGCCCATCTGATGGGATCGAGGGCCTCAATCACAGTGGGAGTCGACCAAAAGTAATTTTTAGAGTTTTGAAGTACACAAGGCCATCTCTGGCTCTTTGTGATGGGCTCTCTGATTCCAGGAAGTGCCACATTAGCACTTCAGCTAGGAAGAGATCCATCTTGCTGGTGTTAAAAAAGAATGATCAGGGCTCAGTAACACAGATTACTGCTTCATAGAAAAAGCCGCCATATGTTTTGCAATAGAAGACCACAAATGGAGACCTGGGATCATGCAGTGTTCAGGAATGGCTTCAGAGGAGGGAGGTGGCTTTATCAATGCCTAATAGGAGGGACCTGATTCCAGTGGTCATTCAGTGAGAGAGGAAAACAATCTCTGCATTCTGTCAATGCATCTATTAGGGAACCAATGCCAGGAGAGCAAATACACTGGCACCCATGGGACTCAACTGTTAATCACGTGAATGTTTGCATGAGGTGTCATCATCTATTTTGTGTCGGTCAGTTGTGATTATGATTGCCATAGAAGAGCAGCTCAACTTTCATGCAAAAAAAAAAAAAAAAAAGGTCAAAATAAAATGAAGCACGGGAGTAGATTTCTCAACCAGTAGGTCTACCAGATGAACTTCTCAACTTCCCTCAACTTTCAATTCATCTTAGCGATACAGTGGTGGACTCCGCATTGCCTTAGAGAATTCTTGGGAGGAGTCAGGTCAAATTCAAGATCACAGACAGAAGCCTAAGAAGATTCATTTTAACAAGGCAGAAAGCACTCCATAGCTATCACTGCGAGAAGTCAACCCTTTTTAGAAAAATTATGTAATGGATTTGCCTGCCCAAGAAGAAAAACATCCATTTGTGTTAAGTATGTGGATAGCCCTTGTCCGGGTAAATGAGGCAGGAGCTAACAGTCAATTTTCAACTTGAAACATCTTTCTTCCCTGGTGGTCAACCTGACCTCCCCAGCAGTCAGACATTTGCTTGAATTGGTTCTTATTGCTTAATATTGTCCTAGCCTTCTACTCAGAGTGCTTACTTCCGAATTTAACTTTCCCTCCACATCTGGGTCTCCCACTCCTAACATAGGACTCTAGTTTGCATCTCCAATTGCCTCTGCATAATAGTAAAACAGGTAAAGTCACTAAGGACAGGTGCTTTTTCTCCAGTGGGAACGATATACAGAGACTAGCCAGCCCTGTGGCCTTGAGAAATTGTGGGAGAGAGATGAAACCTATTTACATGATAATAGTGAGAAAAAAATGATCTAACATAGGCTTGGTTTCAAATGAGAAAAGAAAATCCTACAAACTATCACAGTTTATGGTACTTGAATACAATAAAAAAAGAAAGAAATGGGTGTGTCATATGATAATTTGCAACCCCTTTCTAGAAGACTAGGTATTATTAAATATAATTTAGTTTTGTTGTTGTTTTTCAGAAAGGAGTCATAACTTCATCTTCCTTCCACATTACCTTCTTTTGTTGTTTTTACTGTCATAGGTCCTCAACTTGCAATCAGGATTGTTAATATTGAAAAAGAAATTAAAAATAAAGTCCACACGTCACTTTCTGTCTGCTCTTTTCTATTTTCTGTTTGGTTCCTATCATTTCTTAACTACTTAATCTGACAATCTTGTATTCCTGCTGAATATTCATATTTCAGTCGCAATAAGCTGCTCATTAACGCTCAAACTCAGTTCCGTCTCGCAGAAGCCCTTCTTGCCCTTTCCCTCACACGGACTCCTTGAGCTTATTCATTACCTCCCCTCTTGATCTCCGTAATTCACCGATGCTGGTCTTCTGACATTCTGTCTCAAAACACTATTGAAACCCCATTTAAAGCCTTGAATCTGGGATAATTTATTCCCCCACTCCATCAACTCCACTGATTGCCAGCTCTGCTCTGCCTCACATTTAAATGGCCGACTCTCATTTCCCCCCAAGCACTTTATGAACCTTTAACTAACATTATCTATTTCTTCCACAAAATTACGTGTATTTTCATCTCTTTGTGAAGCCTGTTTTCTAATTGGTTTCGTTTATTTAGCTTATCTCTCCAATTTTCTTCTTTTATAGTCATTTTTTCATAACTCTCCTTATTGAGCCGCTTTTAATCACGGAAATGCACCTTGGTTTAAATGGCCTGAAGATAAATATTGAAAATGCATATGCGAATAGTCTAAACTTGATAACCTAATGGCTTGGGTGAGGATAAAAGGAACAAGAAGATAAATTGTCACTGGCCAGATTGCAATCCATAACTGGTTTTAGCATCTGTAAGCCCATATCTGAGCGCTCCTACAGGCCCACATTCACAGCCTTTTTCAAGGTTAGCAACAGGAAAGTAATCAGAGATAGCTTTTCTCTCTGGGACAAATGTCACTTTTCATGGTAGAAGACACCCTCTTTAAGTATGCCATGGACCATTTAGAAATCAGAGGTTGAGTTTTGAGCCTAGACAAAGGACGTTGAAGATGCGTTTCCTAGGTCTCCCAACACCTTTTCACACTGCAGAGGTTGTAAGTCACTCCCATGCCTACTTATTCAGTTCACCAAGGCAGGAAAAACAAACAAACAAGCAAAAGAAACAAAAGAACGTGAACCTTCTTACAACTCTACAACATTTTCCTCTGCTGAACAAGTTAGCAGTTTCAACCACGGGTCTACTCAGGCAGTGAAGCTCGGATGAAAGAAAAAAGAATCTTCTGAATTTAAAACCCAGCTTCTACCGGAGCAGTCAAATGAAAGCTCCAGCTTCGTCGCCAGTAGGTGTTGTCCTGGCTTCTTTGGTGTAAGAGATGCTTATGACCAAAATGCATCAGACTCACAGAAAATGGATGTTTTCATATCTGCTTCTAACTCATTATAAAACTCAGTGTTTCCGGACAGCAGCCCCTTGAATATCCTTCTTCACGCTGGTGTTCACAGCATTTGCCCTTTCAATACCTGGAGAAAGGTAACGTGATACACACACTCTCTACCTATGGGTGTATTAGTGTTTTACCCATGGCCATTGCCATACGTAGGATATAGTAGAGTTGATGGGAGTCTGCATAAGTAATATTTAAACCTACGCGTACCTAATGCAATGGCATTTAAAACTTAAAATTAAATTCTGTTTTATCTTCTGGGGAGCTGCGGTCCTAAAACAGGTTAATGACTTTAATCTCTAAGAAGAAGAGGTAGATAGATGCTATAGATGGAAATGTAGAGGATAAGGCTTCAAAAATAATTTTCAATCCTGTCTGTCTGTCCATCTGTCAGTCTGTCTCTGTCTCTGCCTCTCTCTCTCTATGTGTGTTTGTGTGTCTGTATCTCTCTCTCTCTCTCTCTCGCTCTGTGTGTGTATGTGTGTGTGTGTGTGTGTGTGTGTGTGTGTGTGTGTGTGTGTGATTTCCAGGCAGCTGGAGAGCATAGAGTTACTGTTCTTATTGTTATCTGAGCAGAAATTGCCTCTGAATTCCTTCCAAAATATAACAGTCCATTCAGACATGGGTGTTGCCTCTCTACCTGGTACTCAGGTCTCTCTCATGTTCAGATACCTGTGTCTATAACACATGCTTAGGACATTTAGATTTCATCCAGCTTGGACAAGTAAGTATCTTTAACCTCAGTTTCGGTCAAAGGCAGAAACTGAGTGACGGGTCATAAGGAGGAATTCACCGTATCTTGTTCTTTGTGGTGTGGATTGGCTGAGACTTACGGAGAGAACTCTGTCTTCCAATGACCATGAATCCGAGGAAGAAGGCTGTAAGTTGTAAGATGAAATGCAGATACATTTTCAAATCAATAACAAGATTTCCCAAACTGTTCCCAAATTGTTCAAGGGTTACACTTACAGTAATCTGAGACTCAAATATGAATGCACACATAGTGTCCTTGTTTGCTAGGATCTTGCTTAGGCTTAGCATCTCTTTGTAGGTGACATGTTCAGTTCCAGGCAGTCTGGTCTCTTGTGATAGCACTGGCTAGACAGAGTAATCCTAGGCAGAAACAGAAGAGGCTAGTACTCCATTTAGAATCAACTAACTTCTTGAGTTGAAACATTATCTCAACATGCCCAGGGTAGCCTATTTAACCACTGTACATGAACCTCCATTTCCAAGTCTGTAAAACATGGGGCTCTATAAACACTACACTTTCTGCAGCTATTGTCAGGATGAAATGGTGATTCCTGAACAGAAAGGAAAGCGCATACCAAAAGCATTTAATTAATGCTAGGTATCATTACCAAACCACACACATCTTTGCAGGTTCCTCGTCTGGCAATGCACGACAGTCAATCTAACCTGCTCATTAAGCTGCTTTCTGACTACTGTTTACAATTCATGATTTTGCTGATTTGACAGACCCTTTGTTTAGCACTTCCCATAGGAGATCCATGGGGGATACGATTTTTAAATTGGAAAAAATAAAGTTTTAAATATAAATATATGTCTCTGGAATATCTTACAGGTCATTGTACTGAACTCACCAGACACACAATCAATTCTTAATTTGTTTCTCAGTTCTATTTCTCTCTCTGTCTGCCTATTATGCCTTTTTCTTTCCTCATCTCATAAGAAAGCAAAGGTCACACCTGCAAATAATCACTTATTTTATCCACCAGACAAACAAGATACTTTTCCTCATTGCAAATGATTTACTTGTCTTCTAGACACCCCACTCCTGCCTGCCCACACATCCACTTGTTCCCTCACTCTTCCCATCCTGGAATTATGTGTCCTGGTGTATTATTGTCCTCCTCTTAACTTAATAAGCTGCAAATGCAGACAGAACAGTTAAGAACCTGCTCAAGGGGGAACACGGGGAGCCAGTGGCAGGGCTGAAATGAGTCTGTCCCAGTTCTTGGCTCCCTGCCTAGCGTTCTGTCCAAAAGACTATACTGCAGACCTGGGTCTGTTGAATAGGGGCCCATGGTTGCTAGGGCACAGGATGAAGCTAAAGTTAGGAAGCTCTTCTGTTGCTCCCCATGGCGATTAATCTGTTTGAAGGTCTGGTCTCTGAACCTTGGATTCCAGGTCTGAATTCCTTCATAAAACCCCGTGTTTTGAAAGCCGCAGGCAATGACCCTGTGGATTTAACTAGATGCATTCTTACAAAGCAGAGTCAGAAAGGAAAGCTCCTAAGTGATTGGAATCTGCCAACACACTGTCTTGTGCTCCTGGCTCCCAGCATGGGGGCTCGGGAGAGGAGAATCCCATGCCAAGTCAATTTTCACTGCTTGGGCTACCAGTATGGAATGCCGGGTTTCCTTAGAGGCTTCGCTGTCATTTTGGATACTCTTCTTAATGAAGGCTTAGGCTGTAATCTAAAAGGTCACTGCCTGCTCACACCATGGTCCTTGTGGCCATGCATAAGTGACATAGCCATGGTTGGTAGGGTAGGGTCTGTTTCAGGCATGAGGAAACCAGTAACTTTGCCACTTTGATGAAATGAAATCTATGGGTTCTTTTCCGTTAAAAGCTTCAAAGTCTTCACCTACTCCAGTAAGTAAGCTGAAAGGAAAAAGTCAGGTGCCAGTGTGTCTGAGAAAGGACATAATAGATCCTGTCTGTCTCCAAACCCATGCACCGTGTGTGTTTGTGTGTGTGTGTGTGTGTGTGTGTGTGTGTGTGTGAGAGAGAGAGAGAGAGAGAGAGAGAGAGAGAGAGAGAGAGAGAGATTAACTGTTGCTATGAGAACTAAAAAGGAAGAGAAGAAAAATCATATGAACATATGATGCTGTCTTAAGAAAAGATACCCTGCATCTCATTCAACAAACCACACCGAGAAATACCTCAGGAAAGGATGTTCTACTTCCCCCAATTAATTAAGCTTCATTTGATTGCCCAGCCTTATTTACTGATCTCACTCCAGTAGTATGCCTATGGCTGAGGTAGCACCACTACTTAGAGCACCATTAAGATGCTCCGCTAAGCAACTGTGATATAGTCTACTTCCTTCTGGCACCTGTACTTAAGCATATGTGCAGTAACCTGGAACTCAATGAAAGAAAGACCAGCTAGCACACTTGTGAGTTTTACCTGCCTAGCCTGCATTTCACTGTGTTGTTGTTAAGACCTTGTTCCCCATGTGTTATAGGTTTGGTTCCCCAGGATGGAGCTATTGAGAGGAAGTAGGATATGTTAGAGGTGGGGCCTAGTGGGAAATCTATAGGTTATTGGTACTGTATCCCTGAAAGAAGATTGTGAATCTATAGTTATTCTCTTCTGCCTTTTGTTCCTGGATGATGAGATAAGTAGGTTGGTTTTACCACATGTGCCTGCTGTATGCTGCCTTATTGTAGATCCAAAGCAACTGGTTAAAACTGTGAATCAAAATGAATCCTTTCTCTTTCTAAGCTGACCGTATCAGGAATTTTGTTATAGTAGATGGGAAGCTGACTATAAAAAGCTGACATAAAGTTTGAGAACAACGTTTTGATTTCCCTTTTAGGATCCGTGCTTCCCCCTTTATTCCCAGCCCACACAGTCAGGACTGAATAGATTCCATCTATGGGGGTTCATTTTGACTACACCAATCAGAATTTTCCAACCCCCCCTTCAGAGTCATTTGTTCAGTATTGTGGTTGCACGATCTGGCTTAAGGCAAAACTAGAATTCGCTGGGACATGGCTAAAGCTGAAAAGAGAGAAGCATGTCTTCCTTCCAGGTTTAAAGAGATCATACCCAGAACTCTCCCAAGGGAAAGCAAGTGAGAACGAAGACAGGCACAGAGTTGAGGGATGGAGAGATACTAATTGTTCTTGACACTAAAGCACCCTGACTGCCAACTTCACACGGAACCAGAAACACCCATGGCACTATTAGTCAGAAGATCTGTGTCATCCTCCTATTGGCATGAGGGTGTTTGCACTGGGTTTCTGTCACTTGCAATTAAAAGATTTGATAATGAGGGCATGGATGTAAAACTGTTCTTTGGGGGAATACCCAGATTCAGACTCTATGATACGCGTTCTATGGACCAGGTATTACACATATTAAATGGACAGGAAACTATGACGTTTGCTAGATTTTGCTTCCTCACTGAAGTTTAAGAACTGCCCACATTACCTATCCCAACCCTTAAAATAGCTAAGCAAACATTTCTTGCTCACCATGTATCTTCATCTTCTTCTGAGTTTCTCACATTATATTGTTCCAGACAAGTCCACCAAATATCCGAAATACATATTTAAAAGAAGAAGTCTGTCTTAGAAGAGAGGGCTGGTGATTTTGTTGTTTTGTTGTTTGTTTGTGTTTTGCTTGTGTGTCTTCTGCTATTTGGCTTTGTGTTTAGACAAGGGATCAAAAGGATACGGTCTTCAGAGATAAACAAGCCCACTTCCATGGTAAATAAAGATATGTCAGAACACAGACACACTTATTCATGACCACAGTACACTGAAATAGCTGCAAGCAGGAACGGCTAGCCCATGAAGTCTAAAGTGTTTAGAGAAAAAAATATCTTGACCTCTAATGTTATCACTTGATACAGAATGGCTGTAGCCTTCTATGCCTTTGTGTTTTGAGTGTGATGTGTTTGGTACCATTTCTTACTTTGAGTCAGTGTTTTCTTGCATGCTATAGAGATTAGAGGGAGATACTTCACTTCATTTAATTAGGAAAAGCCTGTTAGAGCAGAGATGGAAGTCCTCAAATGTAATTTGCCTCTGGTGTCCCTCAACACAATAAAAAAACCACGGACATGATCTGAGCTCCATCCAGTCTGGCATCATCTTCCAACTTCTGTCCTATCCCTTGTATCTTCAGAAGCAAAATTTGGGCAGAAGAGATAGCTCAGTGGTTAAGAGCCCTGAGCGCTCTTCCAGAGGTCCTGAGTTCAAGCCCCAGTAATGACATGGTAGCTTACAACCATCTATAATGGGATCTGGTGTGTCCGAAGACAATTGCAGTGTACTCATACTCATAACATTAAATAAATAAATAAACAAACAAACAAACAAACAAACAAACAAACCTTTAAAAAAGAAAGAAAAACTTAGGAATCAGATTTCCCAGAATTCTTTGTAAGCAAGTTTCCAGTCTTTAGGGCACCAATAATAGCTTCCATGACAGGAAGCACAGAGGGATTCATCAGTGCTCCCGAGAGGAAGTAGTGCATGTGTGGGTCTCAGCTCAGCCTCTAGAATTTCCTGTTCTCACTACTAGTAACTGTTCTGCAACTTTAGCATGACAGCAGAGCATGTCCATAGTTCTTCTGTTCAGCTCCTGATTTTTACATGCACCCCACCCTTTGTTTTAATTCTTGTCCTGCTTGACACACCCTCTCTGACCCCCTAGCTCATGTCTGATGATATTCCCAGAACAACACAATTAACTCTGCCCTTCAGCCCCAGAAACAGTGACTGGCTGCTTTGTGGTTTCTTAATACCCCTGCTTGTTCAGAACATAATCACTAGGTAATCAATCTTGGTGACTTACAATTAATAATTGTTAGTGAGGCATTGTATGCATCCAATCCATTCCAGTTGTTGCCATTGTTATGCTGGTTTTTCGGATAAAAGAGACTACTGTTCTTAGGAGGATGCCAAAAGGAACTGGAATGCTTGCAAGGGACAGAGAATGGATTAGGGTAACTGAGGCGTGAACCCTTGAAGCACTGTGGAGGAGGAGGAGGATTGTGGAGAACTTTTATACTTCGCCAAGGTGTTTAGAATTCATAGGACAGCCTGTTTCTTCGGCCTCCTGGAAAGGCATAAGAAGAGGAAATGCATGCAGGAGCCAACTGGCATTTGTCTGATCACATTTTCGGGAAAGCTCCAAGTGACATCAAAGCAAAGATAATGAGAACAGTGAGCAGTGGGCCAAGCCTATGCCTGCAGCAGTGACAAAAGTACCCAGCTCCACGCTAGGGGCTGGGCCCATAGCTTCTGGTACAGCTGCAGCCACAGCTGGCTGGATGACCTTGGCCGAGTCATCCTCTCCCAGGGCTTTAGTTCCTCTCCCTACAACATGAACTGGACTACCTCAAAGGCTTTTCTGAAGCTGAGATTCTATTATCTATGGCTTAGAGGGAATTGAGTCAATGGAGGGCCTCAGAGCTGAGATCCGATTAAGGCGACAGAAGCAGAAATCTCATCCAAAGCGCAAAGTTCTTTCTACCCTTGATAAGTTATCATAGAATCCATCTTGTTCAGTGAACAGCAGCCAAAAAGCCAGGACACCATCAAGACCTCCCTCTGCTTCCTTGTTATTCCTGCTTGTCTGTATAGCACTAATCCTCTTCTGTCTTTGCCTTTTATCTCTCGTCCCTCCCTTCCCCCTCTGTCTGTCTCTCAGTCTACCCTCCCTTTTCTGTTTTCCTCCCCTCATCCCTTCCTTCTTTCACACAGACCTGATTTCAGGTGAAAGAGGAAAACTAACAAGGGGACAGGGGAATTACTGAGAAGTCATCCTTTGCCACACCAGCCTTGTGCCTGAGCTGCCTTCTGCCAAGTGCACAAAGGTCACCAATGTGACTGTCAGACAGCCTTGGCAGAGAAGGAAAGAGAAAGGATGAGCAGAAGGACAGTAAGGATGCTAATATGCTCTATTAGGAAAAATACTTTGAATTAATCTAGAGTAGTCTATTAGACTCAAATGACTGGTACTAGAGGAATCACATTCACAGATACCGTGTGTGTGTGTGTGTGTGTGTGTGTGTGTGTGTGTGTGTGTGTGCGCGTGTGTGTGTGTGTATGTGTGTGTTGTGTGTAATTGCACATTGTATTTGTATTTCTGGGGGCCAGTGGTCAGTCTTATTTTTTGAGGTAGAATCTTTCATTAACTGGCCCACAGCTCACAGATTAGGCTAGGCTTATTGGCCAGAGACACCCAAGGATCTATTTGTCCCTACCATCTCAGTACGGAGATTAAAAGCCACACACTACCATACCTGCGGTTTAAAAATATGGGTTCAGGCACTCAAACTCGGGTCTTTATGCTTGGAAAGAGAGGAGTTTATCTACAGAAGCATCTCCTCCACCCTCAGCTATTTCTTTTTTCCAGATTGAATTTTTTTTTCCAGAACTCCATCATACAGATGCTTTCTTATGCCTAATCACTTGCCATTAATTTATGCTAAGAATTAGCTTTTTCTGGAGGGGGCAGCCAAACTAAAACCATTGTCTCTTTGAAAGTTTAATCAGGCAGGAACTGAAAGCAAAGACAGGCTACCTAGTTCCAAGTCCTTCCCCCATGAAAGTAAAGCATGCTTTGTATTTTGTCAGCCAAGTCCTTTCAATTAAGGGAAGGAGTCTTGTTCTCTTTCCATCCCAGTCCTGAATTCTTCATCCTTGCTAATTTATTTACAAACATTGTGTGTTCTGCTCTGTTCAGGAAGGCTGCTCAGCTGTCATCTGTTTGATGTCTCCCTAGAACTCACTGTTTTGATAAAACAGGACAGTCTGCATCGTGAGCCTCAAAAGGGACCTCAGCATGGATTAGAATTATGCTTACCAGCTGTGTGCTTCAGGCAATGGGAGCTCCTGGGCCCATCTTGCTGTCCCCTGACTCTGAATGGCTTTGCTTAATCCAGACAAAGAATTTCAACAAGTAAAAATCTCTTCTCTCTCTCTCTCTCTCTCTCTCTCTCTCTCTCTCTCTCTCTCTCCTTCTCTCTCCCTCTCTCTCTCCCTCCCTCCCTTCCCCCTCTTTCTCTCCCCCCACACATTTGGAAAGTAGCTTATACAGTTATTTAGATCTTCCAACATTTCTAAATGGAATCTTCAATTTAACAAGTAAATGAAGATATGAATATATGAGACAAAGATCATGCAGAGAGGTTGTGTCTACAGTGAATACCACACTACAAATCAGCAAAACGTACACCATCACCTAAGCTACCATTTGGCATATAACCCCAGTGCCAGGCACCAGTGTAGCCAGGAAACCATCTTACCTCACCCAGATCTCACAAGCCAACATACATTTACCCATTTTACAGATAAGGAAATGAATATCATCCCATAGACCAAGAAGCAGAAACAGAATTAAAAGCCACATATAAGGCCAGAATTTTGGTGCACACACACAAGGGAGTAATTTTTTTTTTCAGTGAAACCATGTCATTTGCATCAAATAGAAAGAGCCGAAAGACATCATTTTAGTAAAATGAGCCAGACATAGAGACAGGGGCTGCATGTTCTCTAAATGGAAGTGGCCTTAAGGGAAAATCATGGTCCCTAGAGGCAGAAAGGTTATGGTGGCAGAGGGTGGATAGGGAAGGGTTATACTGTATTAATGAGGGCTGTATACAGGTGCTAGAGCATCACACTGACTTCCACCCATAGGTGATATGCGTCAATAAATAATGAGATAAAATCAACTCTCTTAAAAGACTGCAACTTGCCTATATTAACTCTGAACAAATAAGAAAAAGATGTTGAAGAGTACACTGCAGGCAAATGCGCATAATCTGCTGCGTGGCAGAGGAAGTTCTGAGAAACGTGGCCTTGGTTGTGACCATTGGAATATGTCACAGCCTGGATTTATGTGAACTAGATGGTATAATCCACCGCACACTGGGCTCTCAGGCATATAATAGAGCAGCCTACCACTCCTCAGGCATGATACTATAATAGACAGAGATGTGGCAACCATGAGATGCATCAGCTGCAGCCATTGCAATGTGACAGGCACACTAATTCAAAGTACCCTTTTTATAGGTGGAAGGCGTACGCTCTGACAAAATGATAGAGTCAGATGCAGTGTGTTTATAAACCAGTAACGGTGAGTGCTGAACACTTATACGGTGTACAGAGCTGGATGGATTGCCCCTGAACTCTAGGTGAAGACTATGTTCATTTGCATGAACATATAAGTAATAGAAGCAATTATGATGTCACTAGGTAGGCTCTTTTCATGCCGTCATAACCTCAGAACAAATATCATATATAGCTCGTGGCTGATCAAAACATCACGACAGAGTGCGTGACTAATACAAAATGTCCTTTTTCTGAGAGCAGATGCCATTCAAGACCAGGATACATAGCTTGGACCTGAAATAGTCCAAGCTTGTTCCCTGCTCACCAGAGTGCCTTTGAAATGACTATGAGCTGTTCATTCCTGCGTGACAAACCTTCATGGTAGGCTCCTATCCTTGGCCATGTGTTACTGTGTTTGGGCCACCATCTTAATCAGCACAACATTTTGCAGATCAGAAGTGTGTTATGTTGCTCACAGTTTTTGAAGCTAGAAATCCCAAGATCAGGAGGCCAGGATGTTCAGTTGGGCCGAGGGCCCTTTACTTGTCATGAGGACAGATTCCCTCTAGTTGAGTCCTAATTTGGTAAATAGAAGGAAATTGGGGGAGAAAGAAAAGAAAAAGGGGGAAAGGGAGGAAAGATGAGGAGGGGGAGAGAGCATCTTTTCCTCTTCTTGTAAGGTCACAAAATCTATGAAATCTAATTACCCAGCCAAGGTCACACCCCTAAATACTATCACATTGGGGATCACGGTGACAACACATACATTTTAAAGACTAAAATATCCAATCATCACAACTACCCTTCTAAATGTTCTTATGAAGGCAAACTCTCGACTAACATTTACTGCCAAAAGACATTCAATCAAGTAAGTTACTTTGCATAAAAAGGCTCATCCAGTGAGCTGAGAGGCCCAGAGAGAACTGAGTACTTTCCCCCAAGAGAGGGGGAATTCTGTTAGAGGTTGTCTTTGCCAAACAGAAGCTCTTCCCTGGGTCTCCAACTGATCTGTTTCTCCCAGATTCTGTTACTGAGCCTCCAGACTCATATGAACCAATTCTCTGCAAATGGCTCTCTTGGCAGATATAACCATATTATTAGTGGTATAACATGGCCAGTAGAATACATGTCTATCATGAACAAAGGCCCAAGTTCAATGTTCAGAACCATATATAATGACATGGTAGGGCAGGCCCATGCCACTCTGAAGGTAGAAGTGGAGAACCAAGTTCAAAGTTACCCTCAGTTACACAGGTAATCTGACCAGCCTAAGACACATTAGACTCCTTCAATTTGAAAAGGAAGCTCTCTTTCTCTTCAGATAGATAGAGATTGTACAGAGACAAACCCCACAGCATTTGTTGATTCTGTTTCTCTGAAAAATAATGAATCCAAAGTTCCTAATCAAGGAGCCTCTCACAACTCTAAAGTCGTTCATGATTGCCATGTAAAGGGATGGCAGGTAACCAGCATGCAAACAACATTCTCAGCGAGTTGACCTGTCCCTGAGAGAGTTACAATGAATGAAACTCAACCAAGATGGAAGAGGATTGTTGAGCACACGTCAGGATTCCATAGTTGCTTCTGTCCTAGTTAACGCTTTTCTAGTGGCTCATGATGTGGGATGATGCAGACACAAACTAGACAGTGGAGTTGGGATAGACATTACAGGTGACAAAATGTAGATGTTGCCAGGCTATACTGAAATGGCAAGAAGGATAATGGCAACCCTGAGAGTTTAAGGCTCTTTTGTTTGTTTTGTTTGTTTTCATCAACAGTAATAGCAAGTTTAGATTTAGATTTAGATTAAAATTTTTTTAAAAATCTATTTTGTTCTTCTCAAGTTCAAAATGAGTCAGCACTGCAATGTATCCCCTTTAATATGATCTGAGCACTAAAATCAAAAGACTCGAAATATTAATGCATCCTGAAGATCAGTCCTTTTGTAATCTGCACAAATATGAAAACATCAGAAATAGTATAACCATTTCCAAGAGTTCCACATTTCAAAAGGGTCATGGCCCAAATAGGTTCTGAAGAAAAGGAGCTGAAGCATTAAGAAATTACTTTGTTTGAAGAGCAGCATGGAAAACAGTGGGCTGGTGTCATAGAGGAGAAAATATCTGAAGAAAGACAAAAAGTTCCTCAGAAGTCAAAGGAAGGAGAATGTCAGTTGGCTTCCTAAAAGCAGAACTAAATACAAACACACATATTTGAGGCCAGTACAGAGAAATGCTTTCTAAAGCTCAGACCTACACGTTCAGAACTCTAGGCTCTCTGTACAAAGAGATACTCTGGCTGAGATGTCCAAGTTAGGTATTATGGTTCCTTTATCCAATGTCTTGGAGGGACATACCATATCAATAGCATGCCCCTATTTCCTTTGCCTTATAGAACATGAGAAGGGACAAGGAATCGGTCTGGAACAGCATGTTCTTGGAGAGTTATTCCTGGTCCTTGGGGATCATTTGCTTCCTTTCCCACGTATGACATTGTGTTTAGTAATTTATGTAGGCTCTGGTGTCCATTTTACCAATTATTAATTTGGATTTTAAAAACAATGGGTTTTCATTTTCCATCATCATAACCGTCAATAACCACCCCTATTATTGTATCTTAGTCAGGGTTTCTATTCCTGCACAAACATCATGACTAAGAAGCAAGTTGGGGAGGAAAGGGTTTATTCAGCTTACACTTCCAATTGCTGTTCATCACCAGAGGAAGTCAGGACTGGAACCCAAGCAGGAGCTGATGCAGAGGCCATGGAGGGATGTAACTTGCTGGCTTGCTTGCTTCTCCTGGCTTGCTCAACCTGCTGTCTTATAGAACCCAAGACTACCAGCCTACAGATGGTACCACTCACAAGGGGCCCTCCCCCTTGATCACTAATTGAGAAAATGCCTTACTGCTGGATCTCATGGAGGCATTTTCTGAACTGAAACTCCTTTCTCTGTGATAACTTCAGCTTGTGTCAAGTTGATACACAAAACTAGCCAGTACGTATTGTTAATATCATTTCCATCTCTGTGTCAGATAATCTAATGTTTTAAATAGCTTGTTTCATTCAGAACTGTAACCACTACCTGCACCTCAGAAACCTGAACTCAGAACATGAGCCTACTAATAGGGATGATCAAGCTCAGACCCAAGTGAACCTGGTTTCAAAGTCCCTGCTCTAAACTGCACTGCTTTGAAAGCCAGTCTCCACAGATGCCACATATGTCAGTATTCCACTCCAAGCTATCTTTACATGGTCACTACTGTGTCTTTCCGCCTCTCCTCTCTGTCCCTTAGAACACCCTACTTCCCTTGTTCTGCTCCCTCTGATTTCTCTGATCACTCCACCCATGGCGACCTTTTATCTCCTCCATATTAGACATTTGGTTACAAACAAAAGAGACTCAAATTGAACAAGTTTATGCAATACGGAGGGTTTTTTTGTTTGTTTGTTTTTGTTTTTCGAGACAGGGTTTCTCTGTGTAGCCCTGGCTGTCCTGGAACTCACTCTGTAGACCAGGCTGTCCTCGAACTCAGAAATCCGCCTGTCTCTGCCTCCCAAGTGCTGGGATTAAAGGCATGTGCCACCACTGCCCGGCGCAATATGGAGTTTATCAGAGCATAAAACTTTTACTGAGCAGAAAAGAAATAGGCAGATGGAAAAGTGGAAGGGAGAAATAAGAACCTACCGATGATGTACCTCTTCTCCTCTCTCTCTTCATTCTGTATTGGTATATCAGCTTACTTCTTACACTCTGTTCTTTCCCACAAGGCTGGAACCCAGGCCTGTAGTATTATATACTCTTGATTTCAATTTTAAAGCATAGCCTCTCACCTCCATCCACCTGTGTTAAGATTTATTATACTTGCAACTAATGCATTTATTTTCAGCACCCATTTTACTGAGTATTGGTGAATCTATCCACTATTGTGACCTTAATATAGAAGGTTTACATCAGCTCAGTTCAAGTTTTAAAAATTATAGGAAATACTATGGTCTCTTGAAGTCAGTACCTGCTCTATACATCAATTGCCAGTAGATTACCATTCAAGATGGTGGTCTCCACTGAAATCATATGGAAGAACTGAACATGGGGCACAAACTGTAGGTCCCTAGAGAAATCATTTGAATTTGGGTGGAAAGTAAAACACTGTTTCAAAGTAGCCCAAAGTGCAGACCAAAACCTTACAGTAATTTCAGTCAGAGAAAAACTAGAACAGAGGTATATTCCTATAGAAGGTAATTTGGGGGTAATAACGGATTGGTTGATAAGTAGAGAACTCTAAAACATATCAATATGTGTGCTCCTGGATCTTGGAGAAGGCATAACCATGGTTTACTGAGCAGCACCCTGGTAAACCTTGATGGGAATTCTTCCTTTGGAACTTGCCAGAAGTCTATCGCCTAGACTCTCAAGAAAAGTTGTTCATCATGAGGTGTTTCATGAAAGTAATCTACTACAACACCATAAGGATTGAAAGTCAAGCTGAAGCAGGCCACCCCTGGACACTGGATGAGTGTTGCCTGCTGTGTTCACGTAGTTAACAGTTAAGCCATGTGCTCTGTGGATCAGGCACTAAAGAGGCCGTGAGGAAGAGCTAGACCAGCACATCAGATTCAGGAGCCAATCACTGCCTTCAATCACTGTAAAGCTCAGCATCCTGCCTGCTGAGGACAAGGATCATTTAAAGGTCCCTGATCCATTTCACAGGTCTGGAATGGAGGTGGACTTTGAAATGAGCACCGCGGGAACCTTCCGGTTTTCACCTGTTGGTCGAGACCTCTACCTGGGCTGCCAGGAGTCCATAGCCAACGAGCACTGGAGAGGGGTGACCTCCCAGGAGCTTGGAAAGGCTGTGAGTGGGGTTAAGGGGAGCAACACCTCTCACCCAGACCTGCCTGGATCTGCCGGGATCCAGGGTCTGAGAACCTGGGGACAGAAAAACCCCGAAACTTCTGGTTTTCACCTGTGGGTAGAGACCTCTGCCTGGGCCACCAGGGGCCTGTGCCTGGGGACCTCAGCCTGGGCTACAAGGCTCCACGAGAGATCGGGGAATCCCAGGAGTGCTGACACACCTTTGAGCACAGGCAAAACCACCACTTCTGTTCAAACTCACTGGATCAAGAGGGACCCTTACACAGCCTTCAGGGCATAGGAACCAAGGGAGAGCTAGGGACAAGATCCTTCTGATTCCATTCTGCACCCCAGAGCTGACCCTGTGCGACAGCTCTCCAAACCCAAACACCTCTCAGAGAGAGCTGGTCTTCAAGGAGTACTGACACAGAGACCTGCAGGAGGGGCAAGCCACAACCGGACAGAGTAAGATCAGCTAACATCAGAG
>CM052707.1:89478655-89578060 GCA_028551405.1 Uromys caudimaculatus | reverse complement strand
CGATGGCCATCTGGGAGAGAGGAGAGGCCCTTGGGCCTGAGGATGTTAGAGGCCCCAGTAAAGGGGAATGTCAAGGCGGGAATATGGGGATGGGTGGGCAGATGGGTGGGAGGAGGAATTCCCTCATAGAGGCGGGTTGGGGAGGGGATGGGGGTTTCCAAAGAGGAGACCCAGAAAAGGGGAAACATTGGAAATGTAAATAAAGTATCAAAAATAAAAAAATAAAAAAAATAAAATAATGCAAAAAAAAGCATTTAAGTAAAAAAAAAAAAAAAAGAAAGAAAGAAAGAAAGAAAAGAAATGAGCACCACGATGTCAGTAATCAGCACACTAGTGTGCTCCTATGTCATCCTTTGAATTTCTGTGGAATTTGGGATCTCACAGGCACAATAAAACATTCCTTATACAGTTCTGTAGTCATCGTCCCTCGTTCTTTCTGTGCCTTTCTCTCTCCATGCCTCTGTCACATGTACGTGCATTCATACATAGGGATTATTTATTCCAAGTGAGTAGAAGCTGTACCCCAGAAGATAAGGAAGTATACCCTAAATTGTTGTCAATTCCCTTTCTTCTGTCTCTATGGGACTTTAGTCCCATAGATTCCTAAATGATCATGACTACAAAAGAATCCCAAATATCTACACCTCATGCCAAATGTTTGCTCATTTAAAATGTCTTTTCAACAACGTCTGTAAAAAATGAATATGATGTCACCCACATTAGGATCATTCAATCTTATTCCATGGGTAGTGGCAATGAGAGGAAACCCCACAGTCTCAAATCTTAGCAAACTTCCCATTCTCTGGTAATAAAAAGCAGATTAAAATTATACAGAGAGAGAGAGAGAGAGAGAGAGAGAGAGAGAGAGAGAGAGAGAGAGAGAGAGAGAGAGAGAGCTATTTAGCTTAGAAAATGGCAAGGTGCTTGTAAATGCCTGGTACAAAGAGAACATTGGGTCAATGAAATTACCCATAAGGAATGAACCTCAAGCAGTGTCCCAGGGGGTTGCAAGAGAATCTAACTCCTTTATTGGGTCTGGAATTCAAAAATTTGTAGCAGTTTTATTCATAGCAACAGCCAAAATGTAGAATCAACCATGATAATCTTCAGTTGACGAATGGGTACATTAACTCTGGTAACATTAAGACAGTGAAGCCAGGCAGTGGTGGTGCATGCCTTTAATCCCAGCACTTGGGAGGCAGAGGTAGGTGGATTTCTGAGTTCGAGGCCAGCCTGGTCTACAGAATGAGTTCCAGGACAGCCAGGGCTACACAGAGAAACCCTGTCTCGAAAAAAAAAAAAAAAAAAAAGACAGTGAAATACTGTTTGGCAGTTAAAAGAAATTATCCATGGAGCCACAAAAAGACCTGAAGGAAATGTAAATGTACACTATTAAGTGAAGGAAGCCAGTCTGAAAAGGCTACATACTTCTGCAAGGCATTCTGGGAAAGGCAAAATTAGAAAGATGAGAAATATCAAGGGGGCGGGCTTTAAGCCAAGAAAAATGTCTTCTCAAGCCATCTTACAAATTTTGAATTAGTGGTTAACACAGAAAATTGGAGGTTTCACACACACACACACACACACACACACACACACACACACACACACACACACATAGTGTTCTATGAAATTTGAAGATGATTGTGGTGATTTGAATAAAACTGGCCCCCATAGACTCATAGGAAGGAGTGGCACTATTAGGAGGTATGGCCTTGTTGGAGTAGTATTGTCCTTGCTGGAAGAAGTGGGTCACAGGACATGGGCTTTGATATTTCAGATGTTCAAGCCACTCCCAGTGTCATTATCTCTTCCTGCTGGCTGCAGATCCAGATATAGAACTCTCAGCTACTCTCCAGTGCCATGTCTATCTGTATGCCACTATACTTTCTGCCATGATGACAATGGACTTAACCTCTGAACTATAAGCCAGACCCAATTAAATCTCAATTAAATGCTTTCCCTTATAAGAGTTACTGTGGTCATAGTGTCTCTTCACAGCAATACAAGCCCTAATTAAGATAACAGTACAGTAGGCTTGCAAAAATTAACTGCAGCTAGGAAACGGTCTCCCTTTACACACACACAGTGTTGTACTTTGTCACAATCGATTTCTCTACCTCTGGTGTATAGTCAGAGTCACATACTTCTTTTTATATGACCAGCAATGTGGAGAAATAAATCCTTCACAAACATGACCATCTCTAAGACTCTTCACACATGAGCACACAGACACACACACACACACACACACACACACACACACACACACACACTATGTATAATATATTTTATATATATATATGTATGTATGTATGTATCAGAGACAATATCTTGAAACTGAAAGATCCTCCAGAGTTCATAAGAAAGTTAAAAAGTATTATAAAGTTAGACTCATAGATATGTACTAGAAGAAAACTGGACAGAGAATTTAGTCCATGAGTCATCTTGCTGTTTGTTGCCTATCCAGTAACTGGTAGCCCATCCCAGAACCTCCTTACTATGGAGCAACTGTTTCAAGAGAGCACTTTAAAAAGAACCTAAGACATTCTTCTAAGAGACATCATGTCTGTCCACCAGGAGCAATATGGAGACCCTAATAGCATGCTGCATAAAAAGGAGGTTCTATCCACTAGAAAAAACTCCATCTAAATAGCTCTTCCCAAGTCTCTCTTTACTGGTTTAAGAAACATGCTTGTGGGGCTGGAGACATGGCTGAGTGTAAGAGGCCTAATTGTTCTTACAGAGGACGTGGGTTTGATTCCCAGCACCCACATAGTCGCTCACAACTACCCGTAATCCCAGTTCCAGGGTATCAGACACCCTCTTCTGACCTCCTCAGGCACCAAACATACACATGGGGTACATATGAGTACATACAGGCAAAACATTCATGAAAAAAATAAACAAATCTAAGACAAAGAAAAAGTACATTAAAAAGAAATACAGTTATCACTTGGTTTGCCCCTGTCACCCCATCTCTTCTCAGATCAAGCACCAGGGCACCTTTGAGAGAAACAAGCATACCATGAGTTTATCTTCAATAAAAATCAAGATTAAAGACAAAACTTTACAACTGCAACTGAGGCTGAGAAAATAGTTTGGTTGATAAAATACTTATCTAGGGTGCACGAAAGCTTGGGTTCATTCCCCAGGACCACACATTGCAGGTATGGCTGTTCATTCCTGTAATCCCAGCAGGAGGTAGAGACAGGAGGATTAGGAGATCAAGGCCATTCCTGGTTGCATACCAAATCGCAGGCCAGCCTGGGTTACATATGGCTCTGTCTCAAAACAAAACAAAGCAACCCTGCAACAGAATGAAGTGAATTAAGAAATGTTATCACATGCCTTGTAGTGGCTATTCCTGATTGTCAACTTGACTATATCTGGAGTGAACGACAATCCAGAATTAGAAGGCTCACCTGTGATCCAGATCTTGAGTCTGGAAGACACAAGTTTCAGTTGTGGTGGGCTACACCTTTAATCTGGGCCACACCTTCTGCTGGAGACCTACATAAGGACATTGGAAGAAGGAAAATTCGCTCTTCTTCGCCTGTGTGCCTTGTGGGACTGAGCAACTGCTAGATCCTCGGACTTTGATTCACAGCTGCTGCTGACCATTGTTGGGGAGTTGGACTGCAGACTGTAAGTCATCAACAAATTCCCTTACTATATAGAGACTACCCATAAGTCCTGTGACTCTAGAGAACTCTGACTAATGCATGCCCAGAACTGTCCCACACTGGTGTGTGTTGTATATACCTTTGGTGCCCTCTGCATTGTGGCAAACTATCCATCTCCTTTGTAATCAGTATGCATTCAAAATTCACATCTATACTGTTAATTATATTTTTAAATGAAAATTGCAATTTAGTCAAGTGGATCAGAATTAAGCCTTTCAAAGTGTGACTATTTATTAATGAGGTGAGGTCACTTAATTGCTTATTACTTGTTCAGATGTCTAAAGAAAATGGAGCTTCATTTACTCATTTATTTATCTAATGAGTCGATCAACTGTGCTCCCCCTAGCCTCTTCCTGCCATGCAGAACCTTGTAACCCAATAGGCCAAGTCAATCCAAGGAAGTGATTTAGGCAGTTCCTCACTAAATATTTTGTTCTCATGTTTTGGCTCCTTAGGATTGTTATTGTCTTCCCTAGGGGTGCCCTGTATATGGAAACAATAACTCTGATCTTCTCCATGGTTGTCATGATGGCCTTCCCCCTGGGGTGTCCTGCATGTGGAAGCAATGGCCATGATCTTTCCCAGGGGTGTCCTGTATGTGGAAGTGATGGCTATTGTCTTCCCCAGGGTATCCTGTATCTGAAAGTGATGGCTATTGTCTTACCCAGGGGACTCCTGCATCTCAAACTGATGGCCATGGTCTTCCCCAGGGGTGTCCTGTATGTGGAAGTGATGGCTAAGGTCTTCCCCAGGGGTGTCCTGTATGTGGAAGTGATGGCTAGGTTCTTCCCAAGGAGTGTCCTGTATGTGGAAGCGATAGCTATTGTCTTATCCACGGGTGTTCTGTATCTCAAAGTGATGGCAATGATCTTCTCAGGGGTGTCCTGTATGTAGAAGTGATAGCTAAGGTTTTCCCCAGGGGTGTCCTGTATGTGGCAATAGTCATGGCTTTCCCAAGGGTGTCCTGTATCTCGAAGTGATGGCTATGACAGGCCATGTCCTTTGGCTCTCTGCTGTGCTGTGACTGAGTTGTGGGCAGGGTTGTTTTTGCCTGATGGTTGAGCAGTTGCATTTGGCACACTGGCTACCACCTCCTCCCTTAAGCTTTGCATTTGTTTGGTTTCTGGCTGTTCCTTCCTGCTCCCTCCCACTTTGCCATCCTTCTGCTCATCTTACTTCTTGCAGTCTCAGTAGGTGATCTTTCAACTTCCCTGCTTTAAATGGGATCTCCATTCTCCTAATTCTACCCCCTACCAGCGCTCACCCTTCACTTCCAGGTGGACTTTTCCAACTTAGTCTCTTCCCAGCCGACCACTTTAACTAGCTAGGTGAGAGCCAGCCTGGATTCAACATGTCCAATTTTAGATTCCTGATGGCCATCCTAAATACCCTCCCACGGCCTGATGCATATCATTCCAGGTGCTCCACCATAAATCTTGGAGTAATGCCTTGGATTTCTTTCTTTCTGATCCTTTCATCTCTAAGGTAAACCCCCTGACTCAACTCTGATGAGTCCAGGACGTCTAATGTGGCCAAGTCTTTCTTCTGATCCAAGTCAGATGACGCAAAGGCCATAGCCACCCACTCTGCTTCCAGTCTATCCCTTACAAATGGTGTCTTTGCAAACAGTCGGTGCAGTTCTTAACATTTTAAAATAATGTCATTTTTAACATTCTTGTCTTTATCCAGAATGATCTGATGTCTTCCTATTTTATTGAAAGTAAGAGGTTGTCTTTATCTCCCATAGCTGTCTCATTTCAGCTTCATGTACTAGTACTTGCATCAAGTACAACTGCCTTCTGTACTCCATTAAAATGGTAAGCCAGCGTCAACTCAAGGGCCTCTGCTCTTGATGCTCCATACGGCTTACTTCTTCACATCTTGCAAGTTCTTACCTAAACATCGCTACACATCGATCTTTCCGAAGCCTCTAACCTCTCTATTCTGAGACTTCCTATCAACTTCTTTGACTTTATAGTTTCTATTCCAATTATTATCATCTGACATAATCATAATTTATTTTTATGGCCTCTTTATTCCCACTAAGATATTCATTCTCTCTCTCTCTCTCTCTCTCTCTCTCTCTCTCTCTCTCTCTCTGTGTCACTCTCTCCCTCTCTATCTCTCTCTGTCTCTGTCTCTCTATTATACATGTGGGTCCATATTTATGCCTACGTGTGCTCACGACCATATCTGTGTGCTAGTATACATGAACATATGGGTACCTATGGAGACCAGAGGTCAATATCTGGTATCTTTCCCAACCATTCTCTATTTTTATTTGTCTGTTTGTTTTTGAGACAGTGGATCTCTAAACCCAGAACTTGCTGACTGACTAGAGTAGCTGGTCAGCAATTTCCAGGGAACCTCCTTCCTCTTGTCTTATCAGCTGTGGATTTCTAGGCATGCATTGTCATGCCCAGGTTTTCCTGACTACAGTTCATATGTTTGTGCAGCAAGCACTTTGCCGACTGAGACATCTCCTCAAACCTTGAAGGATCATTTCCTGGACTGCTGTAAATGGAGAAAGTGAGTCGAACATTAGTATATCTGCATTTATTGTTCTCTTCTTCTGACAGCTATGACCAGCTGTGACTATGACTTGCCCACTAACCATTAGCTAAAATAAACCTTTCGTCCTGAAGTTGCTTTGGTTAGACTATCTTATCACAGAGTAGGAAAAGAAGCTTAAACATCTATAACCCAGTTACCATTATTAATAATCCAGGCTGCCTCTTTTGAACACATATGGAACCACCAATCCAATAGTCTACCTTATTATTTGGACATATTGCAAAGTAAATTACTTATCTCTATAGGCTGCCCTAAGCATTTCAGCATATTTATTAACTATGTTTCCTTAGATTGTTATATAAAATATTAAATACTATAAAATATATCTAGAATATACATTTGGGGATATTGACACATTTACAAGTGTACAATTATGCTACTTGAAAATGTATTAAGACACAAGAACTTGTGTGGGATCTTGGAGGGTGGCAGTAACCCAGTGTTTCCCAGGACTAGTGATGAACACATAAGTACTAGACCTCTAACTACTCCCATGACAGCCTGCATGCCAGCATCCTAGAGCTTGGAGCCATGAGCTCACAATGAAGCCCATGTCACCTAGAGTCCAGCATATCGAGAGTACAGGTAAATTTTGAGAGCCATCAATGTCTCAGTGCCCATCAAAGGACTGCTGGGACTTACTGTCTTGGTGCAGCCCAACCTTCCATGCTCCATCCCTGTTATCCTTGGTCACCACAAAAGGCCAGCCCACAGAAGCGTTGAGCTGTGTCTAATGGACTTCATGGTGAATATGCCATCAGTGATGAATTTGGCTTGAGGAAAACAAAACGTAGTCTTTCTGCAAGCCAACATGAGTGCAGGGGGAAAAAAGATGACTTTAGAAGGAACTGTTTCCCCACTTCCCATTATAGAGACTAGTTTCCTCATAAAAGTTTCCTCTTAATTTTTTTTTTCAGAAAATCAAATGTAAGTCAAAAGGATTTCCCACACAACAGATCTGGAGCCAGCGGAAGGCATACTCCAAAATGAAGCAAACAGTGTTCTTCCTGTGGGTCACTTCAAAGGAAGTCCAAGCGTGCTCACAGCACCAGAAAGAAAAGCCAGGAAGTAAAATGAAACCTGGCTAGTTTTTTGAAAGCATAGAGAAGCACACACTCCTCAAGTTCTTCACCAGTTCCTTCATCCGAAGTTATGAAACAGACTCGGCAGGTTCAATGAAAAGAAACTTCCTGAAGCTTCAAGCAAGCAGGCTATGGAAAAACACAGAGATGTCAGATGAACACAACTTACCTGAAATGTCTGAGTTTAAGGTTGGAGTTGCAGAATTCTCACAGATCATCCACAGGAACCTGGGTCACACAGAACGGATGGCACAGAGTCAACGGATGATTCCCTAACCAATCACCTTAAAGCAACTGCATCAAAAAACCAAGGAGACTGAAGAAGCGTACCAAGGAGACTGTGAACCCTTCAGGATGGTGCTGCAAATGCTGGCTGAAAATGATCCTTTGTTGGAAAAGTCCATTCAGCCTGCACTTGGGCAGAATTTACGTGAAATAAGTGAGCAGTGTGGGGAAGGGCTCAGGCAGCTCAGTGCAGGGAATAACTCTTCTTAAGAAGAACCGGCACTCTGGCAGAAAAGTGTTTCTTGATTGTCAGTCCAGAATAGCATAAATCTTCCTGAATGGAATTTTTGTGATGGAAGGAAATGTTCTGTGATAGTCAAATTTTAGTGTCAAGTAAACACCCAAAATAATCTACTAAGAACTATTTCCAACTATAGAGCCTCCTAATTTACACACACACACACACACACACACACACACACACACACACACACACACACACACACACACACACACACACCAGTATTTAGTTGGTGTCTTAGCCTGTTGGAGACCAGTTTTCTGTACTTACTCATGTTCTATAGTCCTCTATGTGAATGTGTGGCCCCAGAGTGTAGTTTATAGTTAGAGATTGAACTTCATAGTAAATTATAGCATGTGAAAATGTTGGAATTTTGAGTTAGGATATTTATTGACTCTTGGCTTGCTTTTCTTAGGCTTTGTTGCTTTGATTAAAATCATCATACAATAAAATATATTATCGTTGAACACAAAGACCCCAGACTACCATGATCTTCTTAAGAAATGTCTTCCTGTCCCCCTTGACTCAGTCTTCATCTGGAAGTCCTTGGTGGAAATCAACATCTCAATAGTTTTCCAACCTTTACTTTTAGCTTTTCTGGAATATCAAATGGAATTACGTTAGGTGGATTTTTTGTGATATTTATTTCACATATCTATGAGTCATTAGAAATAATTGGTGAGTATGCATAAGTATTTAGGCAGAGGTGTAGTGATGCCTGTAGTTAACTTTGAAATCCACTCAAAAAGTTAAGAGGATAGATGGACAGAGAGATAACAGGGGGGTAGAAGTTTGGACAGATGTGAAATTTATCCATGTTGTTGCATGTATTAACAGCCTATCTATTTCTTAATAAGTAGTAGTTCTCTGTGTTACTATGCCTCATCTTTGTCTATTTGTTTGTTTCCCAGGAGTGAAGATGGGACCTAGGGCCTTAGGTACACTGAGTGAGCAATGTAGCTGGACTGAGCTACATGTCCAGCCTACCATGTTTTCCCTCCATAGTGCTACTGGTGGTCACATGGGCTTTCCTACTTATGCTTATGACAACAAAGCCTCTACGGATGTCCTTGTTCATTGTGGACCTAGATTTTTATTTTCCTTGGATCATTTCCTCTGAATTGAAATCTCTGGATCATGGGAATTCAGATTGTTAATTTCATTTTAGAAAGCAACCAAAACAATCACCAAAACTTGGCAGAAGAGTATGTGCCAGGGCAGACCCTGGCCTTCAAGGTGTAGCTACTCTGTATGGACGTGATCCCTTGAGTGGACTAACTCTTCACCCCTCACTTCTACCTTAAACAGAAATCGGAGAGAAGTGACCTTCCCTTTGCCTTCAATCCCAACCTTCCAATTGCACCATTGACTCAAGGTGTCCCCTTGTTCTCCAGGAAAGGGAATGCCTTAAGCTTCCCATTTTTCTTTTCCTTTCCTTTTTTCCCCATGCTGTGTTTGGGAATCACACTTAGGTTAAACTAGGCATGTTACATACGATAACTATTCTCTATGGTTAAAGAGGGATTATAGAATGGAAACTCTGTGTCACACCAGGGTTGAAGGACATACTTGTTAGGGGGTCAGCTTTCCTAGAAGAAGCTGTACATCAGCCCTGCATGGCAGACATGTCTGATGATGCTTCAGACAGATAAGAGATGAACAAGCTGTCTGCAATGCAGGGAAGAACACATCATATTGTAGGAAGCGTTTGAGGTTGGCACTTGCTTTGGTGGGGCAGACAACTAGCAAAGACGATATGGCTGCCAAGACTGGACGGAGGCCAGGTTCCTAGAAAGACCGAGTGGCAGCCTTCAGAGGATCCGGGTCACTCAGACTGTGATGATCCAGAGCTGCTTGTGAATTGTACAGGGTTCAAGTTTCTATACAGAGAGTCCTGCACAACAGAGGTTACAATAAGGTCACAGCTGCCAAGTCACAGAGCAAGCATGTGGTAGGCCTGGATACAAGACGTTATTACACTCATACTGCTGGCCTGCAGGCCTAGAAAAAAAGTGTAAGAAGCCTATTCACCCTGAAATGTCCCTGGAGCACCCATGGAATTCACCACCCACTGCGTCTGTAGAGAAATGTGTAAAGCAATACCACTGGTTACCACAGAACGTCTATACTTAAGGACATATTCAGTGGTTCAGGCAGTAAGGAGACAACAGATACAATGTCCCTCTACACAACTTCAATTAAACCTCAAGAGCAATGGAGAATGATAGAGACAGAGTGGTTACAAGAGGGACAATGCTTTTTAATCCGGGTTGGCTATTAATACTGTTCATTGTCCTAGTGACCAATCAGAGACTAGCAAACACAGTATCGTAGGACGTGTTTGACATTGTCATTTACTGTCTTGCATCTGTGAACCTTTCTGCCACCATGGAGGAGCTTGGGTTGGACTTCTTGAAGGATAAGAGAGTACTCCGAGCACTTAAACGATTTCAGAATTTCTAGCTGAGACCAGCATAGGCCCTTTAGGCCCAGGAAAACTACCCAGACTTAAAGGACCTTGCATGTAATTCACAGAGTAAAGAAAATATTTGCCACTCTGAAGTGTCTGGAGCTTGGGTTTTGTTACAGAACTAACTAACTAACTAACTAACTAACTAACTAACTAACTAACTAACTTACTAACTAACCACCTAAATACTAATACAAAATAATAAAACAGGTGTTAAGACATTTCCATATTCAGTGTTTATATTAATAGACTAATATATCAGGTTTCTATCATAGCAATATACTAATATAAACAACTTAATTATCATAAAAAGAAAAGATTTGTTTCCTCTAAGAAACAAGTAAATTTGTCCCATAAAACATTTGTCCTGGGGGATAGTTTGTCATAGAATTGGCCCTGTTTTCCTGCCAATCCAGTTACCAAGAAACGCAGGGCTCTGAAACTTCTTTTTGTCCTTAAATTTTTCTGTACATTTTAACTTTCTATTTCTATAGTTACCTCATCCTGTTTAATAACTTATGCAGAATCTGCCCGTTCTGGTTTATGTATCCACATAAGCTGTCTCTGATGACTTTTTTGGAATGGGATTAGACACAAGCATATAAAAACGATATCGCTCCTCATGGATAGAATGCTCAAACCATAAAACCCGCAGCACTTTCTTTGTATTATTACATTAGAGCTGCTTGCTTGCCTGTATGAAGCTTGGTATTTGCAAAAGAGCAGAAGCAAATGTGTGAGCTCTGGGTTAGATGATAATTATCTTCAGCTTAAAGAGCAAATAACCCTTTTTTTTAAAAATCAATTTTTAATAAAATTTCCATTTTTATAAAGTTAAGAAACTGCTTCTTTGCACAGTTAGAGTAAATTAGAATATGGGTCTAAAAAGTTTTTATTTCATCACGTCTTTAAACACAGAGCCAAGTAATTTTCCAGCTTTCAGCCCTCGTCCTGTTTTGCCCAGGGACCTTACCTTGAGTTTGAAAGAACTTAGTTGCTGACATTTTGTTTTGTTTTAATTCACACCTAATTCTTAACCAAACTTGTGGATAAGGCTAAGCCATTTTCTGTGTTGATCCATTCTTCTTTTAATAAAAAAATGTTCTTGAAAGAAATATGATAAAGTTAATGGACCAAAACAAGTTACAGAACTTGAAATAAAGAAAAGTAATCTTTTAAAGAAATGACAAATTTGCCCTTTTATGACAACAAATGCGGATCTACTTTTTGAGAGTGTTCTAGAATCTCATATTGGGAGGGGGGGAAGCCAGCCAACTGTGAAATAGGTTGTCAAAAATATAAGCCTAAAATATGGTTCAACTACAAAAAAAAAAATTTTACCAATTTGGGTTGGAAAGTCTAGGGTGTTCATTTATTTAGCAGAAAAACGGAGTAAGTTGAGTTGCCCTGTAAAGGAAGTTGGGATGCCTCAAGTTAAGATTTCTGCAGCAACAAATCCCCCTGTAATTAGAATACTTCATAATATTAAACACTTAATCCAAGAGTAATTGGAAGGCAGAGCACATTCTCATAATTAGTTCATCACTTTTATTTACCTCATGTATAATACATGACAGCCCACATTGTAAGATAAATTACCAGCAAAATGTCAAAGCTTCCCTCTCATTTAGGCCACCTGTCTAGGTGTTCAGATTGACACCCATTGGCATGAAATTACGGAGACCAGGGAAATCCAGCAGAGAAGAGCTGTTACCCAGGACCTGATCTTCCTAGCTTCCTCCTCTCCTATCAGTCCTCATTAATCCAAAGTTTAAAGCTTTTAGTTTCTGCTCACGAAGATCAAGCCAACCACTTTGATTTTCATTATTATCCCATTTACTCAACCAAGGATTTTACCGGTTAGACAGATTCTTAAATTTCAAAAGCAAATCATAGTCTCACTGTATTTGTCCTTGGGATGTTGCCTCCTGCTCCTGCCAAGATCTCCTTCTCATGAGTTTAGTTCAGGTGCCATGAAACTTGCTCCCTCCATATGATGGGAAGTGAAGTCACCTGTTGGGTCTCATCAGCACAGCACACCCTTTGTGAACTTGCTGGATCCAAACTAACTTTATCAAACCAGGCCTGAATTTCAACTATAGTACCATGGTTTTTGTGGTTTGGGACAAATTACACAACTATTTCTTCCCCCTCCAAAGAACAAAAAACAACAACAACAACAACAACAATTTGTACTACTTGTGACAAAACTGTTGTTGCTATATCTCAATTAGCTTCTTATCTGTGTAACTGTGATGTGAAAATTAATTAGCTAAGGTCTATAAAGTGTTTTCAAGATAAAAAGTACCATAGGAGTGCTACATGCAACCTATGAACATGAATTAAGACAACATGAACAAAAATATAAATGGCAGGGGACTGAGTGAATAGCCAATTGGAAAAGCCAAGGAACCAAAAACAAAAAATAAAAACAAAAAAACCAAAACCAACAACAACAACAACAAAAAACATATACAAGACCACTGAGTAGACTTCTAGGATATAGACTTCCTGGATCAAAAAGGAAATGAGCATACTAGTGTGGAAACACACTTAGGAATGAAGACCAAGACTAGTAACACACTCAGAGTGGGGTCAGGGGTACACTTAGTGTTGTCTCCTCAATCCTGTGGTGCATCTAGGGCCAACGTTAATATAATCACAGGCCCAAAGACATGTAATTGAATAGGATATGACAGACTATTTGCCTCACTGACCACTGGCTCTAGTAACTTGATAGCATTGAATCTCACTTTCGAATTCTCCATTTTTACCTACCCCAGCCATCTTTCTTCATCTGTAAAAATAACTCGTAAATACATTGAATGACTGTTATTATTCCCATTTTATAGATAAGGCCATTGAAGATCAGAAGATTGATTTAATCAAAATTATAGAGCTACTAACAGACCCAATGTTCTTCCTATAAGTTCATATTTAACAGACATCACACAGAAGGATTGACAAGACTTCTCAGAAAGACTTTCATTTATGTATATGTTTGAGCAAATAATTTCACTTTTAGACTCTTGCCCCAAGTAATTCAGAATCTGTTGTACACACAACACCCCTCCCCTACTCTGTGTGTGTATGTGTGTGTTGCGTGCACATGAGTGTACAAATGTTTTACAGGGACTAAAGGATGTTGTCACTCTCTTCCTCTGTCACCCTTGCCTTGATACACAGTCTTGCACTGAACTCTAACCTTGCTGCTTTACCAAAGAGCACGATGCACTTGTCTCTGCCTTTCCATGTTGTGGTTACAAACACATCTGTGTCTGACCTTTTACATGCATTCTGAGACTGAGCTCAAGTCTCATGCTTGTGGAGCAAGCATTCTTGCCCTGCCCACCAAGCCCTCTCTCTGCTGCCCCTCATGTGAGACTAGAAAAAATTTCAAAAGTTCAGCAGAAATGACTGAGCAAATGCTGATTTACTCCTAAGATAAATATTAAGAGACAGCCACTAACCATAATGTCAGAGAGATATCTTTATTGCCATGAAAGGCTTTCACTGTGAATTGGCAAACCTTCTATAATATCCTGCTAAAAATGTATTTACCCATGCTTTAAGAAGCGGTATCTAGGAAGACTAGATTCAAAGGTAGTCTTCCTGGCGTGGTTGAATAGTGGTAACTTTCATTGTCAACTGGTGATCTATAAAAACCACCACCGTAAACACCAAGCCACTTAGACACACCACAAAGGTTAATCTTTTAATCCCGGTACTCGGGAGTCAGAGGCAACTGGATCTCTGTGAGTTTGAGCCAGTCTGGTCTACAATTCAAGTTCCAGGACAACCACGTTACACAGAAAATCCCTGTATCAAACAAATAAACAAACAAATCCAACCCAACCCACACCCTCCAAACAAACAAACAACAATAATAAACACTTAAAAAATAACTTCATTTAGGGCTGAAGAGATGTCTCCATGGTTAAGAGCACTGGCTGGTTTTCCAGAGGATCTGGGTTCAATTCCCAGCACACACATGGCAGTTCACAAATGCCTGTAACTCCAGTTTCAGGGGATCTGACACTCTCACACAGATATACATGCAGGCAAAACCACCTATGCATATAAGATATAAATAAGTAAATTTTTAAAAATAACTTCTGTATTAGGGTTCTTTAGAATCACAGAACATATGGAATGTCTCTATATATTAAGGGAACATATTGTAATGACTTACAGTCTGCAGTCCAACTAACCCAACAATGGGCAGCTGTGAATGGGAAGTCTAAAAATCTAGTCGTTTCTCAGTCCCACAAGGCTAAGTGTTTCAGCTGGTCTTCTGTATAAGCTGGAATCCTGAACAAGTAGTTTCCAACAGATGTGCTGACAAGTAAGTGCAAGCACAATGAAGAACAAATTCTTCCCTTTTCCATTGTTCTTACGGAGGCCTCCAGCAAAAGGTATGGCCGAAATTAAAGGTGTGGACCACCATGTCTGGATTTGGAACTTGCTCTGTCTCAGGCTAGCCTTGAACTCAGAGATCTGCTTGCCTCAGTCTCCTGGGATTAAAGGCATGTACTACCTTGCTTGGACCTAAGCTTTTCATGGCCACGATGCATCAAAATCTGGATCACATATGTGCCTCCATTTCTGGACTGTAGTTCATTCCAGATATAGTCAAGTTGATACCCAGGACTAGCCATCACTACTTCATTTAAAATACACTCCTGCCCCTGAATAACTGAGGCAGTAGAGGAAGGCTGACTATTCCTCTGTCTTTGTCTGCTGCCCATGGGTAAGCATGCTAGATAGGTACTGGTTCCTGCTGGGGCTCATTCCATAATTGCTCTATATTCTCTTATGCCAGCCTCCCCATCTACACTACTGAGAAAATGCTGGCATACTTGGAAAGAAGCAGCAGGGGTTGGGGTGTTTCTCTGCCTCTGGCACTAAGGTGCATATTAAGATAAAATTTGATTGAAGAAGTATGCAGGCCGGCCTGAAAGCACCTTGTTTTAATACTAGCAAGAGAAACTAGCACTAGTCATCAGAAAGTACTGCCAGATGAAAAAAAGCAGGGGAGGGAGATTTTATAGAACACTCTCTACAAGTCGACAAGATGTGGAGGGAAAGATTCTGGGGAGTCAGTATGAAAAGCAGAATTCCAAAATGGTGGCCTCAGACATACCCAATTCCCCCAGCAGTGTAATAATACACAGTAATCAGGCTCTTGTCATTTCCAATTGAGATGACTCACCAAGTGATTAGGAGTTCATCAAAAAGATAAGTATTCCAGTGGACAGACTCTGATCATGTGATCCTTTAAAAGCATGCCTTTCCCAGGCTGGTTATGGAAGACGGTGGAATTCAGAGAAGAATCTGATGAGCTGTTGCTGGCCTAAGACGGATGTGGCCATGGAAAGAGGGTGATGTCTAAAAGCAAAGAAACCTGAAAGAAAACAAGCACCCGGAGCCTTACAGCCACAGCAACCTTCGGACAGCAATCCAGCTGTGTGCAGATGTGGATACTTATCCAGAGTCTTTGTGTAAGAGCCTTAGTCAGCCAGCACCTTGATACTTTAATTTTTATTTCTTTATCGACAAGTTCCATTGTAACCCACGTGTATCACCACCTTGGTTTGTTTATGTATTTGTTCTATTGTATTACTTTATTTGGGATGGCTTGAAGTAGAATTTCTAACTCATTTATCTCCCTGCCTCAGCCTCTGCATTGCTGGCATTACAAATATGTGGCCCATGCCTGGTTGAACACACTTTGATTTTAATTTTATGAAATCCTAAGCAAAGACTCCAACTGAGCCTTTCAGGACCCCTGAACTCCAGAACCCTGACTTTATGCAGAGACATCATCTCAAGCTGCTACATAACACTACATAACACAGTCAGGAGATGCCATAGAGAATATCTTGTCCATTTCTATCATTTAATCAATAAGGAATCTGACACCCAGGTAAATTGAAGGGTTTGGGGGGAAACTGAGGCAAAGCTGGGACTACAATATGAGTTGACGGTATGCACAGCCTAGGGCTTTGTTTCCATTTACTTTTCTGCTCACAACCATCACCCCAAGATAGCTTCTATCTGGCATGCTTTATGGGCTAAGAGGAAAGAGAGGATTGTCATTTGAGGTCCCTGCCAGCACTACAATTCTGATGTATTTCTTGATTCCTCCAAAATGAACTAAAATTGACATCGAATGCACAGACACTTCTCCAATTTAAAAACAATCAATAATATTTATAACGTTCACCCAAGATTTAATATGCTGACAATGCTGTGCGACCCACTTCATTCTCCAATAAGTGACAATTTCAGTCTTCAATTCACTGAAGTTCAGCAAAATTTGCCGCATTCAAATTCCCTACGAGGCTACATGTGGAGAGATTTTTCAGGGCTAGAATTCTATAATTTCCCTTCACCGAGGCAACTTAAATTGTTTGGAAAAAAAAGTACACACACAAAAAAAGGTTGAGAAACTTTTTTGTGGAAAAACTATCTTTAAAAGTAACCCGAGTTTTCACCTTGTCTCTGTGGCAGAACTTCATCGCACTGCTACACTTACTCAATTCTGGCGACTTACTCTGAAGGCAATGCCATCGTTTGCGTTGCTAGTAGTTGTCAAGACGAAGACAGATGCTAGCTCGTGCCTCTCCTGGGATTAATTAAGTAAGCATTGTTAATAAACGCAACAGTGCATGATGTGATGGATAACTAAGAGTTACTCAGAACAATGAGTTGCCAGAGGCAGGGAAGGTGGCTCAATGGGTAAGAACACGTGATATAAATGAAGGAGAAACATCTGTAAAACCTGGGCATGGATTCCCAGAACTTCCGCGTTGAGGGGCAGAGACAAGAGGATCTTAGGCACTCATTGGCCAGTAAGTCTAGCTGCAACTATCAACTTCCTGTTCCGTGACAAATCCTGCTTCAAGGGAATACAGTGGCAAGTAATAAAGGGAAATAGCTGACATCCACCTGTGGCCACTGAGTGTGAGCGCACAAGCGAGGGGGAGGGGGAGGGGGAGGGGGGAGGGGAGGGGGAGGGAGAGGAGGAGTTTCATTGACAACTAAGCACAATTAAGTTCAGAGGTACTTAAAGGACTTTCAAATCAAGTTGTGTCTGCAAAGGCCACCTTTGAAGCCAGCTTTTAGTATTCCTGAACCATCACACCAAGACACGCTTGCCCCTCTTTGTTTGCGCCTTTCCTCCTGATAGAGTCCCTAACGATGCATGACCCACCCCAAGGGAAGCAGACAGTAATGTTGAGCTGTCGTGGACACGCCTCCCACTTAACCTGCCCAGATCCACCAACTATGGAGTTGCTCAAGAGAAACTGAGGCCATTAAATGCGTCTACAGGGTGCAATTGGTTCTTCTTTGATTCTTTGTTAATTGTTTTCCTCAGACTGTTGGTACTCACTTGACTGCACAGCGTTTTTCTGCATTTTGTAGATTTGGGGCTTCCAAACTCTTGGGTCTTTGCAGGGTTTATCTAAAAGCAGTGCTGCCCAATACAATGTCCCCATGGGAACATTCTCCGTGTTCTCTATTGGATAGCCTCTGATCGCATGTGACCGTGAGTACTTTGGAGTGTGACCAGAATAACAAATCCTAACTAATTTCTATTTCAGCACAAAATGTGACTAGTGGCCGTTGTTGTCCCTAAGAAATAGGCTAGAATCCTTATGAGCTATTTAAGAGCCAAGCCAGGTACAATCTGGAAGGAGTTTGCAAATTGGGTGTGCGTTTCTTCTGAAATGCTCATTTACACCGCTGGTCTTGCTCTAGCCTATACCATCTGGCTATCTACTAAAGAAATGAGTGAACGCTAATCATATCCCTTATTGTGTCTTACACAATGCTTGGTCCAGCACAAGTACTCTGTAAATAGGAGTTGCAGTTGCCACCATTACATTACATGGAATGTCCTTTAAAGGGGGGGGGGGGTGTTTCTGAATACAATGGTTCATTCATTTAAGAAGTAACACAATTAAAATTAAATACAGTAGCCTAATATGTTTGATCTGTGCTATCATTTTTAGTGATTGCATGTACCTCAACTCCATAGTATCTCATACTTCACATTATAACCTGATAATCAAAGCACAGGTCAAGTGATGAGATTATATGTCCTGCCACAGAGGCAGGATGAGTTACGTATGCTGTGTCATCATTCAAAAGACGTCTTCTGCTTTCCTGCCAAGATTTGCATGTAATATTCTGTCTTTTCTCCTGAGTATCACTGAGTAAAAAGTGCAACTTTGGGTAAAATTTAGAACCAGATAAATGTTCTTAGACGTTGTGTGTGTGTGTGTGTGTGTGTGTGTGTGTGTGTGTGTGTGTGTGTGTGCACCCTTGCATGCTGAGATACATGTGAGGGGTCATCTGAAGATCAGAGGTCAACTTTGAGTGTCATTCTTGTTTCTTGGGTGTTGTCTACCTTTGTTTTTTGAGAACTCACCAATTAGGCTAGCTTGGCTGGCTCTGTAACCCCAGAGATCTGACTATGTCTGCCTCTTCAGTACCGGGATTCCTCATGCACACTGCCACACACAATTTTTTTATGTGGTTTCTGGGGATTGAAAACAGATTTATGTTTGTTTGGCAAGCACTTTACTGAGACATTTCCCTAGCACCCCGCTTGCCTCATACATTCTGAACCAATTCGCTTCCAGATTCGAACTCCTGATAGCACTGAAACAGAATAAACTTCTTTGACAAAAGGGAGCAGGTTGGAAGCCAATTAGAGAATACAGTTTCTTGGCCTGAAAATCCAGGCTTGCAGGGTGGAAGAAATAGTAACATTCCACAAACAAAGATGTCTGTCAACCCCAAGGCTTCTCTGCCAGAATATACATCACTGGATAGTCTGAGTATGACATCATTTCCCTCCAAGTGACAAAGAGCTATACAGTCTCCATCTGCAATGCAGAGTACTTACTGTGGAGATATTTTCTTATTTTATCTGAACCTTTTATACCTGAAAAACACTAAGGTATTTGCAATCAAGTGTAATTCAACCAAGTTGGTAAAGTACTATCTTAGAGCTAAAAACTTAATAACAACTTGGTTCAGAGGCTGGCTGTCATAAGCAAGCAGAGAGCTGTGGTTCACAAAAACACCAGTGTGTGTGATAAAGCCTTGACAGTCTTGCCTACACACAAACCAAGGAAAATAACAAGCCTGTGACAGCTACAACAGCAGCAACTTCCAGCTTCTCGATGAGGAAATGCACTTTGTGGTCATAACTCTTGCATAAATCTGTGTCACAATTCTTCTTGTCCTAATTCCGAGAACCAATGGATCATTGTGTAGACCCTCTACCTGAAAATGAGCCCAATAATGCAGGATGTGCACTGTCATTGAGCTAGCGCTGACATTAGGGGCTTGGTTGCTGGGGTTATTAACAGATTTTTTTTTTTTTTTACCTAGAAGCACAGACTAAAATCAATCATTCTGATAACTAGGCATGGCACGAGCTGTCTGCACTTTCATTTCGATTTGATTAATCACACAGACAGAGACCTTTACCTTAAAGGAGCAACTGTTCACATTTAATCACAACTAAACATTCATGCATAACATTAGGCATTACTAAATTTGGCTACAATGTATGCCTTCTATTTTAGCAAATATATTTAGGGGAATATGTCTCTTCTGCATCTAAATACATGGCTTCATTCAGTTTGTACATATTAACATGGCAGCTAAGTAAAATGATTCAAGCTTATACCATTTATCATCTACTTATCTCTTGTGAAGTTGCCATTAGATCCGCATATTTTATTGCACAGTTTATCCTGATAATGGAAACACATTTGTATTATTAGCAGTATGTGTTTTCTATAAAGTAGGGCATGCTGGATATCAGATTTCATCATGTTGTACAGTTACTCCTTGCTAGGATTTGGCTCTATTACCTGTCAGTCGCAACTGGTTCCCCTAAGACTAGCAAAGACTACCATTGGTGCAGGATTTCTTTTCATTGAAATGAAGTTGGGAGTAAGTGACTATATTTTATGGTCCTTCCAACAATGTTCCCAATAAACATAGCATTCCAGAAGACTTACCTGCCATTACTACCACAGGAAGCAGATTCAAAAGAGAGTCACCTTTATTAGAGGGCAGTCTACAAGATGGGAAGGTAGAACTCTGAATTCTTCAGGAAGGCAAGAGGGAGAATCCTGTAAGAAGCAATAGACCTTGGAGAGGGGTTTGATGTATGATTGGGGCAAGGGACAGTCAGAATGAGGCAAAGATAGAAAGGTCACTTAATGTCTAAGCCAAGCATGCAAATCCACTGCCAAGGCGAGCTAGCACATCTGCAGAGGGAGGTACACAGCTTAGATCTGAACGGAGAAGGGATAATACTAATGAAAAGAAAGAATTGTTCTCTATCTGTTTGATCCAAGGAAGATGGAATTGTTGGGATCCACTTCTGATCACCCAGGTTGCTGAGGATGGAAATGGTCCAAACTCTGGCTCCCCAGGAATGTGCCAATACGTTGACTTAAACGTTGCATGTAGAAATGTTTGTTCATATCTTTCTAAAACTCTGCTTCTTTCTTTGAACTGTTTTTCATGTGTGTACAGATGTCCCTGTCTCATGTATGTCTAAGTATATATGTGGAGGTCAAAAGTCAATCTCGACCTCTCACTACCTTTTCCCAGGAGCTACTGATATTATTTTTTTGAGACACAATCTTCCACTTTTATACAGAGCTCACCAATTCAGTCAGGAACCCCAGAGGCTAGCCTATCCCCATCTCCCCAGGGCATGGATTACGAAAGCTATTACTATGACAGGCTTTTATACATATGCTCTGGGGCCTGAACTCAGGTCCTTACGCGTGAGCAACCAACAACTTAGTGACCAAAGCATCACTCTAGAACACTCGCCATCTTTAACTTTGACTTCAATGGCTTCTCAGGTCCTGGACTTTATTGGTCTTTGGGTAGGTGATTGATCTCTATATTTGAGTCCACTCAAGCCACCCAAGGTCTCTCAATTTCATAGTCTTCCTGTCTACATTGTGGCTCAACATTATCATGGAGTTCTAGACTATTCCTAGGTTGAACCTTGCCCGTTTTACATCCTAATGGGTAGGTGGAAGAATTTAGTTGCTATCTGAGAGAAGGGATCAATGCTACCAGAGCACATAACAGACAGACCTAAGTAAAATGAAGTATAACTTGTATAAATGGTTTGAAGGGGGATGGAATGGAGTGAGACCTTTTGGAGGTAGTCAGCGAAGACATCTCTAAAGCAATATTGAAGGTTAATACGCCTCTAGAATAATTGAAGTTGCTCCTCTTGCAGAGGCAAAACTGCTGGCCACATGCATCACAGACCAGGTGAAGCAGAGGAGAGGAAAGACTAAGGAAGGTATCTCAAGAGCAAAGCAGAGGTAGGAGAGAAGAGACACACAGGAGAGGGAAGTAGGCACAGACCAGATCCTACAGAGAATTATAAATTACCATTAAAGAATTTAGATTCCATTCCAAGTTTCTTACACGGCATATTGTCATCAGGCTGGAAGACACCTTTGGGACTCATCCCATCTGTCAGGTAGCAGGTAATTCTTTTTGCTTTTTATCCATGCACCAACTTTTGCAAGTAAACTTGACTAATGTTTGTTTATAATCAGTGAGTAAGCTGCTACTTTAATACTGCTACAGTGGAAGAGGCCCCTTCAAGGCATGTTAAATTAACTGATGTGAATAAAAACAATGAATAAAAATACCTCTCTCCTTTAATGAGAACAGCAACTTCTGTTTCCCTGGGCTTTTTCAGTCCCATAAGACCTTTTAAAGCGGAACGAGCGTGTTCTGGTTCAAATGCTAAAAACATAATCTTGTCTCTCTCTTGTTGGGTTATGTTTCAAGAACCCATTTAGATCAATCTTTTTGAGCACAAAAGCTCCTTGGCTGAAACATTCCCAGACCTACTGCCAGATTGCCTATTTCCCCCTAAGGCTGTTCAACAGAACCAAGAAGACCTCTATTTGTGATGATATTCTTCACTCAGACCCTCCTAGCTCAGTAAAAGATTTTAAAGTTCATAGTACCTGATATTTGGGTAAAAGTCCATTCACTTCCCCAGCTTGCCACTCTACTGTAGGCTATAAAAAGTCTCCATACCATTTACAGAATCTGTCTGTGTGCTCTGTGTGAACCATCTCTTGGGTATTAGGCTCTGCGTGTGTTGTTCACTCTATAAAGACAAAGATGTAAACTTGTATGATAGAGGTGAGATTTCATTCCCATCCTGTGACTAACTTGTTTTGTAGCTAAGTAAAATCCGTTTCCCCTGCAAACATTATTTTTAGTTAGAAGATGATCTCAAGGGTTCCTTCCAATTCTCTGAATTCTATGAACCCCTGTCATACTGTAATCTGGGCTTAGTACAATGCAGATTTTAGTTATGGCACACTAAGATGCTGTTACAAATAGGCCAAACAGTTCAAAGACTTGTAACAAATAGAGATACGCTCTTTCTAATCACTCAGTGGCCCAGGACAGGTATTCTAGATAGGTCAACAGCTCTACTCCCCAGTTCAAGTCAAGAAAAGAGTATGATAATCCAACCTCTAAGGTTACTCTGCTAAAACCCTCCCAGCCCATGAGAAAAGGGATAAGCTATGGAGTCCTCAGTGGGTAAAAGTGCTTGCTAAGCAAGCAAAAAGACCTGGGTTAAAATCCTAGCACTCAGGTAGGAAGCCAGGAATTATTGTCCATGCCTGTAATCACAGCACTGGGGGAGAGAGGTAGATATATCCGAGGAGCTCATTGGTCAGCCAGCCTAACCAAAACAGCAAGCTCCTGGTTCTGTAAGAAGCCGGGTCTCAAGGGAACAAGGTGGAGAGCAACATAGGAAGATACTCAGTGTCCTTACTACTCTACACACAGGCACTTGCGCTAGCACACACATATGCACGTACATAAAGACACTCATACACACACCCATGCGCACACACACATGCAAACTGTCACACATGTAGCACACATGGTAGAACAAAGAAGAAAAAAAAAGGGGGGGACAAGCTGAAGTCTAGCACCTAAGAGCCCCACATGATCTTCCTTAGATATAAAAGAGGCTGCACAATGTAGTTTCAGACTGGATCCAGGCACTGCTCTATTACTGGGGAAGAAAAGGAGAAAGGATTCATCTAGAAAAGAGCAGCCTCTGCTGTACGTGTGAGTTTCAAAGACTATAAGGCTTTTCAAATACTGCAAGACCATTATAAAGATTTTCTGTTCTGTAGAAGCAAAGACTGTCTCAAAGAGCTTAAGGAAAATACAGGCAGAGAGGCTTACAGTTGGTAACTGTTCAGAGCTTCAGTTTTTGGACTGTTGGTCACTTTATTCTCTTTTATAAATACTAAATAGTAATATGTGCGTAGTGGGTAGTCATTAGAATACATCTGCATAGAATGGCTTTTGAAGAACAAAGATCTCTTATTCTAAAAAAGCAACACTGCAATCATTGTGTTAAGATGACTCTGCATGAGAATTTAGAAATAAAAATTGAGGGAAAAACAAATCATCAAACAATGTCTAACTAAAAACAAAAACAAAAACAAAAACAAACATGGGGTTAGCTGATGAACTGATTGCATTAAGGCTTTTATTCATTTTTTCTGTCAACCCCAAAGAGCTTGTAAAGCACATGTCCAGGATGGGGAGGGGTGTGTGTGCAAGAAATCTTCTGATTGGAGGTAAAAATTAATCAGATAAAGAGGCTCAAATCTGAAAATATCCAAAATGAAGGCATACGGGACAGCTCCCAGAGAGCTGTTGTTTCTGTGCTGGCTGGAGCCATTTGCGGATCCCCAGAAAGAACAATATATCCCCGTATGTTCTCAGCCATCGCGCATGCTCACAAATCATTTGCTGCTTCAACTATTTTATGTCACTTATGAAAATCCATCCTTAAACCACCAATGAACCAACCTTCTGCAGAGTCATCCAGCAATGTCTAAATACAACTTTGAAAAATCTGCCCCAATTTCTTCCTTTATTTAAGTAATGTCTCTATGGAATCAAAAGATCCCCAAAGAAGGTGCATTTATTCCCAGTCCTAACCTTCAGCAAAGACCATCAAACTTCAATGCTGTTTCCCTGCCAACTCCCTCCCTGTGCAGAGTAAGTTCGTTTTGTAAAAGTAAAGATTCCCTTTTGCACAAATATGCTCAAAAGAGATCATTTTGATAAGGGACCATGTTTTATGGGTTACCAGATCTATGGAAGGGATATTATGTTGTGACAAGTCTCCAAACCTGGCCATGGTTCATAAAGCCTAAGCTTCAGGAAGGAGACATTGATAAAGCCCCCAAGTCAATGATAATATGCCAGATGGGACAAAGTAATCTATGATTTTACAAGTTAATACAGGTCTAACTGTGCCCTTTCTGAAAACCATAGAAAAACTTATCAATAGACATGATTCTTCACAGAGAATTTTCAGATTTATTGTCACCCTATATCCTGTCATAACAAAGTTCTCTGCTAAAGTCCCCTGGACCTTCCCTCCTAATTCATTTTTATTCCAGACACTCAGAGGCGTTACAGAAATAGTTCTGGGTACATTTTGTCATCATTTAAGGGAAACTGGAGATTTTTCCAAATCATGCCACGGCGGCCTTTAAAGAAAATCCAACTATTATCAACTTCGTCGAGCAATTTTGAGTACCATTTTGCTTTTATGCCTAAGCCTGTCACCAGCTGGATATATTTATTGAGCATTTTTGTGTTTACAACATTCAATTCCATAGACAAAGGAGGCACAAATGGAGGAATTTTTTACTGTGTAAAGAAAAGCACCCGATCTACCTCAAACTATTTGTGCTGCTTGAGTACAGTCCATCTTGATGCTAATTATTGTGATCTTCTGTTTGTAGTGTCACATTTAGCACTGAGTGACATATAAGCAAATGTTGGCCACCTGCATTCCCCTACCAAATTGAAGGGAAATGTGAAACTCAGTCTTCCCTTGGCTACAGCCTATTTATGCAGAGCAATGTTCTGTAAGTGCAAAAGGGAAGCCACTTGTTTTCCTCATGATTCCTATGTGTATGACCTCTTCAGATCGTCGGTAACCATGCAGAAAAGAAAAACAAGCAGCGAGAAGCGACACTAAGGACTCACAGTGGAATGCTGTTGAGGTCAAGTGTTCTAGCAGGATGCCTCTGCAGATGCTCAGACCCCTCAGTCTCCAAACGCACTGCTATCTGAATGAAAAAACAATGCCCCAAATTTATCATTGTTTCTGGAGAAATTGGGGTCTCTGTTTGTGGTCCTTACTCTCATTAATAAAAGAATTTTTAAAAGCAGTAAGAAGGAAGTTCAAGGACAATTTTATTTGAGTCATAGAGAAACTGCAGTATGGGCAAGCAGGAAAACCTGGTTGTTGTCACAGGGAGGGAGCATCAGGAAAGGGTCGTGACTTTTGAATTACTCACAGAGAGCAGAGAAACAGGGAAGGAGACCAAAGGTCAGGAAAACAGGAAAAGCAAGCATAGGAGCCCGGAGCCACAGATCTATGTTCAGAGCACACACACACACACACACACACACACACACACACACACACACACACAAGCGTGTGCAAACACGCATGCACACACAGGTAATTTCATCTGCATTGTGCCACACCCCAGTATCCACTGTTTCTTGTCACTTCCAGCTCCTTCATCTCCTTTTTCTCCTAATGACATAACTGAGCTGTGTACAAAGCCTTATTGCCCATTTCAGGACAAGCTAAGGTTCCAGGTGACTCTAACAGAGTAATCAGTGAAGATATCTTCTACAGGTGCTCATTCATTTTAAGAGCACTTGTTTGACAAAGAGAAGTCTTCAAAATGCTTGAAGGCCAAGAGGGTGATTTTCTCACGGGTAATCAAGGTAGCTATGTAAGAAATGTATCTTTAGTGAGTATTTGTCAGATCTACCCTTCCAGGCTTAGATGCCACGTACTGAGTTTTAAAAAATATATGTATCTGTTCTGGTCAACTCTGAGTTATTTTTTGTTTCTCTCCCCCTTATCCAAATCATTTATATAACATATTATTTTTTATTAGAAACTAGAGCTAAGAAAGTTGTCAATGTCAATCACAAGGTCAATATCCATGCATTTATTCATTATCACTATGCAATGGATAGATATATGATAGATAGGTAGATAGATAGATAGATGGATGGATGGATGGATGGATAGATAGATAGACAGACAGACAGACAGGCAGTGAAACATCTAGTTTTAGGATTTGGGGATTCTTTGTACATTAGACATCTCATTTCCTGCCACATTCTTACTCAGCTGAGACATAAAACAAAGGAAGAAAAAACAAAATTAAATTTTCAATGTTTTTTTCAAATTATTCCAAGAATCCAGATAGGATGGTGCATCTCTCTAATACCAGCATGCAGAAGACTGAGTCAGGAAGATAGCAAATTCAAGGTCAATCTATGCTTTATAGCAAGCCCCTGCTGCAAAAAGAAATCAGTGAACATGCAGTGCTAGTATATAACATAAACTCTTACGTTTAAGAAAAAAATAATTTTCTCAAGCTGAGTGTCAAACTTAAAGAAAGCTAGCACAATCTTTCTAGTTCCAAATTACCACAGCCCTCTCCTGATTGTTGTAAAATTGAGTACACGTGACAATCCAGAGCACAAACTCCAAAACCAAATGCTAAAACCAAACAAGCAGGAACGGAGTTGGCACAAGCCCAGCTTACCTCCTAATCTCCCATTCCATCTGCGGACTCTGGTGTTTTCCCTCGGTCTTCTCATCTTTGCAATGGGGTAGATTGCTGCTTTAAGGCTTAGTACCTGGATCTAGGAGCAGAATAACCGTATTATTTGAGATATAGCTTGTAAGTGTGTACTTTTTCTCAACCCAGCACCCCTCAGTTGAGCCACACCCCTCAACTCTTCCCCAAGATGAAGAAATTATACAATGCTGACTTTGATAGGTGTACCCCCACGTGGAAGGAGCTATAAGATTTGAGAATAAATTTCCCTCTGCTGAAGCTAGCTGTATTGTCAATAGTCTAGAGAATGCACCATCTTAAAGAGAAGCCTAAACTATTAGAAAAAAAGTGCTATGATATTAGTAGGAGTCATTATGGAAACATAAGTGAAGATGTAATCAATTCTATTGAATTTCATATGCTGTAAACTCCAGCTAGCTTTTTCAAACATTAAACACATAGACAATAATATTTTTATATATTTCTCTCTCTCTCTCTCTCTCTCTCTCTCTATATATATATATATATATATATATATATATATATATATATATATATATATATACACATACAGATATGTGCCTTAGAATGACTCTATTTTGCACCATACTTTTTCCACTTTCAAAAATAAAATTTTCCATATCTTTCCCCTAACTCTTCACCCCTCCTCATGCATTTCAGTTAAGCAACATTCAAACCTGTCAAAAGTGGGAAAAATTCAGATAAACCTTGAGACTATATTATACAAAAAAATAGAGTGGACTATGAAGTACTAAAAAAGAAACCACTATAGTAATAAATATTCATTAAGGTTAGAAGAAATTCATATTCACAGTTCTTTAAACAAACAAAGGTGTCCTAAATATAAAACATCTTGAATATAAATACAAACATGATTCAAGAAATTATTTACCTCTAATAGAATTATGCTATCAGTAATCCAATAGCTCACAAAATTCAGGAATAAGCATGGTTGTATCTGAATCTTTCATAGAATCTAGAATCTTTTGGAACAAAGAGCTTATGGCCTAATTCAAGTCCTCTGAGTCTGAGATAAAGAATATTCATATCCTTCATTCCACAAGTGGAGAAAATATGTTGTTTATTATTTTTAAAGTTCTACAGGAATATGGAGTTTCCAATAGCTTTCTTTTTTCAAATTGCCATTTCAAATATTTATTAGCACTTAAGCTGTTGGGTGATTCTTTAGTATTTCTTTCAAAAAGGAAGGAGAGAAGATTCAGGATTTGCTGATGTTTGTCACCATGCTAGAGCAGGAATAGGAGTAGGCTTAGATAGAAGATAAAGAACAAAGGGAAGCAAGAGAAGCCTGCACAGGTAAAAAACTCAGATGGAATGGGGAGAGGAGAGATGCTAGAACACATTAGCCTCAGGTTCACAGCTTGGGGTAGGAGTCCCACATATAACTGCACTGGTAGGACATTGAACAATAGCTGGATGCAGAAGAGGAGCGCCTGCCTTCCATTATCTATTGCTGTGTAACCAGCCAGTCTGCAAGGCAGAGTCTTAAAACAACTTCTCTTTTACTATTATTGCACACTCTTGGCCCAAGATTTGGACAGGGCTCGGCTGGGTGGTTCTTCTGTTTTGTGTAACGTCAACAGAGGTCTTTATGTTGTTTTCAGTTAGAAATATAGTCGTATGGAGGGTTGGCTTCCTAGCAGTGTGAGTGGAAGGGAGAAACAAACTGGTACTGTCAATGAGAGCAGCTGTATGTAGGGTTTCTATCAGAAGGGATTTGTGGTGGTCAAAGTGATGCGTGACAGATTAGGGCCCTTGGAGTGTTCAAAGGGAAGCAGGGGAAATATGCGAATCCCATAGGTTCTAATCCCATAGGTTCTAGAATGTTCTTTCATATATGCGTGTGTGTGTGTGTGTGTGTGTGTGTGTGAGAGAGAGAGAGAGAGAGAGAGAGAGAGAGAGAGAGAGAGAGAGAGAGAGAGAAAGTGTGTTTGGCCAAAACCAAACCGAACCAAACCAAAACATATGATACTAAGGCCAATATGGGAACTATGGAAGAAGAGTTTGGTTCTTTCTCTCAGTGTGAAAAATGAAAACGAATCTTTGGCTCTCTTTAACCCACCAGAGTCTCCATAATCTCTCCAGGCAAGCACACTTTCTAGGGAATAATTTGAAAAAAATATTACCACATATTCAATTAATACTTAGGGCTAAATGACAATAGATACGGCTTTATTTGTACCCAGGAAAACCTGAAATAAGCTAATGGGAATAAGAAATGTTTGCCCCTGTGTGATCTTGCTGCTCACACAGTGTGAGAGAATAAATGACAGAAGAAATTAACTTCAGCTCTTTCTGTGAAATTGATCAAATTATCGAGAGCCCCTGATGTTGATCTATATATAGCAGATGCTACAAATGTCCCCTGAAACCCAAATGGTCCCTGTCCCTAAGAAGCTGGAAGGGCATGGCAGCAAACTAAATAGCAAAATGGAGTTACAAACATATGGGGAGGTTTATAACATTTTAGAAATGCAGACTTCCTGATAGACGTGTGATTAATCTTGCCAGCTCAAATTCAGAGGAAACTTCCAAAGGAGACATCTAAGCAAAATTTCTATGAAGGTGGAGAAACAAAAAGTGGGTGTAAAAACAGATGAACCTAAGAAGTAATTTTCTTTCACGCTCTCTAACTCTCTTTCTCTCTCTGAATATGTGTCATGCGTGCATGTGTGTGAATGTGTGTGCATGTTTGTGTGCATGCATACCTCTGTGTGTGTGTGTGTGTCTGTCTGTCTGTCTCTGTCTGTCTGTCTCTCTCTCTCTCTGTGTCTGTCTCTGTCTGTCTGTCTGTCTCTTTCTCTCTCTCTCTGTGTCTCTGTCTTTGTCTCTCTGTCTGTCTCTGTCTCTCTCTCTGTGTGTGTATGTGTGTGTGTACTATAAAAAAGTTTAACGTGTTGAGAAAGAAGAAAACAAAATTAGAGATAAAGCCACTTCACGCAGTTGAATCTGAAAGCTAGAAGCTGATCTTTGAGAATTCCAAGTTTAAGTCTAACATGTTTTAAGAACATGTACCACAATGGAGAAGTTGAGAACCTGCCTTACCCTACCCCAAACTGAAGGAACCAGTGAGTTCAAAACCATTTTGTAAGTGTCCAGAAGTCTTGTGAGGATGGACTAACGCTCCTCTTACTTGAGAAGAGAGCTCTTTTCTCTCTGGCTTCTAAGAACACTTGTTGTGGATACCTCCAGCATCCCCCTGGCCTGCTGAATGAGAAGCTAGTCCCTCTTGACAGGCTAAGAACATACTCTACAGCCCTATTATCTGCTCCAATGAATAGATATTTGACAGGCAACACTCCCGTTAGAGCTTTAAGACTCCCTACCTCTGTTCAACCAGTTCTGAGAGAGGCCAAGAGGAAGATATGCTTTGTCTTCGGCATCTAATTCTGGCCTTTTTTATTACAGATTTTATATCAGTTTGACATTCTTCATGTTTTTGTTGCCTTCTACCATGTTATAAATCCTTTTTGAGCCAGAAACGACTTCTAAACCCTCCAGAAGCTAAGCTTCTCAGCAGTAAACCACCCACAGCAGTAGGCCATCACAGACTAGTCTCACATAGGGGGAGGTTCTTTATGAATATAAATACACACACACACACACACACACACACACACACACACACACACGCACGCTCACACATGGGTTAAAGTTTCCTTGTCTACATACATACACACATGGATTGAGACACAGATTGGGATCACAAGTGTTGGAGATATGGGGATTTTTGCACAAATAAAACATGATGCCTTTGAGATATGACCCAACTAAAACACAAAATGATGTTTCATATATGCCGTATAGAAAAAGGACAAAGTAGAATATATTATCATAATTTTAGTGTACGTCTACTTTGACCTTAACATATGACCACCAGTTGGAATTTTTCACTTGTAGATGTGATTTCAAAAGAATTTTTTGTGTGTTGGGAATAGAGGTTCAGAATAGGAACATATAGCCTGTTATATTGTTTTAAATACCCATATACAATGATTAAACACTTTAGAAGTTTGCATAAGATAACAGTAAAGGAAGGCATGAATAATTTTGTGTCTGAAGAAGCAAAATATCTCTCAAAAGATCAAATTAAGTCTGTACTCAGATGAAAAATGACCTTGAAGGGATTAAATATTTTACTTAGGAAAAAGTTACTAATTCTCATTTTTCTTTCATCATCCTTAAAAAAAAGAGAGAGAAAGAGAAAAACTACTGCCTTTGTTCTTCCAAACCATTTGAGGAGCAATAATAGCAAGGCAGTGTGTGAACAGATTGAACAAGCTAATACTGATCGTTTGTCGGGCAGGATCCACCCGGGTGGATGAGAGCTGCAGCCAAGTGGCTATTCTGCCTAACTCAATAGGTTACCTGAGCCACGGCAAGGATGCCTGGGTGTTTGACAGGCTGCAATGGATTTATTACGCTGGACACTCTCCTGCTTGAAATAGCCTTTGTAGCTGACCCCTTCGTGGCATCCTTTATTATACGAACAAAATTGCATTTGCCTTCAAGTACAGCAAAGGCTTGGTAGGAAATTAATTTTATTTTTAATTAGGAGCTGTTCATGTCATCTGCCTCCTATCTCACCCTGTCAGCACCATCAGGGCAGTGCATTCGACAGGAGTTTCTACCTTTCTAGCAAATGAATAAAATTGGCATGTTTTACATAATGCCTACTGTGTTGTACACGGGTGTTACACTTCTCGAGTCTTCTATTTTTATATTTCATTCAAAAGAGTTGGGGGAATGCTAAAACAATATTTTGACATTCAAACAGAAGAAGAAAAATAAAAAATTTCAACCATTAGGGCAATGGCTATCAATTTCTGGCTGAACATGAGACTCACCTGGAGAGCTTTTTAAGAACGCCACTACATATGTCATACCCGTCGCTACTTTTCTGAAAGTACTCCAGGAGATCTAGTGTGCAGCCAGGCTTGAAAACCACAGGGCCAGGAGATTCTTCTGTGCTAGATAAGCTGTAGAGAGAGAAGTTTGAATAATGATTTTGAGAAAAGAAAATTGTATTTATGGCTTAATTTATTTAAGGCTCTTCAGTAACACGTGTAACACCATATAAAATATTTCAAAGAAATTAATTGCAACCTAAGTAAGTCTTAACTGCTAGCAAAAGCACATGACAGGTCTAACATTCTAATGGTGCTGGTTACTGTGAAACAGAGAAGAGTTTACCACAAGTACTGAATGGTTTACCAGAACTGCTGAATCGTTTAACTCAAAGGCATTCATTTGCACATGCATTTGAGAGGCTCTGCCAGTACACTGATATCTGTGCGATTTTACAGAATCTGAAAGAATTGTGTACTTCACTCAAGGATGCCTTTGCCCCCTCTAAGTTACCCTGAGGCTCATGGTAGCATCATGGTAGTCAGGGCTACTCTTGAGTTTCCACAGAATGAAAGTTGGGTTGAGGATATATGTAGTTCATGTCAAATAGAATGTGTCTTGTATAGCTTGTTGTTTCTGTGCCTTCTACAGTGATGGCTAGCTGACCCAAGCTAAGACTGGCCTCACTGCTCTGATACACTCAGAATAGCAATGTGAGATTTCAGGACTGACAAAAAATTTATAATGACATTGATGAAAAAACTGGCTAATGAATGTTGTCAATTCAAAGAGAATCTGTGATTAGTCGTTGCACATGAAAACTGGAAACCCGAGTTCCCACAGTTTGTCTGAGAAAAGATCACAGGAGCTTTCTCCAACTTAACAGTAAGTCGAGTAATGCATATGACATGGCCATTCACAAGCCTTTAAAATAAGATGAAGTATTAAAATCCCTCCATGATGACCAAAACTGGTCACACTAAAGGGAAGATAGAATTGCCTTTTCTTATCCCCATAGACAATAACGTCCTTAAAGTATTATTAGACAAAGACTTACAAAATGCAGCCAAAAATTCACATTTGGGGGAAAGAATTTTAGGAGTGTGTCAGGAAGTTATTGATTTTTAAAATTTAATATAATTACTTTACTGGATCAAGTTTATGGACTTTGGTTGACTTTTTCATTTTCATCGATTCGTTGTGATATCTTTTCCAATTCAAAATAAACATTCACTTTCAGATCTATTTTTAATGTCTAGTTTTATTTGCATTTTTCTCAAGGACAGCCTTTCAAAATTGCATAAGCTTCTGCCTTACCTGGATCTACTCATGGCTTAGGAAACTTACAAGCACTGGGCCAGAGTCACATAATCCAGAATACAATCCTACTGCTCAGATTCAGCCTTTCTCCAGAGATAAAGCATTTGGGTTTCCAGACCATAGAAGGTGAAGAGGATAGAAGGAGAAGCAGGTAGTGAAGACAAAGGCAAGTCAGGAAAGATGGATCATCAAGTGCTGCAAACTGATGAGGGATACCCCAGTAGACCATGCCAATCACACATTAACAGTGAGACAGCGTGTCCAGTTAAAACAGATCATATTATAGAGTTGGGAAGATAGCTCAGTTAGTGAAATGTCTGCCTCACAAGCATGAGGATCCAAGTTCAAGTCCCAGAATCAATGAAAAACTGCGGGGTGTGGTATCAAGTGCTTGAAACTTCGGCACTAAGGAAGGGGAGACAGGAGAATCACTGGGCTTACTGGTCAGCCAGTTCAGTCTAATTGGTAAACTCTGAGTCAAAGAGAGACTCTGTCTCAAAAGAACATGGAGGGCATTCAGGACACCCAACATTGTACGAGGGCCTCTACATGCATATCCACACACAAGTGCACCCCATGCATTAAAATTACATGGTAGCTATAGCAGAAACACAGCGTGTACATAGCAGAGACTATCTTAGCAGCAGAGACTACCATATCACCTAGGCAAGACAATCTCGCAAAGGGAAGTTAGCTGTTGGTGTTGTACCTGTGCTCTGGAGTTCACTGGAGACCATGAGCATCAGCCTCCATGTGTGACATGTGATACCCAAGTCTGCTGGCCTGAGAGTTTCATCTCCGCAGTGCCTCCCCTAGTCTGAGCTCCTCCCTAAGTTGAGTCAGAGTCCAGTGTTTACAGAAACATTTTTTTTCATCAAACACAGTTTGAATTGCAATCAGCTTCCTCATGTGACAATGCTAGCGGTTAATTGTTTATGTTCAAATTTGGGTTTCACGTGACTGTTTAATCTTATGGGGTCAGGGCAATGGCTCAGTGGGTAAAGTGCTTGCTGTAATAGCATGGGGACCTAAGTTCAGATCCTCAGCCCTCACGTAAAAGACAAAGAATTCAAGGGCCTCACTGGCCAGCCAAGCCAACCAAAATGGAAAATTACAGATCCAGTGTCTTAAAAATGATGTGGAGTTCAATAACAAAGGAAGACAACAACAGATGTCAACTTCTGGCCTCCACAAATGCATACGTGATAGATAAGTATGCACACACCCGTGCATGCGCGCGTGCACACACACACACACACACACAAATGTGGGCGCGCGCGCACATATACACAGACAGACAGATTTATCTTAAAGAATAGGGCAATGAAATTTTATTTGCTAAGTATGTGTATAATATATAAATGTCAAATGTTTGTAACTATATTTCTCTTAAAGAATCACAAAGTTACACACACTGCCTCAGTTTACCTTAATACTTTAGAAAGATGCACCTTTCTAGGAATAATGTCCTACGCAATAGAAGCAAGCAATCCCACAGTGATCCACTAGCATACATTTAAAGGTCTCCAATAGTCCAATGCACAACTCTTAGAACCCAAACCAGAGTATAATCAGATATCTGTTTCTTTGTTGATATTGCCCATTTAAGGAACCAAACCCAATGCCTTCTAGAATATTTTACATTCTGTACTTCATCTAATTGTTTCTAACTCTAATGTATTTGCTCTATGGTTCCTTTGACCTTCCTGTATGTGATTCAATCTATATAAATAATATTGCATGGTTAATGGAAAAATATTTCATAAGCCCATTCTAAATACTGACTTTGGATTATGATTTTCTGTCTTTAGCATATCATGTTAATTCATCTGCAGTCAAACGCTGATGTTTGCATCCATGAATTTCTGTCCTTATAGGTGAAGAAGATTCAAGGCCAGGAAGACTAGAGGGAAAACCTGAAGTCACACAATTGAGCAATATAAGATCAACGGGAATGGGCGAAGCATGACTCAGCCTATTTTAGCCAGTTTCAGGGCAGTTAATTGGTGCAGCCCTGAACCCTGAAGGAGTAAACTGGAGGGCAGAGCCTAGGATGCCTTCACTAAGGGGAAACGCTTGGATGGAAATTGCAATTGATACCAGAAATAGGTTCACAGTCAAAAGCTTTACAAGACATGTATAGTGCACTAGGACCTATTGCTGGGATGTCAAGGTGTCCTCAACCCCCTTCGAAGTTAGCAGAGCTAACACCCCAAGGATCATTCAAGCTTGGTTGATTCTGCCTCTAAAAACATCTTCTGAAGTCCAGCTTTCTACATAACCTTTCCACCTTTCTCTTCCTTCCCTGTCTTCCCCTTAGAAGACCTCCCTGATGCCCTCTTCTCTGCTTCTAATTCCCTTTAGTGGCCTTTTATAGACCTACAAGAAGAAACTTTTTAAAGCAGTAAATCTGATAAGGCATTCTCTTTCCACAGACTGTTTAAATCCCTTTTGCCACCACCCACTGTATTTGTTTTAAAAATCACACTGTTAATATGCCCAACAAGGCTCAGCATGCTGCAGATTATGTCTTCCTGTCCAATCAAGTTCATGTTCTTTTCTCTCTTCCTCTGTATTGCTTACTTTTCTCATTGCTGAGACAAAGTCCCTGACAGAAATGACGGAAAGGAAGAGGGATTGACTTTTGTTTCCGGTTTAAGAGAGGATACACTCCATCACAGTAGGAAGGCATTGTGGCAGAGTGTCATCCTGCGTGTCATATTGAGTCTGGCTGGTCACACTGAAGATGAAGAACAGAGAGAGATGAATTCTGGTACTCATGCATGCTTTCTCTCCTCCTTTTCTGCTCAGTTTTGCACAAAGCCCTAGGGTGGGACCACCTACACTCAGGATGGATTTTTGATCTTCAGTTAGATATCTTCGGAAATGTCCTCACAGACATGCCCAGAGGTGGGTCTCCTAAGTGACTCTCAGTCTAGTCACCACACTCAAATGACTTCCTTTGTTTAAGAAACTGCATCCTGTTCTGTTTTGCCTGCAGACATTTGTTCAACTTGTTCCCTCTGTCTGGAAAGCATCCCCTGAGTTCTGTGGCACAGCCTGACCACCTGCCCTTTGCCAAGATACTTTCTAATCTTCCCATCAAATGTTTTCTTCCTCAAATAAGTCTTTTCTGACCTTGAAATCCCTTCCGGAGCCCTATCATCATGCCGTGTGCTTTAATTTCACAGGTCTTAGCATTGTTCGCCTCCTATATTAGATTTATTATTAGCCTTACTGGCCTCAAAGCTGTATGAGAATTGAGACTGTGTGATTTCAGTTACTTCCTTAGCCAAATAAATGGGTTTTACAAAGTTGCTGTTGAAGAGGTGCTACAGTTAAAGAACCATTGGAGTCTCATAGCTAATATAAGACTGAGTATGAGACTAAATATGAGAGCTAAAGAGAGCTAAGCACCAACAACCAGACCAAAAGACTAGGGACATGGAACTACCGTTGAGAAACTGGAGCTACAACCTGGGTAGGACCCAGCCACTATGAAGGTTTCACCGGAATGCTTCTGATAATGCACCAATGAGCTCTATGGGTAAAGTTTTTAAGGGGAAATGTTTCCTGTCTCTTTGGGTTACTTTGCTCCATCTGGCAGCATTGGTTCTTAGCATTAGAAATCATTCCTCAGTATGCACAGAGATCATTTCCCTTGGCTCTCCTTGACCTCTTACCATCTGAAGCATCTCCTAGGGCATCACGTTCTCACAGTATTCCTATGGGGTTTCTTAGAGGTCAAGGAAGAACTATACTTATCCATGACTACATTTTGTATGCTGATAGATTCCTTTTAAAAAAATCTCCAAGTTCAGACTTATGTCTCTTCTAAGCTTCAGACCCTTTTAAAATCTTGATGCACTTGAAACTGAACTCACCTCCTGCTCCCACCTCTGAAACACCCTTTGAGTTTTCTTACCATGGATCCTTGTAACGTCATTCTGAGGCAGGATTTAGCTCTCTGTAGGTCATGGAGAAGGGACCATTAGGCAATGCAGGTTGCTCACATATGTTCTAGTGAACATGGACACTGGCAATCAGAGGAAGGTGGGAGTGAAAACAGCCAGATCAGGAACTCTAGGGAAGAGAAACAAAGCTTGTGGCTGCTTAGGAGCTAGCCAAGAGGACGTGGTGAAAACCAGACAGATGGGTTCAGAGAAGTAAGGCCAGTGTTGATAGGCCTGATAGCCAGTTTCCAAACAATACCAGGGAATATATGAGAGGTACTATTACTCTTTTACGTTCTCGCTCCTAATTTAGTTAAATTATACCATATAACCTCAAGAAAGCCTCTGCCTGTTTTACAAAAGAAATGCCAGATCATCCCCTAGATGATGAATTAACTAAGAACGATGATAGCTATTTCTTGATGAGAACAAAGAGAGTTTAATATAATGAACAGCAATTGAGATGCCTTTAAGATCAGAGGGTAGTAAAGTCAGCCATAACTAATAGCTAGCCTAGAGTCAAGGTCAACATCAAGCAAAGCAGGATTCATAGGTGGGTACAGGAGGGCTTTGGGGACTCATGACTGGGTGGGCAATACATGAACAATGTGTGATCGTCTCTGGGTAAGTCAGGGATACATGCATAGAGCATGTGAACCTTCCATTGGCATGATAGCATCAAGAATTAAGCAGTCCCAGCAATTACCTAACCTATGTTAGTTTCTGTGACAGCTCTATGAAACTCTCCAGAAAAGAAACTCAATGGCTTTATTCTCTCTTAGGACTCCTTGCCACTTTGGGGAGTTTCTCACCTTTCCTTAATTTCTCATTGATTCTTGATATATCTTAATAAATATTATATCCATTTTGCTTATGCCGATGAGTATCCATATCTGTAATCACTACTGATCTGAGACGGTGAATTCAAAAGCTACCATCTCAAGTTAATCTTTGGTGAGTATGAGTGCCCAACACTGTTGTCTTTGGATCAAGCACAATGGGGATGAGTAAGATCCAGTCTCAAAACAACAACAAAACCACACACACACACACACACACACACACACACACACGAAATCCTACATCAGTACCTAAAACAAAATACTTACTTGATAGCATTGTTCATTCAAACAGAACAGAGAATCAGGCAAACCAGGTACAAAGTTGAATGTAAGTATAGAAAGCCTAGTCCAGATGATCTCCAGTTTACAAGGGTTCAGAATGATCTTGGGTTTGGACACTAGGCAGTCATAGCAAACTAGGGCTCCCAATTTATCACACAATTATTTGCAAAATGACTATACTACTAAGCCACTGTATCTGGGAGAACCATTTACATATACATTTTCAGCATATTTTCACCATATACATATGCATTTTTAGCTTACTGTATTTTCAATTTATGGATGCATTTATCCAGACCTGGCCCCATTGCAAATCAAGCTGCATCTGGATCTGTTGGCTGTGTATAGTGTGCTCATTGCTAATATTCATGAATGGCCTAATTGAGTTCTCCTGGTGATATGTGTTACAATCACCTCCAATGTTACCTATGGAGGAAGCCAACAGAAACAGAAGTCAAGGGATGGGGAAATGTCATCTGGAGAGAAGGTAGTAGAGAAAAATTTGAACCCAGCTCTATTTTACTTAAACATCTTTGAGCGTTCCACTTGGTTCCACTGCACCTAGTTATCCACTGCAACCTCAAGTCCTATTTATTTGGTAACTGGTATCCTCTCCTTCACTCTGTGCTCACTGGGTTGCACGCTATGAGACTTTGAAAGTGATGCTGCACTTCCGTCCTGTGTTTCAAGGTTCAGTATGCGATTCCTTCAAGAGAAATTTCCTCTGAAAAGGAAAAGAATGAAGGGAGGGGCGAGCTGATCTGATCTGATCAGGTAGGTAAGAGTGACCCTATTGAGAAGAGACAGCGCATGCCCTGTGCTAGGTTAGTTTCTAAGTGTCTGTAAGGTCAGTTGAGGTAAGCAAGTGAGAAACAAAAGATGACACACAGCCTCCTACTCTTGAGGGGCTTGAAGGAGAGAAAAGAGAAGGCACAAAGTTTCCACATTAAGAATCCCATCCAGGACTTTGTACTTCTAAAATTAGTATTAATGGCTTCTAATTTGGAAATGATCAAGCTGAGAGCCAAAGGTTAAGAGGAAAGCTATATTGCATGCTTACTTCAAGGGCCCTCACATGCCTGAGAGAGAATTTTGTGTCGTTTCTATGGCCTAAGGTTTATTACTTCTTCAGTGCTGCCCAAGTTCACATGCTGAAACTTTTAATGACTTCCCTTTTTTATTACATTTTTCAACAAACAACGACAAAAAATCCTTCCATACAGCAAATATGTCTCGCATCACCTAGTTTCCAAATAGACACATCTCAAGGGGAGGAGGGTCTACAGTGTTCTGGTCATTCCTCTTCTTACAGATCCTACATTCTCCTACCTCTTGAATCTTAGGTTCTCCTAAATAACAGAGTTAAAAATAAACATGAAATGAAAATTCTAAATGCCATGAATCAAAAACATGATTAAAAAGGAAAAACCTGATTTCTATAGAAGAGACAAGATTTATCTCAGTGTGATTGCTTTTAGTTAAAATTAATGAGCAATGAGTATTTAGGATTTTAGACTAAATTCACTCTATTGCTATTAACCCTGGGATGAAACCATATCGCATTCTGAATTAAGGGATCTCATCCTTTTAATGGCCTGTTTCTTCAATTCCTCTTTGCTGCCTGGCTTCCTGACAACACTTAAACTCATATAGTCCTCTAATGCTAAAAAGCAGCAAGCAGGCAGAGGGCGTCTAGGTTGCTCCACTTCCCCATTCAGCCAGACCGTACACTCACCATGTTTCCTCTGAGTTCTTGCTTCTCCATCATTTATGGACTTGCTGTCTTCTGGTTATTCAAGTAGCCCCTCCAAGCTCAGTGCACACATCCCAGCCCACGCTGCCAAGTCCTCAGCACGTTGTTCAATGGGCTGCTGATTCCGTTTCTTGGAGTATGCCCTGACTTCTTCCCTGGGCAGAGCATCCCACATTCCTCTTCCCCCACACCCCTCTGACCGACCCTATTCTCTGTCATCCTTTCAGAATTATCCTCCTGCCTGAACGTCAATTCCCATGTTTGTTAGGATTCTTTCCTGGGCTGCCTTCTGTCTTCTTGCTACGCATTTTAGCGGATGGGCTCTGTATCGATGGCTTCAAATTCCATGTAACTGAATGCTCAACCTACATGACCTGATCCTGCTTTTTGAATCAAAGACCTGGACAGAATTATGGCTGTATTGCTCATGAGTTGTTTGCCTTGAACATGGCACAGGCTGCTGGAACCCATGTTCTTTCACCTTAAGCTAGTAATGGAAGTTCATAGATGACATGGTGTGGGACCTACCAGAGATAGTACAGTTGCTCATACAGCCATGTCGTGGATAAAAGAGAAGATTATCTGTACTGGCTAGTTTTGTGTCAACTTGACACAAGCTGGAGTTATCACAGAGAAAGGAGTTTCAGTTGAGAAAATGCCTCCATGAGATCCAGCTGTAAGGCATTTTCTCAATTAGTGATCAAGGGGGGAGGGTCCCTTGTGGGTGGTGCCATCCCTGGGCTGGTAGTCTTGGGTTCTATAAGAAAGCCAGCTAAGCAAGCCAGGAGAAGCAAGCAAACCAGTAAGAAACATCCCTCCATGGCCTCTGCATCAGCTCCTGCTTCCTGACCTGCTTGAGTTCCAGTCCTGACTTCCTTTGGTGATGAACAGCAGCATGGAAGAGTAAGCTGAATAAACCCTTTTCTCCCCAACTTGCTTCTTGGTCATGATTTTTGTGCAGGAATAGAAACCCTAACTAAGACATTATCCATGCCCTATTTCTACTTCCTCCATGTTAATCCTAAAAACTCGCCAGAAAGGATAAAATGAAACAGCTCAGACTTGTAAGGAAGCTTTGTTCGTATCATGCAAAGAACCATTTGCTAGTGTGAATCTAAGTTCAGGCAAATGTGGAAAAGCAATCTTGTTAAACTCTGCTCTAGATCAGTAAGGAGTTTCTTATCTTACTGACTGGAGAAGGGACAGATTGATCCATGGACTGCAGTCATGTAAACCAACACTGTGGATAGTGTAAACCAGTGCAAAAACCAGTGATTCTCAGTAGCTTCTAGAAAGGCAAGGGTCAGTGTTTCCTTTAAAGAATAATACTCAAACACAGAGTCAGGCAAAGCAAGAACAGAAGCACTGACTACATTCTCTGGATTCACTTGGTCATATTCAATTGTATTTCCAAAGTACTTTTAGGATATTTCTCTGCCAAATGATCTGTCACTTATCCAGAAGTTTCCAGCAATTATTTGTTGAGTGGCATATGTTTTGTTCAGGCATTGTGCTATGCACCAAGGAGAAAATAGAAAAGACTGATACAATCTCGATTCCCCAGAAGCTTCATTCTGGTGGGAAGAGATACAAATTTGACAAGTAAGAACCAAATGCTGAGATGGAGCAGGCTACACTCAGAGTCTGTAGCAACACATTCCCAACAGTGGCCCCTTGGAACTAGCAGGAGGCAGTATTCCTGGAGCATCCTGAGGGACACAGAGATTGGAACAGGATACCATAGGAATGGGCATGACAAAAACCACTTTTCAACTGGCCTGACCCCCCCCCGTCCTCCTGGGGGCTAGACCACAACCAAAGAATACACATCGAGGGACCCATGGCTCGGACCACATATGTGTGGCAGAGGAGGGCCTTGTTGGCCATCAGGGGGAGGAGAGGCCCTTGGGCCTGAGGGTGTTAGAGGCCCCAGTAAAGGGGAATGTCAAGGTGGGAATACGGGAGTGGGTGGGCGGGTGGGTGAGAGGTGGAATACCCTCATAGAGGCGGGGGAGGGGGAGGGGATAGGGGATTTTCAAAGAGGAGACCTGGAAAGGGGAAACATTGGAAATGTAAATAAAGTATCCAAAAAAAAAAAAGGCAGCAAATGTGCTTCTTCAGTCATTTTCCATGGTACCTTGCAAAGAGCACATCCGGGCAACTATTTACAGATTTGGGGCAGCACTGATTAATGACACAGTAGGGTGTGAAACATTAGAATAGGTTGGAGTAATGATGAGTGGTACTTGTGAACCCTCCATTTCTCTTATATGTGGGTGTGCCCAGTGTGTGTGCATGTGTGCGTGTGCGTATGTAGACCCAGGGGTTCTCAGACCTGGCACTAATGTTACTCCGGGCATTGTTGCTAAGGTTATTTCATGGACTACAGTATTTGTAGCATCATTCTTGGCCTCTATCAGATGCCCATGCTATATTCTTGTACCTGTAGTCCAGACAATGGGACCATGGCACCAGACATTGCCAGATAGCTACGAGTGAACAAAATGCTGCCCCAGAGAACAACTGCCCCAGTTACAAAACATCTCTGAAGACATGTTGTGCTCTCCAGACTTTGGAAGTCACCAGATTCTTGGCTGGGGTTTTATATCCTCCTATGTCCTTTTTCTGCGCCAATTCTTTAGTCTTTACCCTTCGAACCCATGGCCTCCAGCTCCCACTCTCCTTCTGCACAGCCCCCCCTTTAGCCCACTGTGTTTCTCTACCTCACATCCCTTCTCCCTTCCCTCCATCATCAAAATATCAAAACCAAGCCAAGTCTCTAAATAGCATTTTGGAAATCTGTGGATCGTTACCTTTGTAGACAAGGCCCCGTAGGGAAACGCAGCAGCAAACTTGCGTAGGCAGCATGGGCCTCCCAACACACAGTGCTTGCTTAATAACTGCCAAACAGGTGTGAGTTTAGGACTCCTTGTTCTCTCTCTCTCTCTCTCTCTCACACACACACACACACACACACACACACACACACACACACCGACCTGATTGTTCTTTATATAATCTTTATGCATATGCAAAAACTAGAGGTTGTAGGAAAAATAATAACCCATGTCCTCTGGCAAAGCATGTGGAAAAGAAGGAGCAGGTAACCCAGAAGACATTAGGGAGGCCAGAGTGGCACTCACAGTAGTTGGGGCCCAGAAGGGTGAGCCACCAGATATTCCCTTCCCTAATGTCTCCGCTTCCTCTGGGGTGCTATGTCTTCTTGCTCCCTGCTGTAGGCATCTGGTCTCAGTCTCCTGCCCCTCTCCATACCTGGAACTTTTAGGTTACAGTCTCCCTGGGCTCCCCATGAGCTCTCTGTTTAACCTGACTTTCTCCTTTGTTTCCTGCCACTTTTGTGCTTCTTAGCTCTTGCCCTCCCTTCAACCACACTTCCTGTATACATTCACTATTTTTTTCATCTCTGTGAGCACTCTCTTGTCCCCTCTCCTTCCTGTTTGCCACAGCCCCTTCTTTGTCCCTGGACAGACGAGTTCTCCTTACAATTCTTATTATCCCCCACAAACAGCCTCCATTCTTCCTTACCCTGTATATTCTACAAGCTGGCCACAGGAAAGCAGGGCTGAAATGAACGGTTATTCTCCTCCCTAGGAGCTTATTAAAAATGCAACTGCACAACACAGCTCGCTCTGTGCTTGCTGGCTGGTTCAGCTTGAGTGGGGCACAAATTTCTAGAGACGATGTGGATCACACACCTCCCAGGTATGGATGCTTTTTGTGGCCAGTCAATATTTCTTTTTAAGGAAAATGTCACCAGCCATACAGGTGGACTATGTCTCTAGCTCTCTGGCTAAACTCTTGAACCTGCTTGAATACACGTTGTGCTTTCTCTCTCTTAGTCAGACTGCCCCAACAAAAGTACCATTATGCAGACTTCATTGTCTTTCTCTTGCTCATTTGCCTGTGGGAGAATGGGAAGTCTTTCAAATGGGCTGTGTTTGTAGCCGCTGTGGCTCCACATTGGTCCACCTGGTCTCATTAAGAGACAATGAAACTACCATGTATTTGTTTAGGCTTTTCTGAACATTTGTACCATTATTCCCATAGCAGCTTGTAACAAGTCCAAGAGGAAGGAAAGGGAGGAGGCAGGCAGAGCAAGGAGGTGCTCAGAGCTGTATAGGACTAAATACTACCAGCTTTGCACCCTTAAGGGCTTTTATAATGATCTCACTTAGTCAACATGGCAGCCACACAGAGGCACTGTGCTGATCCATAAAGCCTCTTCAGCTGGGGAATTGTGTTCACTCACTTGTATGCCAGGGCTCAGAACATGATACCCCAAACATTGTACTGGGGTATTCTGGGTACTTTAAAATGCAGATGATTTAAAAACAATGCAGAAGCAGGAAGGTCTCCTTGGTCACATGTTTCTTTCATGGAGCGAGTCGTAACATCTCAGAACTGTCTGGCCTTCTCTCTGGATGGTTGAAGGCCTCCCACGAGAGGCAAGCTCCTTGACCTCAGAGAACACAAAGGGCCCAGAGAAACATTCAGACACTAGAGCTGGCAGAGCATCTTGCCCTGTCAGATCACCTTGGCAACCCCTTTTGTCTCCATGGTGCCCCTTTATCAAGCCAAGCACTGCTGTGTGCATGCAGACCTATTTCTTATAGAGGCCCACAACCACATACAACTTACTATATACAGGAGCATGCTTTCCTGCTGTTAATCTGACAGTTCTATTTGTATTCAGCCCTAGTCAGGGCCTCTAAAAGTGTTGAGAGAGACATTTCCTCCATGTCAGTTTCTGAGGGTCTTGAAGAGACGGTGGAGATAGCTCATTTGCTCCAAATCCTGAAGATAAAATGAAGAACAACCAACCAAAAACTAAACAAATACAAATATCCTTACTAATGCCAGTTCTTGGGTCCCCGTGGGACCTAGTGGAGAAATATCTCCTTGCCCCTTCCTCTCCACATTTAGATTAGCAGGAGAAAAATTATTTGTTTAGATTGTGACTAACATCACGTGGCACTCCCATGTCACAAAAAATGTATACTAAATCTATCCTTTCTCTTGTTAATTTGTCTGTTGTCACATGAAGTTGGTGTCAAAGAAAGAGGAGGCCTTTCTTTTCCTCCCAACACACTGCACAGCTAGTTGTTATGCAGTCTGACCTTAAGCCAGGCTGTGAATTCTGCCTTGCACAATATCTCTGTGTTGTGAGTAGGGGCAACACCAGTCAGCACAGATGTTGTCTGCAAGCACCAGCCATGCTCTGTAGTTCAGACTCTCAGCAGAAGGCAAGGAGACATGGAACAGCAAGAAAGGGGGTGGGGGAGGACATGTGTCCCATAATTCAAGAATTCTGTCAGAAATCCCATTTTGAATTTTTAAATCCCGTTCCAGGCAAGTCCTCCCTGAAGGGGAAGTCTTTCAAGGTGTTTCCAAGTCTCAGAAACAAGATGCCTGATGATAGTGCATACTGCTCCCATTGTGAGTGCAAAACTGGTGCCTGACCACACTGCTGGACCACTGGCCTCTTATCCACACATCTGGGATGACATATTGGGGGACATTTTGCCTGTAATGGCGGCACATTGCCTCTAATAACTGTTCCTACTGGGATGTGCAGAGCCAGGATCAGTGCCCCCACTTCTAGTGTAGATGCCTTGTTCTGTCTTAAAGGGAGAGCGAATGAATTCACTGCCTTCCATTCTGAGGAAGAAAATGTCTCTTGAGCAGAGAAGAGCGAGGTGAATGTACCGTTTTCACCACTGTAGAGATGAGGAGACTTGAGATCCCTGTATATTCTGTTCCTGGGTCCCCAGAAGCAGGAGCACTGCCAAAGGGAACCAGTGGTGTGGATCCTATAAAGAGGCTACTTAGAACTGGGAGTGTGGCGTTAGATAATGAAGGGAGGCCGGAAAGCACTCAGCAAAGCAGTGATAGCGGAATTACGACATCTGTGGCCCTGCTTGGTCTCGAGTCAATAAAGCGCACAACCCCATAAGTCCCGCACTTCGCCAGCACCATTAGAGACATTGACTAATGGGAAATGCCTGGCAAAACACTGAGAATTCAGCCCACCCTGCCGTTGGCCCACCCTCAGCTCCCTTCACCCTCAACAGCATAAAGTGCAGATGCAACCAGAGGTCATCCTTTTACAGCCCAAAGCTTTGTGCGTTTTCTTCCACCGGTGGCCTTTTTCCAATCAATTCTCTATGCAGTACTGGAGGTTCCCCCTCCTTTAGAAGCTAACACAAAAGGAGAGAGTACTTCTCTCTTTTAAAATCACATGGCAAACACTAGCCTCAGCTTTTCAAGAGCCTAATGTTTATAGCTTCCCTTTCTGACTTAGATGGAGAAGATGGTTCTTTTCCTCTCCTGAGGAGAGTGCCTGCTAAGCTCAGGATGCAAGAGGTGCACACAACAGAAGCGGTATCTAGGCAAAGTGCTGGGAAAAGTCGGGCACCTTGTAAGCAATCCTTTTCTACAGTGTCATGGAATGTAAATGAAAGCTTTGAGACAAAAAAAGAGGAGCAGAATCTCAGATACAAAGATCTGGAAAGAGAGTGGGAGTGAGCACATTTTCTAGCCCTTTGTCAACAACCATCTAACCATGGATGACAAAACAGATCCATCCTGGGAATAGTTTTCTCCATCAACTGGGAAGGTTATCATATAATTTCTAATTTCAGTCTTGTCTAAATATGTCACTTAAGTGTTAATATAAACATAATATTTATTCAACTATAATCTAAATTTGATTTTAGTCAGCCATTGAAAAAGAGAGAAAATTCCTTATTAAGGTAATGTGCCATTAAAACACTGAACGATGCAACCTACGGATCAACACAGGCATTGTATGAAGAAAGGCATAAATTTTTTTAAAGATTTACTTATTTATTTTATGTATATGAATACTCTGTCACTCTCTTCAGACACACCGGAAGAAGGTATCGGATCCCGTTACAGATGGTTGTGAGCCACCATGTGGTTGCTGGGAATTGAACTCAGGACCTCTGGAAGAGCAGTCAGTGCTCTTAATTATCTCTCCAGCCAGAAGTACTTCTTTGAAGCACTGGTATACTCACTATCAAATTCAATGTGAAATTCAATTTACAGAAACACTGCCCAGACAGTAGTGAGGGAACACATAGAACACACACACACACACACACACACACACACACTCCCCATTTTCAATTATAAACTGTTTTATCACAGCTCATGATTGGCTTGTTGGCTGTTTGTTTTTGTACATCTGTGTTTTCATAACCAAACCAAAAGACTACAGAGAAAGGATTTAAATATAATGCATAAAAGATTATATAAAACTAGGCAGAGACAGAGATACATATAATACATACTTTATAAGGGTTCAACAGTCAAAGAACAAGAGAGAAAACATTAAAAAGAGGAGGATCACAAAACTATGGGATACAATTTCTGAATGCTCTAAATAACAAAGTTATCTAAGTAGAACTATTCTCAGAACAATTTTGTAACAGACACACTTTTTTTGCTGCCTCTCACCCTGTAAAAATATTGCTGGGTTTACCAAGAGAAATATCTCAATGGTGACAGACCTCTCCCTCCATGCACTTTCTTGGATGAGCTGTTATTCGCCAAGTCATGAAGACCATGGCCCCTACATGATCAGCTTCAGAAATAGATGGAGAGACCAACAGCAGAGTACTACATTTGGACATCCTTCATCCATCTAAACATTAGGATTTTATAACTGGATATAGTCTACATTTGTTATTTTTCTATTGCTGTGATAAAACACCATAACCAAGAGCACCTTACAGAAGGATGGCTTTATTTGGGCTTATGGTTCCAGGGAGATCAGAGTCCATCCTGATAAGGAAGCATGGCAGTAAGTAGCAGACTTTGTGGCCTGAGCAGAAAGATGAGAGCTTACATCTTTAATTGTAAGCACAAGACAAAAAGAACAAACTGGGAGGGGCATAATCTCCCCTTTTAATCTCAAAGCCTGCTTCCAGTGACACACTCCCTTAACCAAAGTCATCTCTTGTAAATTTCCCCAGATCCAGATAGCACCAACAACTGGGAATCAAATGCTCAAATACCTGAGCCTATGGGGAACACTCCATCAAACGACTATACAGTCTCAATTGGGTAATGAAGAAGAAATGCCCAGCTAATCATGGTAGTGTATGCCTATAATCCCATTATTCATGAGATTAGGCAGTATCAAAAAAAAAAAAAAAGATATCAACCCTAGGCTACATAGCAATACTTCACATTAAAAAGTTAATGAATGAATGAATGAATGAATGAATGAATGAATGCATACATCAACAGTGTCCTGTGTAGTGAGAGAACAAGAGGTAAGAAGAATAATGATCATAGAATAATTACAGAGTAATAATTTTTCAAGAGAAAGAATGGTAGACTCTATCTAGTTAATCTGAGTCAGATCTGTAGACACTGTAAAGAGCATGTGCAAATATCATAACTCGGCAGCTGGAGAGCTGAGACCAATCTGTCGGCATGCTTCATGAACAATCTATTTACTTGAGATTTGGAAGATTATCAAGGTAGGCTAGATGCAGGTAAGTGTTCCTTCTGGTCTTTTCTAGACTTCTTTCTGTCTAGCATTCATCTGCTGGGTAAGCAAGGGGCTTTGCCAATCTCACCGAGCCCCATCACATCTTTAGAGAAGAATAACATTGCTGACTCGCCTTGAGTCTATACAGGCTCCCAACAGCCAGTAGGCTGGCTGTTCTCAGCTTGCTCATACAACTGTTGGGCAGAATTGCAAGAAAACAGGAGGAAGCACACAAGAACTGGCTTTTTTTCACTTTCATTACATCAAGTCTTTAAGGAAAAAAAACCAGGCTGGACTGGATTTAAAAGAGAGTAAAATAGAGGCTACCTGCTGATAGGAATAGCTACAAAAGCCCACTGCAGAGAGGAGAAGATATGAGGAGTCAAAAGAGGCAGAAGCAGATGTACCATTTTCATAAGTGCTCCTTATATCTGGCAATAACTAAGCATGCATTGCTGGCTGACTGTAGCCTTCTGCACCCGCTGCATGTCAACTTTCTGTGGCTGTGCCCACTAGCATCCTGGTGGTCCTTAGTATCATTCTGGTATTTACAACCAGCCCCCCGGGCATTCTTGCTTCCCTGCTTGTTGTCTGTTACCTTTTCATTTCAATGTTTATCAAGACAACAGACAAGAAAGCAATTGAGATAATAATCCTGCCCTGAGAAGTTAAGACTCTTTGATGAATCTCTTCTTTTATCCTCAAAAGAGAAAATCACTGGGAGTCATCTTTTGAAGCCACTTACTCTAATTTATAAATACCGACATCTAGTGACAACAGATACCATCTTTGGTAGACAAAATTACCCACAAGGAGTCCCTCTATGGGTAGTGGTTCTTAACCCATGAGTCACAACCCTTTTGGGAACTGAACAACCCTTTTACGGGGGTTGCCTGAGATCATTGGAAAACACAGAATATTTACATTACGATTCAAAACAGTAGTGAAATTACAGCTATGAAGTAGCAACAAAAATAACTTTATGGTTGGAGGTCACCACAACATGAAGAACTGTATTAAAGGGACATAGCATTAGCAAGGTTGAGAACCACTATGATTCTAAGGGTATTGTGGTCTAATTATGGCACAAAATGATTCCAAAACTAAAATCAGTAAGAGCATTTAGTCCTACAATAGCATATGATCTGTCCCCTGCAAAGGTACAGATAACCCTTTTCAAAATTTCTGGACTAGGGAAATAAATTATTTGGATCATGCGTTTCCCACTATTCTCTCCTTCTTGGATTGTACCTTCCTTTAACAAAGCCAGCACTGCTGATGTGGGTGTGGAATCCCCCAGTTCCAATTCTTTCTCCTTTATTCATCTGAGTGCTAAGTGTAGAAGCCTATTCAGCACTCACATTCAGCTCCTAGACCATCCAACAAGCCTCCAATTCCCTCCTCTCCTACCCTTAGGTTGCTATGCCTCGTACCTTCACAGAGCATTGAGCCATCCTGTCCAATTACTAGGTCCTAATCCCCTCTCTTCCCTTTTCCACTCAGAAAATCGTCATTGGAAATGTGTTTTTCTCCTTTGCAGCATGTTTACTTTGCAGACACAAAGACTTGTCAAGATGAGTATGTGATTTCCATCATCAGAAGATTTTTTTCCAACCTGACACACATGGTGTGTGCATCTGTGTAGAAGCATGTTTTATATGATTTTACTACCCTGGCCACCACAAAGCTTCTGTGAAGGCACTATGTTGCCACGGGCAGACTAAGAAACAGGACCAAAACAGCTATGTGATTTTTCTGTCAGATGAGTAATAACTGATTAAATTTGCACCTAGATGTCTTTACTTATGGTTGAATATTTTCACACAGACTCAAGGACATTAACTCTAAACAGGATCTATGTGACATCTGGGGAGGCAGCTTTCATAAAGTCAAAGGTCATAAGGCACAGAAAGTGCCTCAAACCAGAGAAATTTTGGGGGCTGAATCCTTTCAGTATCTGCACAAGCAAGCAGTGATCATGTCCGAAGATCTTCCTGACGTAGAAATGGCCACTAAGACTTTTTTTTAAAAATTGCAGCTAGAAAGCCGTCCAGTTCCACACTAGTTTTGTTCTGGCCCACATTAGTATAATGGGGTTTCCTAGTGCAAATAAATAACAAAATAACTAGAGCTTGCTTGTAGCCTTTCACAATACTTTTTGCTTGAAGAGTCTCAAAACAAGCCTAAAGGATAGATGATGTCAGATCCATTTTATAAATCAAGTTGCATGTGGTTTTTTTTGGGGGGGAGGGGGATGGACTATCTCCATTATTCTCAGGTTCATGGCTGAGGCTCCTATAAGAACCAACACCACCACAACCAACAGCAGCAACAGCAGTAATAGCAATAGCAAAGCCTACAAATTTACTTCTTAGATAGTCTTCTATTGCTGTAAAGAGACACCATGACCATGGAAACTTATAAAAGAAAGTGTTTATCTGGGGCTTGCTTACATCTTCAGAAGGTGAGTCCATGATAATTATGGCGGGGAGCATGGAAGCAGACAGACAGATAGGCATGGTGCTAGAACAATAGCTGAGAGCTTACATTTATCTGCAGGAAGGAGGCAGGGGGGACAACAGCTATAGATGATGGGAGCCTGCTACAGGCTTTTGAAACCTCAAAGCCCACCCTATTCCCCAAATAGTTCTATCAGCTAGGGACCAAACATTCAAATATCTGAGCCTATGGAAGCCATTCTCATTCAAACCACACATCTACTCAGCAAGTAAAAGGTATAGAATCCTTCAGAAATGAAGACTCAAAGAAACAGCAGGAAGTATAGCTTCCTGTACTATGATTAAAAGAGAGAGAGAGAGAGAGAGAGAGAGAGAGAGAGAGAGAGAGAAAGAGAGAGAATAGTTGTGAAAATATATAAGTAGCCAGAAGTATGATAAAACCGGAGAGAACCAGGGTCTGCCTGTTTGCTCAGATTCTTGGCTTTCTCCATGCAACTCTGTGGATTGTTGGTCCGTTCCTTAAGTTACAGTGATTCTTTCTTTATTAAAGTGAATTTAACATATCTGCTTCTTGGTAATTTCATATATGAATATAATGATTTCAGGTCATACCCCTTACTTCCCCACTTCAACTCCTCCAAGATCCCCCAATTTCCTCTCCCAACTTCATGCTGCCTCTACCTCTTCCTCTTTTTTTATCACCCTCCTGAGTCCAATTAATACTACCCATATGTGCGTGTACAGAGGTCACCACCCAGTGAAGCATGGACAAAGCATCATGGCTCACACTGCTGAAGAAAAGTGACTCTCTCCCACGGTGGTCATCAATTGCCAATAGCTCCTTCCTCTGCTAGGTGTGGGACTTGTGGGGCTCTCTTCTCTTCATGCCAGACTCTTGATTTGCTTGACCTTGTATAGATCTCGTGCCAGCAACCACAGGTGCTGGAAATTAATAAGTGTGACAGCCCCGTCATGTCCCGAGACACTGCTTCTCAGCAAACTTTCCCTGCATGTGCCTGTTAACTATTGCTTTCCACTCTTCCATGATGTGTCTCAAGCCTTGCAGGGAAGACCGGGGTTGGCAATGTAGCTATCTCCTTCCTGACTAACCACTTGAGCATAGGGACTTTTTTGAATGACTATCTACCAACCTACTTTAAGGACAAGTGTCAAAGGAAATTCTGAAATGACCTTCCTTCTACTAGCTTTTAAAACATGCTAAGGTATCCTGCTTTGGAATAATTCAACTGAAAAATATTTACTTTTTATCCCCTCTAGTCCGTTTTTAATAAGTAATAAAGTTGTTGATGATGATGGTGATTGATAATGATAGTGTTGAGTAACTGAAGAGATTTAATGCTGATGGGTCTGGTATAAATGTATTTCTGGGGAAAAAAACCATTGTTAACCTGTCATTGCCTTTGCTTGAAAATCCATGATTATAGAATGAATGTATAAAACACAAAATGATCGTTCTAAGTAGGCCGAGGGGCTAATGGTGTGTGAATGTTTGGCAATGATTAATTACATATACATACACACACATATACAGAACTGCATTAGGAGCCAGTGATGCAAACATTAGTAAGACAGACGTCTTCCAAAGCCACATAATTTCCAGTAGAAAATATGCCAAAAAGAAAAACACGGGGTAGAGGCTGTGGATGTGACTCAGTGGTAGAATACTTGTGTGCACAAGGCCCTGGGCTTGATCCTTAGCATTGAAAAGTAAATGAATAAATAAATGAATAAATAAATAAATAAATAAATAAATAAATAAATAAATAAATAAATAAGCATAGATGTGAAGCATGGGTAGGTAAGATTTTATTAATCACTTAACGTCAGCTATTATGAACCTTACACATCTCAGATAATTTAATATCCAATAATGCTCTGAGTAGATCTATGGCTCTCCCTCTGTTACATAAACAGAAACTGAGGCAAATCCAATGTCTTCCGATCACAGAACAAATTAAGTACCAAACTGAGGTCCTAGCACAGGGAGTGCATCTGAGGACCCATATCTTCTAAGTGGGGTTTTTATTCTCTGCAGAGTCAACAAACAGAGAGAGACACAATGAAGATGTTCGACTGGAGAGACAAGTGTCAGAGAAGAAGTGCTCTCCATGTGTGACTGTGTAGCAGTGGGGGTGGGAATCTCTCAATCTCTCGCTCTCAAGGTGGGGAGGCAAAGCAACATCATAAGGAGACCTCAAGATTACGTCAAGAGGGAAGAAAGGGAAGTTCATTTCAATTGAAAGTTACAACAACTATGAAGACTCAAGGCTCTTCTGGAAATATCTACAGGAACTTAACATGGGTCATGTCTCACTTCTTTAAAGTGTGAGGAGGCACCCTGCCAAGTAAAATGGAGTCCCAGCAGAGTCCCTCCGTTGTCTCCTCCGACTCATTCTTAGAGCTGCTTTCCACGGGCTGCCTTGTATTCACCACATATTAAAATGCCAGATGAAGGGATAATGCCTCCTCTTTCAGCTGGACAACCAAGAAAAAATAATTTTAAAGTGACACTAAGCTAAGAGTAAACACTTGCAGCAACCTGCGGTACGGGGGCAATGGTGTCAGGAAAGGATGCCAAGTTGGCAGCTAGAATCCGCTACAGTGTTCACAAAGTCTTCTTCCTAGAATTCCTGCCAGCCCTAGGGTCAGCCAACCTGCCCGCTCCAGTGTAAAAGGGGTACCACTTTTACACTGGAGGGCTGGGGGGAGGGAAGGAAGGAAAGAGGGAGGGAGGGTGGGAAAGAAAGAGGAAGGAGTGAGATTGGTTGGTAGCCACAAAGGAGTCTCTCTCCTGGTCCTTCCTCATTCAGTTTTGACAAAAATTCTTCAGGCTGCTTTGTCACAACCCAATTTTTAAAATGCTAAAAACATAATCTTTATACAAATACATAATAAGCATGTGTCAAGTTTTATGTAGCCCATTATTAAGGAAACGAGGGGGATTAAAAGAATACCCCATGCAATTTATAAAAACAAGAATTATCAGCCTAAAGGATAGAAAAAGTAGAAGCCAAGGGGATGTTGCTAAGCTGCTTGCAGAACCAGTTAATACTGAATAAACTATGGCAACTGGAATTCTACTGGTTCTCTTCTTCACTGGACAGCGGCACACAGTGGCTCATCGTACTGTTTACATTATGGGAAAGGAGCTAGAGCCTCATCAGTCCAGTAATGGATTTCAGACATGCTTGGTAGAAGACAGGGGTTGCTGGCGATGACAGGTCACTCTGTCTCCTTCTGTCCTGTCTTTTGAAGTTTTCCTTGACAGTAGGTATTATGCATTCCTACATTACAGATGTGGCAGCAAAGGGGCAGAGAAATAAGGTTTCTGACTCATGACTATAAACATGTTGGAAGAACCTGTAAATGCTAAAATTTTATTCCAAAGGCCACATTTACTATATTATAATATACATATCTGGACAGATGAGAGATATGAAATAAATATTTCTAAGCTGAGAAATCAAATGAGATCTGCTATGTTGCAGGCCATAGGGCTGAACATAGGGACATAGAAATCACAACCAAAAGCTAAGATTTTAGCTAAATAATTAAAAGTAGCTAATATTGATCCCTAAAGGAGCTAAACTACTTATTTGCAAGTCTTCCACTTTCATTTCAGAGGAAATGAAAATGATTTAAATGATGGTCTTTCAGTTCTCTCTCAACTCATACATACTAGACAGAAAGTACCAATCCTGAAACAAGGGGCCATCTTGGTTGCCTGTCTGTCTGAAGCAACCATTCCCTAGGATGCCACAAATGCCTCTGTAACACTTTTCTTACATGATATGTAGGCAAGTCCTTTCAATCAAGCACTAGATGCCAGGAATCCTAGCTCCATCAGTACCATTGTTCATGCTATGTAAGAGAAGTATTTCATCCCAAGGCATGTAACATTACTACATTTTGTTGTTCAAGAATGGCAAGGTATTATTTCAGGTGACCCAGACAAATTAGTGATATGTAATGATGTCTATTTTTCAAGACTGAAAATGATCTGTGTCATTCTGAGATCTACCTGACTTCCCAGTTCTAACTAGCCCCTGCCATCTGGAGAGGCAGCATCAAAGATAACATCCAGCATCAAATAACTTGGCAATGAGACAAGCATTCAAATTCTTCTCTGGGATGAATTAGAAACCCCCACATTGCAATGTCCTTTGCAAATAGATAGTTTTGCAGTAAGCCGTTCCACTTCCATTTTCCACGTAACTCCAGTTCATCCATTCTCTCTTATCCAATGAGGCCTAATTGCTATCTTCTCTGAATCAATGTAGTACTGCTTCTGAACAGCAGAGGTCACTATTAACAGGTTCAGGCCGTGGCCAAATTTTAATAAATGCAAAAGAGCAAGGAGGAGGAGGAGGAGGGGGAGGAGAGGAAGAGGAGGAAGAAGAAGAGGAAGAGGAGGAACTTTCACAGACTCTGGGGCAGTGGTCATTCTACAAAGTCATGCATCTTTTCAGATCCTACTTCCTACACTGAAATTTTCTTATGAATCTTAAAGGGTTTGTTTTTACTGGAATTCTGTTTGTAATTTCTAGGAAAAGAAATAGAAAAGAAAATCAGTATCCTAAGGAAGAGGGTACTAGTTGTGTAGTTAACAATCAATCCATCAGTAAACAATTGACAAGCCCTTAAAAAATCTCGGGCAGAGAAGTTATCTTCTGATAATGTTACAGCCATCACATTCAAAATCAGCTTACAAAACAGCTATCTGACTATCGATTTGGAAGTTGCCAGTGGCCTGACTGGCAACTAGAACAACATGGATGCATGAAGTATTCATCCTTTTGCTTTGACCAATTGAACATAATGAGACACTCAAATCATGAACAAGAGTCCTAGTCAAAGTCAAGGGTACCGAATTCCTTGAAGCTTTCCATACCCAGAGGCACTCTCGGCCAGTGGTGTCCAAGCTTCCTATTGTAATGGGGACTCTGTGCCTAAGTCACCCAGGAGGCAGGTCGGACAGAAATCACACTACATCCTGGCAGCCAATGATGCAACCATCCCAGCTCTGATTGGCTATCTGGCGGTGCAGCTGTCACCTGTCCGGCATCGCCCTCCACCAAAGTCTGAATTGCACAACCCACCAACACCAACACAGCCAGGCAAAGGGAAAAGCAACCCCACCCTGGAATCCAGGTGCCACACTGGTGGACCAGAGCACAAACTAATTGTGCTGTTTTTCTGCTGATATTTTAATCAAGTCCTGGGTCATCCCATTTTTTTCTTCTGCCCCTTATCTCCATGTTATTAAATGGTTTACTGGTATGGTATCACTTCCTATCAACTTTTCTGGCACTGCACTATTTCTGCTGAATTCATTATCACAGGTTAAAAAGCTTTATACCAGAGTTAAATCTTTTTAGAATATTAAATATTAATAACAGACAAAGTCATAAAGTGATCAGAAGAAAACCACAGCATTGGGGAAAGTCTTAAAAGTCTACAACAGCTTGCTTTGTTTCAGATAGGTCTCCGTTAGCCTGGGCTGGCCTCAAACTCACTATGTAGCCAAGGATGACCTAGAACTTCCTTCTATCCCTACTTGCTCCAACTCCTGAGTGCTGGGATTACAGGCATGCATTACCATGCTCCCCACTATAGACTGAAACCTTCCTACGAATAGAATAAAGTCCTTTTTCTGAAGCCTGTTTTGCTCAATCATTAGCAGGAAGACCAGTGTTGACAAGGGAGTCGATGGGATGCATTAGCAGGACACCAACTTCCAACCTAACAGAACTTGCAACTGTAAAAATATGTACAATGGATGTACCATAAAATTATGGCAGAATGCCCATGCTGTGGGAATCTCTCTCTCCATCTCCCAGAAAGATGTATTAGTGGCTCGATAGTCCCATTCATTGTGTCAGATAGAGCCAGATGGGTGGGCACAGTAGAACTAAAGTGTCCTTTAGTGTCCTCATTAATGATTTCAGCTCATTTCTTAGGGCTGTAAATGAAGAAAAATAAGAAACTACAATGAAAACCACTGTAATCTCTACTCTGAGCTAGGAAACAATGACAATGAAAATAATACATAATAAATAGCCAGACCTGTTCAAAGAGAACCATCAATCACTCACGGCTCCATGTTGCAGAAGCAATGTTATGAGCCAGCAATTACAGGCACAATTCTTTCCTATGCATAGAGGAAGGAGAAGCCCAGACATGCTTTGTATTCAAATATGCCCTGTTATAGTACCGTCTGGCATGCCTCAGTATTTTTATTTTTTAGATAAATATTTCTGAGGAAGCCTCTAGAACAACAACTTAATTTCAGAACAAGTCTATAACTAAGTAGCTTTGGTTTAAAGTGCCAAGATTTCAGAAAAATGGTTAGTCTATTCAGAGCTATGATGGGAGAGGCAGAGGAGATTTTTTTTATCACAGTGTTATAAAAAATACTATTTTATCAGTTTAGTCCAAATAGACCTCTTTGGGACAATTTGCATTGTGTCTCATATCAGACATAGAGACAGGTGCCCCATTGGTGACTGGAAAACCTGAAAATCCTGTCACTTGGATTTGGGGTGATGCCTTATTCAAGGTCTCTACTTGTTCTGTGCCCTCCTCCAAAACTTGACACAAGTTATTCAGCATATGGCCTCCTCTGACGGTTTGCAACCGCTCTTTTAAAGCTGTGTGAATCAACGGGCCACTGTAATTCCTCACCATGGCCTTCAACAGCTAGATGATCCCAGGCCCTGTGAAGGTATCACCTCCAGGATCTCACTCTCGACCTGACTGTGTCATGACTATGGCATTCTGGGCATGCTTAATACGACAGGGCACAGACCATTGGAATTACTCTCCCTGTTCTGTCTACAGGGTGTCTGAGAATCAAACAGGTGAGGTTAGATTTCTAGGGACGCCCACAACGGCTTTTATCAGATGACTCCTGAAATGAAAACAAATTGCAACTTTGCTTGGGTTTCAGTAACCCTGAAAGACACCGGGATCACCATCGATTTGAGACCAGCTCTGCTCAGACGGAATCTAAGATTTAAATAGTTTCAGTCAAAGACCTGTCATCTAATTTATGGATTAATATTTTCCCTCAATCTCTTTCCTCTCGTTCTCATCAGAACAAGAGGAGGCAAACCACCGTTCCCACTGACTGTGATGGTCTGGACACTTAACACAGAGCAAGGTCATGAGTATCGGCCTTGTCCGAGTTCTTATCTTTCATGGTTCAGAGATCTCATTTCTTCTTTGATCATCAGGGTTACTCCCAAATTGAATCTTGTTTTTTTTTCCTCTCTCTCTCTCTTTCTGTTTTTCCCTCTACAGTCAACTACTGCATTCTGGATCAAGAGATTAATGAAATCATGGCCAGGCTGAAAAGAAAGAAGCTAGTGAACCAAAGAATGATAAATTACTAAATAAAATTCAATGTAAAAATAATGGGGGAGAGAGAGAGAGAGAGAGAGGGAGAGAGAGAATGAACAAGAAGGAAGATGAAGGGAAATGTAGATCCGACATTCACATCTGAGCACCATATTTATTGATGTTTGGATAGTTAAGACCAAAAATGAAACTGAAGAAGGAAACCCTCTGAAGACAGAGTTGAACCTCAGAGGGTCTTTCTTCCATCAGATAGGTTAATTTACCTGTATTTTACTGACATCATTCTCAAGCTTTCAGTTTCCCATTTAATTGCAATGCAAATGCTAACACAGATTCTAGGTTAGACACAAGGCTAGCCTGCCTGTAGTTAGGCAGGCACCATGCAGGTCAGAAATGAATGATTGCCTCCTTCTCTCTCTCTCTCTGAGCAATGCCTGTGATGCCATTCAAATGGTTTAATCAAACAGAAAATGAAGGATGCGAGCTAGTGTGGTACCAACGATAAACCCATGACATTCTATTATATCATTTAGCTGCCTGCAATAGGTCATGCAGGCCGGAGCTCTTGCTGATTCCAGAGACTTTTCCTGGTGTCAACTATGGGGCCACAGCTCACAACAGGAAATCTCCCAGGTTAATGGTGCCTCCAAGTAGTTTTTTAACCAATCGCATTCAGCACAAGGGTCTAAAAAAAATGAGACTCTGTACTTTATTTATTGTTTTCAGAAAATCAGGGGAGGCATCTCCTCTAGCTGGGAAGTAAGAGAAATTCTTTTCTAACAGTGCCTCATTTCGTCCAGGTTGGCCTCAACCTTGCTATGGAAAAGACAGACCTTAAATTTCTGTTCTTCCTGCCTATACCTCCCATGTGAGTGTGGGCATTACGAGTGTTCAGTTTGGTGGGTGCTGGGGATGGAATCAGTGTTCTGCATACACTGGGCAAGGATGGCAATGGAGAAAAGCACACATTTCATGACCAAGTGGAAAGACAATGTGGAGCTAAGCAATTTCCCTCAGGGAGTTTGGTCAGAAGTGAGTCCAGAGTGTACGGAGGGGCTGGGAGAGAGAAGTTCTTCTCAGGGAGATTTAGGTGCAGCGATCCTCAGTAAAGAGACTGTCCATGTTTGTCCAAACTGTTTTATTTGATTGCAGATGTGAATGCATACGCCTTACTCAGGGCGAAGCAGGGATTAAATACTTTTTGCTGGAAGGAGTGCCCAGGAAGGGAAGATCATTGGCTGAACACTTGTGGCCTATCTAGATGTCTCATTAGCATGGAGAGCTCCAGGTTTTTATGATTGTCCTCTCAGTGGGGTGTTGAGGTTACTTGTTCCAGAACAAGTAGAGCTTAGCAGGGAGCTGGCTCCACTCCTGCCTTTCGCAATTCTGTGATTCCCTGGGGTCTGAGCCTGTTCAACCTTACCAGTTCTTCTATCTGGTGGCACAGTTTATTTCCTCCACAAGAGAAGGAAAGGGGGTAAGGGATTCTTTTTGCCATAGAACACACAGATGAGAGGAGCACAGCCAAGAAGAACACCCCAAAAGATACCCAAATTTGAGAGCAAAACACAGTGGCACGCGTTGATCCTGCCCTAGCCCCTCGCTGGTTGCCACCGAGGTCTGTGAACTCATTTTCTCTTGAACCTGGAGATCTCAGCCTGAACAGAACCAGAAACAACAGCATGGAACCAGCACCCAGATAGCTCCATGAATGAGGTACTGAGTATAGCACTTGGGGGTGACCGAATAGCCTCAGCTCCAGCATTGTTGCTTGTGGTATTGTACGCACAACAGTTAGTCAGGAAGACAGCACTGTGTGTGAATCAGGGGCTTAGAAAAAAATTGAAAAAAAAAATGCTGGGAGTGTTAGGTGCTACTGTTGCAGCTATCACAATATTTAAGAACATGACTGTCATTTTCCAGAATTTGATTTATTAAGAAATACACAATCAATTGTTGAAAGCAGCTGTCACCAGAAAGATCTGTCTGTCTCAGAGGAAAAGGGTAGGCTTTGAAAACACTAACAGTGGGTGTTGAAGTCTGTCTCCTCCCACCTGCCTGCCTCTGGCACTTCCTTGCCTATTCTTCAGTGTTCTCTTCCCAGAATAAGAGCAGAACTCCCTACAGGCTCCCATCCAGACCTCCCTCTCCTCCCCAGCAGAGCTCATAATGCTTCTCTCAGCTAGGACAACTCCGCCAATTAATTCCTCTCATTTACCAAGCTCCCTTCTGACACAGGGTCATGTAGAGGCTGTTCCATCCTGGAATACTCTTACTCTCATCTGTTTGTTTATTTGTTTGTTTTCAGTAATAAGGATTGAACCTAGGGCCATGCACACACTAGGCAAGAGCTCTACCATTGAGTTCTTCTGACCTATTACTATTACTATGTGTTGTTGTTGTTGTTGTTGTTGTTGTTGTTGTTGTTATGACTATAGTTTTATTTAGACCCGCCATCTGCTAACTTAGGAGTTAACCAGGCTGGCCCTGAACTTGCAACCCTCCTGTTTGGAGCTTGCAAATAGCTGTTTTCCTGACTTGATGGAGGCTGCTGCCCTGTGACAGGCATTCAATACTACACGATACTTGTTTTCTTACAATGACCAACAGGATAACCTTGACAGTGGGTTGATGTCTCTGTCTTTCTCCAACAACTCCAAGTTCCATAAACGTAATGATCGTGTCAGTTTTGCTCACTGTGCATCTCAATGCCAAAGACAGTGTCTCACACAGTAGAAATTTCATATTTAAAAAAATCATCAACTGAGTAAATTAATGAATGAAAAGTAAGAACCCACCATCAGTCATCAGCATGGTTCAGTCCTACGTTGATGAAGCATTCATTCTCTAAGTATTTATTGTGTTTCCTGTGATGTACATATAGAAATAAAACAAATTTCCTGCCATTCATGTAGTGGGCACAGTCTTGCCCACTTGTGTAAAATATCAGGTAGTAAATATTTTTTGACCTCGCAGCCCAGATGATCTGTACTGCAACTGTGTAGTATAAAATGCGTCATATGCAAAACACTAAGAATGAGTATGACCATATTGCAACTAAACTCTATTCTAACAGGCTGGTGGTATTCTGTTTGGAATGCTATTTGATTATCATTTGTCATCCATTGTAATAGGAGAAGTCACAGGATAGACATAAGAGCCTGCTGTTTCCATTGAAGATACTGATTCAGTAATCAGGAGGGACCCTACTGTGAGCAGGGCACTGGGCTGGACTTTGGGGATATACAAGAAGTCCTAACTAGCCTAGGGGCAGCTCACCACCTAAAGGAACAGACTTATGCGCCCATTCGTTTTTATAAGACAGTTTGGAAAATGATGCAAGGTGAAAGTCTGCACAGGGAAAATGAGGAATTCTGAAAGCCTAGAGGAGGCAGGAATGTGGACATTGGGACTCCTATAAGATTCATTTCTTGTAAATGGTCCATTTTAAGCCAGGCTTCAAAAACAGAAGCTGAACACATTGGGTGGATGGTTGTGAGAAGGGGCCAGTGCTAGGGGGGCTTGTAGGAGCTAGTGAATGCAGTCTGCTTAGAGGAACCGGAATTAATGTGGCAGCTGTTGAAATGAGGAAGGGAGGGTGGATTCCAGGGACATCACAGAGGTTCCATCTGTGAGACTGATGCTAATTGGCTTATCCTACATGATCGGAAGAGCTGCCTGTTAACTTACAGAGAGAAAGCCACAGAGTTGTTAGCTACCAGCAGTTACAATAGAGGCTCTGAGTCACCCAAACTCTATCCATCAGGGTCCCCAATGAAACACAGACATTTAGGAATAAGATAAAATAAAAACACTGAGGCCGAAGCAGTGGAAAGAGATGAAAACTAACTCCCTGCACCATGCCTCTTGGCAAACCTACCCAAGAAAGAAGCTGTATTGATGGATACGGTGTCTCTGACCTAATTGCCCCTCTCATCTTTGATGAGACATCTTTCAAAAGCTCCTTCTTGCCACTGACTTTCAAAACAAGGTCTTTTGAGGGAAACACTAGTTTAAAATAACCAGTCAGAGCTTGAGTTTCAACATACACTTCCCAAGTTCTGGAGATCGTTGAGGATATGGAATTATTGATCTGGGGCCCAAAGAAGACCTTGGAGGTACCCCCAAAATGTACACAGTGAGTCACCCTCTTTGGCACTTATCTCTTCTTTACTCTCTGCTGGAAGTGTTGATGAGAAATGAAAGAACAGAAGGCTAAGGCAGGATGCAGGCTCTGAGGGAGGTAGGAACCAAGGGGAGAGGGAACATGCTCTACTGACTAACATCTGACTCACACAGACCTCCTAGACCATCTTTCACATCCCAATTGCTTCATAAGGCTCAACTGGAACCCGCATAGAATCTACTTTACCTCAGAATGCACTCTGGGCTCCTTAGAGGATTGCTGTAGCACAGCCTGGCCAGTTAAGCTCAGATTCCAACTCTGTAGAGTAACTCTGACAGGTTATTTTCTCTCATAACTTGCACTGCACCTTCGGAGTCTCCCTTAAGGGAAGACACAATTTAGCACCCTGAAGCATTCCTGTATCACAGCATCTCTGATTAATGGTAAAAAGGACGCACACAAAACTGAAAAAGCATGAACTGTATTTGAAGGCCAAGCGAGAGACATAGAGGTAGGACCACCAGATTCAAACTCTAACCACCCACACATCTCAGCTAAAGATCTGATATTAGATATGCTTCTCAAACTAGCCACATATCAAGAGTCCCTCTCTAGTGGGAGTGGTAAATGGAAGTATTTGGAGGGGTTTTGGGTATAATAACAGTTTTGTTTTCTCTTGTAGAGGAGGCACCATTAAAATATGTTCAAAGTTTGGAGTGACGTCCCCATGATGGGACACAAATGATGCTGTAGAGTCTACATTTCTTCTGCACAGTAGAAAGAACATTCCAAGAACTGCCATGAGGATGTAGTAGACAATGCACGTGAGGTGTTTAGTAAACTAGAAAGCACAACGAAGATGTGAGTTGTCCCTGTTCCCATAACAGATCTGATGACCTGCCAGCCAAGTCAGCTTCTATGTGTGTTTTGAGGAAAGTAAAGGATGTGGAAAAGAAGAGACACCAGAGCCCTGGATACTAGGGGGATTACAAAGATTGTATTTCTCCAGTTCAGTAAATTAAGTATTAGTGAAGAGCTGCAGGGCAGAGAAACCAGCCAAGGCTTAGAGACGATCAGAGCTCTCTCCACAGAAAAAACCATTCTCTACTTTCCAAAGTATGGTTCACCCAGTATCTGAGCCTAAAATAAACTCTGATTCCAGCCAAGTTGAAATTTCTTTAAAACAAGTCAACTTATATTTTCCTGACAGCAGTGAAGTCCTCCAAGTTTCCAAAAACTACACCTGTTTTATGTATTATTCTCTAGAGACTCGAACTATACCAGATGATGAGGAAGGAACACCATTGTGGGCTTGGCATTCCTTTTCATTCCAATCCATGGAGGCATACCATCCACATTCTCTTTTGATTGTAAAGAAGACTACTATCTATTCCTCATAGTTTACAGCAAGGGTCATCAGGTGAACAAAGTCATGAGGGGAGCACTGGAGTCAGTAAAAGAAAGCCCCAAATGTTGGTGGAACTATATATAGGGACCAGAAAAGTCTCTGAGCAACTTTAATAAGCACTCTGTGGTCATTTGAATAAAAATGGCTCCCACAAGCCCATATGGAGTGGTACTATTAGGAAGCATGACTTGTTGGAGTAGTTATGACTTAGTTGGAGGAAGTGTGTCACTGGGGGTGGGCTTTGAGGTCTCAGATGCTCAAGCCAGGCCCAGTGTCACTCTCTTTTGCTGTTGCGTCCTGATCCATATGTAAAACTCTCAGCTGTTTCTCCAACATCATGTCTGCCTGCATGCCACCATGCTTCCCATCATGATGACAATTGACTAAACCTCTGAAGTGTCAGCCAGACCAATACATTGATTACCTTTATAAGACTTTCAATGGGCATGGTGACTTCTCATCGCAATAGAAACCGTACCTAAGAAACATTTCTAGAAGCCAGTGAACTAATGACCCAAATAAATGTGTATGGGCAAAGGCCACAGACTTGAGCCAATTTTGTAGCCAATCTTTCATTTGCTTTCCACTAACTTCTTTTTGAAAAGTTTAATGTATAAAGTTTAGCTGGTGATACCTGTCATCTCTTACTTCAACTTTAAAGAGGTGAAGACATTGTTTGTAAATGCACACACACACACACACACACACACACACACACACACACACATACACACACGCATGGGGTCAGAACAGACAGTGAGTGAGAGGGACAGATAGGAACATTTAGCATTCATCTCTGTGTCTCTTGACTCCCCCAATGACAGACATATGATAGACTGACCCAGCCCTCGGTATTCCACAGACACCTTCACAATTGGCAAACATCATAGGCATCTTGGTATGTACCTGAGTCAGCATTGTCAGAGGTCTATTCTCAAGAGATGGATTGCTGGGTTATGAGATTTGCATGTTTAATTGTATTACACACAGTCATATTCTGTGCAGAATGGCATTTCGAATTACACATCCTTCTGTCATGTACACAGGACCCCCATGTCTTCACATCTTTGCTAGGGCTTTCCAAGATTGGACCTACTAATTTTTGACCATCTGTTGGGTATAAAGTGGCATCTCATTGTGGCTTTAATTTGTATTCTTTCTGATGACTGTGGTGTTGATTGTTCTGCCATGTTTATTAGACAACCAAATCTAGTCTCTTAAAACTTCCCTTCTTACTATGTATCTATTTCCATTTTCCTATTTTTATTGATGGTTTACAATGATTTCTCGTTTAATCACAAATGACCTCTTGTTGGTTGTAGACACTCAGTTCTTTTTCTACTGTCAGTGTTGACTGTAGGATCTGTGTCAAAGTGAAATCTTTGTAAAGTCAAATGCATCGGTATTAGGGGTGGTGACTGAGGGCTTTGTTTGGTGGATGCTTTGCCTAAGTACATTTTGAAGTAGATGACAGTGACCCAGTTACTCCAGGCTTTAGTGTGCACTCTCCTCATTCCATATACTGTGGTTATTTTCTATCCCCTTGGTCATTAGGCATTAGTCTTCTTTCTATAATATTAAAACCTGTTCCCAGGAAAGTACAGATAAACACATTCATCTACATTTTAGCTCTAAAGAGCCAGTGCCTTTCTCAAGGGCATCTTCCATGTTGACACAGTATATTTTAATAAAGATGCCCCATGTATTATGTGGTCTTGCAGAAAAAGAACGTAGAGATTCATGTCTTGGGGACCCCAGCCAATCCTGGCTTCACCATCTCTTTGTAATGCTATCATAACACTTACCTTCTCTTGTAGCATTTATTTATTTACTTTACATTTTTATGTTATTGTTAGGTGTGTGTGTGTGTGTGTGTGTGTGTGTGTGTGTGTGTGTGTGTCTATGTGTGTGATATGTATACATGGATATGAGTGTGGACATACCACAGCACATGTATAAAGTCTAGAGGACAGCTTTGTAGAGTCTGCTTTCTTCTTCCACCTATATGTGAGTTTTGGAGATTGAGCTCAGGTCTCAATTTTTTGCACAGCAATCACTTTTAATCACTAATCCATTTCATTGCCCTTCTGTGGTATTTACAAATAATTACTCATAGAATAGATGAATTAAAAATAAGAAGAACAAACGCTCCTATAAAGGATATATTGGGTTTAAAAGGTTAAATTATTGTTCAAAATAAGTGCTGACACCTCAGAGCTCAAAGCCAACAAAGATTACTTTCTCTTACAGAGAAGAAACATATCCAACATAAGTAAGCTGCATAGAATCATTCCAAAGCCCGGCCTGATGGACACAGCATCTTTAACATGTCCCTGGTCACTGAGTGCAAAGGATGCTGCCAGTGACATCCCCATCAACCCAGAAGCCTGGAGTTTTACATCTCAAAGCGTCTAGCTAAAGCCTGCCATCATCCTCAACTAAAAACAAGTGCCATTCCCAAAGTATGTCCCTTCTCCAGGGCACTCCATTCAAGTAATTAGCTGATGATGGCTAGAAAGGTCCAGGCCTTTCAACTCCAACAGGAAAGACTTAGAAGGGTCACTGCAATGCCACAGACCCACACAGCACAGAAGCTGTTGTAACACACGTTGATCTCAGAACCCCTTCTTCCTTTCTCCAACCCCGTTTCCCTCATTCTTCAATAAATTACTCCTGAAAAGTCACCAAAATAATTATTCCCTTGCAAATTTCTACCTCGATGTCTGTTTCTTAAGGAGACTGGACCCAAGAGAGTTGGTATGAGAACCCATTTTAGGAAGCTAGCTACAAATAGAATTCTGGAGATGCACCCACTGGGCACTACACTGACAAGAAAACAGTCTCATTCCCAGAAAGCATGGTAGGGGTATCTTTTACAAGCTGCAGTGGGTATCATTTTCAAAGCTTTCACTGATGCTTCCATTGATGTTCATTGATGGAGAACAGTGATGAAAATTCACTGGCACACACACTATCTAAGAAGCTTGAGAAGTTCACGGGAAACCCACTGGTAATTGGAAGGACTCTAATCTGACAGGTCTTATGGGGGAAGACAATGATGGTTGGAAGACAGTTTAGGGTGGATTGTAAAATCCAAAGAGCCTCCTTGGCAGCACATGGAAAGACTCTTATCTCCTGTAGCCAGAGGGTAGGAAAAGCAGACAATCGGGCCAGGGCTTAATCATAAGGGCATGAAAGCTCTCAGAAGGCTGACTCTTCAATTCCAGCAACTACATGCCAAGGCCAGGCCCTCTAACTGGAAAAAAGTGGAGCAACAATAACAATAACAACAGCAGCAACAACAACAAAACAAATTAAAACCCCCTAACAACAACAACAAAACAAACAACTAAAACTCCAACAACAACAACAACACTGAGACAGGTTATCTGAATCAATGTACTTGAAATCATTGAGTGTACAGATGCTCTTGGATGCTTTGATTCTGCAGAGGTGCTCAGAAGGTGTGGCTGTGCTAGAATAAATGCCACTCCTCCAACTTCATCCAAAGAGCAGATCTGAAGCACTAGAAGCCAAACAGGACAAAACTCACATATATTTATGCTTTCATCCCGGAGCTGTGTAAATCCCCAACCCTCCATTGTACCATATGAACAGATCGAGAACCCCTGGACATTTTTAGAACATATCAAGTACATGTAAGTTAGATATGATAATCCAGGCTTGGCACAGTGGTTGGAGGCATGAAGAGCCAAGGGACACTTACCTTAGTGAAAGTTTTTTGGTTCCCATGGCCTGGGACCTTCTAAAATAACCATATCTAAAATAAAAGAGAGATTGTGGTATTTCATGTTTCTAAGCCTTAGGAAGAAAGCAAAAAAATCATCTCATATGTCTCCCTGGGTTCAAGGGATAACATATCAAGTATTTAAATATTGTTTCAATATGTTCACCAGTGACATGGGAAGATACCAGGCAGGGATGACCATACTCCATCCTGAATAGTCTAGAAAAGCTCCACCCATCAAAAGTAATGTCTACTGCAAACTTTTCACAACTGCCACCAGTCAAGTTCCAGATGCATTCTCTCTATTGCAGTGGTTATTAATCTATGAGTCAAGGTCCATTTTGGCAAACCATCTCTTAAAAATATCCATATTACAATACATAACAGCAAAATTACAGTTATAACTAGGAAAAGAACAATAATTTTATGGGTAGGGTCACCACATCATGAGGAACTCTCTTAAAGGGTTGCAGCATTAGGAAGGCTGAGAACCACTGCTCTATTGTGTGTGTGTGTGTGTGTGTGTGTGTGTGTGTGTATACATATATATATGTATATATGTATATATGTGTGTGTGTGTGTGTGTGTATATATATATATATATATATATATATATATATATATATATATATATATATATATATCCTATAGCATTTACTACAGTGCAGTGAATTTATTCTTATGCCTTCATACCCCAGGAGATGGTGAATGCCTTGGAGAATATGAGAGATGAATTATTCATCCATGTACCCTCCTGAGTCTTAGCAACATCTTTAGCACATAATAAGTTGCTGAACAATTGTTGAATGAATACGTGAATGAATGACGAAAGCGAGCACATTTCAAGTCTGTGCAGAAAGATGTCAAACCCCAGGGGACGAATCTGTGGAAATGATAAGGGAGGGGTCTTCAGTGACAGAGACAACCCGGCACAGGAGTCGGATTTCCGGGTGGCAGTCAGAGGGGAAGCCAAGCAGGCATCTTTGAAGCTGCCATAGCATAACAGAAGAATATCTAAGGGCATGACTGCTGATCCAACACAGGGTGGTCCATCGTTACAATGGAGGACTCGTGAAGAACAAGAGTCTGCAAACCCAGAGAAGTTCCCAGCCTTAGACCTCCATGGGCTATGCATACTCTAAAATATAAAGATTTAAGTAGACAGATATGGGCTCTAAAATCAGGCTTCGTGGCTTCAAGTCTTAGTATTTTCAACTACAGGATGTGTGACCTGAGGCTTAATTTTTAAATCATATACATTTCAGTGGGGGAACACACACACACACACACACACACACACACACACACACACACACACACACACACAAATATGGCTGATATTCGAGGCTAAAATGAGATAATATGTTTAATGAGTAACATGTTTAAAATGCTGCCTCTCAAATATTAAGCATATAATTAAGATTAGCCTTTTGGAGAAGAGCTTAGACTCTTGTTTAAAATCATAGAAGAAAGTCCCTGGGCTCTGGCTGAGAGAAAATGTCAGTGTTTTCTGGGGAAAAGAGACAATAACTCAAATTTGGGATTACAATAAAACTTTATTATATGAACTTGGTGACTTCTCGTGCACTTGTGCTTATGCCTGCTAATATAATTTGGACAGTGTCTATGACTTCAAAAGGGTCAGTCATAAAAATCTCTTCTTGAAAAACCTTTTACATGACAGGAGCACTGCAGGTATTATGAGTTCATGGATCAGTAGAAAAAAATAACTGTAAAAATTGGTACACTATCAAAAGTGACCCACAGAGTCCATTCAATCCTCCTAAGAGTTCAATGTTACTCTTCACAGACCCAGGAAAAATAATCCTAAAACTCATATAGAAGCACACAGACCCTGAGGAGTCCGAATACTCACAAGCAGTAGGAGTGATGCTGGAGGTACCACAATGTCTTATTTCAAATTATATCATAGAGCCATAAACACGCATAAAGCAGACATGTGAACCAATGGAATAGCACAGAGGGACTTGGCAATAGATCTGTAGAGTTATAGCCAGCTGCTGCTTGGACAAATGTACCAGAAACAGATGACAAAGTGACAGCTTCTTCAGTAGAAGACCCTAGACAAATGAGATAAGCGTATGGATAACAATGGGACTAGATACCTATATCTCACCTAGCACAAAAGCCAAGTCAAAACAAATCAAAGGCTGTCCTGTAAGACCCGCAGATCTGAAATGTTACAGGATAGCAGGGGAAAGACTTCCATATGCAAGCATAGACAAGGATTCTGTGCAGAGGATTCCGCCAGCTCCGGGAATAATTGTAACTGTCAAGTGGGATGGAATGAAATTTTAAAAGCTTCCACACAGCAAGGAAGAACTCAGCAGCAAGGAATACGCCTACAAAATGGCAGAAAGTATCTTCCAACTAGGTATTTGGCAGGGAGTTGATATCTACAGTCTATATAGAAGTCTAAAACTCAAATAACAAAATGACAAGTCATCGGATCAATAAATGAGCAAGTGTATTAAACAGATAGTTCTCAGTGAAAGAAATTTAAATGCCCAACAAAGATATGAAAAATGTCCTCACTCATCAGGGAAATAGAATTTAAAACTACACTAAAGTTCCATCTTATCCGAGTCAAACGGTTGCTATCAGGAAGACAGAAGGCAATGAAGAACCTTTAGTCACTGGTAGCAGTAACATAAACTAATACAGAGACTGTAGAGATCAGCACGGAGCCACAAAACGCTACAAAAAGAGCTATCCTATAATCCATAGGCATCACACATTGGTATGTTCATTCCCAAAGGAACAGAAGTCAGCACACAGAGGTACCTACACATCCATGTTTACTGCAGTACTGTTCACAGTCATGAAGATCTGGAAGCAGCCTAGATGACCATCAACAGAATAGATTTAAAAATGCACCATACATACACAAAGGTGGTTTCATCAATTTTAAAGAACGAAATTAATGAGACTTTCTGGAAAAAAGAAAGGGACCATAGGCCATCACCGTAAATTAAATTAGCCAGCAACTGTTCTATGCTTCCCTGCACACACAGAATCTGGATGAAAAAGCTACAATATGGCATAAAGCAGAAAGGGCTGATGCGGTAGGAGGCAGGCGACTAAGGGATACTGACGGGAAAACAAAACTGCAAAAGATACAGAGCACTCTTTCCTTCCTTCTTTCTTTCTTTCTTTGTGTGTGTGTGTGTGTGTGTGTGTGTGTGTGTGTGTGTGTGTGTGTGTACACATGCGCCTGTCTGTCTGTCTGTCTAAGACTGGACTATGTGACATTAAAACCAAAGAACTATTTAGTGTTAAGAAAGTAACTAATGTAGCAAAATAAAATGATACGTATTCAGGGGAAATGTCATAAAGACATGCAGTATTTTGTATACTTAGTAAAAGAGGTATTTAGATGAATAAAGTCTGAGTTGATTTTTGAAGGAAATTAATGAGATGAATAGATTAAAAGGATTAATCCAGCTACCAAATTCTGGAGGCAGAACAAGGGGTTAGCTCTATCATCAGGTAGATATGGGTACTGAGAGAGGAAAGGAAATCAAGTTCTTAGGACATATGGCCTGGATGCAGAGTCAGTGAGGGACTCCCCAGGATGGACACAAGGCTCTCTCACACGTTTAATACACAGTGGTAGCCCATGAGCCTGCCTAGGATGACATCACCTCCATTCCAAATGCTGTTTTCTGGCAGGTGACAGTTCCTTCTCTCTCACTTGAGGTTTATACCTCCTTCATTATCCTTTGTGTCACCTCAACAACTTGTCACCCAAAACTATCCTGTCTTCCCATTTTTATTATTTTTTTTTTTTGGTATTTTCTTACTGAAATATACAATCTGGGGGTGTAGACGTCCTTTGTAATGCACAGTAATAAACCATCATCTCTGCATTCCCGCTGGCTTGGGATATTAGCAGGGTTTCACATGTCTCTCGGGACCCTTCCTTGACAAGCCTACCCTTTGTGTCTCACCAAGCCCCATATAAAGAAAAAGGGAGAAAGTAGTCCAACTGCCGTGGAAAGGAGGGAAGGCACGAAGGAGGGAAGAAGAGTGATATCTGGGGGAAGTGCACTCAACACCACCATCCTTTGGGATGAAATGATTTGGACTATCTGGGATGTGATTTTTATGTCGTCCGTCGAAGCCACGGGCTGTCGCTCTGGTAACTTAGACTGTTTTCACTGGGTTGTGGCTTTTGTTGTTTCTGTCACTGCTGTTTTAATGACTGCCAGCACTGATCACTGTCATCCTAGGACAACTTCCAAGCAGACATACTTTTAACAACTAGTGCTAAGGGTGGCCGTGGATTTCCTGGTCACAGCTGTGTGGCTGCTGCTTATAATGCTAGAGTTCAAGAAGGTGCAGAGTGTCTGACAGCATACTTCTGGCATTTGGAGATTTCATTTGACAGTATCCACTGCAGTGAACTGAACGCCCACCAAATAACATTGATAAGAGTATCTCTTGTGGTTTTGAGAGGCAGCTTGATACAATGAAAAGAGATGTGGACTCAGAATTCACAACAGCTGGTCCCACCCACCCCTCCCCCCCTGCTCCCCACTCCCAGCCTCTACATTGGATTTGCTCTGTGACCTTGAGCGGTTTATTAAAGCTCTCTGGCATGGAGCAGCATCTGTAAAATTGGGACAGCAACATTGTAACACAGCTTCAACTCCCACTTTGGTGGCAGGGTGTTTCTATTACAAGCCAGCAAACACCAACAATAGATAAGCTTGCACAGAATACAGAATAAATCTTTGGCTGAAAAACAGAGCTGGGAAGGCAGGACACAAACCTGGAGGAAAGATGGGGATATAAGCTCAATGAAATTACCATAGATTGTAAAGAAATTTACAAACATAGTTTTCGATAGACTAGTATAATGATAATAATTAAGAGGCAGGAGTATGCTGTACCACTTTAGAACGGAGGGACAGGGAGGTTGGGTACCATGGCTTGCCTCCATTTCAACAGTCAAAGCTATAATTATGAACAGCACAGCCAGATCATTTGTATTTTCCTGGATGACTGGTTGAATTCAGGCTGTGACACATGGCTGTTGGCTTTACTGGTAGGTGCAAGGCATGCTATCAAGGCAAATGACAAATGCAAACAACTCTTTCTCTGGCTCTTATCAGCTGCAAACACAGGTTGTGGACCAGGGGAGGGAGAGTGGTCCTGTTTGTGTTTGTGGATCAGTGGCCAGGAGCCCAAGAAAACATGGAAACACATTTCCTTTTGTCCACAGCTACTACATCAAGATAAATGGAAGAGGGACTGTAAGTATGAAAAATAAAGCAAAGAGCAGAGAGGGATTCAAAGAAGTGAGGCTAAATAGAAGCAGTCGTTGGAAGGAGAAAGAAACACTATGGTGGTTTGAATATGCTTGGCTCCAGGAAGTGACACTGTTAGGAGGTGTGGCCTTGTTGGAGTAGGTGTGGCCTTATGGGAGGAAGTGTGTCACTGTGGGCGTGAACTTTAAGACCCTCATCCTAGCTGTCCGGAAGACAGTCTTCTCCTAGCTGCCATCAGAACAAGAGGTGGAACTCTCAACTCCTCCAGCCCCATATCTGCCTGGGCACTGTCATTCTCCTTCCTTGGTGATACTGGACCGAACCTCTAAATCTGTAAGCCAACCCCAGTGAAATGGTGTCCTTTATAAGAGTTGCCTTGGTTATGGTGTCTCTTCATACCAATGAAACCCTAAGACATAGACCCAGAGAATCCCCGTCTCTGTGTCCTGAAAAAGTAAAGTGATACAAACAAGAGGGAGCAAGGGGATGAGATTAGCAAATTGGGAACACTCCTGGCACTGATAAACTATCCTGGATGAGGGTAGACCACACCATGGCAACACAGGTGAGGAAATGAAGGTAAGCATTTAGCATCGTTTACAAGAGTTCTACACAACAATTAGATGGCTGTTGACTCTAAAAAGTAAAAGCTGATAGTTTTATGGTTTCTTATCTTTTATTTTTACTGTGTTTTACAAAAGTACAGGTTTCTAACAGATAACAGATATAAAAATTAATTTTTCAGGGATCAGTCAGAAGTGCTAGCCTCACAACCACAAGGACTGTAGTATTTTTTTTTCCTGTACATGTGTCTGTCCTTTTTTTTTTTTTAATACTTTATTTACAATTCCAATGTTTCCCCCTTTCCAGGTCTCCTCTTTGGAAACCCCCTATCTTCTTCCCCTCTCCCACCTCTATTAGGGTATTCCACCTCCCCCCTACCTGCCCACCCACTCCCTTATTCCCACCTTAACATTTCCCTTTACTGGGGCCTCTAACACCCTCAGGCCCAAGGGTCTCTTCTCCCCCTGATGGCCAACAAGGCCCTCCTCTGCCACATATGTGGTCCGAGCCATGGGTCCTTCGATGTGTATTCTTTGGTTGGTGGTCCAGCCTCCAGGAGGACTGGGGGGGGTTGGGTCAGTTGACACTGTTGCTCCCTCCATGGGGCTGCAAACTCCCTCAGCTCCTTCAGTCCCTTCTCCATCTCCTCCATCTGGGACCTCACGCACAGCCCAATGGTTTCTGTGAAGTGAATCTTGGGTATTCTGAACTTTTGGGCTAATATTCACTTATCAGTGAGTACATACTGTGTTTGTTCTTTTGTGACTGAGTTACCTCACTCAGGATGATATTTTCAAGTTCTATCCATTTGCATGCTAATTTCATTAAGTCGTTGTTTTTAATAGCTGAGTAGTACTCCATTGTGTAAATGTACCACGTTTTCTGTATCCATTCCTCTGATGAGGGACATCTGGGTTGTTTCCAGCTTCTGGCTATTATAAATATGGCTGCTATGAACATAGTGGAGCATGTATCTTTGTTACATGTTGGAGCATCTTCTGGGTATATGCCCAGGAGTGGTATAGCTGGGTCCTCAGGTAGTATTATGTAGATTAATCTCTTAGAAACAAGTTTGATTACCTAGAGCACAGGGTATGGTCACACAGGCTTGTAATCCAAGCCCTGAAGAGGCAGAGATGGACAGACCCCTGTGGCTTTGTAACTCTTCTGTGTAGTCAGATAGGCAAGCGCTAGAACAGTTTTTAAAAAGTGTTAAAAAGAAAACAAGGTAGACAGAGCTAAGGACAGACATGTATGCCTGTGTACCTGCATACATATGTGGATCTGCACACATACACACATCCATGCACCACATATATACACAGAGAGAGAGAGAGACAGAGACAGAGACAGAGACAGAGAGACAGAGACAGAGAGACAGAGACAGAGAGACAGAGACAGACAGAAACTAAATTTTTCAAACTGGTGTTTTACCAAAGGGATGATGCCAAGAAGCACCAACTTAAACCACATTGTCTCTTCAAGCTAATGGGCTTTCCCAGCACACAGTCAACCCAGATGTCTATTGTCTCAAGCCATCCAGTCAGTCCCTCATAAGTACCCAGTGGCATGCTGGTATGAAAGGAATTAAGGACAGTAAGTGTAGACTATTACAAAATAAATTAACCAGAAGGTTGATACCTGATTTGTCATCAGGTAGGTTGAGACTCAAAGTATTTATCATTCTGTGCTTAATTAGCAGACAGAAATCACACAGTAATTTAAAATGGGAAGTTTAGTGTTAAGGATTATTGAACTGTGCCATACTAAATCCGACACCATATAGGTGCCCTTATGTATGGGTGAAGGAAGGAGAAAAGCTATGGCTGAAGATGAGAAGTCTTTGGGGGAAAACAAAAACCAAAAAACAGGAAAGCTGGCAAGTTTGATGGGCCCCCTTTAGATAGAGTTATCTTTCATCTGTAGGGCAAGTAGAAAGCAAGAAAGTGAATAATGGAGCCAGCACAGGTGGGTGGTGCATAACTGTAGGTGGAGGCCTTACATGGCTGTGTTAGATTCAGAAAACTAGGTGAGGTCAAGGCTGTGAGGTGGCCAATGCTCTGAATACTTTGGACAAGGGTCTGGCCAGAATTGACCCAGGTATTTGACCCTTACATAAAGCTTTGCCCCACTTGCCTCTGATGGATAATTTAGGAGTAGCAAGAGGGAAAAGACACATACACAGAGAAGAGAAACACCTTGACACTGTTCCTCTCTTACCGTCTACTGCCAGATGTTAACATCTGCATGGTAAAAGAGAGATGCTGGAGGATGCTGAGATGGCTCCTCAGGTAAAGTGCGTGCTGCATAAGTATGTAGATCTGAGTTGTATTCCCAGAACGGATGTAAAACCAGACACAGTAACAAGAGTCTGTAATCCCAGCCTTCCTTTTACAAGATATGACATGGGGTATGGGGACAGGAGAGCATCCAGAAGCTCACATCCAGCTAGTCTGGCATACATGGTAAGCAACAAGACACCCTGTCTCAAGCAAGGTAGAGTGTGGACCAAAAACCAAGCTTGCTCTGTTGCCTTTACCCAGGTCCTGTGGTATGTGTGCACCCACAATCAGACTCACAAACAGAAAAATTCACTTTGAATTCAGTACCTGCTGGGTATAGTACATTCATTGAGCCTCTGGGACTCCAAAATGAGCCACAGAGCGTTTCCGAGCTCATTGCTTTTATCAACTCCTTATTGACTTTCCTCCCAGAATCCATCCTTCCCACTTTAAAATGTCACCCCAGCACGTGCAACTGACAAGATGCTGAGTGGTGTCGGGTCAGGAACTGTCATTTTAAGTGATATCATTTTGGGGATTCTTATTTTTCCATAGTGGAAATAGGATTAATAGGTAAAATAATATCTACCTAGAAGGCTAGGTGAAAATGTTCAGAAGTGAGCTGGAAAACACCAGGTACCATACCTGAAAATTAGTAGGTGCCCAATAAATGGTAGCTATCATGCACCTGTCTGTTCTAACAAACGGGGAGACAAATTACTGGATCCAAGATGTACCCTTGACACTTCAATAAAAGAGGCTGCTAGGCTGTGCAAAGAAACACGGGTACACATAAAATGTTAGAAGAAGCCGACTTGGTACTGTTAATTATAATAAAACTCACTAAGAGCAGACACCAGGTATTACACATGCTTCACTGGCTCAGCCTCATCTGTCTTCTTGTCATGGCCTGGTGATGGCCAGCATGTAATTCCTTCTTCCCGACGTTGCCCCTAACCATGTGACTTTCTTTGGTTCAATCAAATGCTTTAATGGCCTTTTTAATTGCTCCAGACCCATGCTAACAAGTTGGTTGTTCCCTGTTGCATGTCTGGTGCTTACATAAGAGCCACGGGCCCTGAGAGGAATTGAAGTAAAATGAGTCAGGGTCACCCAGCTCCCCAACAAACCTGTGCATGAAAATAAATGGCTATTGTTATAAACAGCAGAATTGAGGGGGAGGGTATTTAAAGAAGACCATAGCAAACCCGTACATTTACCCTTTGAGAGACACTGAAGAAAGAATTATTGCTTTAGACAGAAAAATTGGATCGCATGACCTTAAGCTTACTTCCAATTATAACTTTCATATTCATTTCTTAAATATCCGGACATAACTAATGTGACACACCTCTTCCCAGGGCAGGTTTGTTCTCCAGTGGTATATACCTGGACTTTTTTGGGTTTTTTTAGCAAAAGTCACAAAGAAGTTAAGCTTGGTGGGCCTGATTCATCTACCATGAAAACACAAAAGGAAGATATAATCAAATGGGTGCATCTACATCCCAATAAAACCGTATTAACAAAAGCAAACAGAAATACAGATTTATCCTTAGGAGTAGAGTGTGTAGGCCCCGGGTATAGACAGAAATATTATATTGGAAGTAGCCAATAAAAATTTCCTCTGTTTATTGCATTACAATGCATGCTCTCATAATCAGAGGCATCTTATTTACATTAAGACACGTATTAGACACTCTGTCAGAAGACACTGTCCTAGGATTTGTGATTATTGACTCCCATTTTCTTTAGAGAAATTCAGGTGGCCTTATCTTCATTGTACATATGAGAAAACCAAGTTCCCAAGGTTAGAGCCATCACATAGCCTCAGGTCACACAGGTAGAAGGTAAGACTCAAGATGCTAATTCTGAAAGCTGGCTCTAGATTCCAGACTAGGTGATGATAACTGCTTGGAGAATCGGAGTAGTGAAGGCTGACTTCTGCTGGGGACCTCCTCTGTGCCAGCCACTGCGCTGAAAGCACAAGACACAAATCTCTCATCTTTCTGCGAAATCAGTAGCATGTGTCTTCTCCATTGTGGGGTGAGGAATTGGAGTTGAAAGAGCTGAGTCCCTTTGTCCAAGGTTGCACGGTTGCACAGCTGGCAGCTGGCAGCTGGCTTTACACACTGATGCTCCGCCCCACTGTGCTCACAACCACATTGTCACCTCTGTTTGTACAAGAGGCTTTAGTCAGAAAGAGCACAGAGGTCAAGAAAAGTAAAGATGGCTTGGGAGGAGGAGGGGACTAAGCTGCAATCTCAGGGTTGGCTGTATTTGAATAAGCAAATGCGACAGAGTAGACTCTGTCTTGTTTGCTGCATAAAAGTGCTTTCAGTTACTTCTTTCTTTTCTTTCACTTTCTCCTCCTCATCCTCCCCCATACTTGTGTTTGTCTTATTTCTATACCTTAAAAAAGTCTAGCGATTACATAGAAAGTATGGGTGTATAGCTTCTAACAATGCAGAAGATAGGTCACCGCCAGCCCACTGATCAGCATCTCTCGGTGATGACCCATCAGACCCAGTGTACCCTCTGCGGTTTCCTAAGCTCCCTATTACCTCTTATCACGTGCAACCACCTGAACAGGAAGGCATAGATTTCCCATATCCGGGCAAGCAGGAGGATCTAGCAGGTATCACCGGCGTGTGGGGTTGTGTGGGTTGTGCTTTCGCAAGCATGTGCAGAGTCATTCAGAAAGAAAAAGCAGGAGAGTCAGAAGCAAGAGATGGTGATAGCGGGAGCTGTGTACAAGTCCATCCTACACCATCGCCTACAGCAAGGCCAGGGCAGGTACACAGCAGGAAAAGTTACAGGAATGACTCCCCTCTGAAGCCGGAGCCCTGGGTACCTCATTTTAAAAGCCAAGGTGGGGAAGAGACATTACATGGGGAAGAAGTGCCAATGATGAGCAATGCCAAAATTATGTTGTAAAGACCCGGTGGGAAACAACAGAGAGTGAGGGGGTTGGGCCAAGAGTCCCAAGCAGTCCAGCTGCTTCTGGAGAGAAACATTTCGCACCCTGTCTGGCTTTACTTACTTAAACTGTCTCTGGAAGAGTAAACAGTATAGGGAAAGATGATATTTTGGCTAGAGGGTGAGATGACAAAAAAGACAGTCTTTACCACTTCACAGCTGGGGGCAATTAAACAGGACAGCCTGGGCAAATCGAGAAACATCACAGGATCTGGCTCAAATAGCCTCAAGCTATCAAAGACTTTTCCTCCCCCCCCTTCCACACAGTCGGCAGATTTCTGCCCACTCCTTGTCAATTCCTGTACATTTAATAAGATGGTGGGGGTGGGAGTCGTCCTCATAGTGCTGGGCACATAGCAGCTGCTCAATAAATGTGACTCTGGGTCTGGGTCTGAATAGAGACAGACATTTCAGTTTGCCAAGCTGTATGGCTGTCAAGTCTGCAAGATGAACTTGGGCTGTAATAAATTCTGTCCTTTGAGGGTGTTACCGCAGCTCGAGAGAGGAAGGCTACCACTAATGAGGAGGAGCCTCGGCAAGAGGAAGGGGATGAAAGAGCCCCTTTCACTTTCATTCTTACGGAGAAATAATTGGCTAGGAATTGCATAAACTTTCCCAAGTTGAAAAAGAATATCATACTTTAAATTCGTTCTAAAGTGCATGATCTAGTGACCGTGTTTTTACCCTGAGCTGAGTCATTTGGCACAGTAAATGCAATTACAACCAAAGTCAATATACTCTTTTTCGCTGCATATTTCTTTTCATCAGTGGGTCTCAAAGGATTGGTAGCACTATGGGTTTTCAAGACTCTTTCCTGGCCATCGTAAGCTATGGAGATGGAAAGAATTTCTTCTTCCATGCTAATTTTTTAATAAGAATAGCATAAAAGGGTGAAAAGAGCATTAATCTGATGTATTAAAGCCACTGACACTAACCCTAACATGTGTTGAGACTCTGGGAATGTCCTTTATTCTCCAGGTCTCAGCTTAGATGAGATAGGTGAGTTCTCAGTCTAGCTGACTATCATAGTCATCTAGAGAGGCCCTTGGAAAACTTCCTGGGCACCCACACATAAAACTCAGAATTTGGGGAGACGGGACGCAAACCATGCCTCATTCAAGGGCCGTACATTCCCAATGGCTGCCAAGGTCACGAGACTGTGAGCTTGTGGGACATCAGCAGCCTCATCCTGGGTGAGCCAGGTTCTAGGGAACTTGGTTAGCTCATTCATAACCAGGCTCAACTAGAGACTGCCTGAAGGGAGCTAGGCTCCACAGGTCCCAATCAGATGTAAGCCATGTGTGCTGCGTTCTCCCAGAGACCGCAAGTCATGCCCATTTAGACTGAATTCTCTGACAGCAACAGAGGGTTCTGGCTGACTTGGTGGTTTGAAGTTGTCATGTGTATTAATATTGAGTTGGCCCAAACAAAGCTTTGGTTAATAAAAGAGGGAAGAGTGTGTTGTTCCAATGGAAGTCCATAGGAAGGCATGCCTGTGTCTGAAGAACAATCCAATCCACGTTCGGGGGAGGGGAGCGAGTTGGCATGCTGTCACCACTCATGACAAAACATCAGAGCACTGCAGACCATCCTGAAAGCTGAGAAGTATCTGTACTTCCTGCCACAGGCTTTCGATCTTTTGTGAGACTTACTTGGTGTGATAGACTCTGCCTTGTGGGCTTGTCTACTCCCATGTATACATGTGCAAAGTCTTCAAATAGCGTAGACATTTGTTATATCATGATCTCACGTGTGAATGTGTCTAGTATATAGGTCATATAGTCTATAATCACTCATCTTTCACGGTCCTATCTCTCATCCAGGAAGTCACGAAGTCAGGGGATGGATCCTCACTGTCTCACTGATGGTGTTATATGCTAAAATATTTTGGGGGTCTTTCTACTGGCTCTTGTAAAAGTTCTTAATAAATAATTTTAAAACTAATTAACAGCATTTGGCATTAATTGATCTCTCCAAGGCATTCAGACATACTATGGGTACTTTTAATGCCCACAATCACTCCATGAGAGGTGCCTGCTGTTATCATAACCAATTTAAAGATGAAAAAATAAGACATAAAGTAACAGGGACTAAGTTGGCAGATCTTATATTTGAACATGCTCTTCAAGATCATGTGACATGACAGAAGCCAGGAATAGCTATCATCCACAAAGCTCCGCCTTTGATCACAATTCTGTCTCGCACAACCACCCACATGCCACCAAGAAGCTAAGGAAGACAGAGGGAAGTTGCTCTTCTCTGAGATCAGAAGCTTCTCCTGGGGCCAGTCTGCCTTGTTAGGCTCTAGACCCAAGGTCCAAATTTGCTTGACATGTCCTGCAGCTGCCACCTTAGGTTCAGTCTTTCTGATATCCTCTTGGAGTCTTTGGTTTCCAGCTAGACCTGAGTTCCTGCCATCCTTACCTCACACCTCAGATCCCTCTTCTGGCCCAGTTCTGCACACACCCTGATGAAAACACAGTCTTTTCTGACCCCTTGGAAATATAGCCTACGTCCACGTGTATCAAGAGTCCTATAAGCAAATCAGAAGCTGGGTCCTTCAGCTAAATTTTCAACTATATTATTGATTCCCTTTGTTTATAATTCTTAAAACATAGTGGATAAGGGGGGATCCTAGCTCAGAGAACAGGGGTCATCTTTAAGGGGAGCAGTGGATCTCTCTCTGAGAACAGTTATAGGGGATCACTCTTCTCCAGTCTACTCACTGCTATTTGCATCTGAGCTACTTCTGCTTCACCTGGCTTCTCAGCATTTTATGTGCAGCAGAAGCAGAATGTGTGTGAGTGTGTGTGCATGGTGTGTGGTGTGTGTGTGTGTGGGGGGGGTTGTTTTGTTTTGTTTTTTGTTTTGTTTTGGTTTTTTTGCAAGGCTTACTCCACAAGTCCCTGTGCAAGATGGAGCACAATAAATACAATTTGAATCTCACTTGGGCGAGAGGCCAGCTATGTTAGCAAAGAAAGCAGAAAAATAGAAGAGCCAGGCCAGAGGAAAACACAGCACCACCCACCTTCCCTAGCCCCTCAGCCCCAGAGAGAGACAGACAGAGAAAGCCTGTGCACATATGCTGTCAAGAGGAGCCCTGGATACCCAGGAAACCCCAGAGGAGAGAGCAGCTGCTTTTGTTTCCTTGGAGGCAGAGCCCAGTGGGGAGTAGGCAAGAAGGCAGCCAGGAGGACAAACGGAGCAAGGCATTCCCTGGTGTTTTAATGAAGTAATTAGAGCTTCAGGGTTTGAGACTGCCAGGGCAGGAGGGGGCTCCAGAATAGACCCACTTGCCCAGCCCCCTCACTTTACAAAGGCAGTAACAGGGGTCCCTAAAGGGGAGAATGATTTGCCCAGAGTGATAGTGCCATCAGGGAAGGAATTAGAACCTAGATCTTTGACATCCTAAAGTTGTGTCTTCCAGAATCTAAAACTCTCCCAACACCGGGCTCAGGACCAGTCAAGGTGAGAGTGTACTATTTTAGTAGCTCTCTGCAACTGTCTGCCAGAAAGTACAGTCCAAGTTCAGGAGGGGCTGTGCTGAAAGAGAAGGTAAGGTAGGGGTGAAGAGGAGCAGCAGAGACCTCGGAGGACTGGCTCAGCCACCATGTTAGCTGGTGTCCTATTCACGACACATCTGACAAATGGAGAGCCCAAGATGCCTGGAGTTTGGTTTTCTACATCTGCCCTCCAAGCTTGGAGGCCACCAAACCCTAGAGTGTTTTCTTAGTACTCAACAAACCAAATAAATTTACTAAGGAAGAGCAAAAGAAAGGACCTGAAGAATGTGATTTGCCTAGGGCCCCTCTGCAAGACCAAGTGCTCCAATGTCACCCAGTTTCCAGGAGCCTCCTCAGGCCTCTGAATGGCCCCTTGGTCTCCCAGAGAAGCCTGGGAAATTTGTGTCTTTGTTGTTTTCCCTTTAAGAAAAATGGCAGAAGAACCTTCAGCAGAACAGAGCTTGACAAGAGGATCCTCTGCCTGCATCAGTAGAGGCAGAAGTCAAAGTGAACGATGTTGGCACTTTGCCAAGTGTACTTACTCCCAACCCCTACCTCCACTCACACATACCACAAACCATAACCATAAACCATAAGAAGATAACAATGCACAGAGACAGAAAGGAACAGATCACACCAGCAACAATTAGCCAACATCTCCATGTAAGGACCCATGTGTAAGAGTCTCAAGGTCCAGGGTACACCCGCTGTCTTGGGCTTCTTTTCCATCTTTTTCTAAGCCTTGAAAAGGGGAAAGAAGAAACATATATTTCTAGGGAATCACATCCTTTATCACAGCTGCTTCTTCAACAATCTAATCTCTAATATATATGGTGCTGGTGCGTGCCAGAAAGATGAAATTCTTCATCCAAGGACAAACTCTGCAGCAGCGATCTAACTTCCATAGACTCTCCCGGATGGTTTTTGGCTATTCTCCCCTGAAGTTTTGAGGTTGCCATATTTAGGAAAAGGTTACAGATATTGTTTCCTCTAACCTTGCATTTCCTAATTAAATCTATATGTAAAGAAACTTTTCTAATTATCTTTTCTATAATGGATTCTTGTAAGTACTTTTTGCTCTCTGTTACATGGCTCACCCTCCATTTAAGACAGAACAGAGGAATACTCCTCCATTGCTAGTGGAACTGCAAGCTGGTATAACAGCTCTGGAAACCAGTTTGTCAGACCCTCCAAAAATTGGACAGAGTATTACCTGAGGACCCAGCTATACCACTCCTAGGCATATACCCAGAAGAGGCTCCAACATGTAATAAGGACACATGTTCCACTATGTTCATAGCAGCCATAAGCTGGAAACAACCCAGATATCCCTCAATAGAGGAATGGACACAGAAAATGTGGTACATTTACACAATGGAATACTACTCAGCTATTAAAAACAATGATTTCATGAAATTCGCAGGCAAATGGATGGAACTTAAAAATATCATCCTGAGTAAGGTAACTCAGTCACAAAAGAACAAACACGGTATGTACTCACTGATAAGTGAATATTAGCCCAGAGGTTCAGAATACCCAAGATTCAATTCACAGATCATATGAAGCCTAAGGAGAAGGAAGACCAAAATGTGGATGCTTCAATGTTTCTTAGAAGGGTGAACAAAATACTCACAGGAGGAAATATGGAGACAAAGTGTGGAACAGAGACTCAAGGAAAAGCCATCCAGAGACCACCCCCACCTGAGGATACATTCCATATATAGCCACCAAACCTGGACATTCTTGTGGATGCTGGGAAGTGCTTGCTGATGGAAGCATGATAAACTGTCTCCAGAGAGGCTCAGGCAGAGCCTGACAAATACAGAGGTGGATGCTTGCAGCCAACCATTGAACTGAGCGTGGGGTCCCGGATGGAGGAGTTGGAGAAGGGACTGAAGGAGCTGAGGGGGTTTGCAGCCCCATGGAGGGAGCAACAGTGTCAACTGGCCAGACCCCCCTGGAGCTCCTGGAGACTGGACCACTAACCAAAGAATACACATGAAGGGACCCATGGTGCTGGCCACATGTGTGGCAGAGGAGGGCCTTGTTGGCCATCAGTGGGAGGAGAGGCCCTTGGGCCTGAGGGTGTTAGATGCCCCAGTGTAGGGGAATGCTAGGGAGGGAAGATGGGAGTGGGGGGAGGGGAGCATCCTCATAGAGGCAGGGGGAGGGGGATGGGATAGGGGGGTTCCAAAAGGGAAAACATTAGAAATGTAAATAAAGTAAATATTCAATAATAATAATAATAATAATAATAATAATAATAATAATAATAATAATGACAGAACAGAAGAATTCACCAAAAGGGAGATCCATTCCATGGCAGCTTTTACAGGAATCCCTATAGTGGGACTGAGCCCTTCATCCACATTAATGAAGCCCCCGCACTTGGGGCATAGCTGAAAGAAATGCTTCTTAACTTGAAGCTGTTGTAAACCACAGACTGTCTGTTGGCCTGTGAGCACCCTGGAATGTTCTTAAGAATGGAATTTCTTCTTTACAGTTGTCAAGGGCCAGCTAAGCAGTCTTATGGAATACAAGTTGGATAATCCAAGAATGTGAAATCCAAGCTCCAGTGAGGATCAGTTTACAAGCAGTGCTGAACCCACTTCCCTGTCCCACCAGAGAGGGCTAAGTTTCTTCTATCAAGTACATCCAAGTTTGTCCCGGGGGCAGGAAACCGGGGCATTATATTGGCTGGAACTCCTATGAACCCTAAGAATAAAGTGGCTAAGAGGGTACAATGTGAGAGACACAGATTCTCTTTGGTGGATGGAAAGTAGTTCAAGTATGGAAGAATGTGGCTAGGTCTTTCTGTCTCTCTCTCTCTCCTCCCACCCCTCTCTCTCATGCCCTGCCTCCACAATCTTTCTCTAATTAAAAAAAAAAAAGTTCTCTGGTTTTAGCTTTCCAAATTAAAAGAAAAATAAATACAAATGCCAACCCAAGCTTTCAACCAATACTTGAAATCACTTAAAATATCTTGGTATGTGTTCTACAATTCCTCATCCAAGCCCCAGGATCAGGAATTCAAGGTCATACGTTAACTCATCAGTGGGTTCATGACTTTGAATTCAGCCCAGTATATTTGAGACCCTGTCTCAGAATCAAAACAAAAACACAAACTCAAACTCCACTTAGGTAGTTACTTTCCTCAGAATGAGTAAGAGTTCATAGAACCAAGCTATCAAAAACCATTTACTTATCTTATATTACATCTAGCACCAAAGTGTATGAAGGACTAATTGAGAACAGAAGTTGCAAAACATCAAAAAGAAAAGCAAAAATAAAATAATCATTATCATCATACTATGAGAAGAATTGAGAGCAGAAGTTACTTTCAATCACTCTATAAATAATTTTCTTTCATCTCTAGGCCAGTAGATGGGCACTTCTTTAAAAAGCCAAGAACCAGAATAACACCCGAAGACATCTGTTTGTCTCATCCTTCAACGGGTGCAGATGGAGACTCCTACATGGTCTGGGAAAGAGGAATCGGTCATGCTCATTAGCCTGGGCAGATTTAGGTTTCAAATAATGAGCTAAATCGAGAACTACCAAGAGACCAACTCTTGCTAACACTGCACGGTAGCCTGAAGAGGGACATGCCAACTTCAGATTAATTAAAAAGATTATTAAATTGTTCAGATGGCATGTTAATGAGCAGTCTGCAGGGGCGTCAGTCAACAGCCATGCCTCCCAACATAATTACAGGACCCTTATTGAGAAGAATCTTGGAGAACAGGAAGAAAAACTAAAGGAGTATCCATCTTGACTCTAATACAACATGGTCACCTTATGACAAAATCCATGAAACAAGATGCTAGCTACATTTGTAATATACACTTTCAGAAGAAAGCTGCCACTAATCCAGCCATTGGAATCTTACAATTAAAAAGAAAGACAATAGGTAACATTGTATGATTTTTATAATATGTTTTGGGTCTCAGAAGCATATTCATCGACTCATATTTCTCCTGTGCCTAGTGATAAAATTAGAAGGCTCATCTTTATATTAAAACATTGACTGAGCTACCACAATGGTATGATTTTTGTAATCCCAAAACTTGAGAGAGGGAGGCAGGAGGGAAAAAGATTTTGAAATTATTCTTCACTACCTATCAACTGTGAAGCCAATCTGGGCTACATGAGATACTGAACCACCTGGTGACATCTGATGACCATCAAATTGACCTACAATTACAAGCCTGTTTGTGCCCTTTTATGTAAATTGCACGTGGCTCCATAGAGTTTTGTATAAACAACCAATTTTTATTTTCTAGCAAATCCCTAAAGAAGTTGTTAATCGTTTCTGTCTAGGCAGCTCTTAGAACACAGTGGAGAATGTGACTGTCTATTCTTCCAAGAAGGCTGGCACATAGTGAGCTTGGCAGGGACAGACATTTCCAGGACACATGAAAGCTTGCTGGTATCTGCAATGCCACACAGTGCAGGGGGAGTGACTTCTGTTCACTCTATCAGAAATTTCCTCAAGACTGTCAAGATTTGAATAGCTGCCATTTTTTAATTTAAAATTACAATTCATTTATTTTTGCTATTATCAAGGTAGCCTGTTGTGAACCATTTGGATAATTCTAGAGCATTCTTTCCATACACCAAGACACCATTATCCCTGAGTTCTTTTCATTAGATAATAGGAATAGATGAAGCAAAACAACTTCATGTTCTCTAATTATGCACAATAAAAATGGTATGAATCATTAGTTTACACAAATAGTATTGTATAGGAGTGAAAATATAGCTTCAGACCTTCAGAAATTATTTTTAAAACTAATGCATGAGGGAAAAAGTATGAAGCCAGAACTTTTTATACTGCCCCTAAATTTATAGCTTTAAATAGATGAATGGACAGAATGAAATGCACTTATTATCAGCTGGCATGAGACGATTCACTCTTTCAACCTTTGTTACTTGAATAAATTCTCCCAAACCAGAGTTACTGGATTTAATAAGTAACTAGTCAAATGTGAATTTCACAGAGACAACAACGTTTTTAGTTTAGTATGCCCCAGATATTATAAAAGATCTGCTTATACTGAAAAAAAATATTTATTTGAAATTCAAATTAAATTGGGCATCCTGAATTTTATCTGTCAACTTCACTACCCCATTAACATTTATATTTTATCGAGAAAAGCAAAAGAATCTAGAAAAGCAGAGTTTGTCTTAAATGGCAAGTCAGATTGGTTCGAGTTAGCTGGCTATATTACTTTGAAACTGAGTTGGGTCAAAGAAAAACATTCCGCAGTATTGATTTGATTAGTGATGTCTACCATGGATAAGCTTAAGGAATTGCTGAGTCAAGGCCTGGAGTCCTGTCATCTCTTCCTTAGCGGCTAAACTACAACTTGGATGTTTAAGTTATGTGACAGAGTACAAAGTTCTGTCTTCAGACTTTTTTCCTTATGCCCTAGGTTAGGAAGAGACTAGCAAGCTTCCTTATAGTAGACACTGGCAACATTGGAAGAGCTGTGAATGTTCACTGAACCGCAGAATTAACTTCTGAGTAAGAGATTTACTTAGTGGGAGTGGGAAAGGGGTTTTTGAGCAGCTCTAGATGTCCCTAGAGCTTTCTTTATAAAGGAAAAAGGAAAACACTGTAATGGTGGAGAAGACATGGGACAAGTGACAGGAAGAGGCAATGAGAAGGAAGACATTCATGTGCTGTCATAGTCTGAATGTGCCCCTCAAATCCATATGCTTGCATCTGAACTCCTACCGTGATGGTGTCAGGAGGTGGGCCTTTGGGAAGTTCTCATGTCATTAGAACAGAATCCTCATGAACTAGCATGCTTTATAAAAAGTGTTGCCAGAGAACCAGCATATGAGAACTTAACAGAAGACATCATCTTTAACCCAAGGAGAGGGTAAAGTCAGACAATGAGTCTATCAGAACTTTGACATTGGATCTCTCAGCGTCCAGAACTGCAATCAAACTCAGGTGTGAATAGGTGACTTCATCTATTTATGATATTGTGTTGTAGCAATTTAAACAAAGTAATAAGAGCTTCTAGGACTAAACAGTGTATTTATTGCCTACCCCATTTCCTGTCTCTTTAACAAGATGACTAAACTCAAGTAGGAATAGAATTTTTAAAAACTAAACAATGAACCTGGGTTTCTTGAGATTTGCATGTTAGGCTAGGTGGCATGGGGGCTGAGAAAAGAAAGAGATGCAGCTCACCTCTTCTGTCACAGTGTCAGGTTGTAATGCAGTTTCCTCCTAATGTCTTCTATCTTGCAAGGGACCGTCTCAGTACACAGAATATAAAGGGGAAGTGAAACAACAGGATATTTTAGGACAGGATGCTTACAAGGAAGTGAAACAGGGTGTTCTAAAGGGTTACAAATACTTCATCCTGTAAGAATGCCCCATTAGGGTGGGAAGTAAACAACTCCAAATAGCTTCAGGAAGTCCCTGAAACTCATGAGATTCACTAGGTTCCTCCCTCCCCAAGAGTACAGATGTGCTAAGGACTGCTGACAGTCACACAGTCAGACAATTGAAGCTGCAAAGAAGACTGTCAAATAAGCCCATCCACCATGAAGAAGCAGAAACCTACTGAATTTCTGCAGAGAAACGAAAACCAGCTAAGCTGCCTGGAAGAGGCTAAGACCAACTGAGAGACCTGGAAAGACACCTTATTTTGCTTTATCTATTTTGTCTATCTAATGAAAATAACTCAGGGATAATGGTGTCTGGATGTATGGAAAGAATGCTATGGAATTATCCAAACTTCTCAATGCTACCTTGATAATAGCAAAAATAAACTAATCATAATTTTAAATTTTAAAAAATGGCAGCTATTCAAATCTTGAGAGTCTCAAGGAAATTTCTGATACAGTGAACAGAAATCACTCCTCCTGTACTATGTGGCATTAGCAGACATCAGCAAACTCACATGTATAGTGGAAATGTTTGTCCCTGCCAAGCATACTCTACAACCAGTTGAATTACCTGCAGGCTGCAGGCTGTAGTGCACTCCAGGTTCCCAGTTCTTGGAGCTGTCATCCATTCTGCAGTAGGCTGTGGTGAGGCAGCTATCTTGGAGTCATTTCTGTTCCTGTAAGTAGCTCCTTAGCCATATTCTTGTAAGTAACCCCAATAAAAGTCTTTGACTCACCAATTTGAGCTTTGGTGGTATCTACTTCAATCTGTCATAGAGTCCCTACGTGTGTGTGTGTGTGTGTGTGTGTGTGTGTGTGTGTGTGTGTGTGTGTGTGTGTGTGTGTGTGTGTGTGTGTATTGCATTATTCCTGGAAAAATCTGTTAAATAGCACCTGGCCCCAACACCCTTATCACTTCTCCTACCAGCAACATGGAAGATCTGACTACGAATGTTCACTGAACCACAGAATTGCAGTTCTAGGGAAGAGATTTCCTAAGAGTGGAGAGCAGTTTGGTTAGCAGCTAGTTACCTATGTATGAGGTCATTACTTCCTACCAGCACACGCCTCGGCATTTCCAGGAAGCTAAAAGTTTTGCATAATTGGTCTAGTGTTAAATTGTTAATAGGTCATTGCAAATTCCCTTAAGGCAGCAGGCAAATATCAAATTGGCTAATTAGCAACAAAATATTTCAAATATTGTTAACATTCATAGCGGGTTGTCACAAGGGCAAATTCTGCATTTCCCAGCACACACATTCAGATTTAACTTCTGTCTTCCTGTATTTAAAAATAAATAAATATTTACAAGCCACTAAATATATTTTAAATGTTCTAGCTCTGCTAAAACCATTGGATTCTGTTACCTATTTGTGTTCCTGGTAAGTATTTACCAAAAAAGGAAGAAAAGTCTCTTTTTCTTCAATAATACTGTGGTTGAAACCCAAAAGAGGTTTCACTTAATACCGCTCTTTACCCACCTCTGAAGATGTTAGCCCTTCTCTCTGATATCTGACATGGTTATCTTTTGTGTGTGCCTATTCAGTTCAACTCAATGATGACTTATGGTCCAGATGCTACGCTTAGTGAGAGTAACACAGTGGTGATTAATATATAGCACCTGTGCTCTGCATTCAACTTCTAAATAATGAAATAGCATCCATGTAACGGGGCAGAGAACCATCGGGAGAGCCAGTGATTCCATCCAGGCTGGCTGAGAGATCAAGGAAAATTTTACAGAGGTAACATTGCAAGATTGAAAAAAAAAATCTTGAAAGCAATATATCAGGAAGTCACAATTCAGGTAAAATTTTAACTAATGCAAAATGGCTAGGAATGTTATATATAAGAAATGCTAGACTAAAGGGCGGTGATAAACAATTCATTCTGCTAATTACTTCAATAGAAATCACAGGGACTTTGGAGAGTTAAGGAGAGTTCACACTGAGAGTAAATGGATATGGCACACTAGTCTCATGGTAGTTGACAGCTCATGATCATGAAGTTTGAAACAGCTCAGTCCTATGGAATCAAGCCTAAGGACTGGAGAGAAGCATATCTTCGAAAGTCTGCGTGTGAAATGTGAATGATAATCTATGATCAGTGTCTTGGATCGAACAGTAGTTCTGTCTTCTCAGACCTCAACCAGTATGTCTGAATACAGTAGCAGAACGTTTGATCCCATTTTTTCTCATGGCCAGAAACACATATGCTCGATGCAGTACAAGATCTGTCATTTTTTGATGTCTTCTTGCTGTGTATCAGGAATGTCCCCTCACAGATATTTTAATTAATCTGAACGGCCAAGAAGAGCTTAAACTAGGTATTCCTGGAAAACTACATTCTTAAGCCTTTAGAGCGAACATTCAAATACCCATTCTCCACTGGTAACTTTGTCCTTTGTTATGAATGTAACTGTCGACTGTATTAGAAAGCCCCATTGGCTTACGGCCCAAGCAAAATTATAATGGGAGTACTACCTTAGGAGTTCCAGTTTTTAAAACACTGTAGCTCTATATAGCTAAAACTAAATGATGAGAAAAGCCAAATTCAATTACTATTGATAATGTGCTGTATAATGTGATAGTGGGCTTCACTGGGAAAATTTTGTAGGCCTTGTCAGATGGCGTTGTAAAGTTTTTGTTTGGGATTTAGAAAAGAGTAGAAACATAGATAGTTTAGTACCTACATACTTCTTTCTCATCTCCTCTTTTCCTACCTGTAACTAGAAGAAGATAAATGACCTAAATCATGTTAGAATCTTGCAGATGAAGCACACACATGCCATGGCATGGATATAGAAAATATGCTCTGCTATAGTATTAACCTTGTAGAATAACAGCATCCTTTGAATGACACGAGTGGGTGATAACATGTTTAATAAAGTAGGAAAGTAGTGCATCTCAGGCAGCAGCAAACTGCTAATCACCACTTCCTTTACCTGCTCCTCTTTGCTTTGTAGAACCAATAATCACAGAATCCAGATGTAAGGATCCATCAATGTTATTGTTAAACATATATTTATTTTTATTTCATGGGTGTGTGTGTGCGCATACATATGTGCATATGTACATGTATGTGCACCACATGTGTGCAGGAGCCCACTGATGCTAGAAGAGGCTGTTGGATACATTGGGACTGGAGTTATAAGTGGTTGTAAACCTGATGCAGATTCTGGGAATTGAACTCACGTCCTCTGCACTGAGAAACTGAATTGCAACTTTGTTGAACACTATGGCCAAAGCATTCAACACTTAAAAGTTAAAATGGGCAGGGATTTGGGCACTTTTAAAGGGTAGCTCTTCTGTAGCTGTGCCACAGGTCAGGTATCTTAAAGGTCATTAACACTCCATGTAACACTAAGGAAGCATCTCACACTGCTGAGTGTGAGAATTGATACATAGTAACTGCTGAACATCTACTAGTGTTGCACTCAAGAACAGAACTGGAAAGAGTGATACACTAATAAGTAGAAATTTGCCAGTGAGAAGGGAAAACTCTTTTTTTTTTTTCTTTCTAATGGATTATACCTGACACTGCTGCCTGCTTGGTTCTTTGTTTTGTTTCATTTCTGCTTGACAGCTGGAAGAGCCCATAGACATTTTGAATTTCTTAGGAATTTGTGATTTATTTGGTGAAACTGATGCCAACAAGGTGAGGTCCTCTCAGGTTGCACAAATGGATCTTTGTTCCCTCTCCAACAATTTAAAGGATTAAAAAGGCAGAAACAGCACGTTCTCCATATTCAGCCATTTTTATTGAAAGCAGAAGTACACACACGTACACACACACACACACACACATATTCATGCGCGCACACACACACATGCAGAAACAAAATATTCATGTGTTTGGGAGTGGGGTGAGGTCTTTGGCTGGTTTGGGTTACTGCAGGAGATTGGATAATCTAAACAAAGAAATGAAAACTGATTGGTTCCTGCCATAAGACTGGCAATCTCACCCTCATGTGATTGGAAAGCCCTAGATCCATGGAGTTGTTCTCTGAGGTGAGAAAAGGTCTTCCAACTCTGTCATGGGGAAGGAGGACGGGAAGTCTACCATCTTAAATGTTTCTGTGGAAAGCATATTACTCTACCTAGATCGTCCTTTTTTTCCATTCCATCTGTCTGTCAAGGTTCTGTCTAATGCCTAGTCCCTCGAAAAAATGGCTACTAGACTTCTGGATTTCAAGAAGCAGGGATCTAACTTTTAAAAACAAAAATGCTTACTTAAATGAATAAATGGATTGGATATACTACCAGAGACAGCAACTTCATTTTACCAAGTAAGGATATTGTGCCAGAATTGGTGTGGGCAATAACCATTTCATAGAGAATCTGAAGTACAAAGTCATAATCTTAAAATAAGCAGAATTAAATATATCTCATTAAAGAAAATCTTGTGTGTTTTCTGGTGGATCATCAGAACATCTGAAACACATGAGACAAGGGAACATCCTGACACAGTGACAAGAAATCTTTGACACAAGAATTACTGAGCTATCTCAACAAGTTCTATCTTGTTGAGGAAATTCAAGGTGAATTTCTTTCCTTTATAAAATCAAGATACATTAAGTAACCACAGCTGAACTGTGGATTCTCTCAGCTAAGAGTTCAAGCACACATCCAGACCATGCCAAGTGTAATGACTGTCAAAGAAAATCATTTATATCGAGTTGTACCCCACTGCCTTGGACTCAGCTGTCTCTTCTCCCAGAAAACCATGTTACTGGAAACAGAAGTAGCATTAAATAACTGTTGGCAGCCACCATCTTAGATCAAAGCGTGAAGACTAAGTCAATAGCAACCTATGGAAAGGTTGCATATCCAATTCTCCAGTCAAGAGACTGTGAACATGACCTCCACAGTTCACTTTACTCTCTAATAAAACAAAGAAAAAGTCAAAGCTATGTCCTAGCAGGATCTCCTAGTCCCCAGAGACTAACATAAGAAACCTGATGAGTTCTGACTGGAGGAAGATCATGACCATGAACATCACAGTGATTATAGTTCTTAGAAATACACAAGAGAGCTTAACTGGAAAAAGCTCCAGCATCCCACAGATTGAGTTCCCTGCTATTTCTTTGGAGGTGAACTGTCATGATGCCTACTGGCTCTTTCAGAAACTTTGGGAACCCTAACTGGAAGAGGCACAGAGTCTTCCAGTGTAGAAAAGAACAGTCCCCAAGACGAATGTCAGGGCTAGAATTAAGCTGATTGGCATACATTAAAATGCAGCATAACAGTGTATTTGTCACAGTGGCAGTGGCCTCTCCTGCCATTGGCTCATAAGGAGTAATGATGGCTTACTGTGGAGGAGCAGGGACTCAGCCGCTTGATAACATTGTTGGGCTGATGGTTTGAAGTGGCCCCACTGTTGCCTGCATTTGGCTGTGAACAGCAGCTATTCACTCAGGCAGGCAGGGCGCTGCAAACAAACCCACAGCCATGCACAACAATGTCCATTTTGAAAGGCTTAAATAAAGCAAATCTCAGCCGTAATTTCCATGGCTGTTCTTCTCCCACTGTTTATATAATGTGGCCAAGAGTGGGACTGTAAACTAATATTACATTCAAGAGCCTAAAACAACAAACAGGTTGTGTTTTCCAGGGAGAGGATTACCAAGCTTCCTCCAGAGGCTGGCGCACCATGGCATACACAGCTACCTGCCTGATTAAGGCAGTCCTTTCCAGGAAAAAGAACACTGCCACAGAAATAATGAATTAATTTGGCATTTCCTTCAGTCTCACTCAGCACGTAGTGTGCTCCCCTAAGCATGAAAACAGCACATCTTCACAGAAATGGTTCTAAAATGATGTGCCCATTCACAGGAAAGATCAATTTGAATAGATTCAAACCTTAAGAAGGCAATTCAAGACAAAAAGTTTTCAACTGTTATCAAGACAGATCGTCTGACTCGTTTGCAAGTCCAGCAGAGACCATTTTCTTTGTCTGTAGTTCAGCTTATAAACCTTCTCTCGTTCCCTTTCTCACTAACACAATCACACACACACACACACACACACACACACACACACAAATATACAAACATATGCACATACACACATTTATTTGTACATTGAGTGCTTGCAACACCAACATAAAGACTTCTGCTGTTGAAGTAAGAGCAAGTATTCTCTAATATGGCAAACAGAAACAAGTCAGTGTATCCAGTGTTATTGTGGCCTGAGACACTGTATTTGTTTGCTGCTAGGAACGGAGAGATGGAATAAACTGAGAAAGGAGGAGGTTGATTAAAGTGCTGGGTTCTGAATTTAAGACACAGATTTGAGAGGTGAAGGCCAGACTCAGCACTGCACAACCAAACTGGAACCAGCGTTTCAAAGTGTAATCGGTAGGTTGGGGGTCAGACACTGTGCACTAAGACGTGGCAGTGCTGATTACAGACAGCTGAGGAGAGGGTGTAAATCAGGGGTGATGTTAGGGTGCTCAGGCAGAAGAATGGAAGAAACAGACTGCAGTTCAGAAGCCTCCTCCTCCTTTTCCCCTCCTCCTTCTCCTCTTCCCCTCCTCCTTCTCTTCCCCCTCCTCTTCCTTTTCCTTCTCCTCCTCCTCCCCGTCCTCCTCCCCTTTCTTCTCCTCTTCCTCTCCATTCCTCTTTCTTCTTTTGTTCCCCTTCATTCTCCCTTCCTTCCTCCTCTCACCCATCCTCTTCCTCCTCCTGTTCTTTTCTACCTCTGCCCCCTGCTACTTCCTCTTAGCATCCTTCTTTATCTCTTTCTCTGCCTTCTCCTACCTCCTCTTATTCACCTCTTCCTGTCTTCCTCCTCATATTTCTCCCATTCTTAGATCAAGTGTTACCACCACTAAATATCCCAGGCTGTTTTGGGCTGGTGTCTACTACCAAAACCTTAATGCTAGGAAAACTAAAGATCCTTTAAAACTATAATCCAATACCCTGCATCTTTTCATCCCAATAACTTTTGATTCCATAGACAAAGCTCTTTTTCTCATAATCATCCATCTCCTTGTAGGCATCAGAGAACCATCTAACTTGGGTAAATTTAAACTCCAAAATCAGGAAGCTCATTAGCGTAGTCAGAGAATCCACAAGCCAAGAGAATAAAGCAGTGTTTCCCTAGAGTGGCTGCCTAGGAGAATAGTCTGGTCAGATTTGTAAAACTCTCCATTCTGAGGCTCTTTCCCTGACACACTAAGTGAAAAGTTCTAGATATAGCACAAACTTTCATCAAATTTGAGAAATCCCAGCTTCCCTTGGACTTTGATGAGCTCTGCCCCTATACGGTACCCCAGATCTCATTCTGTTCAATTCCTCAAATACTGGTCAGTAGAGACAAGGGAGCGCCAATGGCCATGTTAAGTCAACATTACTTCACTTCCTCATCAGTTAGAGAAACTCTAAGACCAAGGAGAATTGGTTATTAAGGCCAACATCAGTAACCCCAGAAAAGCAAGAAGATTCAACGTTACAAAAACATTCCACCCACCATTGAGATAAACAGAGCTTTAGGCTCTATCAACCAGTGTGTATGTATGTGTGTATGTGTATGTTCTCTCAATTATGTTTTTTGTTTGTTTGTTTGTTTGTTTGTTTTTGTTTGTTTTTGTTTTTTACCATTTTCAAGGACAAAATGATGGGTTCTTCAATTTTATGGATTGAGTGCCAAAAAATTGGACCACCACTGATGATTTTCATCCTCAGAATTATTGTTGCAGGCTTTAACATTCCCTCTTAATGAGAAGTAACCTACTTACATCCAGGGGTTGCTCTGACCTGATAGACATTTCCTTCTTAGAGGCCCATGTAAGAATGACTTAATATTCAACTCATTATGTTCTACAGCCATACTCAAGAACTCTATTTACTCTGGGTAGAAAGTCATTCCTCAAATTCACTTCTCGATTTTTTTTTCATAGCAACTAAAATCATAAAGTTTGTCTGGGCTCTTTGTTAATCCAATCATACAAGACAATACCACATATAAAACAGTTTCTATGTTGTTATGTATTTGTTACATCATATACTACAACACCCCTTTCATGGTAAATATTTATATCTTGGTTCTTTATTACGTCAATTTTGTTAGGCTCTGACTTTAAAGCTAATTAATGCCTGAACTATAACTCAGCAACCTTATAAAGATTTCCAGCACTATTCCCTCTGAGCACAATCCTTATCTCTTAATTTTTAATAACTCTCTTGAATTATTTTATTATTTGTGTCAGTTACCTTTGTTTTTAAAACACACACACATGTTTTCCATCTGTGATGGGGGAGCTCTGGCTATGGACCACTAGGGCTCCATAGCCAAATAGCTCCAGGAGAAAGCTAGCCTCCCAGGCCCTCGGGACACAGGGGCTGAGGAAAAGCCTGGGACAGGAGCCTTCTGGTTCTATCTGTGGATGGGCACCTCAGCCTGTGCCACAGGGCTCCATAGCCAAATAGTGCGGGAAGAAAGCTAGACTTCCAGGAGTGTGGAAAAGCCTGGCTGATCAGAGGGACCTGCCTGGAATCCCAGTACACACTGACTGAGTAGTAGTCTTCTGGTTTCTTTCGGCGGCCTGGAGTTGATTCTGTGACACAGGACTCCATACTCAAATAGTGCCAGGAAAGAGCTGGTATCCCAGGAGTACTGACACACCTTCAAGCACAGGCAAGACCACCACTTCTGTTCAGATTTACTGGATCAAGAGGGACCCTTGTAGAGCCACCAGGACACAGGAACCAAGGGACAGTTGGGGACAAGATCTTTCTGGTTTCTGTCTGCACCCCAGAGCTGACCCTGTGCCACAGCCCTCCCAAATTCCTCTCAGAGAGAGCTGGTCTTCAAGGAGTATTTTCACAGAGGCTTCCAGGAGTGACAAGCCATAGCCAGAGAGAATAAGACCAGCTAACATCAGAGTTAACCAGATGGTGAAAGGCAAGGGCAAGAACATAAGGAACAGAAACCAAGGCATCATCAGAACCCAGCTCTCCCACCACAGCAAGCCCTGGATACTCCAACATACCAGGAAAGCAAGACTCAGATTTAAAATCACTTCTCATGATGATGACAGAAGACTTTAAGAAGGAAATAAATAACTCCCTTAAAGAAATACAAGAGAACACAGGTAAACAACTAGAAGCCCTTAAAGACGAAACACAAAAATCCATTAAAGAATTACAGGAAAACACAATCAAACAGGTGAAGGAAATGAACAAAACCATCCAGGAACTAAAAATAGAAATAGAAACAATAAAGAAATCACAAAAGGAGACAATGCTGGAGTTAGAAAACCTAGGAAAGAGATCAGGAGTCATTGATCCAAGCATCATCAACAGAATACAAGAGATAAAGAGAGAAACTCAGGTGCAGAAGATACCATAGAAAACATTGACACAATAGTCAAAGAAAATGCAAAATACAAAAAGCTCCTAACCCAAAACATCCATGAAATCCAGGACAAAATGAGAAGACAGAACCTAAGGATAATAGGTATAGAAGAGAGTGAAGATTCCCAACTTAAAGGACCAGTAAATACCTTCAAAAAAATTACAGAAGAAAACTTCACTAACCTAAAGAAAGAGATGAACATAAATATACAAGAAGCCTACCGAACTCCAAATAGACTGGACCAGAAAAGAAATTCGTCCCGTCACATTATAGTGAAAACACCAAATATACAAAAACAAGGAAAGAATATTAAAAGCAGAAAGGGAAAAAGGTCAAGTAACATATAAAGGCAGACCTATCAGAATTACACCAGACTTCTCACCAGAGACTAGGAATGCTAGAAGATCCTGGGCAGAACTCATATAGACCCTAAAAGAACACAAATACCAGCCCAGGCTGCTATACCCAACAAAACTCTCAATTACCATAGATGGTGAAACTAAAATATTCTATGACAAAACCAAATTTACACAATATGTTTCCACAAACCAAACCCTACCAAGGATAATAGATAGCAAACGTCAACTCAAGGAGGGAAACTATACCCTAGAAAAAGCAAGAAAGTAATCTTTCAGCAAACTGAAAAGAAGATAGCCACACAAGCATAAATATAACATTGAAATTAACAGGAACCAACAATCACTATTCCTTAATATCTCTTAACATCAATGGACTCAGTTCCCCAATAAAAAGACATAGACTGACAAACTGGATTCATAAAGAGGACCCAGCATTTTGCTGCATTCAGGAAACACACCTCCGTGATAAAGACAAACACTACCTCAGAGAAAGGGCTGGAAAACAAGTTTCCAGGCAAATGGTCCCAAGAAACAGACTGGAGTAGCCTTTCTAATATTGGATAAAATCGACTTTCACCCAAAAGTCATCAAAAAAGATAAGGAAGGACACTTCATACTCATCAAAGGAAAAATCTTCCAAGAAGAACTCTCAATTCTGAACATCTATGCTCCAAATGCAAGGGCACCCACATTCATAAAAGAAACTTTACTAAAGTTCAAAGTACACATTGCACCTCACACAATAATAGTAGGAGACTTCAACACCCCATTATCATCAATGGACAGATCTTGGAAACACAAACTAAACAGAGACACAGTGAAACTAACAGATGTTATGGACCAAATGGATTTAACAGATATTTATAGAACATTTCATCCTAAATCAAAAGAA
>CM052707.1:89447328-89478155 GCA_028551405.1 Uromys caudimaculatus | reverse complement strand
CTGAGGAAATTCACAGGGCTGAGAAGCACCTAAAGAAATGTTCAACATCCTTAGTCACCAGGGAGATGCAAATCAAAACAACCCTGGGATTCCACCTCACACCATTCAGAATGGCTAAGATCAAAAACTCAGGTGACAGGAGATGCTGGTGAGGATGTGGAGAAAGAGGAACACTCCTCCATTGTTGGTGGGATTGCAAGCTGGTACAACCACTCTGGAAATCAGTTTGGCGGACCCTCAGAAAAATGGACATAATACTACCTGAGGACCCAGCTATACCTCTCCTGGGCATATACCCAGAAGATGCTCCAACATGTAATAAAGACTCATGCTCCACTATATTCATAGCAGCCATATTTATAATAGCCAGCAGCTGGAAACAACCCAGATGTCCCTCAGCAGAGGAAAGGATACAGAAAATGTGGTACATTTACACTATGGAATACTACTCAGCTATTAAAAACAATGACTTCATGAAATCCGTATGCAAATGGATAGAACTTGAAAATGTCATCCTGAGCAAGGTAACTCAGTCACAAAAGAACGAACATGTTATGTACTCACTGATAAGTGGATATAGCCCAAAAGTTCAGAGTACCTAAGTTTCACTTCACAGTAACTGTTGGACTGAGTGTGAGGTCCCACATGGAGGAGTTGGATAAAGGACTGAAGGAGTTGAGGGAGTTTGCAGCCCCATGGAGGGAGCAACAGTGTCAACTGACCTGATACCCCTGGTGCTCTTGGATACTGGACCACCAACCAAAGAATACACATGGAGGGACCCATGGTTCGGACCACATATGTGGCAGAGAAGGGCCTTGTTGGCCATCAGGGAGAGGAGAGGTCCTTGGGCCTGAGGGTGTTATTGGCCCCAGTATAGGAGAATGCCAAGGTGGGAAAACGGGAGTGAGTGGACGGGTGGGTGGGTGGGGGAATACCCTCATAGAGGCGGGGGAAGGGGGTAGGGGATAGGGGGTTTCCAAAGTGGAGACCTCAAAAGGGGGAAACATTTGAAATGTAAATAAAGTATCAAAAAATTAAAATTAAAAAACATTAAAAAGTCAGTTTAACCCAACACACACACACACACACACACACACACACACACACACACAAACAAACAAATAAACACCACTTTCAGTTGTTCCCTAGTACCTGCTGCGTGATGGTCAAGCTCCATGGGATGCTTTACAAAATATTACACAATCAGATTCCTCCCTCTTCTCTGGGATAACCAGCTTCCTTGTCCACCGATGTGCAGAGGAGGTTCTACTCAAGTAGATTTTCTCTCTTCTAGGCACTACACTGAGGTTCATGAACGTCTCAAAGAACACAGCGTTGTGTGTGGCTGTCCTTAGCTGTGAGACAAACTTCTTGATAACCTTGCCTTTCTGCATTTCTTTTCCATAAATCCTAGTTTAGAGGATGTAAGTCTACACCATTTCTAACTCAAACTTTGGGATTTTATATCCTGAAAAAAATCAGAGGCCATACAAAAATCCTAAATACTCTGAGGCTCTCCATCCCCCCAGACTGCTAGGAAGTCCAGACAGACAGATGGAAGAAACCACAAGAAAGATAAACAAGCCTTTTTTCAAAATCCAGCAGACAGCACCAACTGACAACTATGTACAGAAGACCATTTTGAAATTGCCAAATGATCAAGGGTCCTAGAAGAAATCATATGAAGAAAAAAGAATAGAAAATCAAGAAAAAGACACCCCCCCCCCACTTACACATCCAACAAAACAGACAAGCAACAAAATCTCTAATGTTTTGGGTTAGATTTCAGTACTTTGTTTCATGTGATACAAGGCAAAACCAGTTTCTCAGTGTAAAGTGTCTGGAAATAAAGAGTTAGACTCCCAAAGGAGTTAATCAGGATGGTATATTAAGTGTTTTTACATCAAAAGGCTCAATAAAGTACTTGAACTGCCACAGAGGAAGGGCTCGGGGAGTGTTGTCCATCATTACTGTGAGGCCACAATGCCACTGTTGGAATTCCAAGAACTGTTTCTAGATAGTAATCCATCATCATAACTGAAAGAAAGACTAAAATACAGAACAAAGACTCATATGTCAAACTCTAGGATGAATAGGATATTGGAACATATACTTTGAATGAGAAAATTGGAAATTGGGGTAGCCAAAATTCATACCTTATTGCATCTTCTATTTCACTGAACTGGCCATCTTGGATTACAAGCCTAAGGTTGGTTACTGAAGGATGGAAGGAAGAATGGTGGAAAGAAATAAACTGGTCTCTATACTATCAGGGAGGCAGCCTACCTAAATCATCAATCTTGAGGGATCAGAGAGTGGGAGCGCACTGTAGATTCCAAACAGCCACCAAGGAACAGAGGAAGCTATTAGCCAAAGATGAGTGAAAAGATGGCCAAATAGCACAGAAGCCAAAGAATAGCTAAAGAGTTTACAACAAAATGTAGGTCACCAATGGCAGGCGTCTAGACAGAGTGGTTCCTTGAGCTGCAGAACTGATGCTGAGCAATAGTATGTTGGGCATATGCCAAGGCCCTGGTCAAAGGGAGTTGGGAACTGGGTTCAAATCTACCAAAATGTATGAGTTTTTCTCATCACTGAGACAAAATGTCTGACAAAGCAATTTAAGGAGGGAAGCATTTGTGATTTGAAGCAATAATGATTATGAAGGAAGCTCATGATTTAAGAATATTATCAATCAATGTGAGGAAACAATGAGAACAGGGCCCCAAGGTGATGGAGCACATTGTGTTTACAGTCAGGAAGCAAAGACATGAATGCTGATCCTCTACTTTCTTTGTTTTATTCAGTCTAAGATTGGAGGGTACCACCCATATTTGTGGTGGGTCTTCCTACATCAATCAAATCAGTTTGGAAATACTCTCATGGACGAGATATCTGTAGGTTTGTCTGCTATGTGATTCTGAATCCCCATTTGGTTGCTAATTAAGAGTAACTGTCACACCATGTCACTAGCAAATTCTTCCTTTTCCAAGGACTTCCCAATACTTGTTGACTCAAGCCCTTGGGCAAATTACTAGTCATTCTGTCCTTTGATCTCTTCATTGATAAGAATCACTAATTAGAGGGTTCTATGAAAGTCATACAAATGCATGATCCCACCATTTCTCCATAACTCAGCAGTGCCACTTTCCTCTGAACTTTCAAGTTCCAATCTTAAGAATTCACATCTTATTAATTTTCCAACTCTACACAGCTATGCACACTTGCGTGTCGTTCTGTTAAAATAAATACACACCTCCATGTAGAAATTTCTCAGACGACGTCATCCATGGCTACTTCAATTTTTGTCGACTGTTCTGTCTTGTTTGCTTTCATTCCCTGGCTCGAAGATATATCAGTCATTTCAAGTGTTATATTACAGCAGTTCTCTAGCTGCCAGTATGTCCCTCTTCCTGTTGAGGATTGTGGGGCCAGGGAGCTGTGGGACCAGAAGAGCCAGTCTGGAGCAAGAGTGGGGTTGAAGCATGTCCAAACTTCAGAGATCTCCTCCTAAGATCTGCAGGAGTAGGACCAATCACTCCTAACTCATCCCTGAGATCTGATATCCCTGTACACATAGCCCTGTGCACCCGCCCCTGCCCTTTGGAGGCGGTCACATAGCCGTGCAGCCAGAGTGGGTCTCCTTTCCCTATAGGACTATGTCCAACAATATTTGAAATTCCTCCCTATGCATAGGAGACATCCTCAGTACTCTGTCCCCAGTGTATACTTCTTTTGAAAACCCCTACTCACTTCCCAAAGATAAAATAGCCTTTGTTCTCCCAGTTAAATGAGCTGTCTCTTAGAAGCCTGTCTTCCAAGTGTCTGTTCTTGTCCTTGTCCATGCACAACTTGCCACCTGAGGTCTCCATCCCTTGGCCTTTCCTGCCTTACTCCGCAGGGGAGCAGAGCCTGAATGACAGAGGATAAAGTGAACACACACACATGCATGCACACACACACATACACACACATGCATATGTGCATGCACACACATGCACACAACACACATGCATACGTACACTGAGAGAGAGAGAGAGAGAGAGAGAGAGAGAGAGAGAGAGAGAGAGAGAGAATAAGAAATCAAGTAATAGAAGAGTTTAATGTTAGCTTTTAGCTTCATTATGCTATGGTGACCAAGTATTTGGCTAAATGTCATGAATGTTTCTGTGCATGTGTTTTGGGAAATATTTATATTACAGTTGATGGACTTTGAGTAAAGTAGACAGGCCATGTGTTCATGAGCCTCACCAAATCAGTTGAAGGACTGAATAGAAAAGACCCCAGCATTGTCTCTTCCTGGGTCACCAGCCGGCTGCTCCACCTTGTTGAGATTCGGTTTACTGACCCATGAGTTCTTTGAATCAAATTCTCCCCTCCCCCACACCTCTCCCTTTGGAGAACTGATATTTGAATTATTTCTGACTTTCTTAGGATAAGCCTACTTGAGGGCCTAAGATAACTGATATTAATAGAATAGAGACCTATCAGGTCTCTATGTAGCATGTACTTTACCCCAAATTCTTTTCTTGACTGTGACAATTCATATACACTGTTCCTTAGAGAGAATCTTGACAATAAAGAAAGGCATTAAATCACCCAGGATGCCCTTTGAATCTGTAGAGTGTCAACCTCTAGACAGTGTCATTTGCCTAGCAGACCACAGACTACTTCACCTGTAGAAACAGTCTCTGGTTCTCATTCTAGATCCGGGTTGCCCCAGGCTTTTTATGAGCATGACAAAATCCACCATCTCAATGAGCATGACTCTGCAGCCCCTGTACCTGAGCACTGTTGGGTTCCATGATTCCTAGCATTTCCCCTGGATTCTGGTAATAAAACTTCCTGTATCATTTGTCAGGGAAGCTGTCATTCATATTCAAGGTACATCTCTCTGAAGATGAATTCAATGAACACCATGCTGTGGGTGGAAGCAGCTCTGATCTATTCTCATCTTCTATCTTAGAGAACAATGACTATCTACTTATTTCTTAAAGGATGATCTCTGGACCACTGAAATATCTTTTCTTTAAAGAAATCACTAAAACCATACCTTACTATTCATCTCATTCTAATTTCGCACCTTGCCTTGGCTTAATGACAGAGTTCTTTCTCACCATTTCTGCTTGTTATTTTCACTTTCTTCTGCCCTTTCCTGTCTATCCCCTGTTATTATTCTGCGTGAAGTTTCACACTGAAGTTCACTCTTGCTTTTTTTTTTTTTTCTCCTTTCCGATCTCTTCTTTCCTATGGTCTATAGATGACTTTTCATTGTTTTGTTTTGGGTATTTTTGGTCTTCCGTTTTGTTTTGTTTTAACATCAGCTCTCGCTCACTGTAGCTTTGATTAGAACTTTGCTGCAAAACAGCAACCTCTCTGATCTTACCGTTCCTCCCCATCAACATCTATGTTACCCCCACCCCTTCCCCACCCTCTACCCCATCACCTCTAAAACAGCAGTGTTGACTTCTGTTTTTATTCAATGCCTTTTTCCCCCCTCATTAGTGAGGAAATGTATGAAAATTAAGCTCAGTGTTTGCTTCTGGTGTTTCAATCCTTTTGTCATTTGTCAATAGCCATAGGAGATGCACCCCAGTTTTTGTGCGGCAGGACTGCGTGTAGGATCACCCAATTTTGCTCTACTGTCTCTGCCTTCAGTGTGTTCCCAGGTACAAATAGTTTTGTAACAATGTGTGCCTGGGGGCTGGTGCTAGGATTACATAAGATTAGCATATTAGAAGCTATGCAATAAGGCTGTAAGGGGTCCTTTCCTTGTTCAGGTGAGTCCTCACCCAGAGACTTCCCGGGGATTAAAAATAAAACGAAAAACTCAGCTATAACAAGTAAATAAAGAAACTAAACAGCACACAATTACCAAACTTAGTCTCAATTGTGCTCCATTCTTTCTGACACCTAGAAACTAATTAGTAAGACATAATCACACACTTCCTGCCCAGTAAACATACAAGTCCCAGAGGATCAAATGATTCTTATCACGAATCACTGGCCACCGCTTACTGGTAATTATCATATAAATGAGGTGCTTCAAGTTGACCTCTGATTCCCTAGTCCTTCTCTGAGACAGCAAAGATACACCAGTTATGCAAGAACTGGATACAATTTAAATTAGTTTTCTAGCTTTAGTCTTCTGGACAGTCTTTGAGGAATGGAGACAAGGCCATAACAACAAAACTAAGCCTATCAAAACATGAAAATATAGCGATATATTGAGAAATAGTTCCTCTACATGCGAAGAGCGAGAGCAAATCATAGCAATGCTCCAAAACATAACCATTTGCTTTGTCTATGTGGAAACTTTTCCATTCAAGTTCTTCTTGGGGAGTTATGCCAGTCAAAAGAAGATACCCAGCTGCAGTGACCAGGAGTTTGAGTTTGGCCCCTTCCTTTGTGCAAATAAGTTACCCTGGGGGATTTTAGGGTTCCTTCTTGCCCTAACATTTGTTGAATTTTTGTTTTGTTTTGTTTTGAATCTTCAATCCACACATTTGGTACCATTCCCTAAGCATCATTTAAAACACTCATTGACGGCATGTTGGAATTAGCTGAGGAACTGTAAAAGATGCAGAGTCTGGGGCTCTATCCCTTGAGAGTCTGAATTAATTAGTCTGGGTGTAGCTTGGACATCAAGGGCTTGAAAAACTCCCTGGGTGATTCCCATGCAGCTCCAATCAAGAAGCACTTGTTAATTACTGCACACTTTTGGCTGTGGGTAGTTTCTCTTCATTCCTTCATCACTCACAGGAGCTAAATTACCTCTCTGAGGATGCCTTTCATTAAAATACATAGATTCCAACCTGATCTGCATGAGTGTGGGAACCCAAATTGGTCACAGGGACCACAGGAGTGACACTATAATGGGCCTTTTCTTTCTTTCGCTTCTCTTCCCCTGTCCTCAAGGCCTCCAAGACCTGAACAAAGCCCTACTACATATCAAAATGGGGGCAGGTCACTGAAAGCATCCAAATACATTTTCCAAAGGAGAACCATTCACAGGACTTATAACTCAGTAAAAGCAAAATGAAAACAAAGAACTTGCCATGTTATTGTTCAAATACTTATAACAAATATTTATCTAGTGTAGAGACAAATGGCCCAATTTTTCAAGTCTTTCTAAAGGCTTGTGCCCCTCATATTTACACACACATACACACACACACACACACACACACACACACACACACACACACACACACACATATATAGACACATTCCCCATGCACACAAACACATGTATGCACATGGCATGTGAATAGGCCGAGGCATGCATACAGGCACATGCACACATGCAAGCACGCATGCCTGCCCCTTCTCATCTCTGTAGCAACTCTGCTTGCACCCATATGAAGATTTTCATGGACAATGTCTTTTATTTCCCTTCATTACAGAATAAACATTATGTATCATTGGAGACACTGGATTGTATAAATATTGCCACATAGAAATTCTTGATAACAATGCTCAGATGCATGAACAAACCAACTTATAGTTCCTTCTATGTACATTTGAAATATGATAAAATGAAATACCAAGAAACGGTAAAATGAGGGAAATCACACCTTAAAAAGTTGACTTTGTAGGTGTGCAAAGCCACCTGATGCTTGTTTTGTAGTCCCTAGTGAGAACCTCTCGCCAGCTACAGGAGGGTCCCCCCAAATCAATGAAAAGATGAAAGCAAACATTTTTATCACACAGCTGCTACACCAGAGGAGCCTGAACTTAAAGTGTTTGTCAGCCCAGTCCTTGACTTGAGTGACCGCCATGTGAGAGACAGGCATGACCAGAAATAGAAACAAAGAACAATATTCCATGAACCAAGGTTCTGAGTCAATCAGAATAATTCATGTGTTTTCTCTTTCAAGGGGAAAATGTAGAATAGGAAAGAACTGGAGCCTGAAGTCAGCTATGAGCAAGAGTAGAAAGAGAAACTGCAAATGCTCTAGCCTCACATCTATCCGCTCCAGTACAATGGCAGAGTCTACGTCACTGTTCTCCCAAAGATTTGCTGAGGATTTAAGCCCAGAAAACTTCAAGCTCCCGTCTGATTACTGAGCAAGTCAGGCTGTCTTTAGCATTTCGTTTCAAGTCTTTGCTGGTGACTTCATGATGGAAGACTATAAAATACTTAGCAGGAAGATTGCCGGGCTCTCTGACACCCCACTCTCTTTGCTCCTTTACAAAGCTATTTAGCACAAGATTGTTGTCATCCTGACTAATCCTATCTGAAAATTGCAGACTGAATCATCACCCCTGATTTTGGGAACATCAAGGGGGCTTATCTTAATGCTGCTTTGTGTGGGTTGTGCCCTAACTTCCACCACCCCCTTCCCACCTTTTCATTCTAAACCTAGAGTGAATTGGATGGAGGTACTGGGAGCTAACTACATGGCTTGGGAGAATGATAATTCTTTGTAAAGACTGGATGAATAGGTCTGCATTCTTCCTAACAAACCCCAACTGTTTGTCCTGAGAACTGATCAATGACTGAGGGCGAAGAGAAACCTTTACTCAGGGAAGCGAGCAATTCTATTGCCTCCATGATAGCCTTGTGCTTGTTGGGTCCAGAAGGGCTTTGCACATACATACTTGAACAGTGATTTTTCTGGAGTGGTACTTTCCTTAATGAAACCTCTCCAAAACTTTTTTGTAAGAATAATTATATGTAATTTCAGAAGTAGGAACAAGAGCTACCAGGCTAGAAATGACTAGCCCACCAACATATCTGCTTCTTATGGCCCTAGACTCCACTTGCGGCAATGGTGGGAGGAGTGAAGAACGAGGTATAGATGTCAATAAATCATCAAAACAGCTGTCACCTGCATCCGTCCAGAATTTTATAAGTAAGCAACCTGTTCTTATTTAGAAAGTTCTGGCTGGGCAGTGATGTTGCATACCTTTAATCCCAGGAGACAGGGGAGGTGGATCTCTGTAAATTAGAGACTATCCTAGTCTACAGAGAGAGTTTCAGGACAGCCAGGACCACACAGAACAATGTTGTCTTAAAAAAAAAAAATCAATAGGTGAGAGCGGGGGGGGGGGGGGAAGAAAAGAGTTCTAAGGGCTGATATGTTGAAAGAAGTGGCACCTTTTAACTCTTCAGAATGAGGAGCCAAAATCAATCCTTCTACTTAAAGGAAATTCACTTAATATGCAAATTTCAAAGAAATACCATAAATAAAATGTCTCTTTTGGGGGCAGGGGAAGTGTATTCTATATTGTAAAACAGCACTTGGATTCAAACAGAGGTATGACAGTGGTACTATGTTTATATGGAATAGAATCACATTTTTCCCAATTACCACCACTTTCTACATTTGCTATTACAATTCTTGAAGATGATGAGAAACCTACAAATGGACAGTAAAATTTTTTCTTACAAGGATAGTGTCTTAGTTACTTTTTCGTCACTGTGATAAAACATCATGACCAAAGTAACTTAAAAAAGGAATCATTTAATTTGGGGTTTATACTTTTAGAGGCTTTAAAGTCCATAACCATTATGGCAGGGCACATGACAGCAGGCAGACCAGCATGGCACTGGAGCAGCAGCTGAGAGCTCCCATTAGGAGACATAACCACAAGGCAGAAAGAGCTTACTGTGATGGGCTTTTGAAATCTCAAAGCCTGCCCCAAATGACACAGTTCCTTCAACAAGACCATACCTCCTAATCCTTCCAAAACAGTTCCATCAACTAGAGAACAAATATTCAAGCATATGAGCCTATGGGGACCATTTTCACTTAAGTCACCAAAGTTGGGAAATAGAGATTTTTAAAGACAAAAATAGGTAGTTTTGAGAGTTACAAAATCCTCAGTTCAAATTCCAGCATTACCTACAATACAGCCCCTGAACAGAACATTTTATATCTACCACCTTTTTTACTTTCGTGTTTGTTAATACAGAAGTAATGTTCCCTATCTTTGTGTGAGTTCTGTGGACATTGGGAAACATACCTTTTCCACATAGTAACTAGTTCCTAGAAGTTTCTTAATTCACAGGCCCTCTCTTCCTTTCAAAGTTTTGATGGACACTAACCAGACTGAGTCTTAATCATTTTACATTTTGTTGAGGTATTAGAAAACATATCCAACCACACTACAAAAACATTGTGAACAAGAATGTCAAACTTACAAAAAAAAAAATCTCATAGTAGCTTGGGTACCCAAGACAATGTTGGTGCACTGGTTTTATCCTCACCCTACCATTTACAACAAACCATAGCACGTCTAGTTCCAGGTTGGTTTCTTCATCTTCAAGAGCTAGCTACAACAGTACTTACTATTCTGATTTTATACATTTGATGAGGCAAATAAAAGGATGTGCTTAGCAAGTAATGAAAGGGTAATACATAATTAACCCTTAACATCATTTAACGAGAGCATGGGTCCTCTAGTTTCACCTTCTCTGAGCTTTAGACATACCCAACTTCTTTCTTTGTAAACGAATATTCAACTATCTTTTTCTTGAACACGTGAGACAGGTAGATGCGAAGAGAAGAATTGTTTTCTTGACTTAAATGAAAACTATAAACTTAACACAGACAAATGGTTACAACTAGGATAAGGAGGTTCTTCATTAAGAGCTGTCAACAGTCATCAACCTCCTGCACACTCTACTATGCCAGGTATGAGGAGAAAATTTCTTAGAGGGGAATCCCACCGTCTTAGAGTGTCCATAGCTGTGACGAGACACCTTGACCAAGGTAACTCTTAAAAAGGACAGCATTTAATTGGGACTGGCTTATTCTCTCAGAGGTTCAGTCCATTATCATCACGGTGGCATCCAGGCAGGCATGGTGCTGGAGGGGCTGAGAATTTCTACAGCTTGTTTTGAGGGCAACCAGAATACTGTCTTCCAGGCAGTTAGGAAGAGGGCCTCATTGCCCACTCCACAGTGATGAACTTCCTCCAACAAGGCCACACCTACTCCAACAAAGCCATACCACGTAATAGTGCCACTTCCTGGGACAGGTATATTCAAACCTCCACACTCATTACCTTACAAGTTCATGTTCATAAGCAGATACAGCAATTAGATGAAGAACCTGGGTAGTCAATGTTGTTAGCAAGTATAAAACAATAAAATATATCCCCAAGATATTTAAAGAAAGGAAAATTATCACATCAACTTATCCTTTTGCTAAACTTCAAGGAGATATGATCTGGGCTTCAGGTCAAGCTTTATAGAAGGGCCACATTATTGGCACCAGGACTTACTTGCTTTTGTTCCTTGGTTTAACTCAGCACTCCATTGTCTATTGGCTTTATTTTCAGGTTATGTAATGGCCTTGGCATCTCTGGACCAAAAAATTGGAAAAGAATGCTAACATTGGCCTTAACTATGGAAGCCTAAAACTACTGAAAATGGCTTTCTTTTGGTGTGATGGCCTTGATTCACATATCCATGCTCAAACTACTTATTAGTAGATTCAGCAATCAATTGTTCTACTCTTCAGTTAATGCATTAATCAGTTTTACATGATTTGATGGTGAAACAAGCTAATTGACACAAAATGGATATTGCTACTGAGCCATATAGCAAGGCAGGAGCAGCCTAGCATGGCCGTGATATTCCCACCATGCTGTGGAACATAAAGTAAGCTAACTTTAGCAAGAATTTTCTTAAGGCTTAGCTAGTCAAAGCATTTTGCATGCATCACCAAGCATTACCTGTGAACTTGTTAGAAAGACAAAGTCTTTGTCCTATCCTATGCCAAAGTAATCTTTGTACTAGTCTATACTACTTTTTGAAATAAAAAATATTAGCATAAGTACATATGTTAGTATATGTGTCAGTATATATGTCTGTACTGCTACATGATGTATATAAATGGGTACATGTGTCACTGCATCTGTGTGAAGGTCAGGAGGGACAACGTTTTGGAGTCTGTTCTCTTCATTTACTTTATGTAGGTTCCATAGATTAAACTCAGGTCAGGAGGCTTGTACAGCGAGTCTATTACCCACTGAGTGGTCTCTCCAGTCCCAGAATCTGCATTAACAAAGAATATTCCTAAATAGTAGTATGCAAATTCAAGTACAAGAAATACTGTCTTAAGACAGCCCATAGAATTACATCGGTAACATTCTGATTTTTTTTTTCCTTCCCAATTGTTGTTACTGTTCTTAGAGATTGTGTTCAGCTGAGCACATGGCCCAGTCAGTAAAGTCCTTGCTGAACATGGATGTGAATGAGGATCAGTAGGTCCCACTTAAAAGCCAGGTGTGGTAGCATAGGCTTCCAATCCTGTGTGTGGGAGGCAGAAATAGGTGTATTCCTGGGATTTGCTTGCTAGCCTAATTAGTGAGCTCCAAGCCAATGAGAGACCCTGTCTCAAAAAACAAAGTAGATGGCTTCTGGGGAAAAACATCCAAGGTTGTAATCTGGTCTCCTTACAATTGTACACTTGTGTGTGTGTGTGTGTGTGTGTGTGTGTGTGTGTGTGTGTGTGTGTGTGCGCGCGCGCAGGCGCGCATGCACGCATGCATGCTACTGATCATGTTAGCTAGTTCATTTCCTGTATCTAATGCTACATTTGAACCTTTTGTTCCATCAGTTTTAAAAAGGCATTGTTAACAAAGGGACAAAAACCTTGGGCTTTAAACAGATCTTGCCCCTTGTGAGCCTAAGAAAATCATCCAACCTCACCATTTCTCCATCTGCCTTTGAGCACTACAGTAGAGATTAAGACCTTCCATGCAAAGTTCCGATACAGCTCCTATGCTGTTAGTGCCAATGGGAGGGAACTGTTCAGCATCGCTCTTCTGTTCTTTCCCATTCTAGACCTCCATGGAGTTGTGTTAGAAGTTAGGAATAAACCAGTCCCATTGTAGAAAATCTAGCAGCTAGAGGAACATATTCAGTTTGTATTTCTTTTACATAGTAGAGTTAGTTTCTTTCTTTCCTCTCTTCTTTCTTTGTTTCTTTCTTTCTGTCTAAGGAATTTTATCTTTATTACAAAGTTTTCTCCAAGAAAACAAACAAACAAAACCAAAAATCAACAACAAAAAACCCCCAAAACAACAACAACAAATAAACGAACTTCACCAAAGAGACTATAAATCCTTCCTCTAGAGAGGCCCTTGGGCTTGAGGGTGTTGGAGGCCCCAGTAAGGGGGAATGTCAGGGTGGGAATATGGGGATGGGTGGGCGGGTGGGTGGGAGGCGGAATTCCCTCATAGAGGCAGGGATGGGGAGGGGATAGGGGGCTTCCAAAGAGGAGACCCAGAAAAGGGGAAACATTGGAAATGTAAATAAAGTATCAAAAATTAAAAAAAAAAAAAAAAACGGGGCAGGGGCGGAGGGGGGGGAGGAGGGGAGGGAAAGAGGGGGAGCTTCTATTTTCGCCAAAGTTGAAGGATTTTCTCACCCAGGATAAGCTGCTTTTTTTTGTAACTCTAGCCTAGCTGTCTTTTGAGTGAGAGACTCAATAACCTGACTTGATATATTCTTTTCAGGTAGTGGTTTCTTTTTACACAATATGTGGAGGTTATAATAATCAAGCAGCCATATACTCACTCTGGACACTATTACCAGTTAAGCTTATTGTCTGTGTGAGTGTGCTGGCATCTCCTCCAGCCTGTCTAAAGAGCCTCGTGAAGATGTTCTCCCCACCTTTTCTCTCCACAGAACAAAGACAGAATTTCCCCTGTGGGAATCACTCAGTAACAGCAGATTCTGCTATTTGCTTTTTAAATTTATATATATATATAATAAAATTTAATTGTTAGAGAATTTTAGGGAATTGTTCCATATAACAGTACAAATCAATACAGTACTTCTTTTTTTTTTTTTTTTACTTAATATTTTATTTACATTTCAAATGTTTTCCCCTTTCCAGGTCTCCCCTTTGGAAGCCCCCTATCCCATTCCCCCTCCCCTGCCTCTATGAGGGTATTCACCCACGCACCACTCACCCATTCCCATCTTCCCTCGCTGACATTCCCCTACACTGAGGCATCTAACATCCTCAGACCCAAGGGCCTCTCCTCCCACTGATGGTCAACAAGGCCCTCCTTAGTCACATATGTGGCCAGCACCATGGGTCCCTCCATGTGTATTCTTTGTTTGGTGGTCCAGTCTCTGGGAGCACTGGGGGGCCTGACCAGTTGACACTGTTGCTCCCTCCCCATGGGGTTGCAAACTCCCTCAGCTCCTTCAGTCCCTTCTTCAACTCCTCCATCTGGGACCCCACGCTCAGTCCAACAGTTGCTGTGAATTGAATCATGGGTGTTCCGAACTTTTGGGCTAATATCCACTTATCAGTGAGTACATACCATGTTTGTTCTTTTGTGACTGAGTTCCCTCACTCAGGATGATATTTTCAAGTTCCAAATGCAGTACTTCTAATGAACAGTTTATGAACAAGTACTAAAGTATAAATTGTGCCTAAAATTTTATCTAGTAAACTTATTTCCAGGAATTTATGTTGACAAAAATATGTATGTACTGTGGGATATCTATCATAGTATTATATACAGTGGTGAGTTATAAGAAATATGTCAAAATTAAATACATAATTAATAAAAAATAATAATAAATCCTTCCTCTACCTATTACTTCCCTTATTTCAGCAGATGCCGGAAGTAAGACAAAATCAGGTTAGGGAAGAGCAGGGTTTGGGGGCTCCGTGTGACAGTTACTCTTTGCTGTAGCCATGGACCTAACTGTGGTGCCCTCTTGGATTCTGTAATAGGCAAGTAAAACTGAAGTCTACCCAGACTGGATCAACCCAAATGTTATACACATTCAAAGATGGACTGAAGTCCTAACCTGCTTTCCTGTGAATGTGACCCTGTTTGGTCACAGGGTATGGAGTAGGCTGTGCGTTCCTTCCAGTATGACTGGAATGACCTCATATGTCTTTTGATGTCAGAAGAGACAAAGAGACTCCAAAGGAGAAACACTGAGGGAATAAGGACTCAGGTGTGCCCAGGGAGGACACCAAGGAGGATGCAGTAGAAAGTTCTAGAAGCATAGAGCTGCAAGGCTGAGAACAGCCAGGGGAGTAAGCCATGCCGCAGCTAGGAGAGAAGGAAGTTAAGCTTTCACCTGGAGCCCCACAGCAGATGTGGGCCAATTGACATCTTCATTTTGGATTTACGGCCTTCCAAATTATGTAGGCTAAAGTTCTGCTGTCTCCAACTGCCCAAGTTTGTTACACTTGGTTATGGAAGCCCTGGGAAAGTAATGAAAACTAATCTAATTTCCAATGAGTGCTTTTTCTATTTCACCCTAGGGTCGTTTCAGTCTTTGTTTTTCTTGATCAGGAAAAGAATTTTAATTTCATTAAGTCTGTGACATTTAATGAGATCATCGAATCTGTCAAAAAATTGTAGTTCATCACAATGACCAATCAACCCCATGCTAGTTTAAGAGTAAACAGTAAAATCCATGATGTTTATTCTTTCTCATTAAAAAGTGTTATTATGCTCAGTACTGAACTTCAGAACTTTGTGGGTTCTAACAGGAGGAAGCGATGTATATCAATGGCTAACAAAAATAGATGTGTGTATGTGTGTGTGTGTGTATACATCTAGTGTGTGTATGTATACACATCTATTTACATATATGTGTGTAAAAGACATACACATGCATTACATATATGCTTTTCTGTATGTGTATGTAGTACTTTACTGACTGGGGTGATCTTCCTAGATGAGTTCATATTCTTATGATTCAATCAAACTTACAAGCATCTTTCACCAATAGCCTGAAGACAGGGCACTGAACTCTTAGACCCAACATGCAAAAAAATTGGCAGTCAATTTCAAGATGGCTTACACTCTAGCTTTAGCTCTGCTCTTTCCTTAGCTGTACATTGTAGAGAATCATTCCCCAAACTCCATGCTCAAGGACCATGGCAATTTCACTGTCTTGCCTCCGAAGTCTCTTTCTACTCTGTGTGCATGAACATACCCAGTGTCAGTGACAGCAAACTCTCCACAGCTCCCAATGCTCTTGGCCTGCCTTCTCACCTCTAAACCTGGCCTAGGACATCCAGCCTCGGACATTCTGCCCTTTCTCTTAGTATCAATTACTGATCAGCATTTATTTTCCCTTTTTATTGGATTTGCATATATGCCTTCTTTTAGCTGATAGAAACCTAGTGACCACAATATAAGAGACAGCTTGAATGTGTTTACACAGTGAGACTCCCCACCTGCCCTTCTGATATCCATCTCTACAAAACACACATCCCCCTGTGTTGCTCGCTTACTAAGGCAGATGAAAGAAACCTACAGTAACGTGGAGACTGGCTGGCAACTGGTGGTCATGCTTAAGCAGACCAGGTTATGGCAACTAGTCTCAAAACACATACCACAGCATCCAAACAACAGATCCTTGAAATGAACGGTATTTTAAGCCACTGAAATTTGAAATAAGCTTTTACATAGCAGTAGCTTCTCATTACATCCTGTATATCCAGATTCAACTTTTAAAACCCACGGGCCATGCCATCTTTTGTCTTTTGCTTTCTTCTTTCTGAATTATTATCTCCGGTCTCTAAATTCCTTGATTTTCTTATCTATGCTTCCCCTAAACCAAGTATCTCCTTCTGACCCTCCATAAATTGTATTCTGTAACTTGCCTTTATTTCCCCCCTGTTATATACTATTACTGGAAGACAAGATATGTGCTTCATTTGTATGTGCCCTATCATATTTTACACACCATATTCGATAAGATTTTGTTTTGGTTCTAAATAACAACAGGAAAGGAGAGATGTGTTCCAAAGCCTTGGGAGACAAGGGGGAAAGCTGCTTAACTGAAGTTTTAAATATTTGTAAAAATAAGCAGAATGCAAAAAAATGGGAGGTAGTACTAATCGTGAGTGTATCAGAGTGCATGGCTAAGAAACTCCATGCCCAAGGTGGGTTAAAAACCGTTTCTATCCTCTCTCCATACCTCTATTAGTCCAGGCTGAGCCATCATCTCCTTCAGTTTTCCCCATAAGCCTTCTTCCTAGTTGTGTGACATCTTACCCAGCGTGATCTACAGTCTGTTCAACATAAAACAACCAGGGTCTCTTTCCTAATCAAAAATCACACGGTTCCGTATCCCTGCTTGCAACTGTTCACTAAACCAGGAAGAAAGCTCCCAGTGTCTTGTTTGGCATGTGTGAGTCAGACTCTGCTCACCTGTCCTAGCTCATCTGGTACAGCTTCATCCTCTCTGCACTTACACTCTGGTGACTGTGGCCTTGCTTCTGCTTTCTGAATGTATCAAGTTTGTTCAGATGTCAAGGATCTTGCACTAGCAATTGGTGTCCGCTTACCTGGCACACACTTCTGTCAAGCTTCGTAGAGCTGGCTCCTTGTCAACATAGTCTCAGCTCAAATGTTATTTCCTTAGAAGGGTTTTCTCAAAAAGACCAGCTCAAGATGTCCCAGTATCCTAGCAAGCCATCCTCTTGAAATTAATAAATTCGGCTATGTAACTGTGAACCACCAAATAGAAAGTAGCCTGGCATCTTTTGTCATATATTCTCATCAACAGTAATATGTAGTGATAACACAGTAATATGTAGTGATAAAAGGATTGACTGGTCTTCAGAGTAAGGTTCTGGGTTCAATCCCTAACAGACTGAGAGGCAGAGGGACAAAGAGACAGAGAGAGAGAGAGTGAGGGACACTGAAAGAGACAAAGACAAAGAGACTAAGACAGAAAAAGAGGGAGAAAGAGGGAAAGAGAGGGAGAGAGGGAAAGGGAGAGAGAGACAGACAGAGAGAAAGAGAGAGACAGAGAGACAGAGAGAGAGACAGAGAGAAAATCAGAGAATGCCCAGGGGCAAATGACACCCTTCACCTTTCAAAGGCCCTTCTGGCAATCTTCTTCCTCAATGTGTGTCTCAGCTCCCCAAGTTTCTCCTAATTCCCACTGAGCTCCCTGAGCTATGCATCAGTACATAGATGAATACATTGATGAGGTCAGAGTACTTATGATCTAATTACTTTCCAACAGCCTCACCTCTGGACATGGCTACACAGGGGACCAAGCCTTCAACATGCCCTTCTGAGGGATTTTCAAGATCTAAACGATAACCACAAATCAATGCCAACATGAGTTTCCACCTTCAAAGCTGAAATGAGACTGATACATGGCTATATCTACAAAGAAAGAAAAGTTAAAGCGTGTGCTCTACAGCTAACATTTTATACAAGCTTCCTCCTATTCTTACAGACCCTCAATTTCTTTTTCTAAAAGGGAAAAGAAGCATAGCCATGCTGTGTTTTCAATCACTAGGAGCCAGGGCAGCAGAAAAATCCAAACAGCCTCAGATCTGTCTGGTTTGCTGTTTGGCTATCGCCGATGTCTCAAGTTATAATGTAAGAAGACCATTTTTATCTGTATTTGAAATCTTTCTGTTTCTTTAAACATTCCTAAGGCTGGCAGTTGGGAGCCTGGCACTGACTCATTTCCACCAGAAATGGCATGAGTATGACCTGGCCTCTCTAACTGAGCATCAGAGCGACTTGAGCAAAGGATGGAATCCTTTGCTAAGCAGGGTGGCTGCATTTCCGGGACAAAACAGAGATGGCAGGGAGAAGATAGCATGGGGCACGGATACACCCACCTCGTGATTACTGGCACACTGTCACCTTTGCTGTGTCTCATTATTTGGATGGAGGAAAGGAGACTTCGGGAGCAGCGTGACCCAACTGAGCTGAGCCTAGAAAGTCGCAGAGTCCTGTCACTTTCTTACAGTGACTTGTCTCACAATCACAAACAAGTCCATCACTTCTAACTGCACCCACTCCACTAGTCCTCACAGCAAAGAGAGACATCTGACATAAATAACACCTATCACCAACTGGTATGCTAAATCTCCACTCATTTGGATAGTAGTACATATCAGAATTAACAAGCAAAATAAAGTTAAATAAAATAAAATAAGATGTATCATTTAATGAATCTTTTACATGCATAATTAAAGAAGTTTATAGAAAGAAGGTCATTGGTCTAGCCCAAAGTCTAGCACTAACTAGCTAATATAGGCAAAAGCAAGGGTCTTAACTGTCTGAGACTTGGTTAGCTCCTCTCAACTTTCGTTTCAAAATGTCTACCATTTTCCTGTGAGCTTTTTGATCCTCACAGGACGTTAGATATTTGAAAGTCCTTTGCAAGAATATAAAGTTGGATAAAAATAAATAAGCAGTGAAGAGCAGCCAGCCAAGATTCTGGAGCTCACCTTGACATCTATCTCCCTTGACAATGAGGCCCTAAGAACTGGACTTCTCTCCCCACCCCCACCCCCTGCCACCAATTACAAATTATCAGCATATAGAAAAAGCTTCAAGGTCTTAAAAAACGGCTTCCTACTTAAAACCCACCACCATGTGTGTTTTCTTGTGCTTCCCACGAGATGCATAATAAAAAGATAGTTCAACCTCCAAAGACCATGCAATTATCAAAAATCAAAATGAAAACTCAACGGAAAATAAAAGCGACAGCGACACTTCCTGTCAGCAGGTAAATGAGTCTTTGAAGGATCAGAGCTAGGGAAGAGCTGTCTAGAGGAGAAATACTCTAGCAGGCATTGTCCTCGGTAAATAAGAGGGGAAGCAGATGCCACCCCACATTTGGTGAAATATTTATGACTGGAGTGTGCATCCTTTTGGGGGAGCAAATTGATGACTCTTACATTCAGCACAATCACCTGGGGTGTGCCATGCACAGCTTCGATCAATCACACTGACATGATTTGTTTCTCCTTATTCAGAGGCTGCCTCCCCTTCCGTCCAACATTCAAGATAGAAAAGATGGAAAAGACAGAGCAGCCAAAGCTTCTCTAATCCATTTTTTAATGCCAAGAATTATAGTGTTTTGAGGATATTGCTGATGGATATGGAAGCACAGTCACCTTCAAATTGGACAAACAAATGAGGGGCTGTACGAATCCCATTTCAATCAAGTGCCAGTCATTCCGTATTTACAAGCACGGGTCATAGAGCAACGCTTCCTTTTGCATAAGGCTTAAACATCACAAGACACATGTCTGAAACTGGACAGATGACAGAAATTCACAGGGAAAAGTGAGCGAGGTTGGCGTTACCAAAACAAATGTAAGCAAACAACCAGATTTAAGGGACCTCTTTGGGATATGGAGAATTGGTTGTTTACTCCGAAGCAGGTAGAGACCATCCACAGATGGATACATTTGTAGAGAGCTTTTCTTTCCTGGCCGGTTCTCAGACTCAAGGGAATAAAGAATGGAAATGTACCAAGGACTGAACTAGACCGTGTCTCACCAAACCAATAAAGCTCTTTCAGTTAAAGATGATGGCCAAGTTGGTACCTAAACTCTGAGGATTTCTTTCTGGAAGATAAGGCAACATCTGCAAAGACTTGGAAGTATGGCCAAGTGCAGGATGTTCTTTGTAGACTATCCAAGAGAGAATAATATCAACAAAGGTAGACGTTAGGTTGGGACCAGTGGCAGTCTTGTGCATTATCCCACACTGACTAAGCTTTATCAGATGAGGGACCTATGCCACGGCACTAGAACTGTGTTTATGGCTGCTTTGTCCCTGAACAGCAGACCTGAGCAGTTACTCCAGAGGCCATACTTAGTAAGCCTAAAGAGTTCATCTACCCTAGGATTTCAACAGGAAGACTTTTAGATTTCATTGTGGGAGGAACTGGTGATAGTACACAGGGGTGAGAGCTTGAAGATCACAAAACCAGCTTCAGTTTTCAGCAGCCCAAACAAATGACAGCACAAAGCCCTACCTGGGAGCTTTTAGAAATGCAACCCTGACCCAGGCATGGAGCTTAGTGGGGCAGCATGTTCTTAGTATGAATGAGGTTCTGGGTTCTAAACTGAGGAAGAGGAGGGAGAAAGGAGGAAACAGAAAAGGGGGAAGGACGGAGGAAATGCCGACTTCACCTAAAAATTTGTGATGTGTATTTTAACACAGCCCCCAGGTGGTGACTCCTAACACATTTAAGGCTAAGAAGCCTTACAGTCTGCATTACAATTTTGAGGAAGAAGGAGAAATATCGACTGGTGATTAATTGGATGGGACCAAAATGGAGGCTTATTCTCACGCTTCGACTATTGGATGCCTGGATAGACAGCAATGGGCCCACTAATGCAGGGGAACAGAAGACCCACAAGTACAAGAGCGAACCTAAGGCGTTTGCTTTGGAGGGCACACTCGGTTCAAGCGGCTAGAAGTTTGTTTGGATGGAATTGCGAATGCAGGGTTGAACCTTTCGAAAAGCGAGCCAGTTAGAAATGCCCGGCTTTGGTTTCTCCTTGCCAGCGGCTCAACATCACACCGCGGAGGCTGAAGCATAAAGATATACTCATTCACCCAGAGAGAATGGGAATCGTAGGAAGCCAAGAGGACAGAAGCTACAACATGAGAAATAAACACGAAGACATCAGCATAGGAAGGGAAGTTTCCAAGGGAAGGTGAGGTGTGAAACCTGAGCCGCTAATTAAGCGGAAACAATGGTTGCTACCTTCCAAATGGGCCAGGCTGAATTTTACCACCCTACTCAAGGGAGCCAATGAAATTCTAATGTGAGCATAGAACAATGATGTCACTGACTGGAAAACCTTCAGCAGCTCTTTGCTATCTACTGAGTGGCATTGAAAGTCCCCTGATTGGATCCCGATCTTGTGTCTCCAGCCTCTCATATGGCAACTTCTTGAAGAATCCACTTGGCTCAACTTGAATTCTCTTGCCTTTGTTCCACCCCTATTCTTGCTCTCTCTTCCCATCCCTGCAAAAGTTATGACCTTTCTTCAAGACCCTGCTCCAGGCCTGCCTCCTCTGTGAAGCCTTCCTAGGTCTCCCATCTCTCATTAGGATCAAGATACTTGGGTTAAATCACTTGTGCACTGTGTAAAGGTTATCTTTATATAATTCAAATGCTGATTTCTGTATGGGCAAAGAGCTGAGTACAGGAAAGACTTTAGTATTGTTATTTTTATGAAGCATCACCTGTCTCAGTATTTTGTAATGGTCCCCATCAGCTTCTGATTGGTTTAGGAAATAGCCGGAAGGTCTATGGTAAACTAGGGGAGGATAGGCGAGATATCGAGCAGAGAAAAGAACTCTGGGAAAGAATCAGGTACAGGGGATTCTCCAGCCAGATAGGAAGGAAGAAACAGGTGCCTGTACTGAGGAGAGGTAATGAGCTGCCAGGCAGAATGTAGGTTAGTATAAATGAACTAATTTAAGGTATACAAGCTAGTTGAGAGCAGGCCTGAGCTTTCCTAATTAATAAAATGAATAATGGTCTCCATGCCATTACTTGGGCGGCTGGGATTGAGACAGTTGGGCGGTATAAGATGTGTTGTCCTAGCTTTCCATCACACAGTTTTTGCCCTTTATAACTGTTCTTACTTCAGTGTGGTTCACTTTGGGGGTGGTTCTTTCCACATATGTCCTTAGGAGGTAGGGACTATATTATTGAACTTTTTAAATCCTTTATAAAAAAGGTCTCGTGTCTAATAGATGAGAGACTGTTATGAAGAACACAAAGTTACATACCAGTTAGAAGCACTGCTCCCTCAAAGCCTCTCCTTCCTCTCAAGTGAACTCTTATGATATGTTAATTTACACTGTTGTGCGCGTTCTTTCTTTGGCTTTTAGGGTTTATTTCTATTGAAACACTCAGAAGGACTGGTCATATGACCCTACCCATTTCCATCAGGCTGTGTGTCATGGTGAAGAATCACCTCTTAGGGTGCCTGTTGTAGTCCCCTCCGGGAATGAAAGCTGCTACTCCTTCATCACCACCCCCCATTCCCCACTTCTGGTTCATCCCCATCTCAGACAACCATGGCTGTCAGAAATCTTCTTGCTCAAACATCTTCACACGCAGACATTTTACCACCTTGTCAGTACAAATGTTTGCTCATGGAAACCAGCAGAGAGGGTGTTACAAAGGGTTCACATCTTGATTTTTCTCTTCCTTGGGGCAAAAGAGAAGAAGCAGCCAGACTCTTTTTTTAAAAATGGGCCAAATCTAATGCTTTCCCTTTAGGATGTGCGTTTTGTGTGGTATGTGAAAAATCTGTTCAATAAAAGGAGAAGTGAGGTGGCTCACCAGGAAGAGGAAAACATAGACACTAATGTATCCCCAAAGCCAGTCATCCTGTGTGTCACTGTGCAATTGTTCAGGGCTATGAACATAATAATGGGTAGGATAGGGAAATGGGGAAGTGATTGGCGAAGGCTAACACCACAAGATGTTAGTTACTTCTTGGTCTTAACACTGCCAGTAGAAGAAATATTAAGCCTTAGATGTATGAAGGACTAGCTAAGGATATCTCCATCTCATAACCTACATTCTGGGATGTATTGGTGCTTCTGTTCAGCTGAAAGAAATATGAGATTGTAAGAGAAGTGCCTTCATTAGGCGAGGTCGCCAGACCAGGAGAGCTAGACTATGCCCTAAACATTGGAATCCACAGTACTTTTATTTGTGAGAAATTGCATTGCAGTAAACTGATCTCTAGCTCACTTACATGAGTGAACATGCCCCTATGCTTCCAGAAAGGAGAAATTGAGGCAATTACATTCGTTATCTGTTTAAGAAGCCCAAACAAACACCATTATTTAAAATTATAAGTGGTTCCTAATTAAACAGAAGCTGTTAATATCACAGCAGGTAGGAGTGACTGAATTCACAAGAGTTTTCCTAGAAAAATTCCCTTTTTATTAAATTAAGAAAATTTTAGTTAGAATGTGCTCAGTTGTATTTTTATGAATCCTAGTTGGAAAAAAATTAATAAGATGTTCATATTTCTAAAGTCTAAAATTTCTACCGCATTTGACAGTCTCCAGAGTCACCTTTGACTAGTATATAAGAATTCTAGCTGTCACATGGTATCTATAACTTTGGTCAATCTATTCAAATTTATTACAGTTTTCTCATCTGCAATGTAAGGACAAAAAATGGCATCTTAAAATTAGATTGTCATGAAAATGAAAGTGTTTAATACATATGAACTAAATAGGATAAGGTGAGGAACAAATATTCCATCAGCGATGCTGGCTGAGGCACAGAGAGAGGTTGGGGTCCCTTAGCACTCCCTCGTGCATCTGTACCCACTCACTATGGAGTCTGAAGAGAATGTCAACCCTACACATTTATTTCCCTGATTCTTTCACTTTGCCAGTCATAGTCAGTGTAGCATATTAACTATAATGTATGCCTTGAACTATTCATATTCAACTTTTAGGAAAACAAAACAATGTGATCACTTTTGTCAAAGTAAAACAAAAAACAAACAAACAAAAACCCAAACCAAACCAAAAACAAAACCATCTGACAGTTTCCTGTTGACATCAGGAGAACTAGCAATGCCTCTCCAGCCAAGGTCCCTGGGCAGCTCTCAGTGGATAGCAAGAAGTCCACAGCAGGCCTTGGCTTCGCAGGACACCCATTCCTGTCCATCTATGCCACCATTACACACTACACTAAGATACACTCAATGAAGTTCATCTATTCTACATCCCAAACAACTGCAAGGTACGTGGTGCGGCCATGAAAAGACGCTGACACGGATGCTCAAGTTATTATACTTCAAATTCCAGTAAAATTCCAGAAAAATGCAAACCATACCTAACCATGCTTCACACAACCACACGACCTAGGGACACATTTCCATGGTATCCACACATCAATGTACTAAGCATAAAAGCATCGCTGAGCAATGACTTCCTGATTCCCTGTTTGTAAATTGTAAGTGTAATATAGTCTCAGTCTAGCCAACATCACTAAAAATACAACACTGAACAGGTATATGGTAGGTGCTTCCTACACATTTCTTAAACTGAAGTGAGCTAAAAACACGGCTACTACTCTGAAACTTATTATTTACCTAATTAAAAAAAAATCATGGTTAGGCCTGATGTCATTAGATAGATATCAAGCTCATTTAATAGGTCATTGATAAAAACAGAACAATAAAATTAATTATAGTTCAAAAATGTATGATCTATAGTACAGAGACAGCACAAATCATTTGCTAACATATCCAAATTCTGGATTTTTCTAGTTCTTTTTTCAAACTTGACAAAAAATCCATACATACCAATGCTTTGAAATAAGATAATTGTCCAGCGAAAGTAATGTTTTAAAAGAGATATTGGCATATAACTCTTGCCAATTTGTGTATGTACTTTCTACAGTCTTTGCTGGCAGTGGCTTGTCACGACTTTGAGTTTTGCTATTCTAATGGAAGAAAACCTAGCTCATTTTAAGTTTTGTTTTTCCCAGTGAGAAGCTTCAGTGTGGAGTCATAATTACCTTTGAACAATATCTAATCACGTTTCTCTAAATGAGGGCTTCTCAACACCTGTGTATTAATATTTGCGAGCAAGGGACTCTTTGCTGGGGGATACCTTTTCCACGGTCAGGTGTTTGGTAGCCACCCACACCTATCCCCCTCCGGATGCTAGCACTACCTCCCCCCCACCCCCAATTAGCGACAGATCATCTGCACATGTGGCCAGGATCATGTCCAGATGGGAATGTCTCTCGATGTTTTGATTAGAAAGGTTGTGATTTCTTAAACAAACTTATTAACTTTACCAAACAGTAAGACCTTGGAAATTATCTGCACGATGTTTTTTCAAGGTTGAAAGACGTGATATTCTGGCCAATAACATAACTTAGCATATATTTCATCAGCGCAGCATGGTGGGCACCTCCATAGGTTAAGAACCCAGAAACATCAAGAGCAGACGTTTTGTTGGGCAGAGGGAAGTAATTCAAAACCTGAGCATTATACCCAGCTTCGTTTCAAAGTCAGTAGCAGCTTGTTTCATTTCATTCCAATTCCCTGTTTCTGAGTCATGAACAGGTAAAGATAAAAGGGCTGTTAAATATTTAAATACCTATTCACTGTGCCAAAACCACAGCCAAAGCTGTTTCTTTCATTATTTCTTTTATTACAGTATTTTGATTTACTTTGAGTTTTTCTCATCCAAAGCAGACAGATGCTTTCCCAAGAACTGCCTATTATCTGGGAAAGACATACTCTTTGATAAGAAATAGGATTTCTAAGGACAATTGTTTTACCATTTTAATTCTCTTATACCAATAAATACACAAATTGCTTTCCTCAAGGATAAAAAGGTGTATTCTAATTGCTTTTAATGCAGATCATTTTTCTCATCAGAAGAGGAAGAAAAAAAAAGAATACTGAAAAGAGAAAACACAATAGAAAAGTTTAATTGAAATTCAGTCCAAAAGCAAGAACCCCCAAGAAAGAGTTCCCTTCACCTGCTTTGACAAACAGGTGGATTTTCATCCCCCATTTATAACGCTGATAATGCCAGACACACAGAGAAACTCTAAGCAAGGAAACTGACCTTTATCAATTTATTCCAGGAGTAATTTTCTGCCTTTAATTAGTAGTCAATATTTCATTCTGATGAATTCATAAATGATAATTGAAAAGCTAGCAGCCGTTCCCAGCTGGCTTCAAGACTTCAATGTTCTGTAACCAGCAAAGAGGGTGGATTTTAAAAAGGCAGTGTGCCAGTCATGGGCTCTGTCTGACTATTGATAAAATACTGACTGCAGCATTACAGGGAATCAATCAACAATGCAAAGAGCTGACCAAAAGACAAACATGGGAACCTAGCCTTCTTTGTGGGATACAGGCTTTTGTGACAGAAATCACATGTCTGCACAGATTCTCTTTGCATTGTACCAGCCTAGGCTTCCATCACAAACCATCCTTACGAAGGTCGACTTTAGAAGTTCAGATATTATGAGCTTAAAACTCTGCCCAAAGTTTGTGTAGAATGAGAAAATTCTGAGTTTCTAACCTCGGGCTGTGATAACTTTTACCCATTTTTGCCCACAAAGAGAATCGTTTCTAAAGCCCTAAAGATACATTCATCGAACAGTTTGTTCCCTAACAGTAGTAAGTCAATTAGTAGCTTATATTTCCATCTAGTTTTGTCTCATTACCAACTACTTCATGGACCTGTGTTGAATTATTTGATTCCAAAAATGAGCTGAGAAATAAATCTCCCGACTAATGCTAATTGGGTTTTTTATGCATTAAAAGAAAGCTGTATAAATCACTGGATTAATAACAAGCGATTGGTGCTGTTATTCCAATTATGGCACCTCTAGAAGAAGAAGAAAAAAAAATCAACTTCCAAACCTCCACTATACAGAAGCAAGATGAATTCAGGTTAATTTATTAATGCATTTGATTCAGCATATAATGAGCTTGTAGCTATTGACGCCACTTAAATTCATTCGACTAATCAGTGTTCAGGGTCTTTAAAAAAATTAAACTAACTTTCCCCTGAAAGGACACAGAACTAAAGGCAGACAGGAAGCAATCAGACAGGCCATGACTGGGCAGCTTGCAAACATAGTCAAGACCATCTCTGGGTCTGGAGAAGTCACCCATCCTGTTTCCTCTTGCTATCCTTCAGAAACGCTGTTCTCTACCCAGTGATATCACGGCTGCAATCAACTCTCACAAAGTGAGATCCAAAGTGAGGAGGCCATGGGGGTTCCAGAGACCTCAGTGCTTTCTAAAGCAAAACCAAAAAAACTTGACTTTTATGGCTAATTCTGCTTTTTTCCATCTCTGATATCTCCAACATCTGTCATTCACCTCTAAAACAAAAATCAAATGTCTGTTCACACAAGGAAAGAGAGCATTAGGCAGTTTTTATTACTTATTTGTTTCCAAGAAAGGTTTACCATTGGTGTGCCCAAAGTGATTTATTTCTGAACCTGTACGTGGCTCCTTAGTTTATGTTATTAATGAAGAAAAATATTGATATACCAAATCAAAAATAGCCATCAGATAAAGTCATGAAGAGAGATAGACATTTGAACTATCTTATCAACTCCAGATTAAAATATCAAATTAGATCTTAATCTGACTTCGGGTAAATGTCATCCTGAGTCTCAGCCCCCTGTGTATTGCCCTCTGTGGGGTGTTTGTGATTGTAGAATGTAAGAGTTTAAATGAGAGACTATAGAGCTGGCTCAGTGGTTAAAAGTGTGTACTGAGCTTGCAAGACTGGAGTTCAAATCCCAGCATTCACCTCAGGCTGCTCACAAGCACCTGAAACTCCACCTGTAGGGAATCTGATGCCCCCTTCTGGACTCTTCCACTCACCCGCATTCAGATGCACACACTCTCACATTCCTAAGACGATGTACTTACAAACAAAAATAAATCTTTTCAAAAAAAATCTGTAGATGTTGCATAACACAGCTTCTTACAACTCTTAACTCTGTGGGATTTGACTCACTCCTCTGGCCTCTCTCAGTACCTGAACTCATCATATAAATACATAGACACCCGAATAAACATAATTAAGAATAATTTTTAAAGAATTTATATAGCTGCAATCATTTCTTACCATCTGTATATCTGTGAAAGCACATCTTATTTATAGTTTTTTTAATCCACAGCCAAGAAGGAAGCTTTGTACATTGTAGGAACTCAGTAATCAGGTTTTTTAAAATTTACTGTCATCCTCATGTGTGTGCGCGCGCGCACACACACACACACACACACACACACCAGTGATACACCACCAGAATCCAGCAATAGAACATTGTCAGTGCCCCAGGAACATCTCCTACTGTGTATTTCTCATCATGACCCCTTCTGCCTCTCAGGTACAAGCACTTTTCTGCCTTTTCTTTGTGTGCACATTCTAACAGGTACCTGTGGAGGCCAGAAGAGAGTATCAGAATACCCAGAGTTGGAGTTTCAAGTGGTTGTGAGTTGTCTGATGTGGGTGCTATGAACCAAACACTGGTCCTCTACAAGAGTACCAAGTGCTCTTAACCGCTGAGCAAACCCTCCATCCTCAACTGTGCAATTTCCTATCAAACTCACTTCTCTTGTGTACCGAATGGTAGTGAACCACCTAGGAAGCTATTTCTTCATTCTTTAACTTCTTCAACTCGATGAAGTAAACTCAGAGGTCGGGTGATTTATCAATATTCACTCATGCCTAGCACAAGCTCGTTACATGGTGTACATTCGTGTGAGCATATGTACATATACATAAACATGACCACACAGTTTCAGTAGCTTACACGTTATTAATTGCAGCAGCCAGTCCAAATGGCTGTCATTACTCATGCCTATCTCGTTCTTCCCACATACCTGCCCACCTACTCCTCTCCCCCCAGACGATTTTAAATCCCAGAAAGCATTTTATTGCATCTGTAAATATTTTATCATGTATTACTAAAACAGGTCTACTTTTAAACATCTCATATATTTAGAAATTAATAATAATTCCCTAATAGCATTAAATATCTATTCAGCGCTTTCTGGTTGCCTCATTAACATTTTTATTCTTTGCTTGTTTGCTAAGTAGTGTTGAACAGAACAGATTTATTAGGGAACAATAAAATACCTGAAAATCGGATAAGCCTCATAACATTTTAACAAAATGAACACTTCATTCATTTGCAACATAAAGTTCAAAACTGAATGTCAATAAAAATCTATTCCTAACACATGCAAAAGCAAATGTATGGATGAAATAGGAGACACTAGATCAGGGTTTCTCAACCTTCCTACTGCTGTGACTCTTTAATGTAGTTCTTCAGGCTGTGGTGACCCCCAACCATAAAATTATTTTTATTGCCTCTTTATAAGTGTAATCTCACAACTGTTGCGAATCACAACATAAATATCTGTACTTTCTGATGAACTTAGGCGACCTCTGTGAGAGGGTCATTTGACCCCCAAAGGGGTCCCAATCTACAAGTAAAGAACCATTTCATTGGAGTGATCTGAGTTTTAAATGAAAATGGCCTTTGGAGCTGAGTTCAACCTCTAGACACCACACAAAAAAATTCAGACATGTTAGTGTGCGCTTCTAATTCTAGTGCTGTGGAGGTAGAGTCAGGAGGATGTCTAGGGCTTTCTGGCCAGCTAGTCCACCCAAATCAGCAAGCTTCAGGTTCACTGAGAGAGACACACAATGTAAGCCTTTGGCCTGCAGACATGCTTGCAACATGCACCCCCTCATACGCACATGCTTCTCCAATATACACACAACAGAAAATAGGCTTTAGACAATAATGCAAATACCCCCCATAGTCTCTGTACAAACTGGACTCCTTTGCAAAAGTTCATTCAGTGAAAGGCTTCTAAAATGCTTACTTTCATTCACAACAAAATAAATAGCTCACTAGTCCTTCCTGAATAAACTAGTGAGATATTAAAGTGTATGTCTGTGTGTGTGCACTGTTTCTATGTGCATAATCAGTCTATAGTGACAATATGTGTGTGTATGAATATGTATGAAAACCATTTCCAGGCACAGAGCATCAAGCCTACGCTCCTTGGCAGAAAAGAGACAAAACATCAGAGAGCTTCACAGACACCAGCGTATCTGTGTGAGGGCATTTTCTGTCTCATGCATCAAATGAAGTCATTCAAATGGAAGCACAGGGCTTTCTCTGCTGAGGTAGCAGGCAGCAGGCATCTCCATTCAGCACAGGTCTTTCTCCCTGAGGTAGGAGGCATCTACTTTCAGAACTGTAGCAGCAGCTGAATCTGACTCAGGAAATTTGTCGCTAGAGTGTGAGGTTGATTAACTTAGGCTTTAAAAAAAAAATCAACCCGAGGAATGGATACAGAAAATGTGGTACATTTACACAATGGAGTACTATTCAGCTATTAAAAACAATGACTTAATGAAATTTGCAGGCAAATGGATGGAACTTGAAAATATCATCCTGAGCGAGGTAACTCAGTCTCAAAAGAACGAACATAGTATGTACTCACTGATAAGCGGATATTAGCCCACAAGTTCAGAATGTC
>CM052707.1:89369512-89446828 GCA_028551405.1 Uromys caudimaculatus | reverse complement strand
GCTGGAAACAACCCAGATGTCCCTCATCAGAGGAATGGATACAGAAAATGTGGTACATCTACACAATGGAGTACTACTCAGCTATTAAAAACAATGACTTAATGAAATTTGCAGGCAAATGGATGGAACTTGAAAATATCATCCTGGGTGAGGTAACTCAGTCACAAAAGAAGGAACATGGTATGTACTCACTGATAAGCGGATATTAGCCCAAAAGTTCAGAATGCCCAAGTTTCACTTAACAGTAACAGCTGGACTGAGAGTGAGGTACCAGATGGAGGAGTTGGAGGAAGGTCTGAAGGAGCTGAGGGAATTTGCAGCCCAATGGAGGGAGCAAGAGCGTCAATGGGCCTGACCTCACCCCTGGGTCGTCCTGGAGTTTGGACCACCAACCAAAGAATACACATCTATGGACTCATGGTTTGGACCACATATGTGACAGAGGATGACCTCGATGGCCATCAGGGAGAGAGGAGGGGCCCTTGGGCCTGAGGATGTGAGAGGCCCCAGTAAAGGGGAATGTCAAGATGGGAATATGGGGATGGGTGGGCGGGTGGGTGGGGTGGGAGGTGGAATTCCCTCGTAGAGGCGGGTTGTGGAGGGGATAGGGGGTTTCCAAAGAGGAGACCCAGAAAAGAGGAAGCATTGGAAATGTAAATAAAGTATCAAATATAAAAAAAAAAAGAAAAAAAAAGAAAATGAGAACAATATACATACAGGCCTAAAATGCACTTAAAACAAACTATATTATCTTCAAGACAAACCTAGCCCTTGTCTAATTTTATAAATAAACAGTCACTGGAACACAGGCATATCCACTCATGGGTACACTGTCATAGCCCAGAGGAACCAAAAGCATCCTATGTCAACAAAACAAGAAGGCATGTTCTCTGAGTAGGAAGAGGACATGTGGAGATAGACAGCTGTCAGCAGCCAGATAGTAAAAGATCCCATAGGCTAGAAAAAGGATCCACACAAAGGAATGCTTGCTGGCTAATTGGATATAGTTCAGAGAGCAGAGTAAAGAGGCTGAGAGGCCAGTAAACTGCTCACAGACTGGTAGAAGGGTAAGATTATGAGTATTTTGGTCCCTGTGATGAATCAAGGGAAATTGGGGGGGGGACAATGTGACTGTAAATCATTACAACATCAGCAGCAGTCGGTTTGGAAAATTATAAAGAAGAAAGAACAAAAACAGGCATCTGGGAGTCCGAGTCAAGTGAATAGCAAAGGATCATACCATCCTTCAAGGCTGAGGTCCAGAGGGAGAGTTTTGAGAATAGATGATTCAGGCCTTTGACATTTTGGACCTGAGATGACACTGAGATGTCTAGATGGGCCAGGACTGATAAGCACTTGTGCACACAGTTCTGCCCAAGCAGGCAGAGAGATCTGACTTAATTAGATGGATTTAGAAGCCATTGGATGAGAAGAGAAATCCCGCCCTGGTGGACTTGCTTGATGAAAGCCTGGGGACATAGAGATTGTGAAAGGGGGATGCAAGAACTGGCTTTTTCAAGAACAGCAAACATGTAAATGTAGTTCAGAAGATCCAACCGGTCATTTGCAATGGTATTTAAACATGGGAACAACTATTCTCAAGAGTTTCATGGCTTTAACTTGTTAACTGATAGAGATGAATCAAAATCTATGGTTTTTTTTTGTTTTGTTTTGTTTTTGTTTTTTTTTTTTGTCCTCAGAGGATTCCTTAATTTGTAGAACTAAATCTATCCTACAACTTTAAGCCACAAGTCCAAACCAAGAATCAACTCAGATGTTACAGAGTGCTGTTACACTTTGCCAACATGGAGTAGGAGGGAAGACCACAGCACAGGCTCATGTTACATGACCAGATGGGTTTTAAAACCTCTCCGTGTTATGAAGAGGTTGGGTTATTACATTCCTCATGTATCTGAGCAGAGTGCTTGCTACAGTTACAAGACATTGAGCCAAGGATCTCTTGAGGATCCTCTGCTACAAACATTGTCAGTCAAAAGTCCCAGGAAGTACCCTGTCATCTACCTAGCAAGCCTACTTTCATGGGTTTTTTTTTCTTTTCTTTTTTTCTGGGTAGAAGAAAGAATGCATTTCCTAGCCCCTTTGTAGTTAAGTAGGATAGAATCTACTTGGAGACATGCACCAAAAAGCCTATTTCTTTTCTCAAGCTCCCCAGATGGCCTGCTGTTGAAGGTAGCAGAGACCCTGTCTACTTTAGACTCGAGTGAACATCTGGACAGAGACTCAGACCCGCATATTGACTCTTGAAATGGAGTGACTTCGCATAAGAAAGAAGCATTTTGTTATATCACTAAAAGCCATGGACTTTTGTCACACTATCAGTGTCAATATCTAAACTTAAACATTCCCTGCTCAATATAAATAACAGTGCACTTAGAATTTCTTTGCAGAAATGATTCCACATAGTCATATACTTAAGAAACTTCTTATATTAATAATGCCATGAAAGAGTTGGTCTAGAATCTTTATGTTTCTAAAGAGATAGCTTAAACATTTAACCAAAGTACCCTCTGTATACTTAAATGGAAGTTCCCCAAGAAATTGATAGTGCCACTAGATGTGAACACCAAGAAAGAATAGACAGAAGTGAATATGATTCTTAAATCGACCTACCCATTGACCTTGAAATAGAAACAAGGAAAAGCTAACGTGGTAAGTAAATAGTCTGGTCTTCTACTGTTTTATCATTTTCTAGCTGCTCAGACTTCTCTGTGCTCCTCTGCTGGTTTAGATTATGGCACTTGAAAAATAATTTTTATGTTTGGGGTCCAATTTCACAAATGTAAACAGTTACTTGAAAGTAGTTAAATTTACTTAATATCCAAGAGCTGCTTAATCAAATGCCATGTTTTTAAGTATCCAGCACTATATTCTATCTCAGGAGTGTAACAGTGAGCACTCTTGCCCTTGATAGAGAAGTTAGACTGATATATAATACAGCATTGTAACATAAAGGAGCACAGTACGTCATGATATAGTAATATAAAATAATGAGATGAGCATTATTAGACATGAGAAAACTATTGGTGTACCAAAGACAAAATAACTATTTGATTCTATTGGTTTTGTTTAACAGAATATCATGTAATATCTTGCACTACTTGAAGATTATTCATTAATCAGCTAGAAATAAAACATGAGAGATGGTAAGGAAGTCTTTCCTCTATTACTCCCCATCAGAACCCTCACATTAGCAGTACCCAGCAGCACTGATGAATTTTCACTTTTGAACAACAACAAAAAAAAGATAAACGACATAAGAGGCATTTTATCGGCGAAATACGAAGGAAGATCCAAACTCCAGGGTTGAAACACTTGTGGATTCCACTATTTTCTGTTACACCAGAGAGAGGTGATGAATTTCTGTACTTTGTCTATTGCTGGGAGAGAAAAAAAATAATAGAATCTTGGAGATGGAAAGGACCTTAGAGATCACCTAATCCAGCAAGATGAATAAACTTTTCTTTTCCATAGCCAATAAACTGGCAGAATGTGATGAATCCGAGTCTTCTGAGTTATAGATGGTCTGATGAATTGAGACGGCCATGGTTCAGCCTAAAACACAGGAGTTTCTCCACACCACACAAAAATAAACTTTTTCCATATACAAAGTCAATTTAAGTTAGGCGCCTTTCATCACTTCTATGAATATAAAATCAATGGGAGAGGTAGAGAAAAAGATACACCTTGAGAGGCAAATAGATGAGCATTTAGTTGGTTTCCCTGTGGGGCTGTAACAGGTATTGAATGTTGCAATTTCCTTCTTACTCTGTTTTTTAAAAGAAATTATTCTCCAAGATGACTGTGACATATTTTCAAGAAGCAGCGATGAAATGCATTTAAGAAACAAGAATTCCTCAGTGGTTGACATCATTTGTCTGATCAGCAGACATTGATCAGATTTTAAAAACTATTTCTGAAATGTCTAGTTTAGAGGGAAACTAGTTTCACAGAAGCTGAGTCAAGTTCACCCAATATATTCAAATGTAGCTTTTATCACACCTAATATCTCTCTCTTTCTCCCTCCCTCCTTCCTTCCCTCCCTCCCCCCCCCTCTCTGTGTGGTGTGTGCACGTGTGTGCATGGGTGTGTCTGTCTTCTAGCTGTCCGTCTCTCCCCAGAAGGGGCTTTTGGAAAACACAGATCACCATTTCTATCTCCTCCCCAAAACTTCTTATTGCTTTGATTATATATGCGATTAGGGAACATTTTTGGTACAACTTCATATAGGACTCGGAAATGCAAATTATCAAATCATTTGTTAATTAAAAATATATTTACAGGGGCTGGAGAGAGAGAGATATGACTCAGAGGTTAGTAGTGTGTACCTCTTTTGCAGAAAACCTGAGTTTGGATCTCAGCACCCACTTGAGGTGGTTCACAAGTGCCTGTAACTCCAGCTCTAAGATTCCAAGGGATCCAATAACCTCTTCTAGATTCTGTGGGCACCTGCACTCACCCATGAACACACAGCACACACATACACACAGACACATAACCAAAAATAAAATAAAGGTTTTCAAAAGTACTTACAAGCTTTTCTTCTGGATATAAAGTTCATGAAGAAACAGCCTATTAAAAAAAATAAACCTTAAGTAAAAATGTAACACAGAAGATGAAGACCCCAAATATCTCCAAATCCAAAGGAACCAATCACTGAATAGATGAGACAAACGCACATACTTTAGTACTACAAAATATTCTCTGCACTATTGAGAGAATTAGATAGTTGACTCTATTCTGAAAAACTAAGTCTACATTATATTTTGGTTGTGTTAATAACCATCGTCCTTACTTTTTAAATTTAATGTCTCAAACTACAGGGAGGGTATTAGCTATCCATTCTAGGCCTGGTGGTTTGCTAACTACCTTTTCTTAGATGTTTCCTCTTTGTATTTTTGGTGGGTTGTACTATTTTTCTGTCTCCAGGCATTCTTGCAAATCACCCTATAAATTGCTTTTATAACTAGAGCTCTGAGGGAGGATTCAACAAGGTTTTGCTGTGTGTAATTACCAAATTGGAAATTAGCCAAATTCCCAGCCCCGCAGCCCTTATCCTGGTGAACGAGACTGTCTGATTGTTAACAATCACGACCACTCAATATCCTGATATTTAGAAAGCCTTAGAAAGAGACTTGATGCTCCCTGACAAAGCCATGGCAGATCACAAGAGGAGCAGCATTTCCAGGGAGCACCCCCCATGGGACCTGAGCTAACAATATAGCTGCGTCTATTCAAAGTTGCCTGGCTTTGCATCCAAGGAGCTTACCAACTCAATGCTGGAACAGATGTGTATGCCTTTGAATTGCCTCCAAACTCATTTTGGTGGGCAATTCCCTACCTTTCACACGGCTTTATTCTTCGCCTGCTCTGTGTGCTGGTCTTCTTCCTTTTCAATGATGGCAATGTTAGCAGCGCAGCTGTCTGGGAGCATGAAAATGGCCCAAGATGTCAACATGTGCTCTGGTGGTTTTCCACACTGAATACGTTTGATTAGTTATAAGGGACATCTATTGACACTGCTTGTTGTCACTGGCCACTCCTGTTTTTTTCTTTAATTCATAGACTGTTTCTCTCCTGTTTGTCTCCTCTGGTTGTATTGCCCGCAACTGGCCTTTATTGAGATCTGAGCACATTGGGTTGTGACAGCTTTTCAATAACATTATTATTTTTTACGCTTATTTTAGGAGTTATTTGTGTGTGGGGGGGCACAAACACATGCATACATGTGTGCAGGTACACACATAGAGGCCAGGGGTGTCAGATACCTGGAGTTATAGGCAATTATTAGCTACCAGACATGGGTGTTGGGAACCAAACTCTGGTCCTTTCTAAAAGGCAGGCAAGAGTTCTTACCCACTGAGTCACTTCCCTGCACACTTGACTTACTTTTTTTTTATTTGTTGTTATTAATTTGTGAGCACATATGTGTTCATGCACGTGTGCATTTGCACATGCATGCATTTGCACATGCACGCCATGGAGCATACAGTCTGAGGACTTTTAAGAGTCAGTTTTCTCTACTGACAGTGATTTCTGGAGATGGAACTCCGGATGTCAGGCTTGTGTGGCAAACACTCTTCCCTGCTAAGCCATCTCACCTACTCTTCAATATCATTATTAAGGCACAAGGCTGCATGACTCTCATCATAAGCATCTGATTATAACTAAGAAACTTTCAGTAAAGCTCTTGTTCTCAATGTCCCCAAAATCAGTTCTGGCCACCCTTGGTCTATTGGCTTTTCTTCTTTTCTCTGTATCTAAAGGCTTCTCAAGAGAGCTGAGCAACTTAGAAATCCAGAACCTACTTTCACACCTAAGCTTAGGCACTTCCAAGTTCAGCATCCTTGGGTAACTTGCTTAGCTAACTGTCTGAATGTTAATTGTGGCAAAATGCAGGCTACTCTAAGAACTTAATTCATGGGGTTATAGGGAACATTAAGTGGGATTGTCACACAACACAGACATAAGCACACACACACACACACACACACACACACACACACACACACCTCTTATTAAGATCCTCATTCTGGTTATATTTCACTCCACATCAATTCTCGAAGGCAATTGTAGATCATATAATGAGTAAACTGTAGTTATATTTAATACGCAAAGCACACCACAACACGGAGATCCAGCAGTATGTGCTGGACATTGCAACATCTCTCTCTGCAGAGGGAACCAGATTCTATGCTAATCACACAGCTTGAGGCATGATACATATATTGAGATTTTTTTAATTCTTCTTTTTTTAAGATAGTAATTATGAGATTATAAAATACTGAAAAGGAGAATATTTAAGAATATAGGACACCCCCTCAAATAAAAGAAAAAGAAAGAAAGAAAGAAATTTGAAATACAATCATAAAAAAAAGAAACAATGTATCCTAAGGAAACCAATTAATCCCCCCAAGAAGCTCAGTTTTGAAAATGGAAATCTTCGAAAGACAGAAAGAAGGGACCTTCACTGGATGAAGACACATGGCTGATAAAAACAGTGTTGGGGAGAAGAAAATCCCATGTGAGCTGAGGCAGGGTTGGAAGTTAGAAGGGGCCATGGACGAGACACAGGATGCTGATGTGAGCATGTGGCTTTCTGCCCTGCACTCCAGGTCCCATCCAATGGATAACCAAGGGGAAGAACATGACCATCTAGAAAGCAGTAGATTTCCATATTGAGAGGATACCACTAGCCTGGAGGTCGATCAGCCAGGGATAGGGTCAGCATAGCCTGGTCATTAAGTAATAGATAATGAATTCTGGGTTTGAACCTGGACCTGGCAGTCAACCAAGAGCTCTGGGGCTTGATCAAGTTGCTTAACTCCTCAATCTAAGAATTTCCATAAAACAGATTAAAATGTAATACATATATTTATTTCTTTATATTTATAAAATTTGGAGGTACTTTTAAAATAATGGTCATTCAGCATAATGTGGTCTAGCAGAGTTGCTGAAGAAATTGGAGTACTGGCCACTGCCACTAAACATATTAATATGTAGCTAGGAACATGGGTCAGTCAGTAAGATACTTGCTATCCAGTCATGAAGACCTGAGTTTGGATCTCCATGGAAACGTCCAGCTCTGTAGCATATACATGCAACCCCAATGCTGGAGTGGCAGGCAAGAAGATACAAGGGGCTTGCTGCCAGCTGATTCAGCCAAACAGGTGAGCTCCAGAGTCACAGAGAGACCCCTTCCCCTCCATAAAACAAAAGTGGAGAGCAAGTACATCAGCATGCATACATGTACACACATGTGAACAGAGCAGGGGGTACATCAGCATGCATACATGTACACACATGTGAACAGAGCAGGGGGTACATCAGCATGCATACATGTACACACATGTGAACAGAGCAGGCGGTGGAGGGTGAACATTTATAGTAGACCTAGCATAATGGGCTTTGGGCTTCTCTAAAGGAATTTGGGTCTTCTGTCTTGGATGAACATTATCCAGGGGTTATCTAACCTCCACAGAAAGAATGTGAAGATCGAGAGCAATTAAAGAAATTTCCTCAGGAAGAAGGAGAAAGCACACTTGCTTATTTCCAGAAAGGAAACAATGATGTCCAGGCAACATGATAAAAAAAAAAGTCATGATGGACTGACTTCACGTCCCATTCCTAGAGATACATTCTTAATCAGGTGCCTAGGCCAGGAGATGAGCAGCTATGAGCACCCCTGAGGTAAAGGGCAGCAGCATCTTCTATTTATTACCAATTTGGTGCAGTAGACAATAGGCATTCATAGATTCAATTCACATAAAGATGGACGGACTGAATAAATGAATGAATCAATCAATCAACAAATACATGAAGTGACATGAAGCTATTATATCTATCTTCAGTCAGTCAACAAAATATTTTATCCTTATATCTAATATAGAGAAATAGAAAAATGGCAATATCCCAAGGGAGGTTCATAGCTAGGGAGCTTCTCACATCATCATGTCCAAAGGGAATCAAGCAACTAGTCTTGTCAAAGCTCCATGGACAATCCTCCATGGGATTTGAACCCCAGGCCCCCTAACTCTCCTTATGTCTCTGTTGTGGTCCACATACTGCTAAATCAGTGGCTAGGATGGACAGAGGAAATGCTCAATGACTTAGATTTTTGAAAATCAAAAATCCTTTGAAATCAGAAGCTTGAACATATTTCAGAGTCTGTGACAAGTAGCTAGACCTGGGGAGAAGAAATATCTTAGCACAAAACCCACTTATGAATACTTTACTACATAGTAGAGAGATCATCTAGAATCCTTGCTCTGTCCATTCCTGACAACCATCCTATGACGATTTCAGTGGTGGCCTACATGACCCATTCACACTGTGTAAGCGACCCTATTTGAGGAAAAAAGGATATTTTCAGAGGTAATTAAATTGTGGGCGTAGAAACAAGATAATTCCAGGCAAGGGAAAATAAATCCTAAAACCAAGGGGAATAATAGAATAAGTGAAAATAACCAAAAATAAATGGGAGTAAATGAGAACCTGTAGAGGTGAGGTGATGTGAGCATCAGGCTTGAGCGATGTGTCTACAAGTGATGGAGACACCACCAGAAGCTGGGGAATGCACGGATTCCTCACAGAGCCTCCAGGAAGAAGTGACCTCGATTTAAGATATTTCAGACTTACAAATCTATGGGAGAATATATTTCCAACCTCTCAAATCATAAAATTTGTGACATATGTTATTTGCCCAGAAAACTAATGTAGACATTTTTGGACTAGCTAACAATAAGACCAAAATACAAAATATAATGTCTGCTGAAAATTCTACCATTGACAATTACTTGTATGTATACCATGTGCTCGGTAAATACTATAGATGTTCTTCTGGCTTTGTGAGGCTTCTGACGAAACTGAGTAAGGCTACTAAGAAATAATGAAGAGGCGTCAATCTGTAACATAGCAAATGTGGCAAATGTCACATAGGGAGAGGGAGCCGTCTGAGTAAGGCTTAGCATACTACTTTATTCTTCTAAGTTTACGGCAGTTTAAGACCCGACAGTGTGAAAAGGATCCATGATGGAGCATGGTGGAAATACACTTCATGTGGAGATTCCGAGGAGAGAGATGAGTTAGTTATTGGAGAGGCAGGGCGTTGATGATGCATGTCAGCATGGTGGTGCATAGTGAGTGCCATGCTCAGGGTAGTTGCTGAGGGCGGGAAGGAAAGATGGCCTGGATGGTTAAGATGTTAGAAGTATCACGTTAAACTGAACTCTTGGGAGAGGGAAACATGTCACAATATGTTTGAAAGCATCATTCTTTGGAAGGCAGTATGCGTCATTGAGTGATACAATGTTTGTCTAGTGCAAAGCCATAGACCAGTGGTACAGAGCTTGCCTGGTGTGTGCAAAGCCTAGACATCTCCTTATCACTATCAATAACAATAACAGAAGTAACTCTGGATATGTGTATAAAGAATGCATTACAGGGGTTGGGATAGGGCCCAGTTCATATAGAACTTACTTTGCCAACGAGAGGCTCTAAATTTGGTCCCCAGAATCCATGTAATATCTCAGGGTACATATTTCTAATCCCAACTATGGAAAAGTGGTGACAGGTGAATCACTAGGGCCTATCTGTCTATTGTAATGAATGAGTTCCACACCATTGAGGAAGAATTATTTCACTTATTTCAAAGAAGGCGAGTAGCATTCTTGATTGACACCTAAGGTTTGTCGTCCGGCCTTCCACTCATACCTACACAAATGTACCCATGCACACACATGCATACTCATGCATTTTTTAAAAGGAAGAATGGACTATGGAGGGATTTATGTAGAAAGAAGAAGCTTGTTATGAAACTCCAACCGTACTCTAGGCACGACTTTACTGCATGTGAACTTAAGGGCTAACACTTACAGCGATGAGAAATGATACGATCCTGGAATCCTCTGAAGGTGAAGCTGGCAGGAATTTTGAAAGAGGATTTATGGGTCACTCCATCATTCTGGGCTGAGAAGTTGGAAAGACTATGGATTGGCAGTTGACAAGAAACTTGAGCTCAGGTCCTGTGTGCCCTTGGGTTATTTCACTCACTCCCAGATCATAGGAGAGAAAGATGATACTAGTCTAGAATTAAAACTCAAACCCTAAACCTTTTCCAAGACTGCCAATACTGGCAGGAGCTGATTAGGATGCAGCTCAGTAGGGAGCATCCTGGTGCCGGGGACATTACCTTTCATGCAGTTCAAGGCCACCACTGCTCGTTCCATCTCATGGGTTCTATCTCCATGATCTGAAACATTGGGTTTCATGAAAGGCTTTGGAGATTCGTATGTGCATTACACAGATGAATTACTCACTCTTGAGAAACAGTGAGTGTCAAAGAAGGCTGACAGAGATAGGTCAGTCCCAAAATGTGGTTGTATAACCAGGGAGAGCCTGAGCTTGATCTCCGAAGCCATCTTTTAAAAGACAGGCGTGCTGTCAGGAAAAGCAGATTCCTAAGACCTGTTATTCAGATAGCTTTGCCTACTTGGTGAATTCCAGGCCAGTGAGAGACCCTGTCTCAAAAAAGAAAAGAAAGATAAGTGTTGTCCTGTGACCTGCACATGAACACACACACACACACACACACACACACACACACACACACATACATACCCACCCCCCCACACACACACATACACAAAAATGCATGTATACAGAAAGTGCATACACATGTGTATGCACATACAGAACTAAATACACTACACACGCACACACACGCATGTGCACACAAAATTCATGTGCACAGATTGTGCATGTATACACAGAACTAAATATACTACACACACAAAGAAAAATCTTAATGAAATTTAAAAAAAATACTTTCAAAAGTACATAACAGAAGAAAATGGCCTACCAGAAAGATGACTAAAACTCCTAATAGTTCAAGGCAAGCCTGGGTTAATTCTTACCAGAGTAACACTGAGGAAACACTAACACAGCTCCATCTGTATAGAACCGCCTTGGACCAGTGTAGGTTGAACTAGTTTGTGATGGCCGGACATAGAGCAGTACATTCAGTTTTCAGTATTACATTTAAAAAACAAAACAAAACAAAAAAATTGCCGAGAGCAGGCTTAGAGAGCAGTGGGCAGAACAGATGGCATTTCATGACTAAGTCTGAGTAAGATGTCTGCGGAAAGGCAGAGGTGAGATGGGGTGAGAAGGAGGGTAGCCGTGCCTCTTTCACAGGGCCATTGAGATGATGAAAGGCCTTAATAGCCATGAGAGCATCTGCCAACTAGTCAGTGTTCTACAATGCTGGGTTCTGCTATTAAAACTAAAGGTCAGACACCAAGGACAGGTTTCAGATATGTTCTGTGTAGCCCCAAGAGATGGAGGGGTGGTTAAGAACTGGATGGACTTTCCTTGAGAGTCAAGATAGGCCTCCACAAACCCAAGGGTCTCATTGTTTCAGGAGCTTCTCAAATCTTCAGTGCAAAAGCTGGCCAGATGAAGGTCTAATGGGGATACTACATTTTCTCATTTAGTGATGGCCTCTTTCTTTTGTTGTGTGTTCATTGTACCTATTCTGAGGCTCTGTCACGTGATCAGTTTTATCTCATTCCTCTGTGTGAGATCCTTAACCACATCCATCCCATGAAAACATAACGCAACGACCACCCCCCCCCCAAGTTAATCAGCAAGGCAACAGTAACTTTCCTCAGTGACCAAGTTATAATTATGTCACTTAAACAATTCACCTGGCAGCATTCAAAGAAAAGTTTAGACAATGTTGTTCTGTTCCCTCTGACTCCTCAAAGGGCCTGCAATCAAATAATAGCCAACAATAATAATTATAGATCTCACTAAACCACAGCGTATGTTTAAACCCATGAAACTTTCTTTTAGAACCTGCAAACAATACTAATTATCATTAGATAACTGATAAACAGCACAGCGATGAACTGTTCTTGCTGTGGTAAAATAATTGAGATTATAATTAGGCATAATTAGCATTATTATGAGTCAATCATATTTCCATGAAAAGAAAACATATTTGGCTAAGAGGATATAATTTTGTCGTTGATACTGTACAAATTCTCTCTGGTTCAGCTAGATCACCCATTGTATTTGCCAATCAATTATTTTAGAGATGATTGGAGGTTTCCATCTTAACAAAAGCCCATTTTAGCAAACAGCAGAGCTTTTAGAAGCTTTTCTAAACCTTGATGTGTCCAAAATCTTTTCACTGGCTCTGTCACCGTCACACTAAACTACATACCTCGTGACTGTTTGCCAGTGTCACAGTGAAGACCACCACCTGAAACAGCAGTTACAAGATGACAGTGTGGAGAGGAAAGTGCCCTTCACCTTCTTAGGTGATTACAGTACCACTGTCCTGTATGTAGCCGGGGAGGGTGTAGGGTGATATTTTATCATTAAAAACTATGTTTTGCATTTTCTTACATTATCCATTGTCTTTAATAGAGTTTAGTTACTCATTAGATCAAATTCTTCTCTACACTAGGCCTTCCCCCTCCATTTTCTTATTTTTGTTTTCCATAGTTAGAAAAAGAAAGGAGGGGCTCTTTACAAGTAGACAAAGGGAGGCTGTCCTAAAAGACATGGAGACACTTCATTGTAGGAGATTCAGCAACCATGTCGTGAATGTAGAAACAGGAAGTGCGAATAAACAAGGAGACACTCCAGTCTGTGTCACTCTGGTCCTGAGCATCTACGAAGCCACCCTGATAAAAGCCAAAGAAAGTGAACGTGATGCGTTTAAAGGGTAAAACAGAGTGGGGTTTGCCACAAAGACATCGGGGCTCTTCTTCAAAAATATTCTTGCTGTGCTGGGGACAGGAAAGGGGGAAATGAAAGCCACTAAGCCATAGCTACAGTCACAATAGTGACTGTGACATAAAAACCCAATGCAATGACAAGCATTTGAACAATAGTAGGAAGCTGTTACTTTGTTAGGTCTTATGATATGACTTTTATCCTGGGGTAGGATTAAAGGTTCCTAAAAAATATTATGGGATGGAATATTAAAATGTCATATACATTTAAAAAGGAAACCTGTTGAGAATCTCCTTGTAAACCAAGGTTTTCTATAGAATCTTCAAAAGGACAAAGATGCCTCAGATGTAAATTTAATGAAGATAGGGCATTTTCTCACTTCAAATGACCGAAAACAATATGGTAATTGTAGATGCGAGTGCCCGCGCGTGCGCGCACACACACACACACACACACACACACAAAACCACAACAAACTATAGGCACTTAAGGTTGGATAACAGTAGTTCTGCTGCTCTTTACAGACCTCAACGCGTTTATCAATAATTTATTAGGAAAATGTCAAAATGTCCTTGTCAGGAAGGTACATGGGATAATGGTACTTGTTTTTAAAGACGGCTCATGCAAGAGGCTGCAAAATGATAGTCAGGTGTCGGCAGCGCACTTCAGCCTTCCATCCAGCCTCAGACTTAATGACTGTGGACCAGGAATCAAGGAAGACTCAGCTAAAAACAACCCCTTTAAATGGGCATCCCTCCACAGCGAGATGCAGATGAAATCGGGGCTTGTGATTGACACATTTTGGCCCTGTCCTGTGGCTAAAAGACTCTGAAGAATATTTTGCAGCTCCTTTATGCCATCAAGTCCCCCAGATGATCACCGTGTTGTCTTATTAGTGCAATGAAATTAATATTTTTTTTTACACCTCTGTTGTCTCTTGTTTTTCCGACTGTCATCTTTTCACTGTGAGGATGTGGCTACAGCCTGATGGGGGCAACTTTTAACACACACACACACACACACACACACACACACACACGCACACACACACTGGAGAATACGTGGGAAGACGGAGACCTTCAAAGAAACTGCGGAAACATGAGGCACTTGCTCATTCCTACTCTGAGAAGGTTGTGTCTCCATATATGAAGGGCCCTATCCCACTGGAAACAGAATTCCTAGAATGGATGGGTAAAGGCACTTGGTTTCTTTGCTTTCCCTTACACTTTGAATCATCAGTACTGCTAGTAACTTTGGTGAGAATATTACTTCTTCATTGCCATGGGCTTACCGAGCATGCACCTCCTGATTGTCAGAGAGCACCGTATGATCTCAATTCTCCCATCTTGCTATCCACTCACGCACTTTCCCACCCATCCATCTCTCACTAAACATTATGTATTTCAGCCATGGCATTAGCTAACTACTGGTGGTATATCAATAAAGAAACAATAAGCTTTACCTTGAGGAAACATAATTTAATGGCCATATCTGGCTCATCAACCTTCATGAAAACATGAAGCCAATTCCACTGTACTATGTTTATATTTATTATCGAGTTCAATACTGAAGGGACCTCAGCAGTATGATTATTATTTTTCTTTAGCCATCTCTAGAGGTTGTATTTCTTTCCTTTTCTCTTTGTCATTCTTGGATTTTAAAGGCAGAGTCTCTACTCCGTAGTTAAGCCTAGGTTGTGGTAGCCCAGGCTACCTCTGAGCGCATTATTTGCCCCACCTCATGCTCCCACCAGTGCTGGCATCCCAGATGTGAACCACCATGCCCATCGCTAAGCCAGGTCAAAGTTCCTTCGGCTCTCTGATTTGAGATTTGCGACGTATCAAGATACCCAGTGTATATAAGGCAAGAGTAATGCCTTGTCCTAAACAGCAGTGGAGATACTGGAAAAAAGAAAAATATCCAAAATCTAAGGTGAGGAATGAAATACTGCAGAAATTCAAAGGAGAGATGACAGAATGGCTGGGATTCTGTCCTTAGCAGAAAGGACATCCTGCTGCTGGCAGGGGATTTCAGAAGCATTAATTGCAGTTAACGATTTGATGTTTATGTTTTTCAAATGAATAGTTAATAGGGTTAAACACTTCTCCCCCTTAGACCAATGCCTGTATTTGTCCATGTGAAACAGAAAGTGAAGAGAGAAACCTTAGAAATGACTAATTTCTCATTATAATCTGCATTCCTGGAGCATTATGGACTGTTGATATCAGAAGCAGATTAGCACTATAGAAGTGCTTGCAGTTCTAATTTTAAGGAGAGAGAAATAGCATTCACTCACAAATATACCATGGAAAGTCTCCATCAGTATAAAGTCGGATGGGACTGAGGTGTAGGTCAGTGGTTGGGCATGTACTTAGCATTTGTGAGGCCCCCAATTTAATCTCCGACAACTCCCATCCTCTAAATTAAGCCTATATCAGAGAAGCATGGGACACAGGAACATATGAACTGGAAATTACAATAATTACTTGTCTTATTGTGCACAAGTGTGTTATTCTGTGTCCAGAGAGTACTGGTAGCTGTCATTGTTTCCCCCTGAAGTTGTCTGAGGCTACCTATGAAAATTATTCACTATTACTATGATCCAGATAACTTGCAAAGTCATACAAATCAAATATTCTGTTGGCTTGGTGAAGCCTGTTATGGTTTAGAGCTCTTGTATTGAAGGCCTTGATGCCCAGCTGATAGTTCAGAGAAGTGGTGGAACCATTATCAATGAGCCTTCTAGAAGGTCATTTATCTTGGGTATTTTTGTCACAGGGACAGTAATCTGAACAACACATAAATCTGTAACATTGTCTAGGCCTTTGTGGATATGCATGACCAAAATGCAGCCAGTTAGAGGAAGCAAACCTATGACTGACATTTCATTAGTGGAATAATAGAGCTGGTAGTATGTCCAGCCCGGATAATAGGGCTGGATACATGGTCACTGATTAACCTTGGACTGGTCTGTGCCATTACAGTGGGACAATCCTCACTAAAAAAGCAATGCATTCTTTCTAAAGCAGAAAAGGAGATAAACAAAAGAAAAGGACATAACAGAAGGAGCTGAAGGAATTAAAAGATGAAGCCGCAATAAATTCAGTGCAACATAAACAGAAAATAAACAAAAAGAAATAATAACTTTCATTATAGACCTTACCATGATCCAGGCACTGTGCTAAGTATAGGGGTCATAAAAATTGGTAAGACTATTGTTATTTGAGACAGGGTCAGGGTCTCACTGTGTATCTCTTGCTAGCCTAGAAGTTGCTTTGTAGATCATGCTGTCCTCAAACTCAGAGATCTCTCTGCCTCTGCCTCAGGAGCACTGGGGTTAAAAATGCATGCCACCATACCAGCTTAATAAAACATTTTTTATTAAATTAATCTCCAAGAATTCGCAGACAAGAGCAATAATAATTTAAATGATAAAATCAGTGTGATAGAATATAGTAAAAACAGTTTCCGACATACTATAAGATAGAACATATGTACATATACACAACACTGAATGAACTAAGCGGTTTGTATGTGCACACAAACACACACAAAACCACATGTGTATATATACGTAACAATCATTACAGAAGAGATCCTGGAATGGAGAAAGAGCTGGGGAAGAGAGCAGGGAGTTGGAACAGGGGGATGAATATTTAGAATGATATCAATACATTGCTCATGTATAAAATTATCAATGAAACAAAAATAAGTTTAAAAAGTATTTCACTTATAATCTCAAGAAAATATGCAACATTACCCCGAATCAGGAAGATATAAAGTCCCTGTACCTTTTCTAGTAAACATGATTATGCACAAAATGGCACTATCACTCTATAAATATATACAAACAGCCTTTTATTTTATTTTATTTTTACAAAGAAATGGCTGTTTTTCATCCCCAGATGCTGGGAAGATAAATATTTTAAATCAAACATCTGATTAATTCATGCCTAAAGAGAGTTCAGCTGGCATAGACTCCATAGAACAAGTCAAAGTTAAATTTTCTGCTTCTTCACTAAAGCAAAAATCAACATAAATGTATACAGGTTAGCTCAATTCCCCTAGGTTTCCCCTGGTCACCACACCTAGATACCAACTGCCTATGTGGGTGTTTTGTTTCTTTCTGCTCTAGAACAGAGTTCTATCATGTAGTTCAGCCCAGCTTGACACTAACTGATCATGTACCCCAAACCCATGAACCTCCTGCCTGTAAGAAGGCATGAGTGACCCATCACACCTGCCTTTGGTCTGGGTATTGCAACCCCAGGCTTGACATCTGCTGAACTGCAGAGATGCCATTAACTCTCAGAGCTTGGATCTGTGTCAGTGATCAGAGCAGATTGCAATATGGTTCTTAGTTTTGCACTTCTCCCCTTTCCAGACTCCTCTTCACCATGTGACTTCTTACTTCCTCCTTAGAAAGGTCTTTAGCCAAGCGATCTGCTCAGGTCAACAGACTAAGGCAGAAATGATGTGCCAGTAATAACTTCAAATTCAAGAAATCCGTGAGCAATGTTTCTTTCCTCGGGTGCCTCTGCCTTGCCTGTTGGTCCCAAGGGGCTGAGAGCTATGTAGAAGGGAAGTGCCCTGGGTAAGCTGTCTCCGCCAAGCTCGGAGGCAAGCCCAGCTCAGAATAAACAGGTTACTTCACTTTGTATATGCCATGTAGCAAAGAAGATATGGTCTTTATCTCTGTACTCCGAACGAGAGTTCTAAGACTGACATCGACCTGAAGTCCCCGTGTGTCCTTGAACCAGACGAGAACCAAGAGGAAACGCTCTAGTTCTCAGACTCAAAGAGTAGTAGAAGGCAAGAATCACCGAATTCTCTGAACTGTTTTCAAGCATCAAGGACTAGGACGGAGATGAGAAGGTGGGAACCAAGTACAGGAGCGTCACCCAGACTCTGCAAGGCTTGTTCATTTATACGTAGCACGGCACACCTTTTTCTCACAATGGCCCCAGACTCTCAAAACCTTAGTTTCTTACCCCTGCCAAATAATACTTCATTAACACCCACAAATACTACTTATGTGGATTATCAGTATGCATTTAGGAGTATCAAGTTTTTGTTGTTGGTTTTTAAAATAAACAAAAGTGTAAAGAGACAAGAAGACAAACAGCACAGGATGCGACCGTTTATCCCCCGCTCCCCAAGTACCACAGCAGCCTTCCATTTAAAGCCCGAGGGCCACCTGCTCTGCATCTGCTCTGCCAACCTAGAAACGGCAGACTGACAAAAAGAGAAAAATCCATTCTAAGTGGATCTGTGACAATATAGGGCAAGGAGGTCTTGAAATCCACCAAGAGTTTTAATCAATAAGACTGACAGCACAGAACACGCTGGAAGCCAGGCAAAGAGGAGCCTGTGAAAAGCATTCAGGAAACAGCTTGAGCTGTGCTGTTCTGGCAACAGACTACAGCCAAGGAAGCAAAGGCGCAGACCACAGCTCCAGTCTGAGAAGTTGGGGAGATGCAAGGGCTAATTAGTCCAGCAAGGGTCTTTGTTTGCTGCATTCAGAGCCCAACTTCCCAAACCTGGGGAGGATTCTGAAACCCATTATCTAATTTCAAAAGTTGGGTTTGAACAACATGACACGCCTTTTCTTCACGCTACCCAATTCTCAGCTGCAACCTGAGACTCCCTGAGTGCACATGCTTCAGAAAAGGCAAAGGGACTTAATTAAATTTTGCACGCGGCTTCTAAGTGGATTGCTGGGGTAATACTGAGATTAATTAGTTTCGTGTTGTTAATTCAATTCAAAGGTTTCTGATAAACTAAGACCATCAAACTCCATTAAGAGAAACAAAAATTTCTTACTTATGACAGTATCTTTGGGGGTGTAGAGTTCGGGGAGCATGTTCAAGCGCCATTCTTGATTTCTCCCATTTGATAATGGGGGGCCCTACAGTATCCAAACCTCAATGAATGATAAAATTGGTTCAACAAAAGCTTTACCTTTTCATATTTGACATTGTTGGGGGCAGGTAGAACACAAGGGTCCTTCTGAGCCATGGTGGAGGTCAAAGGAAAATTAAAGAACTGGTTCTCTCTTTCCGCCATGGGAGTCCTGCGGTTGCACTCAGCTCATCTTCCCTGGAGGCAGCTGCTCTAACCTGTTAAGCTAACACACATGCCCCAAACCCCCATATTCAGCATCTTAAAACAAAGCTCATTTCCAGTCCTTCCTTCTGCCTTCTTGAATGTGACATGCTGTCCTGGAGAGAAGTACCTCAGGCTGCCATATCCCTCTGAAACCCACTGTCCAATTAGCTTGTGGTACTCCTTTGTGTCTGGAACCTTCCTCCAGAATTGTGTGTGCACACACTCACGGTGTGCACACATGCATGCATACACTTTTTCATTTCCTCCTCACCCTCGGCTTGCAGCACACACCCCCTCACCCTATCTCATCTTCCATGAGTTCCAGGGATGTCGCTCACCTCAGCACTGCATAGGACATTAAGGCAGCTCTTGAATAATTTTCAGCATCCCTCACAAAAAAAGTAAGTTCCTGAGTGTCAGGAGTGTTTCTTATTCCGTGAATCACCCCGTGAATTATGCTTTAGACACAGAGGGAATGCTACCTATATTTTCTTGTTATTTATATATATCTACTCATATCGTTTTAGTGCTGGGGTTTGAGTTTGGGGCTTTGTGCATGCTAGGCAAACACTCTGGCTGAGTGACACCCTCCTTGTCCATGCTCCAGTTACATCCCCAATCCGTAAATGACATCTTTTGAGGAAATAAAGAAATGATGCTGACTAACAGCCCAGTCTGCCTGGAGTTGGTGTCTCTGTGTATTGTTCTTTTTTTTTTTTTTTTTTTTTTTTTTTTTTTTGGTGTTTTCGAGACAGGGTTTCTCTGTGTAGCTCTGGCTGTCCTGGAACTCACTCTGTAGACCAGGCTGGCCTCGAACTCAGAAATCTGCCTGTCTCTGCCTCCCAAGTGCTGGGATTAAAGGCGTGCGCCACCACTGCCTGGCTCTGTGTATTGTTCTATCCTCGGCTGCTGCACTGAAGATTCTCGGTGCTTCCCCCTAACCAGCAGTCTGTCCCCCCTATGGACCCCATGCTTCTCCTTTGGTAGATCTTTACTTGCTTCCCAAAGTTGATTTTCCTCTTTTGAAAAGAATGTTTGTGTTTTAGTTGAAAATACTCACAACAGAGTGGGGTTAGGGAAGCATTTTCCATACTCTCGGTTATTGGCCATGGAATGCTGAGCCCAGTACACCCTTCTCAGTCTTTCCTCCTCTTTCCCACGGAAGCAATGACTGGCTATCTAATAACTATCTCGGCCACAATGCCATAAGCCAAGGAGGAAAAAACCTGTGCCTCTGACAGTTTTCAGATATCACTAGACAAGCCATGCCCACTGCAGCTGGCTGCAACCTACTAACATCTGAGAGAAGGGAAAAGACCTCAGAAAATTCTTTGCTATTCCAGGTGCTCTTTTCTACATGATAGGTCAGTCTTATTTATTTATGTAACAGTGAGTTCAGCCAGGGGTCCAAAACTCTGAGCCGTTCCTGATTCTCACCTACAGGGCAGCAAGTCCACCATGTGCTCCCATGTGTTTCCCTGCGGCTTAGGTTCCCTTACCAATCTCTTGCCAGTTGTAATTGTGTTCTATAGGACCTTTGGCCTTTTATTGTCCTAAAAAAAAATTACAGCTATTTTAAAAATATATCCTCAACTCCAAGCTCCACCAGAGCAGGAAACACATTTTCTTGCATGTCTTACCTGTTTGCACACACCCTGCTTCCCCTCGGTACATTTTTCAAGTAAGACATGCTATCTGTCTGTTGTGAATTCTATTGTCAACATTAGTAAATCGACTTTCAGTATTAAGCAAGAAAGGGAACCACATAAGTTTCATTTGTTAAACTTCATACCATAACAAATTTCCATAGGATGGAGAGGAGACTGTAAGAGTTGGGAAAGGAAAGGAATATGATCAAAATATATTTGATCGTGATATCATAAATAGGATCAAAATATAATCAAAATATAATACAAAAATTAATAAAAAATGGAATTTACAAATAGAAAGACCAATTCTCCTCTCCGAAGGAATCATCCTCCTGTGAAGGACCTAGACCATCTCTCCCATCCTTTGCTCTGTCCCTTTATCCCACCGCATCCTTTCTCCCGGTGCTTCCCACCACCCAGAAACTCATTTATATGTGCTTTGGGTTGATGCTCGCTTTCATCTTCTACAATACAAGTTCCTTGATAGCTTGGGCTTGGCTAGTCCTTGAGGAACAAATTCACCACTCTCTCTGCATGGGTGCGTGGTCAAGACAAGAATGCCCAGCCACTAAAAGGAACCGAGATGCTTGCACACTCCAGATGAGCACCTGAGGAATCACACCAGAAGCTGTCCCTCAGTCACCACGCACATGTGTGCACCTGCACGTACAGGAATACACACTCACAGTAACTAAATTTAAAAGTAAACAAAAACCGTGCAAAACAAATGAATACATTTTTGTTGTTTCCAACCACTTATGCCATCTTTTAAAAAAACTTAAATCCCCTTCTATTCTTTTTCATGCTAAAAAGGCAGTCTTGTTGATCTGGGTTTTGTCACGGGTGGTCTACAGCGGAGTATTTCTAGCTTCGTTTTTAGCAACAGAGTCCTGTCTCAAAGACAAATGTTACACAAAGCTACAAGAGGGGTAACTTCCTGTAACTTACACAAAAGCAACTGCTGTGGCCTTATGTGGGACCCTCACACCCAGACAGACAAGATCTACGTCACTCTCTAAAGCAAGCAAGCTTGTCCCTCTGTCCTTCCACGTTCTCATTCCCTTATGGTCCGAAAGGCAACTTTGGGAAACACAGCTTCATGAAAAGTGCATTATTGAATGTCTCCAGGGAGACTTCCAGCTCTAAGCGTTATGAATCAAATGGAACTTTCTGTCTAAAATGTCTGAGGCCCAAGGAGGTGTGAAGTCTCCCTGGAAGTTGATGTGTACTGATCTCACAGAGATGCAAGACAGCGGTGAGGACGGGCAGCATCTGTAGGCGGTTAGATTACAATAGAACCGGGGGCCATGAGCAGCCTGGATTTTCAGACTGACTCAAGCTGAGACAACCTAATTGCTTTCTCCCTTTCTTTCTGTTTTCAAAAGGGAATGAGGACTGCATGATTAATAAAAGAGAGAGAGAAAAGAAAGATGTAATACAACCTAATTTCGATGAAGTACCTAATACATATCTAATAAAGTTTTACAAATCGAGTTTACTTTGGATGGGCTTTAGATTTCAGCACTTGATAAAAGCTGTAAGGTAAGGCTGGTGACACAGAAACCAAGAAGAGGTAGAACATGTCATATTACAGAGGTGTCTGCTAGTCCTGCCCCAGGAAGACACTCTACTCTGCTATTAGTTAACAGCTTTTGTTAATGATCTACATGGTGAGACAGAAGAGTTTCCTAATGAATATTCTTAATATACGGTGGGGAGATGCCACGGATTCCATTCTCTATAGAGAGGTTTTCAATAAGCAAGTAGCACACAGAAACAGCTGAAAGCATGTATCTTACAACCCAGTGTTTGGGGGGGGGGGGGGGATGGTGAGCAAGATTTAGAGAAAAGGCATTTCTTAAGACCTGTCAATCCCTTTCCCCCACCCAATACCAGATCATGTTCCCCTCCCTCCCATGCCCTTTCCCTCCCAGGGCCCTTCCTCCCTCCCCACTTGTGGTTGCTTTCTTCTCCCTCCAAAGTAGGACTGAGACGTTCTCACTTGGGCCCTTCAACTTGTTGACCTTTTTGAATTCTGTGGACTGTATCTTGGGTATTCTGTACTTTTTTTTTTTTTTTTTTTTTTTTTTTTTTTTTGGCTAATATCCAAAGCCCTGAGGGCCAGCAGAAAGAATGGAAACAGGCAACCTCAGGAGGTAGGAGGTGGGGGCACCCTCCAGAATGTACCAGAGACCTAAGAGATAAGAGACTCTCAGGACTCAAAGACCCTACATTAGGGAGAGGGAACTTGTAGAGTCCAACTCCAGCAGAAAGACAGCATCAAGTGAGGGAGGGATTGTCATCCCACAGTCAAAACTCTGACCCATAATTGTTCTTGTCTGAAAGAACTACAGGGATGTAAATGGAAAAGAGCCCGAGGAAAAGAAGGTCCAGCGACAGGCCAAAGTAGGATCCAGTTCAATAGGAGACTCCAAGATCTGACACTATTACTGAGGCTATGGAGCAATCACAAAAAGGGACCTATCATGACTGCCCTCTGAAAGACCCAACAAGCAGCTGAGTCAGATGCAGATATTTGCACCCAACCAATGGACAGAAGCTGCTGACTCCTGTGGTTGAATTAGGGGAAAGCTGGAAGAAGCTGAGAAGGAGGGCAGCCCTGTAGGTGGACCAGCAGTCTCAATTAACCCGGACCCCTGCAATCTCTCAGATACTGGACCACTAACCAGACAGCATACACCAGCTGATATGAGGCTACCAACACATATATAGCAGAGGACTGCTGGGTCTGGGTTTAGTCAGAGAAGATGCACCTAACCCTTAAGAGACTGGAGACTCCAGGGAGTTTAGAGGCCTGGTAGCGGGTGGAAACATCCTCATGGAGCCAGAGGGCGGGGAGGAGATATGGGATGTGGAACAGTCAGAGAGTGGACTGGGAGGGGAATAAAATCTGGAGTTTAAAATAAATAAATAGATAAATAAATAAATAAATAAATAAATAAATAAATAAATAAATAAATAAATGATAAAAAGAAAAAAGACCTATCAAAAGCAGTTTTGAAAACTGAAGTGAAAGCAAGTACTCAGTCTAACCATGAGATTAAATGCTAACCTACATATTCAGGACAATTGTTTCCCTAACAAGGCGAATGCACAAATAAATAACCACAGGACATTAGACAGTAGCAGACTTCACAACTTTCTCTATGGCTTCTTTGTTCTGGACATGTTCACTAATAGGAGAGTGCCAGCACAGAATTAATACAGAAAGGAATTTATTTTTTTAAGACACAGAGAGAAGACATTAGCAGAGAGAAGCAACGAATTTATTTAACTATTTTGTATTACTTGTGTCTACTTATTTATGTATGCAATTATTTATTGCATGTGTATGCTCCTGTGTGTGCAGGTGGACATGAGTTCATGGGCATGTGGACCCCAGAGGACAACCTCGGGTATGTCCCCCACTCCCTTTTGTAAGACAGATCTCTCTCTGACCAGGAACTCACCAAGTAGGTCATGCCTCTCTAGTGTTGGGATTACAAATGCATACCACACTATCTGGGTTTTTTAACATGTTTATATGAGTTCTGCGGGATGGTAGTGAATGTAAATTCTCATGCTTACAAGGCAGTCCCCTTACCCTCTGAGCTATGTCCTCAGTCATTAATTTGTATATCATCCATTCATTCCTTCAATTTAGATGCTATAAAGAAAAAAAGCAGAGCCTTTAGCCCAGCAAACACACATTCAGGTGTTGGGGGAAACTCAACCCATGACACTAAGAAAACAAGTGTTGGATTCTCTATCTAACCCCAGAGGAAAGAAGAGAAGTCATTACGGAAGAGGCAGCATCCCATTGTGATCTGCAAACTTAAGAGGCAGGTACCAGGCTGCCCTTCATGAAAGTCAGAGAGGGGGGTAAACAGCAAGTGTAGCAAGAGATCAGGCCAATGGTAGAAGGTACCAAAGCATAGCTAACCTTAGAAGCTATTCAGATTCACACCAGGAAGCCACTGGAGAATTCTGAGTTGGAGGAAGACATTATCAGAAGTCTCCTAACAGTTTCTCTCTTCTTGATCCTCCTACAGTCCAGTCTCAGCCGAGCTGCCAGCCTGCTCTACTTAAAATGTAACTCAGATCATGACATTTGTCCAGAACCACCAAAGGCCTCACATCTCAGAGAAGCAGAAGTTGAGGCCTTTGATGTTCAGTCTTTCCGACAAGAGCTGGCTCCCAGCAGCTCTCCTACACCTCAGCTACTGTTCTGACTCACTTGCCTCTTCCTCTGTGCTCCAACCAGTGGGAAACAGCAGGAATTGATTCACTTCTGGGCCTTTCTGCCTAATCTTCCCCTGCATAATACCTGTCCTTCAGAATCTGCGTATCTCACAGTTTACATCTCTCAAGACTCCACCAAAATCACGGATCTGCGATTTAACCTTCCGAGACCAAACTATGAAAAGAATTATCTTTCTTTGTGATCTGCTCATTCCTCCTCTTAGCTTTGCTTACAGTACCTTGTAATATTACCTTGTAATAAAACTAACAGCTACCCTAGGTAATGCCTCTCGTGTCTTCTCTTATTGCAAGATGAAACCCACGACGGCAGGATGTTTTTCTTTATTCCATGACAAACCTTTTGAGTCTTCTCTTTTGTCTGTTTTGTTGACTGCCATAGTCCTCATACCTCAAAAAAATCTTTAGTAAATTATTGAATGCATTTCATTAAATGGTGAATATTTATTGTATGAATGGCAGGATTAATGAGCTAGGGAAGAATAGAGTGCATGAGACTTGCTGTGGCAGAACCAGTCACTCCACAATGCCAACTACCTTCTGACTTGTCTTGATGCAGCAAGTCTCCTGCATTCTATTCTCCATACAAAGGCAACTGAGGTTGGAGAAAAGAGAACACTGGTGTTGGAGCAGTGACCACCACTTTGACAACTGTCTTTTGACTTCTCTTCTGGTCTCCTGGAATTCTAATCCTGAAGAGAAGCTGCATGCACCCAAATGAGTAGATGGAAGCTGCTAAATAATCTTTCTATGTACGACCCCCAAGGACATCTGAGACTCTCAGATAACATCTGAAGGCAGAACTCCCTCCTGCTTCTAGTCATCACACAGGCCATCTAACAAAGCATCGAAATTGCGGTGAGATTTAATGTGTACAAAAGTATTTCGATTATCTAAAGAATGCTAGGAGTGGGCACTAAGAGGTCAAGGTTGAATATTATCTTCTAGCCCAAGAGAGGAGAGTAGAAATGTATACCCTTGGATGATGAAGACCCCTAGCAAACACACGGACTGCCTTCTCATTGCTCCACAGGAGCTCCTTTCCTATAAAAACTTTTTTTTTTTTTTTGCATTTTAGATTCCCCATGATGGTCTTTTGGTAAAGAATAATAGACCCTGGCCCAATATCTCAGGGGCCCAGACTTTGAATAAACATGACTTTCCCCCACTGATTCGTCTCCTTGGGCTTTGGCTTTGAGCATGGAGCAGATAGGCTTATTTATGCACCAGTTCAATGGTTACTTATAGCGTGCAATCAACAGAAGTCAAGTTATTGAAGAAGCAAGAATGGGTTCAGAATGAATGATACGTTAACTTTTTGGCTGTGACAATTAAAAGTACTGTAATTGTTTCCTAGATATGGAATGTAGTAAGGAAGTGTAGAGAAGGAGGTGATGGATTCAGAGTCTGACATGCTGAGTTCAGACAATCTGATGGAAATTTCCCTGGATCTAATCATCGCCATGAGATGCTCATGTCTTGGAATGAGAATACAGAGTGCAAAGCTTTGTTTTTCTCTGGAGTCTTCTCCGTGCAGATGAAATTCCAAGCAAAGCCATTCTGGTTTTTGTAACCACCCAGAGTACCCATAAAGGAAAACTGTTTTCCTCCGTTCGCAAAATTTCTTAAATGCATGTCATGCTCTCACACCGAGCAACCCTCTGGTTCTTTAAGGACAACTGGGTATCCTACAGTTTAACTCAATCCTGACACTAATTACCTGGAATGAGTGCACACAGCACAGGTTAGGCACTCAGTTCCACAAGACTGCCCTCTGCTTCAGACACCAATAGCACATCCCAGGTTGTCACCTGGACGTTTGACCACCTGCCTATGAATAAAAGATGACCACAACCCTTCCTGATGCTTAATAACTTGCTATAAAGAGGCACAAAACTCAAGGAAACATTTATTTACGTGTATTGGTTTATGAGGGAGACGATTGCAGACAACCAAATAGAAGAGGTACACAGGACACTGTGTAAAGGAGGGACAGAACCTCTATGCTGTCCCCATCCATACTTTCTCCCAGCATCTCAACCTGCACTCCAAACCTGATGTACTCCAAATCCCATTAGTTAGGATTCTTATGAAGGTTTGCTTACCTGAATAACTAAACCATTGACTACTGGGGACTGAACTCAATCTCCAGTCTCTTTTCCTTTCCTGGAGGTTGGGACTTGGAGCTGAACACTCCCATCTGATAACCACATGTTGGCTCCCCTGGCTAACCTCCATGCTCCGGTGCTCATATCATTACTATCTGAGAGGCAACTCAAAAGTGAATAGCTTACTGTAAACCACTAAAGAAGCTTTGCTTGATCCCTTCACTCATGAAACTACATTTGTTTAGGAATTCTATAATGGGAATTAGGGGCAAAGGCCAAATATATATTCCTTATTTCACAACCAAATGGAAGGCCCAGCTGGTAAAAGGTGTGTGGAAGCAGAAAAGGCCAGGCTCACACGTACCAAATGTGGAGAGCTATGGCCTAGATTCATCCTTGTATCTGAAAAGTTTTCAGATGCAGTGGGGCAAAGATTATGTTGTCTCTAGGCTCTCAGATAGCCAGAGAAGAAAGTAAGAAGACTAATGCCTACTTTCTGCTCTGGAATTGCCATGGGACTCTGAAATAGCACTTTATCACTATTTTAATTATCAGTATTTATCACTTATTTTAATATGCAGTAAGACAACCTACATGGTTGAGAAGTAGATGTACCTTTGGGTCTGGAGAGTTGGCTCCACTGTTGAGGGGATGCTCTTACAGAAGACCAGAAGTTCAGTTCCCAGCAGTCACACTGGTTAATTAACAGTTACTTGTAAAATGAGCTCCAGTGAATCCAGCATCCTCTTCTGGCCTCTTAGGGTATATGCACTCACCTGCAGGTACACACTGAAAAGCACACACACATAAGCGCACATACACAGAGACTTTTTAAAAACCTTAAAATAAAGCTTTAGAGATGCAAGCGTTACAGGTCTGACAGGGAAGGGTTCCCTGGTGCAAGTGTTGCAGCTCTGAAGGGAAAGATATCCTGGTAATTGGGAGCCAAGAAATACCACAAAGTCACACAGCACAACAAATCTCACACGAGAGGTTTATTGGGAAACACACAAGAGGGTGGCTGCATCTGCTCAGGTGAACCAGCAAAGAACTGAGCAGGAGGCAGGCTTATATAGGGTTTCTTGGGGACAGAGATTTCCAGGGTGGAGATTTCTAGGGTGGGGACTGGTACATTTTCAAAATCTGGAAGTGAGCTGGGACTTTTTAACCTTACAAGAGATAAGTCTAAAACATCCTATCTTATGAGAAGGCTAATACGTGTTGATATAATCATAAGAGTTGATGGGGGTAGGAATATGCCACCCCCAAATGTGCCTCTTGGACACAAGGATTATCTTGAGTTGATTAGTTTGAAAAACTGCAGAAAATCACTAAAAGTAGTGTAGGGTTACTATATTGTAAGATAAAATTATAACTATAAAAAAATCTCCGTTGGTAAGGGTGTCTCCCTCCAGGCAGAAAAAAAGAGCATTACATTACTGTAAACTCTTTTCAGTGGAGAACGAACGTATACTTTAAGTTTGCATAGAGACCTCACCTCAGCTTGTGGTGTTCTTCCTGGCTACCTCTCCCATAAATGAGACTTTCCTTTAAATTCTTCTCTCTTTGTTGTGCTTAAATATAAACTCTTTTTTTTTATCTTTTTCATATATTATATCCTGACTGCAGTTTCTTCTCCCTCCCCTCTCCCAGTCTCTCCTCCTCTCTATCCCCTCTCCCCAAGATCCATATACCCCCTCAGAAAAAATGTAGACCTTTCAGGGACATCAACCAAACACAGAATAATGAGCTACAATAAGACCAGGCACATCACATCATGCCTGGATGAGGTCCCACAAGTAGGCAAAAGAGTCAGAAACACTCCCTGCTCCCACTGTTAGGAGTCCCACAAGAACACCAAGCTACTCAACCATAACACATGAAGAGGACCTAGGTCAGACCCCACCAGGCTCCCTAATCTCTTCGAGGTCCATAAGTCCCAGTCAGTTGAATCTGCGGGCTATGTTCTCATGGTGTCCCTGACCTGTCTGGTGCCTCTGATCTTCTCCCCTCCTTCCTACAGGACTCCCTTAGCCCCTCCTTCCTACAGGACTCCCTTAGCCCCTCCTTCCTACAGGACTCCCTTAGCCCCTCCTTCCTACAGGACTCCCTTAGCCTCTCCTTCCTAATGTATGGTGATAGGACTCTGCATCTGCTCCCATCAGTTGCTGGATGAAATCTCTCGGGTCTCTCTAATGACAATTTCTGCTAGGCTCTGGTCCCAGAATACTCTGCAAGCAGGGCAAGCTGTAGGTGGAAAGTTTTGTGGCCAGGTTGGTGTCCCAATCCCTCCACTTGAGGCCATGTCTGGTTACAGAGGCTGGCCAGTCTTTAAGACTCACTCTTGAGACTTAATATTGGATGGTACTTTGAGATTTCTATCTCCATCTATACAGGAGGCACATAATGTTATCAACTTCCATTTAAGTTTGCTTAAATAATGTATCTTCTATAACAGAGAGAGAGAGACAGACGAGGCACACACACACACACACTTTTCTACATCAGTTAAAAATAGATTGAACAAATGAATTATAGGGAATAAACTTCCTCTTTAACAAGGATGTCACGCACACCTCTAAGCATTCACATTACAGAGTTAGAGACCTTGATCATAAATGTTCATGAACAACTGTCATGTTTGAACATGTACTTTTTTTCTGGTCTGTACATTTTCATCCACATACCAACTAATGGTTTTAATACCTGCTATGATGTGCTAGTCCAGGGGAACGTCAGACCCACTGAAGTATTCAACATAGCAGTTCGCTTAGAATAGTCTCTGGAACGGGCTGAGTAGCACAGTATGTTTGGATAAACTTCAAGGGCTCTTCTTTCCATTCACCCTCCAGGCGGAGAAGTGATGAGAAAGAACCTTCTGTAGTTCTCTACTATGCTAGATATGATCTCTGTGTTCTGAAATTCAGATTTAGCTAGATTTTTACTGTAAAGTTGTGTGCTTTTGTTTGTTTTGCTGTTGTTGTTGCTGTTGTTGTTGCTGCTGTTTTAATGTGCTATCACTTTGTCTATGCACATTTGGTAGCAGGAACCCTACTAACCCAGATCTTGTGAGGGGAAACTCATCACCTCACACTCCACATCCACTTTCCACCTCTTCCTCCATCCATCTTCTCTCTTGCTGCATGAGTAGCTTTCATTCCAATAAATTTCCATTGCCTGTATCTGCTTTGTAGAAACAGTACTCATTTCAAAGTGCTCATTAGTAATACTCCTTCATATTGCTCAATTGATAATATGTTTCTACTCATGAATATTGTTTGGGGTGATTTGAGTTGGGTGGAATGCATCACAACTTTTTCCAATTAAAATTAATGGAAAATTGTTTTTATTTAATGGCTTTTCGCTAAGTGACAGGGTTTTTTTCAGACACAAATTAAAATCATTCAGTGAGGGACAGGAATGTCTAACTTACCCTCCTGTATTTTTTCACTTTAATCTGGCTGGTTTTGTAAAGCAACTAGCTACTTCTAATTAAATAAAATAATATTAACATCATGGTCCTTGCTTATTTATTTTAGTGAAAATTATCTCTTGATTTCTCCTCGTGACACCTTTTTGTAAAACTACTGTCAGCTCTGACTTCAAACCTCTTGTTCCTCAGACCCAGAAGCCCCTCCTCTCTAAATAGATCTTCCCTTGCCACAGGCATGGGAGGAGTAGGGTGGCCATAACTGGGCTAACTCATGCGCTACTGATCATCAGCAGATTCAGTCTTCTCCAACAGGACCCTCCTTGAGCTGAGTGAGCTGTGACAGGAGACCAGACTGTGAGGACTGCTTGCAGAGTGACTGCAAGTTCCAAAATGAATGACAACAAGAGGAACAGGAGGGGAAAAAAGAAGAAGAGAGGGAGGGAAGAGAAGGAGAGAGGAGAAACATTTGAAGGAGACATGGACACACATACACAAACATACATGCATACATGCAGACCATATGTATGGAAATTAATGCATGGGACTCACAAATATTCTTTTTGGAAAAAATCTTAATACCAAGGCTCATGAGAAAGTTATAAAATTAAATCTTCACCCTCTTTATTACTGAGACACGTTCCCAGCTTGTTTTCCTTCTTTATAGATTTCCAGACCAAATTGCTCCAGTACTAAACTCATTATTTAAAAAATAAAAAAATAAATAAAAAACTGATGTACTTTATTAAAGCCCAGCATGGAGTACCATAGCTCAAGTGCATTAGGCTTTAAAAAGCTTTATTTTACAGGAATGTACTTATTCATTTGGGTCCTAGTAGGGAGACAAGACACTTTCTCATACTTAATCAGTGGCAAAATGAGAGCTAGCCTGGCTTTTAGATTCAAGATGAGAGCCAGAGTAACCAGTATTCCTTAAGGGCAGATTCCTGCACAGCTCAACTGCCTGAAAATTACTATGGAAAGAATAGAAATACAAAATAAAGACCACTGTATTATCTATTCATAGACATCTCCATCATTAGTTGTACTGTTAATGTGATTTACACTGACTGAAATTTAATAGAAGAAATAATTAATAATATGGATTTTTCACAATCACTACAATCACTAAAAATTGTAATTATTTTTCTAACTTTGGATTGTTAAAAATATCAAACACACTTAATGATTGAAAGAATCAGGGATACTAATTATTAATTCATCCGTAAACTAGAGTTGCATTTATTGTTTACTTACTTGCTATGCCTAAACATGTGAATATATGTCTATCTTTCTATCCACACATCTATGCATCCACGTAAATATCGGTGTATGTTATATATGATGTATGTATGATTTTAGGCACAAATTTATGTATGAATATATAAGTAAGTATATATTTATATATGTATATACATATATATGTATATATGGAGCTGTGGATGCATATATATTTATGTGTGTATGTATATATCTATATTCATATGCATGCATATAGGTATATATATTTGTATTATGTGATATATATGTATATTTGTATATATTTATATATGGATATATGTGTGTGTCTTAATTAGGATTTCTATTGCTGTGAAGAGACTCCATGACCATTACAACTCTTATAAAGGAAAACATTTAATGGAGCTACCTTACAGGTCAGAGGTTTAGTCCATATTCATCATGGCAGGAAGTACGGTTACCTGTAGGCAGACATGGTTCTAGAAAAGGAGCTGAGAGTCCAACATACTGTTCTGTCTGGATTGGCAGGCAGAAGGAAGAGAAAGTGACATTGAGCCTACCTTGAGCATTTGATACCTCAAAGCTCACCCCCAGTGACTCACTTCCTCCAACAAGGCCACACCCACTACAACAAGGCCACACCTCCTAATAGCACCACTTCCTATGAGCTGGTAGGGACCATTTTGGTTCAAACCACCACACTATGTATGCATATGTATATGTATGTGTATATGTGTGTATGTGTGTATATGTATAGATGAACGTTTGTGTGCACATATGAGTGCATGCCAGTATACTAGTATTATGAATGTACATATGTATTTGTGTGTATATGTATGTATGTATGTATGTATGTATGTATGTATGTGTGTGTGTGTGTGTGTATGCATTGGTAACTTCTTTTTGCCACACCGTTTGTACCTCACCTGCAAATTACCACTAAATTGTTCAGCATGTAGCTCCTAAATAGAGATGTTCTCCCACATCCATCTGGCTGCACAATCACATTTAAGAAAATTAATAACTTCATTACAATATCTAACCCTCAGTATATACGTCAACCCCATCAGTCCCAGAGTGACAGAGAAGATCATAACCGTATTTCTGCTACTGCATCTGTCTGCCCACACTGTCTTCACCTCTTCATTCTGGAAAACCTCATCTATTTTTATGTTTTTCTCATGACAACCGACTCTTGAAGAGACCTGGCCATTTCTTTGGTTAGGATGGTTCTCATGTTAGGTTTAGCTGGTTGTCGTGTTTGCCAACTCTCTATCCCTGTGATGGCTACCCTTGGTTGTCAACTTGACTACATCTGGAATGAGCTACAATCCAGAAGCAAAGGGCACACCTTCGAGACCTTTTTTGGCTTGGTTGGAAGTAGGTGAATCCACCCCTAGTCTGGACCTTTGAAGTAGGAAGACACACACCTTTAACCCAGATCTTGAGGTGGGAAGATACACCTTTAATCTGGGCCACACCTTTTGCTGGAAGATTATACAAGGACATAAAAGAAGGAAGCTTTTGCTTTTAACTTGCTAGCATATCCACTCCTTCACTGGCATTAGAGCCTACTTCTTCTGGGATTCCAGCATATAATGAGGACCAGCTGAAATACCCAGTCTTGTTTTGGACCAACTACTGGGTTATTGGACTTTCCATCCATAGACAGTCATTGTTGAATTATCTAGACAGCAGCCTGTAAGTCATTCTAAAAAAACCTTCTTTACATATATAGAGATTCATTCTGTGCGTTCTATTACTAGAAATCCCTGAGTCCTACAGTTCTCTTTATTTACTATAAGCTGGAAGGTACTTTTGGATACTCGGTTTCACTGAGGGTAAACATTTGGCAAGAATACTCACAGGGGGATATTGGGATCTTCATATGGCATCACAGTGTTGGGCTGCTCTTCTCTGTCTATTATCACAGACACACCTCCTATTTATAAAACCCCACCCTACCTTAGCAATTAGCAATTAACTAACTGTGACATGACCTTTTGACTCCATGTGGCTATCCCAGCTCCCAATGACCTCTCGCCCAGTGATTTCGAATACCATGTTTGATCCCAGGCTAACTCCAAAGTTTCAGAAGAGGCTGCACAAAAGTAGCTTTGATTCCCATTATCTGTCTATGCTCAGTTGTAGAATTGGTGAAAGTGGCTTAAGGAAAAGCTTTTCCTCAACAAGAGACAAATGACAGCTCCTCCCCAAAGAAAACCAACTCTCTGTTTTGCTGTTTTGCTTTGTTTAATTATCACCTTTCAAAGAGCTAATGTGACTACCCTCCCATGCAGTGTCAAAGACCCTTCCTCCTTCCTTCAAACTAAATTTGTGGGTTTTTACCTGGTCAATGTTTTACTTATTTGTTTTTATTTTATTTTGTTTTTGTTTTTGTTTTTTCAGATATGCTTTCATTGTAAAAGTAAGCGAGCTTGAACCTCCCTATGTGGTCCAGGCTGGCCTCATGTGGCATACACTTCTTCATCTTTATAATCTGAACTATGATTATTCTTCTGGCGTTCACATGCCCATAGACCAGAGGAGCCCACCACAGCATCCTCTGAGTCCCTTTGCCCTGCTTCTGCTAGCTTTTACTTATTTCTTGCTCTTCTGGCACTAGATGTGGCTTGTATATACTGTCTGCTCACGTAAATGTGGAATTTCCCCAATCAGCTCTGGCTTTTTGTGGGGGAAATGTGTTTAGAAATCAAAGGGCAGTGCGGATGATTGTGTCTAAGCCCATCACTCACATAAAAAAAATCATAAATTCATACTGATGGTTACCAAATTTAATTTATAGGATTATTTTTCTTAATGTCTTTAATCTTATTTTCTGTGATAACACATTGGCTTCTAACAGGAATAGCAATAGGATTAGTTTCAGATATGATTGACATTGCCATTTTAATTGGCATTTATAGTCTAACATATCAGGTTTCGTTAGAATTAACATACATAAAATTATTTTAAAGCTGCACAAATGATATTATTTCTGACAGCAAAATCCCTGACTAACGTTTAAGATTCCTTTTGTGGCTGTTGTTAGATGTCTGTCTAGCTAAAAGTTGGAACACCATCTCAAAATCCCATTGGTGGAAGCCTTCTCTTGTACCCAGATGCTATCACTCTGATTTAAAATCAAGTCAGCTGGGGCTAGGTATGTGTCTCAGAGGTAAAGCACATGCTTAGCATGAGTGAGGCCCTGGGTTCTTCTCACAGCACCACAAAATCGAGACAAAGTAGATCTCTTCCCCTTGGTTCCCATTTAGAAATTGTCTTTTTATCATTTGAATCTATTTTGTCTTTTGAATAAGTCAGTGATAAAAAATTAGGGGTATATTCTCAGAGAAATAGGCTTTTCTTTCTTCCTGCCCATAAAGCTATTCATTTTCTATAAACCAACTTTTCTTTCTACTGTTTCTTACATTGAAAAATAAGTAAACAGCTATAAATTGTTTTATGAAATCTCTTTTATTCTCTAAGGTAGCATATCATATACTTGGATCTGTACCACATTGGCTTTTTGCTTCCTGTGTCTTACTATACTGAACACTTCTACAAATGCAAACATGGACTTCTTCCTCACTCCTAATCTCCTTACTTCATAACTACCTCGTACCCTGTGGTATAATCATCATATACATGTCTGGCCATTCATGCAATGACCGTTCCTACTATTCAAGCACAAAGCAAATCTCATTTCATGTGAAAATATGTAATGTACATAAATGTTTATTAATTTGCCTTCTGGTAGGTAATATTGTCTCTTATTATGTATATTTTTATATTTCTATAGATAACCAGATAAGTAGTAGAGTTGTTGTAACTGGGCTTTAAAGTCCTTCAACACAAAATTTTCCTTCCACCTCCTGGTATAATACTGATAATCTATTCATCTTTCTAAGAAGCACTGTAGGAAATATGGAGACAAAGTGTGGAGCAGAGACTGAAGGAAAGGCCATCCAGAGACTGCCCCACCTGAGGATACATCCAATATATAGCCACCAAACCAGGACATTATTGTGGATGCTGGGGAGTGCTTGCTGATGGAACCATGATAAGCTGTCTCCAGAGAGGCTCAGGCAGAGCCTGACAGAGAGGCTGATGCTCACAGCCAACATTTGGACTGAACGTAGGGTTTCGGATGGAGGAGTTAGAGAAGGGACTGAAGGAGCTGAGTGGGTTTGCAGTCCCATGGAGGGAACAACAGTGTCAACTGGCCAGACTCCCCACCCCCCATCCCGAGCTCCTGGAGACTGGACCACCAACCAAAGAATACACATGGAGGAACTCATGGTGCTAGCCATATATGTGGCAGAGGAGGGCCTTGTTGTCCATCAGTGGAAGGAGAGGCCCTTGGGCCTGAGGGTGTTAGATGCCCCAGTGTAGGGGAATGCTAGGGAGGGAAGATGGGAGTGGGTGGGTGTGTGTGGGAGCACCCTCATAGAGGCAGGGGGAGAGGGGATAGGATAGGGGACTTCCGAAGGGGAGACCTGGAAAGGGGGAAATATTTGAAATGTAAATAAAGTAAATATCAAAAAAAAAAATACTGAAGATCTGGCATCTTTGTTTACTGCTAGGTCATCAGTCATGTGCACTGACTGTTCACTATGTATATGTTACTACCATAAGGGCTTACTTGTGTGTATTATACATGCCAGTTCAATTATTCCCTCAACAACTCCGGGATATGGATACTATTCCTGTCTCCATTTTGCAGTGAATCTCAATAGGGTCTGTATGTTAACATAGGTTACAGGGTATGAGTATCATAGTACAAACCTAGACAGCTTGGATTCTGTACGTTTGGTTATGATGTTGAGCATGTACAGCCAATTCAAGTGTACCTACTACATAGACTTTTTCTTGCTTCAAGCAGTGCTTGATGGTCTTGTCTTTCAACTCTTAAATAGACTTGATGGAGTTGAGGTCAGAGCACCTAACATTCTAGGTGCCTGGCTTTCCTCTGATCCCTGCTCTAGGTCCACTTTGGCCTATGTGATGGTTAGTGTTGGTTGCCAACTTAACAGGATACGGAATCATCTAGAAAGAAGCCTTTGGACGCTTGCATGAAGGATTATCTAGATTAGGTCAACCTCTGGCCATGCTTATGAGAGATCACATTGATTAGGTTAACTGGTCTTCGAAAGAAGACCAACCTTAAAGTAGGTGGCACCATTCCTTAGGCTTGGATCTTGTACAAGATAAAAATATAAAGAAGCCTGGTGATAAGGCCAATCATTGCTCCCTTCTTCCTGACTGCAAAGTCAATGGGATCAACTGCTTCAAGCCCTTGCTCCCTCGACCAACACCCCATGACACACTGCACCCTTGAACTGTGAGCTGAAATAAGCCCTTCCTTCTTCAAGCGGCTTTTGTTGGCATACTTCATCACAGATACAAAGAACTAATACAGGTAGAGTCTTTGTCTTCCACTCTTTGAGGTGGGAGGCCAACCATCAGGGTTAACCAGCTCATCCTTTCGCTGGTCCCACTCTCTTTTGGAGAGGATAAACAGGACACTAGACCTCATTTGTCTTAATCGCACATGCTCCACAACTGAGCATCACTGTGGTTTAATTTTAGTGATGATTATAGCTTATAAAAGACTTCCTTTTTCTCTACCGCACGGTCCAGACATAACTATAATAGACATTGTTCATACAAAGAGATTCGAAGCTTATGTCCAATCAGGAGCCAGAAAAAGACAGGTATTTTCCAAAAGCAAATATTTAAAATAAACATAAAAAAAATAGGCAAAGCACCTTTCAACTTTCCCCCATCCTAAAATAATCCTCTTAACTAGTCAGTTGCAATTAGTAAGCCAAAGCAACAATGGAAAAGGAATTAGACCAAGAGAATGCTCAATCAGGACACAGACTGGACCCAAAGACCCATCCCAGCTGGATCAGAGAGCAGATGAGATCATTCCGCAAACAATAATGTTCAGAGTTCACCCAATTACCTCTCTGTTTAATATATCGTTCTATGCACTGCTCATATACAGTCTAGATACTCACTAACTTACTTCTCCTGTCCCACCAGTTTACCCATCATTTTGAAGATATGGATTCATGTGGCATTTTTATATCCAGTCTCAAAAAACATGCCCCGATTTAGTCCCAATTTGGGTCCCAATTCTACAAATCCTGAGAACTGTAGTTCTGAGTGACTTGTTTCTTTCTATGACTCTCATTTTTTTAGTGATAAAAGAAGAGGTAACAAATCCTCCCTTGCTTACTACACACTTCGGTGTGGAAATCAAAATCAGAACAGCTTAGGTACAAAGTGCTAGAGAAGCAGAAGAAACTTACTGAGGAAATGTCTTACCACTCATTCTGCTATGCTACCTCTGCTGGCACTGTTGCCCAGTCACCTGTGTTCCCCAGACCATTCTCCTAGGGCATTCAACCATCTGAGTTGTCCCCACTCAAGTGTACGGCACTCAATATGTTCATGCTAGAAATCCATCTATGAATCATCTTAGGCCATGCAGGTTGCTCCTGGCTGGTGGCAGCTGTGTCTCTGCTAACAGCCTCCTAAGCACAAGAGCCACTTTAATGAAGCAATTATTTGCATTAATCAAAGGCTTCAAGCGAATCTCTCATGTGTGGCTGAATAGCGAAAGTGTATATTCATGCTGTGCTCGAATTAGAGAATTCACAGAAAAAGGCATGCTTCAGTCAGACGCTCCTCCTGAGCTTCTAGCCAATATCTCATTCACGGACAGGCTACTTTGCCGGAGGATATTACTCATATGCAAGCTAACTTAATAAAAGGGAATATGGGGATATAAGGGCATAGGCATACTTGATAATTAAGCCATATTTGAGTTGGTTCTGCTGTCCCAGATCAGTTCTAGAAGGCTAAGTATGGAAATGGGAGATAATCAGCAGAAACAAGCACCTGTCTGAACAGGTGGGATATTAAACTAAGCATTCTTGAGTCTTTCATTTGATCTAATTCAGTGACTTTGAACCCAGAGACATAAAGCCACTTTCCTCTTGAAGGTATAGATGATATCTGTGTTCTAAAGGCATCATACGCACTCAAGTAAGGAATCCCATAAAACACTGCCCTCTGGCCATCTGAGTCATTCCTTTCTCCCTCAAAGATACAAAGAAAACAAAATATAACTCACAGAATGACAGCAGACTTGGAAACCTGGAAAATACTGTGCTGGAGTACCTAAGAGGGTGAGGACACTTCTATTGAGCAATTAAATGAATTTAAACTAATTCTGTGTTCACTGGTATTCCAGGAATATAACAAATATCTGAGATAATCAACTGATAGAGAGAACAGCTTTTATTTTAGTTCATGATATTGGAGGCTTCAATTGACTACCATGGTCAGTTTCCTTGGGACCTGTGATGAAGCAAATCTAATTTACCTCACAGCTAGATGTGTGGTGTATGTGTGTGTGTGTGTGTGTGTGTGTGTGTGTGTGTGTGTGTGAGAGAGAGAGAGAGAGAGAGAGAGAGAGAGAGAGAGAGAGAGAGAGAGATATCTAGGGTCCTGCCGTCTACCTCAAAAGAACATAACAATAACTTACCTTACTCCCACTAGGTTTCATCTCTTAAGGGTGCTACCACTACGTACAGTAGTGTCATGTCTTTAACATATGGGCCTCTGACAACATTTAAGGTGTCAACTCCAGCAAAACAAATAGAAGAGGGGGGACTAGAAACTGCTTGAGCAGTGTGTGTGGTGACCTGTTCTCCATAGGATGGAGGATTAAAAGAAGAAGGAAATCTTGCAGCAGTCAAATGCTAAGGAAGCCTCTGCAAGAGGCAAAAGTCATTGAGAAACACAGTGGGGGAGATACAGGGGAGGGGCGTCTCAGTCAAGCTTGACAGAATCCATCCCTTCAAGAGGCCTCCCCCTGTGTGTCCAGAGTTCTCAGGTTATTGCTTTAAATTTTCGCCCTGTATTATTTCTCTAAAATAATAGGAACTAACATTTTAATGAAAGGCTGATTATCATATTCAAGCATATGCTTTCCCACAGGACTTTGTTCTTTGCATATTTATGATTCCTCTGGCCTACAGCTGAAAGGAATTCACAAATGAACAAAGGAGAATGCTGACTTCTGAGAAGACGGTTGTAAAATGCCCTTTGCAGAGATTATGTTTGTGTGCTCTGTCCACATTCACTCAACCCTCTTCGGGTCTTGCTTCAGAGACTCCCTTTCTTCCTTACCCTGGAGTTTCTTTTAGAATTGTGTTCTTGGCTCCAAGGGCAGAAATGGGACTCAGAATTTTCCAAGGGAAGCAATGCATCTCTGTGGACCATAATTTATATACAGACATGTCACCTCCACATTAAACCAACTAGTGATAAATCAAACTGCCATGGAAGAGACAGGTTCTTTCTTAACCTTACATTTGAACTTTCAGTGATCTAATCCTGGCATAGTGGGCAGCCATCCATAAAGCCACATAAGAAGAGACCAGAGTCCAGAAAGAATGAGCTGGGTTTGTATTGAGCCAGAGATTTGGAAGGCACGGGAGCTTCTAAGGTCTATTCCCACTGATGCTGGTTCACCTGGGCTCTTAGTGCATGCTTGCCCAAATAGACCATCCCCTAAGATTCGGAACCCTGTGGCAGATTTCTCCCTTCAAAGCACACACTGCGTACCAGTCTGTTTATGCTGCTATACCAAAATATACCTGGTGGGGTAAGTTTTAATAACAGAAGTCCTTTTCTTGCTTTTCTAGAACCTAGGAAGTTCAAAGTCAAGGCAGCAGCAGATACAGCACTTTCATAAACTGCACAGTTTAGACTTGTCCTCAATGGGGAAAAGGGCAAGGGGGTTATCTCAGTCCTCTCAGATAAGAGCACTAATCCCCCTCACCAGGGCTCTGCCATCATGACCTCATCACTTCCATTGGAGTCTATGAACCCTGGGGAAAGGGAAGGCATAACCATTTAATCATAGTGGCATATTTTCCATGGTCTGACGTACCAGTTTAAGGACAGGATGGAATGGAGGCACGGGGACACCAGCTTGCTGGTAGTACCAGGCTGCTGAATGCCTATGAGATAGGAACTCATCATTGACCCAGGGTGGACGTCTGGGGCTTCTCCTCCAAGACGTGATGGGACCAAAACGGAAGATTTCTAAGGACTTTCCAGTGATAGAATTTTTACTGTGCTAACTTGCTCAACAATCCTGCCAAGGATTTTGAAGAAAGAATCAGAAAGAAAAATGTTGTCTACTTAATAGGGTGCGTACTCACATGGACAGAGTTTTTGTGTTCTTTAATCATCTCTCAGAGACCTTAAGCCTTATGGCAAAGGGCATGGTTTAAAAATAAATAAATCAAAGCAACGTACACCTTAGAGCGTGCACTCCCTCACCTGTTCTCCAGAGCTGACGTGGGAACCGGATTAAGCTATTTTCTAATTTTCTAACCAGGCCAGCTGGGCAAAGCTACATGGTCTTTGATAAATGAGAAGGAAAGCCTCATTAAAGAGACCCTCGATGCTTTGATTTCTTTTTTTTTTTTTTCTTTCTTCCCCCACCTCCTCCCTAACACCTCCATCATGAATTTCCACAAGCCACAGCTAAGGACTGGAACAATCTGCTGACTACACTTAACAATGCACACCGTGCTTGTGCCTCTGCTGAACTTGTTTATTTGCATTTAAAAGGGATTCAGGACTGGATGTAAACACTTTGATGGGATTTCTGGCAGAGACAAAGGAGGATTCACATTTTGATCCAATGGACAAGAAACTGAAAAGCCATCATTAAATCAGTAAACCAATGGCATTGAAGTCACCTTTGGCAATCACTGATTGGATGTTGGGAGGAGGAGGGACCAAAACAGAAGGGAGGGCTCAGAGAAAGAAGGGTAGGAAAATGGCTTTGGGGGGGGGGGAATTTAAATGCTTTTATTTTGAAATCATAAAATGAAAACCGAAGTGTCTGTATAAATAGCGCCACAAGGCAACACACATAGGAACGGTGACACCAGCTGTTTCAGAGGCTGAGATGGGAGATGGCTTGAGCCCAGAAGTTCACGATCACAGTGAGGTGCTGTCTCAAAATACATAACTACACAGTCCTGGTTAATATGTCAAATCTTTGGAACAGAAGTGCAGTCATATTCCACAAAGGACTTTGGTCATTGATGGATCACATAGTGGCACTGGTCCCATGAGAGTATCATAGAGCTGAAAACTTCCTGTCACCTTGTACTGTCACAGCCGTCCTATGACGAGCACCCATTGATGGTACGAACGCATCTACCTCCCCATCAGCTGATAAAAGTGATGTGATTCCCATGAGAGATGATACTCAAAACTCGGGCGTCGTAATAAATGACTGTGTTATTCTTGATTGGTGGCTATGGTATCAGCCTCTGTGTTAGCGATAACACCTTTTTTGATATTTTAGATTTTACTTGTTATTAAAAAGTTTACTGTGTAAAAGAGTACCTTGTCCCACCTACGGCAGCCTCATAACCAAATGATGGGCTTATGTGTCCCTTGATTACATCATTTCCTCTTGAGTTTGCTCTTAATATTTGGCTATTTTGTTCATCATGACCTTAGAGAGCAATGAAGAAGAGTACATAATACATAATTTATGTATATATAAATATATGTGTATATATGTGTGTGTGTGTGTGTATATATATATATATATATACACACACACACACACACAAATACCCCAAATGGTTCCACAGAGACTGATTATGTCCAGGCTATGCCATTTTTTGTGTATATATACCCTATGGTATTTATTACAGCAAAACTGCCTAATGATATATTGTTTCCAGCATTTCTTACAATACATGTGTATCTATTCTTACTTCTTGCCTTCAGGATAATTACCAAGAAACAAAGGATTGTCTTCCTGGAAGTGCTCCTTTAGGTCAGAGCACACATACTGCAGAATGTCTTTTCTCTGAATGCTTGCAATATTCCCAGAATTCCAGCCCCTTCCACAGGAAACACTGACACAGGCCAAGGGTATCTGGTCTCTCTTACTCATCTAGCCAAATGAATAGAATAATACTTACCTTGCAGTCTCTGCAAAGATATAACACTTTTCTGCAACCACGTCCCGGACTCTTCCATGCCGGATGCAATGCTTTCTTATTTTCCTATACTGCCACCTCTGCAGTTTTCTCACGAAGGACAAATCTCTATCGATTGATAGTTATTGAACGAATATCCAATGTGGCCACACGCTTCTTGGGTACTCAGAAGCATCACTACAGAAGAACGGCACCAGACCTCAAGGACTTGTCTGGTGATGGCAGATGAGGCTCAGACAGGGAGCTTTGGAAATACAAAGCATCCTAGATCCTTCATTGTCTGTTGAAAGCAAACCAAGCGAGGGGCCAAAGAGATGGCTAAGTCAGTGGTGAAGTACTTGCTATGTTCGCAGGAAGACCTGAATTCTATCCCCAGGTCACACATGAAATGTGGGTGTGACCTCACACATATTTAATACCAGCACTGGATTAGGCAGAGACAGGAGGATCCGATGGATTTGCTGGCCATCCAGTCTAGCCTTGGAAAATCCCAGGTTCGGTGACAGACTCAGTCTCAAAAACTAAGAATGAAATGCACTCAAGGAAGACACTGAGTGTCAACTTCTGGCCTGCACATACGTGTGCATATACCCACATGTGCATGTACATATATGCATGAACACACGTAGACACATTCACGGAATACAGTGAATAAACAAACCACTGTTCGCTCTCTTCCATACACAGCCATGGAGCACTTTGTAACCCAGAAGCGGAAATGGAGACTAGGACATTCAGAAACACCTCACTCCTATTTAGCAGACGATCTCTTTTTATACTATCTACCACTTTGTTTTAAATATTTAGAATCGTTCCTAGCACTTGGGAGGCAGAGGCAGGTGGATTTCTGAGTTCGAGGCCAGCCTGGTCTACAGAGTGAGTTCCAGGACAGCCAGGGCTACACAGAAAAACCCTGTCTCGAAAAACCAAAATAAATAAATAAATAAATAAATAAAATAAAATATTTAGAATCGTGAGAGTGTTTCTATTTAAAATTCAGTCTCAGCATAGAGGAAAAACTCCATGTATCAGCTCCTCTGGTGCAAAATGAATGTGGACCCCTTGATCTATAAAACAATGCCCCTACTGGGAATCTGATGGCATCTGGGGTAGGCTGGCTACTGAACAATATTAGTGCCTTCTTTTGATTTTTATTTAAACTTTCTTCAAAGCTTCAAATTCTTCAGTAACTTCTAGGAGTGATAATTGTATCTCTCAGGAGGTATGTCTAATGTTTAAAAAGGATCTTGGACTTCTAAGACAATGAAGGAGCTATTTACACTCACCAGAGCAGACAGATCTATTTATCAATAGCCTGTCTCTCCTAAACGAATTAATAGAACCACTCATAGGGCCAAGGCTATTGATGTTCAGTATATCTCAGGCTTTTTGAATTAATTTCCCACTGCCGAATGGCAACAAAACACAGCAAAAGACTTTGTATTTTCTTTCCCCTTTCTGTCTTTTTTCTGCTAATGAGGATAGAACTAAGGGCCACGCACATGCTAAGTAGAACACTCTACCACTGAAGCACACATCTACAGCCCCAAGATGTCAAGCTTGAGCTCTGAAACAAGGAGAACGGTAAGAGCATGGACCCTGCTCTGCTGAACCTGGGTGGTCAAAGTCAAGTAAACTCTCTAAACTGCCTGTTATTAGCTGCTTATGCAAAAATCACTCCATCACTCCATCCACTTGATTGTGAAGAAAAACAATAGACTTGAGAAAATCAGTTAAATTCTTATGCAGGTCTACTATTCTACAGTTCTAATATTCCTAGAGAATCGATGTGAGAAGGGATAAGGCCAAGTCTTTGGCCTTGGAAATTTATTTCCCTGGAGATAGAAGTTAAACTCCTAATGGTTCACTGTGGGCTAACACCGGGAAGCACAGACTACCTCTTCCTGCAACCTCTACTGCCATTCCTACTGCATCAAAACCCCAAAGGGGGTATATTAGTTGGCACTGGCCTGTCCTCCCCACTTCTCAGGACTCTAGGGCATGATTAAAAGTTTAAGCAGCCGGGTGACTGGGTGAGAACTTGCCAACGAATAAAGCTAGATATAATGACATACCTGATCTCTCAGCACTTATGACAGGAGTTCTAGACCAGCCTCAGCTATATGGTGAGGTGCATGGAGGCCAGCCTAGGTTTTTGCTACTGTTATGAGGCCTTGTCCTAAATACAAGGAAATGAGCAAACAAAAAGACTGGGGAGTCGAGGGTGATGGTGCATGACTTTAATTCTAGCATTCTAGTGGTGTGGCTGGGGGTGGGGGATCTCTGAGAGTTCAAGGCCAGCCTAGTCTACAGAGCAAGTTCCAAGACAGCCAGGATGACATAGGAGATCCTGTCTCAAAAGCAACATCACCACCAATAACAATAAAAGGGGGCTGAGGCTATAGCTTAGTGATGGAGGGCTTCCCTAGTGTTCAGGAGGCCCTAGATGGAAATGTTCAAGACCAGGGGGTAGAAGGAAGGAAGGAAGGAAGGAAGGAAGGAAGGAAGGAAGGAAGGAAGGAAGGAAGGAAGGAAGGAAGGAAGGAAGGAAGGAAGGAAGGAAAGAAGGAAGGAAGGGTGGGAGGAAGGTAAAATAAAATAAATATGCTTACTATGGAGATACAACTTCATGGAAGAAAAAGAACAAAATCTCATGGGCTTTCAGTTACTCAAACACAATGTCCAGACTCTCCTAATATACACACAGAAATCAAAACAAAACAAAATAATAAAATAAGAAAGGCTAAACTTCCATTGCTCAGCTCCATCTGTGCAAATGCTTCCATTCCAAGTATAAACAAGAGAGAGAATGAAACAGAGCTGACTCATGTGTGCACATGAGAGGGGAAGAGCTTTTCATAAAATCAGGTTCGCATCTACTCGACAAGACCAGTGCTTATTAAGCCCTTGAGCTCTGAAAGCCCCACCTTGAACGTGTGGAGAAACAATTTTTCCTTTCAATCATGGCATACCTTAGCTGGGTCATGACTCCTTTGCCGTTGCATACCAGATGTCATGCATGACATTATGTGATTTATATTAGGATTCATAGCAGTAGCAAAATTAGTTATGAAGTAGTAATAAAATAATTTTATGGTTGGAAGTCACCACAGCATGAGGAACTGTATGAAAGGGTCACGGCATCAGGAAGGTTGAGAACCACTGCCGCAACAAAGAAAAGCAAGGAAGGGGATAGTAAGTGTAGAATCGGCAATATTTTCTCTGAGTCTCTTACGTTACCATGCAAAGGGCACAATATTCATAGTAAACCAAGACTAGAGAAGCACTTTACATGACATTTTAAAACAATTAATAGACTACTGGGAGAGAGTTTTTGGGGACCATCCTGGAACATTGCTGTACAAATAATGTTGTAACTGAAACATTATGTTATGGCTAGTTAACTTAGGGGTTCAGCCAAAAATCCAATGATAAGGAATAGAAACAAATGTCTTTCCTCTCTTTATGGAAGCAATATGAGAGTGGTCAATGCCACAATATCTAGCTATGGTATATGTAGCTGTGCGGAGGTCCGTGGAGGAAAGCTCAGTCTCCTCACCACACCCTACTCTGACTCACCAGTCATGTGACAGAAATGTATATGCTGGTCTCAAACACATGATCCTTCTACTTCAGCTTCCTGACTGCTGAGGTTCCTCTATAGCAGTGGTTCTCAACCTGTAGGTCACATCCCCTTTTCGGATCAATTGACTTTTTCAAAGAGGTCAATATATCAAATATCCTGCATATCAGATATTTACACAGTTATAAAGTAGCAAAATGAAATTAATTTTATGGTTGGGGGTCACTGCAACATTAGGAACTGTATTGTCACAGCATTAGGAAGGTTGAGAACCATTGTTCTACAGATTTCACAAGAACTTCCCCTATCAGCATCTTAAGGTTAGACACTGGGCATTTGGAACGGTGAGACATTATTGTTTTGAGCCATGTATAGACCATGATAGTTTACTATTATATCCCTAGAAAACTAATACAACCAGAAACAGCCAGATAACCCACTTTTGCATGCCTAACCATCAAAGATGTATAAGTTTATTATAGGCTTATTGTTCCAAGATACTAAATTGGATGGAATATGATCCTTCAACAATGATTGACCAATTTTCTGTTAGATTGGAACCGATACACCATCTCACTTTAAGTTCAATAACCTTTTACTACAATTTTTTTCGATGAAAACCTTGGAAGATAAAAGAAGGGACATGAATATTTAACACAAATGACAGATAAGTATAAAACTTAGCTCTATGAGGCAACAGTATTATAAAGACAGAAAGCAGATACCACTGAACAGTGAGATAATCTCATGAGGTTGGTAGTTGTTTCTGTGGGTCACCCTTCTCCCCTAGATCATTGGCCATTGGCCCATGAGGATGAAGGGAGCAGTAATTGAAGAACCCACTGGGATCAGCTTTGGGGAGACAGACCACTTGGGTGAATCAAGTCTTAAAAAGTTTTGGGGAAGCTGATTAGGAATATTCAGGGTGAGCAAAAGTCATTGGCTGAAAACTAAGGTACTGAGATGCCTCATTAGCATGGGGAGGCATTCCATGAATCTCAGATGCTTGCTCATCTGGTTCTTATCAGGAGAAAGGAAGCTGAACCAATAATCTCAATAAGGCTACATGACATTATGCAGGTAGAGGGTACTGGAGTTTTTGAGTTCCCCAGACAGGGTCAGGGAAGGAGAAGCTCTGCTGGTAAAGGGAGTCCACCATTTTTGTGCCAAGCTCAGAAGGCTATCCAGACAATAGTAGACTTCAACCTTAATTAACATGGAAACAGTCCCTATTAGTTTTTCCTCGTTTCTATCAAAAAGACAATGAATCAACAAAGCTTACTGATAAAAATCAACAAGACTCAGGGCTATACCTATAGAGAGATAGAGATGATAGATAGAGAGATAGAGAGATAGAGAGATAGAGAGATAGAGAGATAGAGAGATAGATGGAGGTTAAGGGGGGACTGAGTAAACATATAGAGAAAATCACTAAGAGAAAACATACAAAATATATAGAATTCCATGTGCTAGAAAAATATAATTGCAGTTTGTCTTAGAGACACCATGAACATATAACTCTTATAAAGGACAACATTCAATTGGGGCTTGCTTACAGGTTCAGATGTTCAGTCCATTATCATTATGGTAGAAAGCATGGCAGCATCCAGGCAGACATGGTGCTGGAGGAGCTGAGAGTTCTACATCTTGTCCCGAAGGCAGCTAGAAGACTGGCCTCCAGGCAGCCAGGAGGAGGGTCTTAAAGCCCAAACCCACAGTGACACACCTACTACAAGGCTACATCCACTCCAATAAGACCACACGTACTAATAGTGCCATTCCCTGGGCCAAGCATATTCAAACCACCACACTGTTTGTCCAAATTATTGCTGTTTTTGACAATTATTCTCTCTGTTTTCTACCTCTTATTTTTTTCCGTTCTTGTCTCATACAGTACGTCTTGACCACAGTTTTCCCACTTTCTACTCCTCCCTGTTAAAATAATTTTCTGTTTTAATTTATTGTGTGTACACAGGGGTTGAACCCAGGTTCTCATGCATGTTCTGTTCATCAAGAATTCTCTCATTGGCCTTCACAAAGGTCCTGTGTCCATAGCTAAATTATATACCTAGTCTGACTATTGTAAATTTAGAAGTCTTCTGTTTAAATTTATTAATTAAACTATCTCAAATTGTATCTGGGTAAGGTCACTTCAAAGTATTTAAAGTATGGAGAGATAAAAGAAAAGTAGATAAAAAATCTTTGGCATATAGCTTTCTTCTCAGACTGCAACTAAATTTAATGCAGCCCAACCCACGGTTGAGTATCTGTTTGGTGGCGCCAGCTCTGCCCTGACAATTCCAGGAAGATGATTCTTTCTAATATTTCAAAGAAGTTTCTCTTTGCAGAAGACAAAGACCATTAATACAACTTGTCAAAAAGCAGAGAACAACTGATCTTGGTCTCCCAACCCCAGTGGTTATGGCCACGACACAAATGCATCTAGGTCTCAGGGAACATCCTGGAAGAGGGGATGAAAAAAATCCAAGAGCCAGAGAACTGGGAAATCTGCTACTTAATTGGGTCTCCTAGAAATGGCAAGGAAGCTTCACCCATGATGTCTAACAATACAGCTGCCTAAAGAAGAATTAAAAACACTTTTAAAAGGAAGGTCTCTATTCCAACCCTCTCCCCCCTATCACCAAGAACCTGGTGCATTATTTTTCTTTTTGTTAGTAACACCAAGCTCTCCTGTGAAACCAGAACCCTCCTCCTTCTTCAAACTGTTACAATTAGGAAAATCAAAACCCTTCTACTTGTGAGCTGAGGGTCTGATTTCAATTTTGTTCTGTAGGTCACAGCTACTTCCATGAATTGACACACATATACACTCATGTGACCATGTGATCAGTGTCCAAAGACACCAATGTCACCATTTCACTCTGCTCCAGCATAGTTGAATATGTTTCTCTTGAAGTTTGGGTTTCATTTTAATCAAAAAAGAAAAAGAAAGGAAGAAAGAAAGGTCAGAAGGAAGGAAGGGAGGGAGGGAGGGAGGGAGGGAGGGAGGGAGGAAGAAATAAAGAGAAAGAAAGAAAGAAAGAGAGAGAGAGAGAGAGGAAGGAAGGAAGGAAGGAAGGAAGGAAGGAAGGAAGGAAGGAAGGAAGGAAGGAAGGAAGGAAGAAAGGAAGAAAGGAAGAAAGGAAGAAAGGAGGAAAGAAAGAGAAAAGAGAATAAAAGATAAATTTCCTTAGGACTCCCATAAGAGCGTGTGTGTGTGTGTGTGTGTGTGTGTGTGTGTGTGTGTGTGTGTGTGTATGTGTGTAATTTTTTAAGCAGTTATTGTATGTGATTAAGTGAAGACAAAACTCCATGCTGTGGTAGTTGAAATACTTGTGGAATTTATTAACTTCAGCATACATGCTAAGGCCAAATGAGCTTCTTTAATTTCCATAATGAAATTGTTTTTGTAAAGTTAAAAATACTGTAATGAGGCCAAAACGGTGTGCTTTCAGGGGGCTCCCATGGTGAAACAAATGAGATTTTAGCTTCTCTAATTGGGCGTACTGCAAGCTGGCTTGATGCTGTCCTCAACACAGGGTGTTTGTTATCCTAACAAAAAAGGGGTCTACAGCTGTCAGCAAATGCTAGATGTCTTTTTGGAACCCTGGCTGTCAGGAGGTAGGCTGGTAGGCTGCGGATCTCCGGCTGGGACCACCCAAAGGGCAAGATCAAGTGGAGAACCGAGTGTCTCTTCTCTGATTAAGAAGTTATTCCTAAAAGCAATTTGTTTATAGCTATCAAAGCAAGGCTTTGCAAGCAGCCAGGGACAGTCCCTAGAATCTTCAGAAAGAATTTTATTTGATTAAACAATGAATATGGATATTTTTCTCTCTCTCACTTTTTTGCCTCTTATGAATTAAATCTCATTACCTGTCAACACAGGCCTTTGGAGTCTTACTGCTCCTGTCGAAAACAAAAGTTAGACCTATATTGTCCAGGCAGCTTTGCCAAGCTCAGTTGGCAAGCCCCTCAGCGGGCTCCATGGTAACAACCTACACCCTTCTTTGAGTCTTGGAATGGTTTTGATGTAATATTGTCTTCATTTATTTTTAATCGTGACTTTCAACTACAAAGGGAAGTGAACTAGAAGGTTACCATCAAATTAATTATTAGCCACCGTGAAAGGTAAGTGAGAACAGAGTCTGCCTGGTTTGCAGCAGGTACGTTATTTTAGACATAAATATTCAACGGGATCCAGGAAGACCAATAATTTTGCTGTAAACTCACATGCTACTCAGTTGCATTTACTTGGTGGTAGACAAGTGAACAATTGGTATACAATCAAAATATATGAAAAATTAATAGCATATTCACCAGATGAATTCGCATCTCCTAAATCCAATTATTCAAGGGGATAAATATTTAAAGGATAATATAAGCTGCTATAGAAGGCTATAATTATACATTACAGTAAGATGTGGACTTCCAGCAGCGCAACTCCGAAGGCTCTTTTCGGGTTGATCTAGAAGACAACGGCATAAATCACCACGGAGGAATTAGATGAAATAGATTTTATTGTATCAAAACCTCCCTCACCCCTGCCTTTAATTAATAGCTTCTAGTTCACACTAATCTGATTGTTGTTTCCTATTTGTTCAAAACAGAAAACAATCTCACTTTAATAAAACAAAAGAATGTGCATAGCCTTCCTTTTCACTGAGACATTTCAGACCTAACCAATGCTATAGACATGTACAAGATGAATTTAAGTATGAAAGAGACTACTGGGAGGGAAGGGAGAATCTGCCATATAAAATTTTGTAAATACAAACTCTAAGTTCAAGTGAACTGCTTAGTTATACACATTAATCTTGCTAATAAATGTGACAAACTAAAGCCGCAGCTCCAGAATGATGCCAAGCCTCACGGCCACCCAGTGCCAACTTGATATGAGTGCATTAAATTATTGACATTCTAAACTTCTAAGGCAACAGCAAAGCCTAGGGGAACAGCACAAATCCTGAGACCCAAGGGACTCCCAGTAATTGTGAGGCCCTGCACACCTGAACTCTTTAAAGCTGTAGTTTCCTCCCTGTAAAGTGGGGGTCCTAAAGGAATCTACCACCACTGAGCTGCTGTGTCTGGAAAACGTGAGCCAGTATCTCAGAGGGTGCCTGTATGTTACAAGCTGTTCAGTTGATATATACAATAAAAATGATGTAACTGTGGAGGAAAATAGACTGCAGAACAAGACATCAAGACTGACACATAAAAGAAGTTGGTTTGCAGAGGAAGAGTGGCAGTCTTCATCATCTAGGCTTCTTCTAATCATGTTCAAGGACCCCCCGCACTCCATGTACAGACATGGGAAAAGAGCGTGTTATGTAAACATCTTGTAAAGCATCTTGGGAAATGTGGTTAAGTGTTTTGGGGGCTTCTTCTCAGTTTAGTAGGAAACATCTCTTAAGAGTCTTCCTTCCTTCCTTCCTTCCTTCCTTCCTTCCTTCCTTCCTTCCTTCCTTCCTTCCTTCCTTTCTTTTTTCTTTCTAAATAAGCAGTCTGTCCTGGCTAGTTTGATGCCAACTTGACTAGAGTCATCAGAGAGAAGGGAGCCTCAATTGAGAAAATAGCTCCATAAGATTACACTGCAGTTTGCTTCTAAGACATTTTCCTAATTGGTGATTGACGGGTGAGGGCCCAGCACATTCTGATTGGCACTGTCCCTGTGCTGGTGGTTCTGGATTCTTTAAGAAAGTAGGCTAAACAAGGCATGAAGAGCGAGCCAATAAGCAGCAACCCCACCCTCCCCAGCCCGCCCCACCTCTGTGTCCTCCGCATCAGCTCCTGGCTTCGGATTCTTGTTATGCTTGAGTTCCTGTCCTGACTTCCATTGATGAACTGTGATGTGGAAGCTGAGTAAGCCCCTTCCTCCCCAAGTTGCTTTGGTCATGGTGTTTCATCACAGCAATAGAAATCCTAAGTAAGATTTTGTCTCTAGTTCAGTTTCCAGCACACCACCACCATTAACTCCAAGTCCATGGAATCTTCTGGCCCCCAGAAGCCTCTGCACGTGCACACACACACACACACACACACACACACACACACACACACACATACACACACACACACACGACCTATTCTCATCCACGCACATAAACGAGAAAAGAGTTTTAAACCTAATCTGTCTCAATGTCTGCTTTGTAATCCCAAATCCCTATGGCAATCCTTTGTCCTGAGACAGACAAACCTGGAATCCTGTTCCCCCTGGACTCAGATGCTCAGTTGGCCACTCCTAAGTTTGTTTTCTGCACCTAGGGTGTTCTCGCTGTTTCTCTGACTCAAGTGCCTCAATTAAAAGTGATCTGAATGGAGGGGGCAACAGTGTCAACTGGCCTAATCTCCTCCTGGTCCTCATGTAGGCTGGACCACCAACCAAAGAATACACATGGAGGGACCCATGGTTCGGACCACATATGTGGCAGAGGAGGGCCTTGTTGTCCATCAGGGGAAGGAGAGGCCCCAGTAAAGGGGAATGTCAAGGTGGGATTTTGGGAGTGGGCGGGTGGATGGGAGGTGGAATTCCCTCATAGAGGTGGGGGAGGGGGAGGGGATAGGTGGTTTCCAAAGAGGAGACCTAGAAAGGGGGAAACATTGGAAATGTAAATAAAGCATCAAAAAATAAAAACATATAAAACACAAAACAAACAAACAAACAAACAAAAATAAAAGTGATCTGAAGCTCACCTTATGTGATGTAAAACAGGCAGTATTGTTACATTACCTAACACAAAGCCTTTCAGGTGGGAGGATTTCAAGTACAGACTAATGACCAAAGAATGAGAGGGTGATTTCTCTGAGAAAAAGAGAGGACAATGACAGAGCCATGCTCAGGTGCTACAGAAGGGTGCCTGGTGTCGACCATAACCAGAAGCAAAGTCTGCATTAAATGGCAATAATTGAACAGAGAACTTCAAAGAACAATGCCTAGACTCAGCATCACCACACTCCAACTGGGAACACATGCCTCTACAGTTCTTAGAGCAAACAAGCCATCAGCAAAGACTTCAGGGTTCTTTGTTAGTAGAAGCCCACAATAGGGTGTGTCTTCTTGCCCAACATCCCCCGATAGCATAGTTTTCTGAGTTTTGAGAGTTTCTGTGAATGCCAGCAACGGAATGCACCATTCTGTATCAGCTTTCCATCGCAACAGCCAAATATGAAACAATTAACTTGTAAAGAGGAAAGGGTTATTTTCACTCATGGCTCTAGGCCATCATCAGTGGAACATACTGCCTTCCCACCTCGGCTGGAAGTGCTTTATCTTAGTGGATAAAGGCAAGGAGCACACAGCAGAGCCATGGAATATCAGTGGCCAAGAACCAGCAGAGAAGGAAGGAGATAAAGACCACAAGGTCCTCCGTGAGGGCACTCTGTGGTGGTCAGTCTTGATAGTGAACTTGATGCGCTTTAGAATTACTATGGAAACAACCCCCCTGAACAGGCTTCCAAGCGAGTATCTGGAGTGGGTTAAATGCAGTGAGAAGACCTACCCTGAACATGGGCCGGACTTCTGCCTGGGCTTGCGGTTCTTAACTGACCACACAAGAGAAAGTGAATTGAGCACCTGCGTTCAATACTCTCTCCTTCTGACTGCAAACACAATAAACTACCTATGTCAGTCTCTGGCCTGTTGCCATGACTTCTTTACCCTCTAAGAACTGTCACCTCCCCTCCTCCCTTTTAAGTTGCATTTGCCAGTTATGTTGTCACAAAAGTGAGAAAACACATGGCTTTCATGACTGAGCTTCCTATAGGCCCCACTGCTTCAAGAGTCCACCACTTCTGAGTAGTTCCCCAACACACGTGCACTGGTAACTCTCCCTTGGTGCTCTCTCTTCCCTCGGCCTCCCACATGACCCTCCTGAGCATTTCTGCTAAATAGAAGGTCTTGCTAAGATTCAGACTAACCAGCTACAAAAGGCAAAGTCCATTGAGGCATTCTTTCAGAGAGGAGAATATAAGATAAACCTCTAGACAACAAGGACTCCAGCTGGTACACGAATTCCCCACCCATGGGTTCTCTGGACATGCTCTACCTCTGCCCCATTTTAATCTTTTCTCACTCCCATAAAACCTGTTTGTGCCCTAATTTTCCCCTAAAATACAGATTTTTTAAAAATGAAAAGTATCCATCTTCTGCTAGCCCAGTGGTTCTCAATTCTCTAATGCTGTGACTTTTTAATATAGTTCCTTGTGTCGTGGTAAACCCTACCCCCACCATAACCATAAAATTATTTTTGTTATTACTTGCAATTTTGGTAATCATGAATTGTTATGTAAATCTCTGTGTTTACCTATGGGCTTTAGGCCATCCCTGTAAAAGAATCATTCCATCCTCAACTGGGCCAAGGCCCACAGGTTGAGAACCCCTGCTCTAGTCAGTTTCTTCTACCAACTTCTCTCTCCTAGGTGTTCTGTTGAGCAGTGAACAGTGAGGATCACAAGTTCTGGTAATAGTATCCACCCTGGGGACCACACCTTAACATTTGGGTCTTCAAGGACTTCAACACATAAACTATACCTGTCCTCTGGATCTTTTCTTTCTCTCTCTCTCTCTCTCTCTCTCTCTCTCTCTCTCTCTCTCTCTCTCTGTCTCTGTGTGTGTGTGTGTGTGTGTGTGTGTGTGTGTGTGTGTGTGTGTGTGTGTGTTTCTGGGCTTCTTGAGACAGGCTCTTACTATGTGTCCTAGATTGGCTTGAAACTTACAATCTCCTCTCTCAACTTCCCAAGTGCTGGGATTCAGGTGTGTACCCTTATGACCAGCTTTCTGCTTTGCATATTTAACTAAATACTTAGTCTTGATGAATACCCACTAGGAGAGCAGAACTTGCTTCATGGGAAGACATTTTAAAACCAAGATACATATGTTGAGGTTAAGCCGAACTATTTGTTAATAAACATATGCTAGATAGCTCATGAATAGCAGTGATCCACATGGTACCAAGCACTAAAAGTCACTGTTGAGTGTTTGATTGAAAGATTCAGTTTAAAGCCATTGCAATGGTTTTCTCCACTGTTTGCACAATACATATTCGTCAGCTCATCTCGATGATCTCAAATTCATTATGGTATATGAATCTCTCAATTCGCCAATATCTCATTGTCTTTTCAAATACAAAACATATGTGTATGTGTTTATGCGATAAACATACTCTTAAGAAAGAGCTTGGACCCCTTTATCATTTCAGAATTGGAATTTTCAATTGTGCAAAGCCGTCAGCAACACCCTGCTCATCTGGACACAAGCGCTGAAACACTATGGCGGGAGCTGAGGCAAATGTATCATGACAGCAACCAAATAATAATCCGTAGCTCTATAACCAGGTCCATTTCCGAATAATTTCTCTGTCGCACATTATTTTAGGCTGCCAGATTGCCCTATTCTTCTTTTGACCCCTTCCTTTTACGTTGGGGTTAAACTGCACTTTCGAATTCACATTATTTTGCAGATAGCGTGTCACCTTCACTTACGTTGCTAAAGCTGGCATTTCTCTTCCCTCAGCTGCAGCAGTTAATTTACTTGCATTGACCAGCCAACAGTGTAATCTAGCACCAATTGTGTTCTTCTTGGGTCCCCAGTGTCTTAAAAGACAGAGGAGACTTTTTTTTTATCCTCACAGATTTGGTCTTAAATTCTTTGAATTGTTGACTCCATAACTAGGCAAAGTGTTTTTGTTTTTTTTTTAAAAACCATTATAGACAAATCTTATTCATCCATCTGTGTTGTGTTTAATATAGGAACACAGACCATACTGGAAGGGAGAAAGCCACAAAGGAACTTAACACACAGTAAAATATAAGGAGTGTTCACACTTAGGAAACGATGGATAAATGGTCTATAAGCAGATTATTCTGAAAAAGACAATTTTGCCACTGTCAACATTCACAAGGGTGAAGAGAAAAATAATGAATATTATACAATAAGCCAAAAGACATCTTCTAAAACGTTCACACACCAGCCCTTAAATATTGTAAAGCTGAGATAGAAATGCTATTTTTTAAACCCCCTAAGTCATACGGAAAGTAAATATTTCTGTTAATCCAAAAGACATGAGACCATTAAAACCTGCCAGCGATGAATTTCACAGCTATTTTAATCTTCTGTAAATAATTACTATTTCCACTTCTCTCCAGACTATTATAACAGCAGAAAATGCTAATTCATACTTATCGAGTGGAGACAAAGCTAGAAAAGCATCCCCTGTTCAGTCTGCTACGTTATTTTGGGCTGAGAGACTGCAGTTTTGACAGTGGGGCCATCTGCTACTAACTTTCCTCCTCATCTTCATGCCAGTCCAGTCAAAAGCAATTAAACCTGTTTTGCCATTATAATATGTAGATAATGATGATAAATTATAGCTTTAAAATGAGTCTCAGGTTATGCCCATACCAGGTATTTTCTTCACAGTTACGGACATAACAGCTATCCTTGTACGTGTAAAAATTTTCAGCTATTTTATTAATGATGTTACCTCCATAATGAGCTACCTACCAGGATATTTTGCAGGCGCAGAGCCTAGCAGTCATTATAAATCTATTTATATCTCAGCAAGATGTTTCAAGTGGCGCGCATAGCCCTAACATTCTGCATTCGCTGCTGAACAAAATATATAGCACATAGAGCCCCAACTTGCTATGTTTTATTATGTCATATAATCAATAAAACACATAAATACCACCAATAAAAAGTAGCAGGAAGAAAATTCTATGGCTCCAGCACAACATGGGGTTACACAGCAGAGGGAAGATGGGGTCTGATGATTTCCAGGGACAGACACAAACCATCATTCTTGAGGCAAGTCGCACATTACTTCTGATTTTCATCAAAAATGTTAGGACTTTCATTCCATGTAAAAACTATAAATAAGCCCACATTTGAAAGTAATAACTAACACCAGTCCCTTTTTTTTTTCTTTTCTTAAGGAATCGTAGTGGGATACCCCACTCTAGGAACCACATATTGGACAATGGTCCAATGTGTTCAGTTGGGATTTTCAAATTTGTAGTTAATTGTATAATTGTTTCATTTTTTGAAAGTTTGGTAAGCACTTTTTTTTCCAACTTGTAATCATATCAAAAAAGAAAGAAAACCATGATAAATATGGGAAATGTCCCCTTCTTATTACAGACGTCAGGACATACCCTCTCTGCATCAGGCAACTGATATGATTCTGCCAATTGAAAGTCACAGGAGCTGGGTTAGGGCTTGCTGTACAGGCATTAGACCTGACTTTAGATGTCAGCACCCACATAAAGGCAGTCATGGCACAGCAGACTCGTAACTCCGGTAGTGAGATGAAAAAGACATGGGATGCCCAGAGCTCCCTGACTAGCCTGTCTAACCAATCAGTAAGCCCCAGGTCTATGAGGAAATACATTGCAAAAAAATAAGGTAGAGGACCAGACCAGTGAGAAGGAAGGCACTTGCCACTCACGCCTGATGATCTGAGTTGGATCCTGGACCCCAGGTAATGGCAATAAGAGAGGACAGAGTCCATTCTGTTGTCCTTTAATCTCTGCATTCAAGTCATGGCATGTGTGTGCTCACAGCCCCCTTCCCAAACACAAGCACATTAATAAAATGGAGAGAAGTCAAGGAGTAGAGTCTCCACACTCACATCCACACAAACACACACACACACACACACACACACACACACACACACACACACACACACACACACACACGAAGAATATAAAAGGAGAGCAACAGAATTGAGAACCCCTCCCTACTGTTTCCGATAATTATTTTCTCTTGCAAGAAACCATTTGGCATAGTAAACATGTATTAATTATGGATAGCCAACTTTCTAATTCTGTTTTATCATCAAAACACAGACTAATGATTCTGGGGAGAAAGAAAGAAACAATTTCATCAGAAAGAAAAGAAGCTCTTAGCCACATTGGGAACAGTTGTGCCTGGCAGTGGTTCATTACAGCCTATGTTTTCATTACTACATAACATTCATAAATAAGTCAGGGACTGGGAAAACATGGAAAGATGAGACACTCGCCAATTACACCCACCAAAGGCTATATAAATGGAGGCAGCCTATTGATATTTTAATAGGTCTTCTCCCGAACTGTATTAGAAACAGAAATCTCAATTACAATGAATCATCTGTTTGCAGACCTGGGCATTATTCATTGTGACTCAGACACACAAGGATGCACCTCCATTTCACACCATTCTTTAAGTCACCATATTAGGTCACACCCTTAGCAGCCCTTAGATTTCTCCAAAGTTCAAGTAATCGGAATTCATTCATAGCGGGAAAATTGCCCATTCTAGATATGAACTACATGGATTCTTTGCTTTTTATTTATTCCTTTCTGGTCTTGGTTTATAGGAAAGACCCTTTAGGAACTGGTACAGTTTTACTCGACAGAAGATTGTGGTGGCCACATTCTTACACTGGAGAAATATTTCAAATCCTAGATAAACAACGATACCACTTCACTATTTCTCCGTGTGCTTAGGTGTTCTTAGGAAGAGTAACTATCAAGGAGAAACATGGGGACAAATGTACACAATGAAGAACACAGGATGGCCTCATTCCCCTTGGTCTGGGAGACAGTGATAAACAGAAGAAGTAAAGGACACTGAAGCGTCTTCATCAGGTGATGTCCTAGGATAGCCACAAATATGATGGGAATGGTAGAATCGCTTTTGGCTCCAAGGGCAGTTCTATTCTAGATGTGTTATGTTATTCAGAGACTATTTCTTAATTTGTCAATTAAATAAATACATCTTCCTCATAGAACCACTATGAAGATACAGAGATCTGCCACAGAATGGTATTTACTAAGAGGCTGGGGAGATGTCCTGGTTACTAAAGTTCTTAACCTACAAGCATGAGCACTTGAAGCTTCAGCACCTGCTTCAAAAGCTAGGTGTTAAGGTATGTGCTTATAGCCCTGTGCTGCAGGGGTGGACACTGACCGATCTCTAGAGTTGGCTAGACAAGTTGCTTAGCTTATACGGTAAGTCCCAAATCTCAGTGAAACTTCCCAATATGGGGAGTCGGGGAAGAGGGTGGCTAACACCCTAGGAACAACACAGAAGGCTATGCTCTGGCATTCACATCCACTGCGTGCTCGTGTGCGCGCTTGCACACGCACGCACACACACACACACACACACACACACACACACACACACACACACCTTCTCTGCCCTTTGTCAAAGATAAGCTGTTAATAAATGCCACTTGTCTTGATTGCCTGCCATACCCAGCATTTATTTCAGGTAATATATATTTCTTTTTGCTACAAAAGTTACACAGTAACATCATGAAAAGCATTTCTCTTTTGTTCTCGACATCATAAAATATGTTTTCTCCTTGCTGCTACTGAATTCTCTACACGAAAAGACCCTCCACTTTCCTGCTCCTTCTGGGCAGTCAAATTCCACACCACCTGGGGCACTTTTGAAAGAATGCTGGAGCCCCTGATTAATTTATCTGTGAGACTGTACTTGAAGACTTCTGCAAACTCTACAGGGGTTTCTAATGTGAAGCTGAGTTTGAGCCCAGGGCTTCATGTTATGCGCAGGAAGAGCTGGACTTGTAAGTAGAGGTGAGCTGAGTCACTGATGAATCTAATTTTCTGGTGAGTCTGGATTCATTAACTTTAATAACTATTTTTAAAGAATCTCCTTACAAATAAAAACATTCTCTATTCTATCGGGAAGGTTGAGAAGTATTTGATACATGGTATTTTTAAAAAACAGTACCAAACCAGTAAGCTGAATAAAAATATATTCCATTTTTCCCATTTGGCTCCTTCATTCTCATTAGCATCTGACAGAGTCTCTCTATATTTTTCTTCCCTTTGGAGGAAGAGATGAAGTGCTCCTTACAGGGCCTAGGCCCATCAAGAGGACGGGAAACAGGATATCACAGTATCCGTGCCCTTATCTTCCGAGTATGAAGCAATCCTGCTTCTGGTCCCACATCCATACCTGTGTTGGGGTTTTTGAAACTCCAAAACCATTCTGCCTTACATTTCCATAGTTAATTCTTCACTCCAAAATTCTGGGAAGGCAACACATTATCTCTTATTATTTAACCACAAATGTACAGTACTTCATTAAAGATGTGTCCTTAACACATCTTCTAATCAAGTCCTTTCCTAGAAATTAAAAGAAGACATGACTGAAGTTAGGCCCATCCATGATCTACCTAAAAGTGATGCTGTGTTCTTCAAATCTGCCTACTTTTCTAATACTCCATTCAGCAGGGGAAAGGATTAAACCACCTATCCACTCTTCTTCAAGTTGGGAATGACACCTCGCCCTCCTGTCTCTGTGTGGCTCAATAGCAGCAGTTAGCTCAAAAACGCCAATCCATCCACCATCCACAATCCAATTGTGTTGATATTCGTCAATTATGACAGTACGAAGCAACAACAACAAAAAGAGTACTCCATGAAAACAAGCTGTTATGAATTGCTATTATATCAAAATAGCTATATTGATTTCAACTCTGTGTTACAAAGAAAAGTTCAAAATGGGTTTCTAAGCAGTAGACAAGAGTGAACGAAGCAAGGAACAATTTCCTGAATACTTTTTGTTTTTAAAAATAATGTTTGCCTCCAAGCACACCAATTTAGAACTGATAGTTGGCTCCTACCCTCCTCTCAATACAGTTTAAATAAAAATTAAGAACCAATTTATACAGGTAGGGAAGGTCTATTGGTCTGTTACTGTGGCAACAGGCATCCCCAAGACACACAGTCACTAATAAGTTAACTAGATGCACCTTGTCCCAACCAGCCACATAAGCCATCTCACTTCCCCACTGGCAACTTTGCGGACGGAAGGAGGGAGGGCTGGCGCAGGGAGTCCACCAGGGAAGCCGATAATCCAATTTAGAAGTGCAGCTTCTCATTTCAGTTTCATTGGCATGCTCATTTCGAACTAAAGGGATCTGAGCAGTAATTCTATAAACAACCAGCATTTAGAAAATCAGAGGCAGCAAGATCCTTCTGAGGTATAATTGCTTTTAAACCAGGCAACCTGAAATTGTGTCTGTCTTCTACTGCAGCAAGAAAGGGGGAAGAAACCTCAGCTGGGAGAAGAGCTGGCCAAAGCCTCCAGTGAGCTGAGCACGTCTAGGGTACCTCCATGTTCCCAGTAACAGAATGCTCTCCAGTAAGATTCAATGAGGAATTTTCAAAGCACTTACTCTGGCCCTAGGGACCAATATTCTTCACTCAACTAAAGTTTTTAATCTGAAACATAGATTTTAGTTCCAAGAGGACTATTACATAAACAAGACCGACCTGGTTCAAATCACCCAGTCTGCTATCTCACTATCAGGGACAAAGACAACATCAACATGGCTGTTCCTACCTTGAAAATATTAAGAGAGGTTTCATCTCAGTTTTCAGCACCAGGTAGAACTGACCCTGTATTTACCACAGCTCTCAGTGAATGCCTGCCCTTAGTACCATGTTCATCTTCTGGGTAATCAAAGGAATTCTATTGTTTACAACAGTAAGGAACAGGCTTGTTGTCAAAAGAAAACTGCTCTAACAGAAAGAGAGAAAAAATCAATTGGTTATATTGAGGAAACGGATAATGGACATTCAAAGACCTGAATGCCTAATAAGTATTTTAAGAAAATAATTTTAAAGGTTTTTATGTGAGTCTACCATTCTACTGAGGTCATTGGCTCTGCCCTTCACAGTCAGGGGCACCAGAACCCTCCTCCTGACCTTGACATGGCAGCTCTCATGGTCTTTATTTCTCCTCCTGTTCTTGGTTTCCAGAGGACATGTTTGCTCAGCATCCTTCTGGCCACTAATCACGTCTTAGTTGGTTTCTCGTCTTCTTTCTAACCTTGATCATTTTATGAGCCTTAAGGCTCACTCTTTAGGTTTTTTCTCCAGCTAGTCTCTCTTCCTTGAAGATGTTAATCTGGCTCGTGAATTTAAATATCACAATATACTGGCATCTCTCCTGTTTATAGCTCCATCCTTGGTTTCTATGAAGAGCAAGATCCACTCCATGCTTCCACTGTGACATCTAAAGGGGACATGTCAGGGCTGGATAGATGGCTCAGTGGTCAAGAGCACTTTTTCTTGCAGAGAACTAGGGTTTAGCTCCCAGCACACCCATAGTGGCTCACAAATATTTATATCTCCAGTTCCAAGGGATCTGATACTCTCTTATGACCTACACGAATACCAGACACAAACAAAGATAAATATAGGCAAAATACTCGTATACATTAAAATAAAATAGATTTTTAAAAAGTTAAAGACATGTCTGATTCAGCATACTTAAGCAAATCAGAACTCCCAATGTGTCTTGGAAACTGATTCTAAGTTGTTTCCACTACAGCTCATGGAAATTTCAACTTAATTTTGAGAGACATTCTTAGTTCCACTTTCTTTCACGTTCCACATCCATCTTTTCAAAATTTCTGCTGTCTCTACATTCAGAATGCACCAGAATCTAGTCATCATTCCTGGCTCCCAGCCCTCCTGTCATGATCTCTGGGTTGGCCTTCTGCGAGGTTATTCAATATCCCTCCTGATCCTTTACATTCTGTTTCAATCAGAACCACTACAGTGGTCCTGTGAAAATGTACCAGGTGACACGGGCTACTAAATATGACCCCCCATAACTTTCTGGCTTTCCCCCTAATTCAATTTGCTCTAGAAATTTGGCAAATGTAGGGTGGATGGGATTTGACCAGCCCCTGTGACAATACTGGTTTAACACTCTGGCCAGTTTGACTCTCTTTGTGCACCTGGAGCCTCAGGCTCAACCAGATAGCTTATGCCTTCAATGTGACTTATAGTGGATGCCTGCTATTGTTGTCCTGAGCCCTGGCTCATACTACATCAGTCTGACCTCAGAGGGGTCAGGGTTAGAAATCAAAAACCTAAGGTCAGCCATCCAGGTGTCCTATACCTGTATGCCTGACATCCAATAAAAGCCTGGATATGAAGGAATTGTGGATTTTCTTGGTTGGGAATACTGCATGTGTTATCATACATCACCATTGGGAGATAAGCCCTCCTTCTGTGAATCCACTGACAGAACGACGGGGAGCTTGATTGGGTCTTCCCTGCTCTTGGCTGAGTCTAATCTTCATTCTTTCATTAGTACAACCGCCCACTTGAACAGAATATCTTTCCTCAGCTCCCGGAGCCTTTCCTGTAAATCACCAAACCCGAGGGCAGCCTAAGGGACAACAGACACACACCCAGAATTTAGCACAGTGTTTGGCATCTAATAAGCTGGCAATAAAAGCTGACTGGTGAATGAAGGATAGACCGAACACAATGGATTAATGCCATGGTAATCCCATCTACATATCTCATTCTCTCCCTCTCGCTCTGCATCCTCCAGGACTCATTTCCTTCCTCATCCATCCTAATTTCACAGATCAGGTCTGACCACTGCCTAGTAAAACAGAAGCCCTTAAAACTGTCACTAAATCCTGTTACAGCTGACAGAGAGGTGGGATTTACAGATCAAGATCATTTGGGTAAACAGGCCTTCGCTTCTGCAGGTCATCTGCTGAGATGAAGACTTTGTTTTGCTACCTGACTCCCACCCTTCGACCTGACTTGAACCCAACTTAGAAATGAAGGATTCAAAATTGGACTCTAGCTGTCTTCTCATTGAATCGGTAACAAGGGAAATTTATTTGCTAGGGATTTGACAGCCAAGTGACAGACAGGACAGGGAGGTGGCCAGGGCCTTAGTTTGGCTCCACAGAGGCTGATGTAGAACGGCATGTGCATGTGTGAGATTTAGCTACTGAGGAAGAAAAATGTGTTTCTCATTAATATCCTGAATTTGACCTTCCACTTGCCTTGATTTGAAGTTCGGTCATAGCTGGGAATGCGACTGTGCCTATTAAAAGAGTGGAGAGGCTCCTTTCCAAGAATCTACTTTTCCCATGGAACCAGAGGTAGCAGAATGGAGGAAAGCCAGGGCTGAAGGTGGGCAGGGTTATAGGAAAAGAACTCATTTCTGTTTGAGGTGCTCAAATAAAAGAAACTATGAAATATCTTTTCAACTAGAAACCAAGATAACTTTCATTTAAAATCATTTATCTATGGAGAAAAAAATGCACACAAAATTTAACACATAATGAAAATTCACCCAATTTACGAAGAATATGTTTATTGATAATTGGCAATCTGATTAATGGCAACCAGAGAATTTTAAGTAACCAATGTGTTATATTGTGTTAAAGGACCCAGTCTGTAATATATCATTAGATGGCTCTATAGCAGTGGGCTTCAACCTTCCTAATGCTGCGACCCTTTAATACAGTTCCTTATGTTGTGGTGACCCCCAACCATAAAATTATTTTCACTGCTACTTCATAACTATAATTTTGCTACCATTAAGAATCACTATGTAAAAATCTGTGTTTTCAGATGGTCTTAGGCGACCATCAGAAACCTTAGATGTTAGGGTCATTCATCCCACATGTAGAGAACCACAGTTCCATTGGGTTCCTCAGATTTTGAAACTCTCCAGTGTCAGCAAGGATGAGAGTGAAACAGTAGCCACAGTGGCAGCTGCTTTTCTACCATGTGTGCTCCAATGTAGGACAATGTATTCGCTGTTAAGTAAAGGAGCAATACCAGCAAAGGAGGGATTTCATTTGCCTAAGCATAGAGGCCAGCATACTCTGAAACACCTAGAGAGCCGTCCTCCTTATTATGGAGGGATTAATGAGGAAGCACTTGTTATAACCTGTATGAAGCTAAGATGTCATATAATATCTGTAGTTTTGATTGTATACATTTAAAAGAAATGGGCCAAATACACCAGTTGGATGCTACTTAGGATCCGTTTACTTAAGCAAACATGCAGCACATCCACAGACCTGCTCAGTACCTACATCATTCTTTCGTGAAGGTGTGGACTTGGAACAATCAGCCAGACCTTTTAAAATGTGTTTATTAAACATTTGCTTTAGGTACAGCAGAATGTGACATCACATGAAACATAGGTACTCTACACTAGGGAGTTTCCATTCTACTGAAAATAGAAACAAACCCATTAAAAAAACTAAGTTTAAAAGGCAAAGCAGCAATAAGACCCAAGAGTATACCTAAGAAGAAATCTGAACATTATTTGTGTTTCATCACACAACTAAATATAGAGACAGTTAAAACTAGGTGTATAAGAGAACAAAGCTCATGATGTGTGCGTCATAACATAGCCATGGTGGGGATGCTGTGGCTGGAGAGATGGCTCAACACTTCCTGCTCCTCCAGAGGACCTGAGATTGGTTCCTGACACCCACATCAGACAGCTTACAACTGCCTATAACTCCAGCTGCAAGGGAGTCAGTGCCCTCTTTTCAACTTTATGGGTAAGTATATCTTAAAAATAAAGTCATCTAGGGACTACCAAGATGGCCCAGCAAAAAACAAAACAAAACAAACAAACAAAAAAACACTTGTCACACAAGCCTTGTGACTAGAGTTTGATACCCAGAACACCACATAAAAATGGAAAGGTAAAACTCACCATGCAATGTAGTTCTCTGGCCTTCACATGTGTGTCATAGCATATGCACGCACCCACCACACACACACACACACACACACATGAAAAAATAAAATACAAAAACTTTTAAAGCCATCTGGGAAGATGGGATAAGGGAGAAATTAGTGGTGCCTCCTTCCTCTGAAAGTAACAGAGAGTAAGTTACAACTAACAGGGAGTGTGTAGCTTGATTTGATGTTACACAGATGAAGGAGTGTTCTAGCCCAAGGGAATAGTATAGACAAAATGAGAACTGACTCAAAATTCCAAAGGCTCCATAATTGAGCAAATACCTAAGAAGCCTGGGCCCATGGACAGAGTGGTCTGAGGCCATGTGGGTAGGCTTGTAGAGGTTAGATATTCCTTCTTGAAATGCTTGAGTGAGACCAGAAATATTCCCAATTTCAAACACTTTTCAGACTTTTTAGTATTTTCACATACAGTATTATATACCTTGGGGATATAGAACTCATTTATATTTCATAACATATAGGCACACTGCACAAAGGTGATTTTTTACACTCCTTGGTTTTACCTGTGGTGGCACGAGACCATGTGTGGAATTTTCCATTCATAGCATTACGCTGGTGCTCAAGAAGTTCTGAGTTAAAATTTCAGGGTTCTGGGTTAGGGAAGCTTGACTTGTCTTCTCACAAGGTAAGTAGACAATGACTGAACATCTGGTGCTTCAGCGAGGAGCACGACCTGATTAGTGCTTTATGGCACGCATTGGAGCAACCACGTTGAAAAGGGAAGACACCCAAAGGAGAAAGACCCTCCTTGTTCACCCATGTGCCCATCTACAGGGTGCTAGATTCTGACTCCTTGCGATGGAGCTTGCAAACTCCTGAGCCTGGGACAGCTCTGAACTCTGTGTCCAGCACATCTCTGTTTTGTCTTTTAAGATGACTAAAATAGTAATAATAATAATAATAATAATAATAATAATAATAATGCAAGGATTTCTCATAGAAAATATATTTTCATCTTTTCTTTAAAAAACAAAAAACAGATCTGTCAGAATTGAGTCCAAATTCCGGCTGATGTTGAGCAGTGGAGAAACCTCTAAACCAGTGGGTCTCAACCTGTGGGATGTGACCCCCTTGGTAACCTCTATTTGCAAAAATATGCATAGCACAAATCAAAGCACTAGCAAAATTAGAGTTATGGAGTAGCGATGAAAATCATTTTATTTCTGGGAATCACCACAATATAAGGAACTAGATTAAAGGGCATTAGGAAGGGTGAAAACCACTGCTCCTAGCAATAGGCATAGCAACCAGTTTCCATAGTCTCACTGTTTCTACTGTTCCTGATGTTTAAACCATGCAGCAGTGGCCACAGTTGTGATACACTCCTTGTGGTCACTTACAGTAAAAGACATAGTATTTGCGCCTGCGCAATGGTTGCAAACGAGCCGGCCAGACATGAACTGAGAAGAGGTCACTTCAGGAAGATCAGGGGCAAACAAAGCCCTGCACGGTGGCACAGTCCTATAATCCAAGCACTTGAAGCAAAAGCAGGATTGCCTAGAGGTGAGGCCAGCCTGAATTACATGGCTCTGGTAGTTACATTTCAGTTGTAACGCTGATAAAACACTCTTTTTTTTTTTTTTTTTTTTTTTTGGTTTTTCGAGACAGGGTTTCTCTGTGTAGCCCTGGCTGTCCTGGAACTCACTCTGTAGACCAGGCTGGCCTCGAACTCAGAAATCAACCTGCCTCTGCTTCCCAAAACACTCTTAACAGAAGCAACGGACTTAGTTAGACTTGCCATTCCAGAGGACTTACAATCTACCATGGTGGGGAAAACATGCCACAGGAACAAAGCGCCATTGGCGCCAGAGACAAAGAAAGAACAGGAAGTGGTCAGTCTACAAAATCTCAAAATATTCTCTGAGCGACGCTGGGGACATACTTCCTCCGGCAAAGCTCCACTCCCTAGAGGTTCCATAAACTTTCCAAACAACACCACCAGGAAGGACACGGGTGTTTAAACATGTGATCCTGGGGAGCCTTCTCATATTCAGGACACAGTGGCAAAAACCCTGTACAACCCGCCACTCCCAAATAATCCCCAAAGCAGAAAAACGCAGAGAGGGGCTGCGAGATGGCTTAGCTGCTAAAGGTGTTTGTTTGCCTCGTAATGCCTGAATTTGATCCCCAGGACCTTCATGGCGAAAGGTAAGAACAAGCTGTCCTCTGACCCAGAATGACACACACATACATATAGAGTACCTGACTTTCTAAGTGAAGAGAGAGTATTTCTTTGTAGAAATGACTACCAGTTCCATGTTTTGGACACAAATACAATGTCTTTGCTGGAAGAATATTGCTCTTTAGTCCACTACATCCAACGACGGTCACCATTTTACGTTTAAATTCTCAGCCTAGGGCAAGAGGTTTAGATTGGGCCTCCCTGAAAAAGTATCTGGGCCCAAAGCTCACCTTATAGAGTCTTCCATACTGTTTGGAATAGTAATTCCAGATCTCCAGTGAAACCGTGTCAACTCTGATTTTCTCAGCTACGTTGTTTCTAGCCTGCTAATGACTGGGCTAGCAAGAAGATAGGGCTTGGGCACGTTATACATCCATTTAGCCAATAGTTAATCATTTTCCAGGCTCGTGGCTTCCTGCTAGGTTGAGGAGGCACAGTAGAACTGGAGAGAGTTACCAAGATTAATATAATAGCTAAAGACATTTATAGCTAAATGATATGTCATAATAAAATATGGGTGGTATATGGGAGGGGTTAGTGTACAGCTTAGCGTGCATGAAGGACGCTGTGACAATTAGGAATGCTTTAGCAGCAAGTCAGACAAAGTCTGGATGAGTGTGCTTTCAAGTTCTAAAAAAAAATCACGATTCCGGTACGAAGTTGGGACGGATGCTTTAGTAGTGGCTCGGACAGGGGTGGTACTTATGGTTTCTAAACTGAATCTTTGAGGTCATACTCCTTTTGGGTTTGGATGTGAGTAACAGGGAAGTCAAGGCAGGTACAGACCTCTGATCTCCAACTTCTTAAACTATTTCCACCTAGGATGACCTTTTGCATAAGAAAATTCTCTGTGAACCTAGGAATATTGGCATATAAACAAGGCTTACAGATCAAATATATACTGATGATAAATAATAAAGGAACCTATATTTAAGTTACATATATAATTTTATAATAATATGATTTCAAATTATATATAAACATATCAATTGTACGTTATATATAATTTCAGCATTTATTAAAGACTAAATCAAATTTTTGTACAAAAGAGATAATTTGTCTAAAACAATGCAACTCAAAGATATACTAAGTGGAACCTTAATGCCGAGGAATTAATGGTAGGAAAATAGTAAAACCCTTTGCTTCCTGTAACTGAACCAGTGTTTCTATAAGAACTAAAATTTTGTCTATATCGCACAAACACTGCAATTCTAACATGAAATAGTCTTGAATCTGAGCCAAGGCATTTAGGCAGCATTGTTCGTGCTACAGATGTGACTTTGTGCAGAAGGCATAACAAGCGTGTGCGAGTTCAGAACCAACTGTAGGGTATCACGTGATCCAGCATCGATGAGCATGGCCAGAAACACCTCAGTATGATTTTGAATTAAACTTGAGTCATTGTGTATTCAGAAACCTTCTACTGATATATATATATATATATATATATATATATATATATATATATATATATATGATGTATATGTATATTTCAACCTCACATTCATTTGTTCCCATGATCTATGGTCTCAGAAGCTTTGATCTAGACAACTGCACAGAGAGGGAGCCACTTCCAAAGCTAATGGCTAGGGGAGGAAGAGGAGGTCTGTGAGGAAGGCTGAGTGACGCTGAGCCTGGGACATGGTAATAGAGGCACCAAGAAAGCGGCTTGGTGTGTAGAAACCTTGCCTGAGAAAGCATAAGATGAAATCTAAGGATTGGGAGTTGTTTTGAAGACAGATGGCCGTACCCATTCATGATAACCCTCTCTCTCTGGATAACAGAACTGTTTGATCTACAATCGATTTGAAATCTGGATCAGGTTGTGTCTGCTCTTTCCTTTTACTGTCATTACAAGTATAGACATGTGAACTGGTCCTGACTACTCAGAATAGCTGCCACTGTCACCATAGGAATTACTTCACAGATAGATAAGTCATCACCACCACCATCATCATCTTCATCATCATCATGGTAGAAAGAGAAAATATCTTTACTGAGATTGCTAAGTGTCCATACAAAGGCACTCTGCTCAGAGAGAGTTGGAGCTGGAACACCATTCTTTGAGCATGTGTGCATAGCTAGACATGATCCACATCAAACACTAGCTGCTCTCAATATGAAACCAACACTTGTACTGGACTTCGGTCTTTTCAAACCCAAAGGGTGTTGGTCAACATGGGATCGTCCAGTTTAAGATAGTGATTAAAATCACTGGGGTAAATAAGATCTCTCAGGGAAATGGCACACAGTGAGAAAGAAACAGCTGGTAAAGAGTTCTGAGGGTCCTAACCATTGAAAATCCACAAAGGGTGGAGAAGGACAGGCACAGAGGCAGGACGTGTACAGGGGAGGGAAGTAGTTCCGGGGTCAAGTGTTAAGGAAAAAGTAAATCAATGGGAACCTTAGGTTCTAATTCTATAAGACGAGAGTTTGGGACAGCGTCAGTGGGGTCCGAGCTAAAAGGGCAGAGATCAGAGGTATATACTGGAAACATGGACACTGTGATAGCTACTCAAGAATTTTGCCTAGAAGAGAGAAAAGGATGGTAGGTGACAGTGAGTTACACATTCAAAGAGGATGTTTCTAAAACTAGAATTGAATACACTTAAGACTAACCGGGCTCTGGAATGGTCAGTCCTGTCAATGGGAACTCCTAAGACAAACCCACTGAAAGGAGGAGGGGTTATTGTAGCCCAGTCACTTCAGAGACAACAGAGCAGCAGTTGGGTACCTTCAGGATCTTCTCCCAGCCTGCTCAGTTCCGCTTTCAGACAGGCTCTGTCCAAGTGTTGGTAATGCGGTCAAAAGCAGCTCTGACTTGGTGATTTCTTGAGAGAAGTCTCTTGTATCAGTGGTCTTTCAAGGTATATATCTTAAAGTGCAAGAGGCTAGGATGTGATTTGTGTCCACACCATCTGAAACAAACCAATGTGACTGAGAACATTCTGGTTCCTCACCAGCAGAGTACCTGCTGTGGTCATATGTGCACTGAGAAATAAAAGAGAAGAGATGGAAATGTAAAAAAGCAAAAATGGTGGCCGGTGAATGGCTAGAAATTTGTAACAGCTGCATCGGGGCCCCTGAGCAAGCTGACAAAAGAAGAAGCAAAGTCTAAGGGTGCTTTGAAGTTAAAAAATTGGCCGTCTGAGAGAGATTGAAGTAAAGTCTGGAGGAGAAAAGTGAGTGCTAACACCTCAAAAATTCTATGATTCATTGCCCCTTTTTAAATGGAATTTAAAATTCAACAGTTCTAGGAAGGCATTGCTGAAGCCAGGAAGAATAAACAGGAAGGTGGCTCTCCAGACCGAGACACAGGAGTGACACTGTGATCGTGTGTGAGGAACATCCAGAGGACTTCACTTTGGCTGAGTTTGAATGGTCATGATTCATAGCTTCTGTGTAAGGGTTGAGGAACTTTTCAGACAGTGTGTCAGCCATGAGAGGAATGTGTGACTCACAGGTTATCAGGACAGCATTTTGTGAAAAGAACAAGAACTTAGATCTTCTTCAGTAAACAGGGATCTGAGGTGCTCACCGGTACACGGAAAATCAGGTGGCAAGGTTCAAAGATAACACACTATGGAAGTTCATTCTTTGACAACCTTTTCTTAAATGGGATTTCTATTTGCAAGGGAAGAAGTGATATCTGGAGAGGCGGGGGAGAAGAATGCAGTCTGCCTGGCTTCACTTTCTTTTTACTGTTAAAAAAATGATTTAATGAGAGAATACACCAATATGAATGGACAGACGCTCAACAGCAGGGCCAATATCAAGTGCATTAAAAATGTATGACACATTGTGTATTCTCCAAGGAGTTCTATCCAAGACCCTTACACAGATAAAATGACATAAAAATGTGATTAATAATATTGTAAATCCTGCTGATTGGAAAACTCGGGGGCATATGACAGATTGATCTGACTCTCTGATTTAAGCCAATATCACAGAAATAACCTTTCAGGGATTGAGAAAAATAATGTCTTGCCTGCAGCATAGAACCCAACATGAGGATATGCAGTTGTCTTCCAAGGTTTGTTTTCATACCTTAAACGCCCTCAGAACCTTCTGTATTTGAAACTTGATGTCTAGGCACCACGCTTCTAGCCAAGAATTGCCACTATTTCATTAACCCCTGCAAGCCACTCATAAAACAGTCAATGCAAAGGAAGAGAAAGGAAAACTGTCATGATGCTAGCTGAGAAAATATCGAGGTAAGAAGTCTGAGTGATTTCTCTCTACTTCGCAAGATTTTTTTTTTAGTTTGTTTTGTTTGACGGAAATATACAGTTGGGAAATACAAAGCAAATATTTACACTAAAAAATTTTAAAAGTTCTCAGCTTTACAAATGAAACGGTTAGACCTTCCCAAAAGAACCCCTTAGATACAAGTGCCTAATAAATAATCAACACTTTGTAGGAGGCATAGCCAACACTGTCACACATAGTCACAAGGCATATCCTGGCTGAGGTTCTTCAGCTGGGTTCTGCCACACCCTAGAAAATACCTTTCCGTGAGGGCCTTCTATCTGACCTCTTCTCTTTTGGTGAGACGCACCTACCGTCAAAGCAGACAGATAACTCTTGTTTTGTGGTGCATTTTCTCCTAACACCCGTATCTCAACAGTCTCTCTAGGAGACCAGCCCTTCTCACCCGTCTTAGACTCTGGAAGTTTCTGATAGAGTTGACTCTACATCTGGTTCCAAGAGTGGACACACGACTCTCTCCTGACCAACCAGATCATATTTTCTGGATATGGCTCTTGGTTCAGAAATGGGCACATGACCAGTTAAAGTGATGTAGCTAACAGGAGGGAGAAGCATCTGCTCTGTTCTGATGGACTTAAACTGGGCATCCAGGTAAGATCTTTGTAGTTGCTTTGCAGGCATGTATGCCAGAAAGTGAGCCTCCTCTAGAGAAAGAAATCTCTGCATCATTTGAGACCAGAACACAGCCAATTCCAAGGTTTCTCCTGATTCTGAACTTTTTATCTTATTTATATGTTTAAAGCAGTATAAGTTTGGTTTTTCTGCTTACAACTGAATGAGTTCCAATAGAGAGAATATTTTTTTTTACTTAATCTTCTATTCATGCGAATTATTTCCAGGGAGTCATCACCATTCTAGAAGAATAAGACCAACAGAGGTGGATAAGAAAATTCCAGGGCTGGAGAGATGGCTCAGCGGTTAAGAGCACTCACTGACTGCTCTTCCAGAGGTCCTGAGTTCAATTTCCAGCAACCACATGGTGGCTCACAACCGTCTGCAATGCGATCCAATGCCCTCTTCTGGTGTGTCTGAAGATGACAACAGCATACTCATATACATAAAATAAATAAATCTTAAAAAAAAAAAAAAGCTAATAAAAAAAAATTCCAGAACCATGTTCCTTTGAGTATATCAACTTCCGGTATTTCTGTAGTGTTTTCTTTTAAAGCCTAGATGCCAAAGTTTGCCAACTACATGTGCAATGACTCTAGTGTAAATAAATTTATATAAAATCCAATACTGTATGTTGATGTCAACACACCCAGTCCAATAAATAAATACTGCTCTAGAGCAATCCAAACAGTCCACAATAACAGTTCTTATGTTTTGACAAAGATACTGGATGCAATAGTCAGTGTTAATTATCAACTCAGCAGAGTCTAGACTCATCTAAGAGATGTCCTCTGGGCATGTCTGTCAGGGGAATTATCTTGATGTTTTTAACTGAGGTGGTAAGTGCCACCCACTGTGGGTGGTGCCATCATTTCCTTCTGGAGAGCTTAAACCGAATAAGTCAAGAAAAGGACCTGAGCATATATTGTAGTTTTCTGCTTTTTGTTTCTAGATGTGGTGTGATGAGCTATTTCAAGCTCTTGTCTATTAGCTTGAAATTTCTTTTGTTACGATTAGTTTTTTGGCTGGTTTGTTTGCTTTTGTCAAGAGTAGTTGCTTTTGTCAAGAAGTAACTCAGATATGGACTATCATCTTAAGTAAAATGATCCAGTCTCCTTGAGTTTGTCATCCCCCTACTGTGATGAATGGTTTTCTGTTAACTGGACATAAGCTAGAATCCTTTGAGGAGAGGGAACCCTAGTTGAGAAAAAGCCCCCCTCCCCCAAACTGGCCTGTGAACAAGTCTGTGGGCCATTTCTCTGATTGATGACTGATGTGGGAGGGTCCAGCTCACTTGAAGGATGTCACTTCATGGGCTCGTGGACAAGGACAATGGTTTCATTCAAGAAACCAAGCTGAGCTGGCTATAGGCAGCAAGTCAGTAAGTACCACTCCCTCATGACTTTTGCCTCAGTGCTTTGCTCGGGTTCCTGCCCTGACTCCCTTCAATCATGGACTTATGATGCGGAGGATACATACCCTAAAATGAGGCTGCTCTGGGACAGCAACGGAAACCCAAACCAAAATACCCATAGTCTAAACAACCTGGTGATCAAGGACTTTGCATCTGAAAGTCTAAAATGTCTGTCTAGTTTAAGATCAAGGACATATTACTTGGGAATTCCACACAAAACTGCTACCAAATATGGGAGCAAATACACCCATTAACTCTGAGAGGCTCCATGAGGAGGCTCCAGGACAAGAAGCAACAACACTGCTCTGTTTTTCACCTTTCTCCTACAGAAATGAAATTCTGTGACGTGGACCAGCACGCTCATGACAGTGAGTAGGTATCAGAGGAGAGCAGCGATGTACTAACTCTTCCATCACTGCTGATAGCAGTTATTTTTGCAGTAATGTGCCCTGTACTGTAGTACACACGCCCTTCACTTACACTCATAATATAATCATTTTGTTAGCATAAAACCTATTCTAGCTTCCAGATAGAGATGATGACAAATGAACAAATTTTCTGTATTTGTGATATGGTCTGTGATATGATATTCTTATTCAGTGCTCAGCCCAAGTAACTATATACAGGGTATAGGAGGGAATGTACCCACATGAACTTGCATCTCCAGACAAACAAGCCTGCTGTCAAGAATTCCAAATGTTTTCTGACAAAGATAAATACTTGCATTCATATCAGACATGTTAAACAGGCTTAACCTGCCCTGTCTAGATAATGGATTATATATGCAATACCAGCTACAGAAAGAAAAAGATTGCCTTATTAATACTTGCCATATGCCAAAATGTATAAAAATATTTTATATTATTTTCAAAATTATTCATTTTTTTAAAAAGAATTATTTTTATGTTACGTATGTGAGTATTCTGTATTGAAATGCAAATGTGTGTGCAGTACACATGGAGGGCAGAAGAGGGCATTAGATTTTCCAAAACTGTAGTTACAGATGATTGTGGGCTGTCGTGTGGATATCAGGATGTCAGAAGGCCAGGAGGCCAGGAGGTGGACCTGGGATCTCTGCAAGAGCTGCAAGCCCTCTTAACCACTGAGCCATCTCTCCAAACCCCATCAAATGACCCATTTCTTAATTTTTGCTTTATGTTTACTAACAAGTATAATAAGCTTTTAAAAGTCCACGCAAAACAATAATGTGTAAAGCAAAACACAAAGCTCCTTCCTACCAACAGTATCAACTAACCTGGACCCTTGGAGTTCCCAGAGACTAAGCCACCAGCCAAAGAGCATACACGGTCTGGTCCGTGGCCCTTGACACATATGTAGCAGAGGACAGACTTGTCTGGCCTGGGTGAGAGCGGATGCTCCTAATCCTGTAGAGACTTGATGCCCCAGGGAAGGAGGATGGGGGAGCACCCTCTCAGAGGTGAAGAGGAGTGGGGATTGGGTGAAGAACTCTGGCAGGAGGGACTAGGAGGGGGGCAACATTTGGGATATGAATAAATAAAATAATTAATTAAAAATTTTTAAAAAGCCAGAAAAGAAAATCTCTTTCTTAACCATCATATTTCCTCCTCTAAGGTGAATAATATTGATAATTTCTTGAGTGTTCTTCCTTGAAGTGTCAATGCTATGTAATGTTAACAAGCAAACGTGTGACTGAACATAAGAAATAGTCGATCAAATATGGGTATCATAAGAGTCAGTTTTCCTAATCCACATGTTCACCTGAAGAGATTCAGAAAGAAGCCTTGACTAAGATACCTCCCTTCTGCTCACAGCTATCCGAAGCCAGCAGTCACCCAGTGTTTTGGGGTGAGACCCCATGGAGCCAGTGCGTATTTGTGCACCTTAGAAAATGCCAGTTCTGTTCTGGGTTTAAGAAGCATGTTTTGTAACTAAGCCACCACCTCCATTTCCTTCTGAGAAAGAGGTTTTCTTTCTTTCTTTTTTTTTTTTATTATTATTTTTTGATACTTTGTTTACATTCCAATATTTCCCCATTTCTAGGTCTCCTCTTTGGAAACCACCTATCCCCTCCCCCTCCCCCACCTCTATGAGGGAATTCCACCTCCCACCCACCCACCCACCCACCCACTCCCGTAGTATTACCACCTTGACATTCCCCTTTACTGGGGCCTCTCCTCCCCTGATGGCCAACAAGGCCCTCCTCTGCCACATATGTGGTCCGAACCATGGGTCCCTCCATGTGTATTCTTTGGTTGGTGGTCCAGCCTCCAGGAGGACCAAGGGTATCAGGCCAGTTGACACTGTTGCTCCCTCCATGGGGATGCAGACTCCCTCAGCTCCTTCAGTCCCTTCTCCAACTCCTCCATCTGGGACCTCACTCTCAGTCCAGCTGTTACTGTAAAGTGAAACTTGAGAATTCCGAACGTTTGGGCTAATATCCACTTATCAGTGAGTACATACCATGTTCATTCTTTTGTGACTGAGTTACCTCGCTCAGGATGATATTTTCAAGTTCCATCCATTTGTCTGCAAATTTCATGAAGTCATTGTTTTTAATAGCTGAGTAGTACTCCATTGTGTAAATGTAC
>CM052707.1:89347767-89363575 GCA_028551405.1 Uromys caudimaculatus | reverse complement strand
TTTATCCAATATTAGAATGGCTACTCCAGCCTGTTTCTTGGGACCATTTGCCTGGAAAATTGTTTTCCAGTCCTTTACTCTGAGGTAGTGTTTGTCTTTATAACGGAGGTGTGTTTCCTGAATACAGCAAAATGCTGGGTCCTCTTTATGGATCCAGTCTGTCTTTTTATTGGGGAATTGAGTCCATTGATGTTAAGAGATATTAAGGAATAGTGATTGTTGGTTCCTGTTATTTCCAATGTTATTTTTATGTTTGTGTGGCTATTTTCTTTTGAGTTTGTTGAAAGATTACTTTCTTGCTTTTTCTAGGGTGTAGTTTCCCTCCTTGTGTTGGCATTTTCCATCTATTATCCTTTGTAGGGCTGGGTTTGTGGAAGCATATTGTGTAAATTTGGTTTTGTCATAGAATATCTTGGTTTCACCATCTATGTTAATTGAGAGTTTTGCTGGGTATAGCAGCCTGGACTGGCACTTGTCTTCTCTTAGGGTCTGTATAACTTCTGCTCAGGATCTTTTAGCTTTCATAGTCTCTGGTGAGAAGTCTGGTGTAATTCTGATAGGTCTGCCTTTACATGTTACTTGACCCTTTCCCCATACTGCTTTTAATATTCTTTCCTTGATTTGTGCATTTGGTGTTTTGACTATTATGTGACGGGAGGAATTTATTTTCTGGTCCAATCTATCTGGAGTTCTGTAGGCTTCTTGAATGTTTATGTTCCTTTCTTTCTTTAGGTTAGGGAAGTTTTCTTCTACAATTTTGTTGAAGATATTTACTGGCCCTTTAAGTTGGGAATCTTCACTCTCTTCTATACCTATTATACTTAGGTTCTGTCTTCTCATTGTGTCCTGGATTTCCTGGATGTTTTGGGTTAGGAGCTTTTTGCATTTTGCATTTTCTTTGACTGTTGTGTCAATGTTTTATATGTTATCTTCTACACTTGAGATTCTCTCTTCTATTTCTTGTATTCTGTTGGTGATACTTGCATCTATGACTCTTGATCTCTTACCTAGGTTTTCTATCTCCCGGGTTGTCTCCCTTTGTGATTTCTTTATTGTTTCTACTTTCATTTATAGATCTTGGATGGTTTTGTTCATTTCCTTTACCTGTTTAATTGTGTTTTTCTGTAATTCTGCCTGTTTGATTGTGTTTTCCTGAATTCTTTAAGAGGTTTTTGTGTTTCCTGTTTAAGGGCTTCTAGCTGTTTATCTGTGTTCTCTTGTATTTCTTTAAGCAAGTTATTTATTTCCTTCTTAAAATCTTCTATCATCATCATGAAATGTGATTTTAAATCTGAGTCTTGCTTTTCTGGTGTGTTGTGGTATCCAGGGCTTGCTGTGGCAGGAGAACTGGGTTCTGATGAAGCCAAGTTGCCTTGGTTTCTGTTCCTAATGTTCTTGCCCTTGCCTTTTGCCATCTTGTTATCTCTGGTTTTAGCTGGTCTTGCTCTCTCTGACTGTGGCTTGTCTCTTCTGCAAGCCCTGAGTCAGTACTCCTTGGAGACCAGCTCTCTCTGAGAGAAATTTGGGTTTGGAGAGCTATGGTACAGGGTCAGCTCTGGGGTGCAGACAAAAACCAGAAGGATCCTGCCCCCAGCTGTTCCTTGATTCCTGTTCCTGATGGCTCTGCAAGGGTCTCTCTTGATCCAGGAATTTGAACAGAAGTGGTGGTCTTTCCTGTGCTCGAAGGTGTGTTAGCACTCCTGGGAGACCAGCTCTCTCCTGGCACTATTTGAGTATGGAGCCCTGTGTCACAGAATCAGCTCCCCAGCTGCAGAAGGAAACAGGAAGACCACTCCTCAGTCCCTGTGTCCTAAGGGCTTTGTGTGGGTCCCTCTGAGCAGAGGTGTTGTCCTACTCCTACTCACAGACTTATCCATACTCCTGGGAGGCTAGCTTTCTCCTGGTGCTATTTGGCTGTGGATCCCCAGCCACAGATGGAAACCGGAACCTTAGGCCTCTTAACTGACTTGAGTATACAGACACTACTTTCATGGACTTTTAGGAGCAGTCTCTTTACTGAGACAACTTTTCTTTAGTGGTTATGGCTTATGATAAATCTTATTATAACTTTCTTTAGTCAATAATGCCAATGACTGTTCAGGAAAGACACTGTGCTTGTCCCTTTTATAGTAATCTCACTTTTGAAATGGTAATTTAGCCAGCATTTTCTAGAACTTAAACTCTGTAATAATTTGAACTGCACCTTAGATATAGCAAGAGCTCAATGAGACTGATCCACACTAGCTATGGGGGAAGTATTAGCATAACAATATTTTCAACTATTTTCCTCTCACTGCATCTTTCTGTCTTTCCCTCTCTGATACCCAGGCTCTCTCTCTAGATTTCTATGTACTGAGAAACAGAGATGGGCTTAGAAACATAATGGAGTATCAATAATTTTTTAAAGCAATTTGATAAAGAAGCATGCAACTCTAGATCAATAGGTCTGATTTCCATGGGGATTAAAGAAATTACACTGAAAACTACATTCATTTGGAGGATAGGCCTGACAGAACTCTGTCATATACTTTTAAATACATATTATATCATGCTATTAAGCTCTATTATAGAAAGAAACACTCCACTTGATTGCTAAGAGGTAAAGCAATCAAGGAAGTATTGCATCCTGGTCAAAACAATAGGAAAGTATTCATCCATCTGTCCATCCACCCATTCATTCATGCATTTGGTAGAAGATATCTGATTGGTTGGCTCCCTACTAAATTTTAGGAATACAGCAGAGGCAACTCACTTTATACTGGTGATGACCTACAATTGACTAATAAGGACAACACAAGTGAGTAACAAGATGATAACTAAAGCAGAGACAGTGAGGTTAGGAGAAGACAATCCAAACCCAATCATCACAGATGGACTCCAAGAAGGTGGATTTAGCTAAATATTTACCCAAGGGAAGAAAAACAACTGTGGACACAGATGTGGAAGAGCATCATGGCGGGAAGCAATAGTAGGTAATCAGTGGGACTGTGCATTTGTGGCCCAGCTAGGACAGTGTGGACAGAGCAGAATGGGTGGAGTGGCCCTGGATAGAAGGAAAGGACCTAGGTCCAAGTAAAAAGTCCTAGGTAGAGTGGACTAATCCTAAAGTGTGTGGCTTTTCTTTGGAATGAAATGAAGAGCTGAGGATGCTACTGAGCAGAGTAGAATTATGAGTGGACATCAAAGTGTCCTCAGGAACCGTTCAGTAGCTAGGCTGAGAAGTCTGAAGGCTACACGGATCCGCCAGAAAGAAGGTGGCAGGCTGAAATCTGTGGTAGTCACAGAGGTGGTGAGAGAAGCTTATTTTCTGAAGTCCTTGAAGGCAGCAACAAGGAAGTCTGTTGACTCATCAGAGTTTGGATTGAGAGGAAACAAAGAACTAGAGCCAAATCAAAGGTCTTTGGCTAAGGAACTGGGAAGTAGGAAAAACATGTCAAAGTGAACAGAGAGGCCAGGGAAAGAAAATATTACATTGAAGTGTACTGAAAATGTCATGGGCCAAATAGAGAGAATCTACTACTATTACTTTGTTACATGGACACAATATCCAAACTGCCTTATATGTACTTACCTCTCTTCCCATAGATTAATGCAGCTCTCAGTTCTCTACAGCAAAGCTTCTGTAGTAGTTTACAGTGGCTAACAAAGAGATTCCCTACTGGCCAACATACAGAGAATAGTTGTCTGGGAAGTGCTCAGCCATAAAGAGATCTTCCACGTGACAACCTTCCTCCTTCACCTTCCCCCAGGCTCAAGGAATTTTGCAGAGGAAGAAAGACTGTATGAGTCAGAGCCCAGAGAGGGTGACTGGAAAACAGGATCTTCTGGAGATGACAGGAAATCGTCACTCTCACGACCTCACAGTAGCCATGTTGCAAGTACAAAACCAGTACAAAATCAAGCCAGTGAAAATTCTAGCATGTAATAGGAGGGGCTTGTGAGCCCCTGAACTTAGCTGAAGAGCTATTGACAGTTGAGACCTGTTGTGGGAGGGAGAGGATATTCTCCTGCTAAATTAAATAAGCACACTCCACTGGATCTCTCATATTCCTGCATGTGTTCATTCACATACAGGCAGCACTATTAGACTCAAAAGGATAGCTTTTTAAAAAAAGGGGGGATGGGGGGGGGTGATATGAGAATGTGACAGAACCCTGGAAGGGTCCAGGAAGAGTTGACACAGAGGAAGTAGGGATGAATAGGATAAAAATTTGTTGTGTGCGTGTATGAAATTCTCAAGGAATTAATAAAAATATGTTTTTAAAGATTTGAAAAATTCCCTGGCCAAATTGAGAAATGATTCCCATGGCCTCTAACCACCCACAGTCAGCAAGGACTAAGCAAAGATGGCTCCTCATTGGAGATCAGTTTTCTTCATTTAGGCTATTTATTATACACAGATGTCAAATACCTTTGCTTCCACAGATTGTAAATATTGTTTTCTCTATGAATACCTTTCAAGCTTAAAAAGGGATTCTAGAAACTTAGGTTTTGTTCATTTTGGGCATTGGTACTTTATCGCATAAATGAAATTGTTCACTTGGGGAAAAAAAAATCCATAGTCAACACTTATTATAGACCAGGTAAGATGCTGGGCACCGCCAGTAGGAACGTTAGGTGTTGGGGGTATAATTATGAACAGTGCACACTTTCATCTCTTGCCTCTTCATGTTTTCCTAGCGTTTTGATAATGCACCTCTGCTATAAATAGGCTATTTGGAAGTAAACAGTACTGTGCTGGCCCCAACCTGGAGACTGATTTAGCCAGAAATGGTTGGTTGAAATCCTGGTCTACAAGTGCCAAGCAGGGAGAGGGAAATGGATGTTAAATATGAGCGTGACCTAGGAGAGAGTGAGGCCATCCATATTTACTATGTAAAATGTTTTCCATTACTGAGACACTTCAGCTCTGCCTTCTTCTAGATTAGGAAAATCAGACATGCCACATTAGCGATTTCTCTGGGGCTGTGAGGCGCAGGAGCTTGGGGCAACCATACATCAAAGTAATATGGCTGTGCTAACATTAGACCGGTGGAGAAGAAGGAAAACACTGGAGATGGATTGAAAATGTCACTAAATCAAAAGGATCGAGGCAGCACGATGAAATTGGCAGAATTAATCAAAGGGTAACTTTGACTGGGTGCGCAGGGGTGAAGAGGGTGGCATTTGAGTGCCACTGGGAATCTTAGATGTAAGAAAGCCACGCTGAACTTGCCTCACTCACACCTGCCACAGAACTCTCAGCAGGGAGTCAGGGGAGACATGGTGGACTATCCTGTGGCAACTCCCAAACTTCGTCTGATTTTCTGGATTCTACTCCACCTTGTGCTAGTCTTTCCTTCCTTTCATTGTAATTTTGATGTCTCTTTTTTCCTGCTAAGGAAGTAAATTTCATATTTGAGACCCAATGAGACGGTAGAGTCCCAATCTCCCCTTGGCTTTATTAGAAAGTATACATGCTGACATTAGCCATATGTGCTATTGGACATATTTTCTTGTCTTTGTTTTACCACGTATTCACAGTTTAAATGTTCTACAGTGTCCGGGTTGAAATACCATTAAAAATATGTATTAATCCTTTTGGAAATAATTGGCATGTTTACTTTTTTGCATTAGTATTCATTTCAAGGTGTTTTTCATTTTTCCTTTGCATTTTTAAACATTCATTTCTTCTATTTTTATGGATGAGGTTTGGAGTCCCAGAGGTAAAGTCCCAGGAAATCACCCAGTGCAGGACATTAAATCTGCCATGCCTTTCTCCAGCCCTGCTGACCTTTAGATCAATCGAATTTTACTTTTGAATGCATTCATTCGAGCTTCAACGAGAATGCATAGGAGTACTGGAATGCACCCCACCACTTCAGTCCAAAGGCAGCCCAGAGACAAAGAAGCCAGCTTCTGTGTGCAATCTAATCAAATCTCTCCCAGGTCCCCAGCTAAGTACAGGAAATCTCAAATTTTTAGCCAGTCTTCAATGTCCTAATCCTAGCCTCCAGTCCCCTTGGGCCTTTCTGCTTGACCTGGTGATCTCTGCCTAGCAGACTGGTCAGTATTAACGGGGAATCTGAAGGGAATCTGGCTGTTCTGGCTTTGGAAAAGCCATGCTGGCCTGACTAATACTTAGCTTCTTGGGGAGCTCTTTCTCCCATCTTGTTCAATTAAGCTAGATCTTTCTCTCTGCTTTTGTCACTGCTTTGTTTCAGGGGAGGATTTTATTTTGGCCGCCAATGAGTATGTTTGAGAAAAAGTTCCCTTAACCAGACTTATGCAGAACCTCGCCCTGATTGACTTTTCAAAACAATTTCCATTTGACTTTCACAATGGCTCCAACATAAAAGTGATTTGTTGGGTGTCACTAATGACCTTTCTCTCGAAAGCTTGATTCAGATTCCTGACGACAGTAAACAACATCTATCAAAATCTTCCTACAGCACCTTGGAGCCAACAACTGTCTCAACATTGCCTCTTAGCCCTTCTAAATTAACCACATCCTGCGCGTCACATATGTGTGTGCGCACATACAAGGCTGATTGATTTACACATGTATTTTTGGCATTTATAGTTGATGAAGATGAAAATTGGGAGCATTCTCCAGGCAGAAGAAACTCATCTAAAGTTCTGGGAGAATCATAGATTCTCATTTAAAACTTTGGTACCCACATTCTCAGTGGGAGATTTTAGAGATAACTAACATCTGCCTATCATTGGAAAGAACTGATCTTCGTGTACTGTCTTTTCCTTAGAACTAGAGGAGGCCACTGAGGCCACAGAACCAGAGTATTATAAAAGAATCTTCCAGCCCCTCTCAAGAACAAAGTAGCTTTACATCATTATTTGGACCCCAGTTGTTCCTAAAACGAAATCTATGTGGGGGGCTATTCTTCAAAAGTGGCCTTATTTTCTATTTCAGTGAGAAAATGTTGCAGGCAAAATGATAAGGATTTATGTAAAATATCAAATCCCAAGGCCTGAGTCTCTGTAAGCATGAAGACCTGAGTTCACATCCCCCCAGACTCAGGTAAAAGATACTAGGTGTGTGCCTGTATTTATAACCTCATACCTGGGGGGGCAGACTTGGGCCGATTTCAAGAACTAACCATACAGACAACTTGGCTGAACCAGCAAGCCTCTTTCAGTGAGAGACCCTGCACCAAAGTAAGGCAGATGGAAAGGGACAAAGGAAGACGCCTGAAGTCCTGCTCCAGCCTGTGCATCCACACAAGGTCACATGCGCCACAAACTCATGTGTGTGTACCACTTACATATACCATACAAATACACGTAAACATTTTAAACTAAAACCAAAAGACCATATCCCACTAAATTAGCTCACATGCCTCAGTAGTTAATTTTATCCTTATGACATGGCCTCACAAGTTAGGTCCTCTGTTCATCGCCACACAGAACAATTTGCTCTGTTTTAATGTCCTTCTTAGAACTTTTTTCTAGTTTAGAACAAGGCAGCAAGGCAATGTTCACAAGAAGGTAAACCAGTGATACTTCCTTATGCATTTAAACCTTTAATGCTTAAGGGATAAACACTACAGTAATAACAAAAAACATTAGTAAAATCAATGTAGGAAATTTTACACACAGTAAATTAGGAATACTAGAAAAAAGACGGCCAGCACAAAGAGGAGACCTTTGTTCAACCTCACATCTGTAAAGGTGACTACTGTGATCTCTCTCAACACACTAAGGGACTTAAAATGTAAAATATTCATGTGGGCTGCTTGGGAAGCATGGGCAGAAATACCTCCAATGGGTAAATGGCTAGGGCAGAAGTGCTGAAAGAAACACAGTAGGAAGTGAGACTTTCAGACTCTGAAGAAGCCCTGAGATGGCCAAAATAGAGTGGGAAGGTGAGGGGACGTCTGGGTATCAAACTGGCTTCATTCCAGGTATGTTCGCCACACACTGAGGATGGTCCCATAACTTCCCGAAGTTTGTACACAGAATAACATAATCCCTGGAGAATGTGTTATTAAAAGTATGTAAGGTTTATGGGTCCCCTTCCCACAAACTTAAACACATACACAAAGTTTTGCCTATAGTTTCTGGTGTCTGGAAATTCCTAAAATTCAAAATTTCCTGAAGTAAGTCCTTGAGGAACCCACGCTGTTGAAATGGATGATCTAAGTCTCAAGGTTTCTCCTTTCTGCTGGTTCACCATTGTCTCTACAGTGACTCACACTGCTGAAAGGAGCCATCCTTCCTTCTGGAGGCAGTGGTGCAAAGGCCCTACCAACAAGGGGTTGATGAGTATCTGAACATGCTCTGTCTGTGAGAACTTAACCTAAACTCCAGCTGCTTCTGGGAGCGAATCAAGCTTATCAGGAAATCACAGTGAGTCTCACCTCTTCAGGTGATCCCTGAAAGAAATCACAGACTTGCCTCAATTTCAGTGAAAACAAAACAAAGTCTAGAACTCAGATCTATCTTAAATGTATTTATCATTAATCTGTACTCCTTAGAAGAAAATTTTATGATACATTTTGTTATTGTTAAATTAATCATATCTCCAAGTGTTTTGCACGCCTGTTTTGTGTATGTCCATACTTCAGAGAATAAGTCTCCTGAGCTACTTTATACCTAGTAACATAAACAGGCTGATAAACTCAGAATTTCTGTTGAGAATGAAAAGGGTTGGCCCATTCCAGCTCTGTGCTGATTTGAGATTATAATGGGTCATGCAGCATCTATGCCTTCTGTATACCTCTGTGGCACATGACTTTCTTCAATTTTTTGTTGTTGTGCCAGAAGGTACATGTACTATAGTGTATCTGCAGATATCTCAGGACAATTTTGTGACATTTCTTCTCTCCTTCCATCTTTATGTGGGCTCGCTCCAGAGAGCACACATTGCCAGACTTATGTGACAGCAACTTACCTGCAGAGTCATCTTGCAGATTGCCTTGCAGTTACTACCCCTTTATTCCAGAGTGTAACAGTGTTGAAAAGTGTTCTTTGTTGGGTTTTGTATTCTGTTTCCTTGTTCAGTTTCTCAATGTCAACGTGCTTGACTTTAGCTTCACTTTTATGGCCCATGGAGCTTTGTTAAAGGGAACTCACAGCTTTCAAAAAATATATTGGAAATGGAAAGGGTTTAGATGAAAGGCAAGAAAGAAGAAGTCAAACTAGAGCAGGGAAATAGCAGAAATAAAGACTTGGGGGGCAGGAATACAAATCCGGAGCCAGGAAAGAGCTCTGATGCCAGACATACAGGAACCAAGAAAGACAAAGCAGAGGTGAGGAGGCGTGGGGAGAGCCATGGTGTCTGGTGTGTGGAAATAGCTTAGTAAATGCTAGCTGCTGTAGTTGTTGTTCAAGACACTTCTTAAACAACGTAGCTTGTTAGTCTCTGTATTTGTGTATGCGCGCTCGCGTGTTTGTTTGTGTGTGTGTGTGTGTGTGTGTGTGTGTGTGTGTGTGTGTGTGTGTGTGCATATGTGCGCATGCACGTGCCCATATGTGTGCGATTATGTGTAAGATTGTGGTTGGGGAGTATAAGAGCTTCCTAGTGTTTTCTTTATACTGACATTTTTTATATTCAGCAATGGATCTTCAAACTAAGAAAGGGTTGAAAGAAAAAAAAAATAGCAGAGAAGCACCTTCCTTTAGAAGTTCAAAGCTTGGCCTTTGAGGTCTCAGATGTGCAGGCCCAGAGAGGATGCAGGCAGGAAGACTTGACAAGATAAAGGAGATCCTCTCATCCTTCCCTCTAAGAGTCACTGAATTCCTGGGTCCAAGGGTTGTGGATGAACAGTGAGTGGTGGACAGATAGAAGGAAAGCCAGCAGATAAAAGAGGCTGTTCATATGGGGTGGACAAACCAGAGACAGCATGGATAGGAGCAAGCACAGGGACGGCATGTCAACGTATCAGTGACAGGCACTAATCATGGTCACAAGAGAAGGGGTCACATCCATAACAGTAATAAATGCTAATGACAGTTACAGAATGTCTGGAAATATTGGTGAATGCTTAATGTAAGCCTGTTGAGGCACCTTATACACAGCAAATCTCATCAACTCAACTACACTAAAGGGTAAATATTAGGTATGAATTCCATGTAGTCAAATTCAGACCAAGTAGCTAACTCATTATGAAAGGCCATATAGCTCTTAAGTATTGAGTACAAATTAATGATTTGAGAAAACTATCTGGAGGCTACAGGGTAAGTCATAAGGATACATAGACTGGGGTTAGAGAAACTCAGGCAGGGAAGTGAGAGGGTACATACAGGGAGTCTGCGACCTGAGACTAGATGCTTTGGGGTGTCAAGGATGGCACCCCAAATATTTCTGGTCACTGTGTCTGTGAGATCAGAAATGCAGAGAAGCAGCAGATTGAGCATGGAGAGATAAGTCATATCAGAGAAAAGCTTAGACTTGATCCTGCCTTAAAGTCAGGGCAAAGATTGCAACACAGCAGAAACCATCATGACACAATCATCCATAATCAATAAGTAATTCAACTGCAATTTCTCATCTCATCAGATGGTTGATAATCAGTGCCTGTGTCTAATTGCTTAAGTCACAAAATTGAGAGAATTATGACTTAGCACTAAATCAAGACCAATGAATACGGTGGAAAGATATAACCTCAAGGATTCCTTCTTAAAATATGTTACAGATAAAAGTAGATAATAGGATTCTGGCTCTGGAATTAACAAAATCAAATTTTAAAATACTTGTGCTTGGCAGAATAATGGTCCCTCAAAGATGCTGCATAACAGCTTATTATAGACATGGTAGCTTGAACAGCACACTTCATTTTTGATAGCTGTGGGAGTCCAAGAGCAAGTCATCATAAGATCGAGGTCTCATGAAGGCTCTTTTTCAAGTTCATAGACATTAATTACCTCTTCACGGTGTCCTCCCATGGCAGAAAGGGAGCCACAGAGCTTTCGGAGGCCCTCTTCATGAGGCTACAGATCCCACATGGAAAAGCTTCTTTCCTGAACTTGTGAATAGTTTTGTATAATTGGTAAAAGGGGAAACTAAGGTTACTGATGAAATTGTGACCGTCGGCCTTAATTTGACTTTAAGGGGATTGCCTTTGTTTATCCAAGGTGGCTATGTGATCACAAGGGTATCTTAAAAGTTGGGGAGGGAGACAGAGGATAACTGGAGAGATGGCAATATCAGAAAGATGCTCCAACATTGTTTATTTTAATGACAGAAGAAAGAATTCTTAACAAAAGGCATACATGTATTCTCTAAAAGCCGGACAAAGCTTGCAAACACATATTCCCTTAGAGCTTTCAGAAAAGAATTCACGCAAATCAGCACCATGGTTTTAGACCAGTAAGACCCATTTTGTACTTCTGACCTCCAGACTGTTAGATGATGTGTGTCCATTGTTTTAAGCCACTAAATTTGCAATTATTTGTTACAGCTGTCACCAGGATCTAATATGGTACATTGGAAAACAAACCATTTCTTTCGTTCAGATTTTTATCTCAGCAACAGATCTGTGGAATGATAATTACCAACGTGAAGCAAACAAATACTAATAAACAATCATCAATTCCTATTTGTGTTCCTGGCAACGTGGACAGCCAACTATGAACTGAGCATCAAATTTTCTAACTGGGTCATCTTCTAGTCAACATTTACATTGGAAACAAGTCTAGCATCCCCTGAGAGAAAACATCTTTCTTTTACCTAGACATATTCTCTTGAAAAATGAAGATGATCAAACAGTACTCTGTTTTTTAAAAGGAAGAAACATGCTCGTTTGTTTTAGCAGCATAATATAAGGGGAGAAAGCCCTGCTTCTGATAAAGTGTCTTAAACTATGTCAGTAGTAAACATAAAAAGATGGTTGACTCATTTTCTTACAGTCAGATTCCTCCTGGTTTTCTCTCAGCCAAGCAGTGCTGCTGTTCCTGCTAAGACTTCAGGTTCTTCTCAGCAGGATGTAGGCTTACGGGTCATGTAGATCCTTTCAGAGCAGTGCAACCCTTAAACCTGACTAAGAAACAAGGCAAGAAAATTCCAAGCAGTATGAGAGGCTGTACTGCCATTCAACTTCCTTTCTCCAGATCCCCAGTGGAGTGTGGTAACACAAGCGATGTTGCTTTAGAATGTAGAATGAAACCTGCCCTGTTCAGGGGTCAGAATGTAGGGGAAAGCACAGCTTGGTTAAAAGAACACTTTAGTTCACTTTGTACACCTTAGTGCTTGGGGCATCGGAGATGGAACCAGCTTTATGCCAACTCATCGTTATCACCTGCACAGGAAACTACATTACCCACCTGCCTAGCTCAAGTTTGTTACGGAAAACAGCACCTCTGACCTCCATTTCAGACTTTGAATTTCATGAGCAAACACAGATTCTCTAATGGAATCAATTAACCTCTATCCGCATCATAAGCCAATGTCAAAAACGTAAGAATCTTCCTAAGAGGAGAAGAACAAAAGTAGTAGCCAAATAGAAGTCCATAATAGGCAGGAGAATTCCTTCTGCCATCAAGTGCTCAGACCTCAGCTTCCTCCTCCCTTCCAGATTTTCAGATAATTAATGATCAACCAAGAATGACTAAGAGTTCAACCAAGCCTGAGGGACAGACCCAACAAGTTTAAGATATACTTAACGCTGTCTAGAAATTTGTAATTAAGTTAGGAAAATTATCCAGGGATGGTTCAGTGACTATTATGTGCTTCTTTGTGTATTTATTGATCTTGCCTCAATACCATAGCCCAAAGGATATGTGTCTTATTCTATTATATCCACAGTATCAAGTACAGGTTAACATTCAACACTCCGTGTCTGTATCTGTATCTATCTATCTATCTATCTATCTATCTATCTATCTATCTATCTACTTTCTACACACACATATATATATATGTGTGTGTGTGTTTATATATACATTTTTTTAAAAAATTGAAGACATAAACATAGGAATAGTAGCACCAAAATTTATATCAAGATATTAAAATGTAAAAGCATTTTTGTAACTTATCTTGGGTGATTGATTGGCCATGTCAATATCTGCTTTCCAGACACTTGCTGTCAAAAACTCATTGAAGTGGACAATGAATGCAAGCCATTTTTTCCTACGAGAAGCACATGACCACAAAAATAGCTGTTGGTGTCCTGGATAAAGAGTGGTATGGTCTTGTGGCCCAAAACAGTGGTAGGAATGCTTTTCCCATAAAGCAATGTGTTTTGACTCAGTTCAGACTACGGCTGTAATCAAGTAAGGGACATTGTTTCTTTAGACCAAGGAGAACTGGAGAGAGGAAGCATAAATCTGTTTGCAGATGTATTGTAATGGCAATCTTATTCTTCTCAACTTGGTTGTGCTTTAAAAAATAAAAATAAGAAAGGAGAGAAAGGTATTCTTGGACTGATGGATACTACTGTGTCTTTAATTTGGGGCCAGAAAGAGCATGCAGGATCCCAAAGCTTTCCAGTCTTCTCTGAAGAAGATGATACCTGCCAATATAGTGTCAGAAAGTCCTGAAACAAAGAAGATAAGAATCCCAGGCCCAAAGCACCCACAATTCAATGTCTTGTTACTCCATGTGTCCTGCAACACAAACATTGATATATTATTCTAATGAAACAATGCATAAGGAAAATAAGGAGAAGACTGCAGCATGTGCTAAACTTTTGGCCAAGAGAATGAAGGGCCAAAGAAAACACCAGGAACAGATTGCCAAGAGACAGAGATGGTCCTCTGTCCTTACTCAGAGCTTGTATTTTTGAGTCCAGTCAAAAGTAAGTAAGTACCTAAGAAACCATAAGTAATAAACAAATGATTAGATGATGAAAAACAAAGACCTTGAGATGCAGTTTAGAAGCTATGGTATACTTAGTAATAAGGTCTGATGGTTTAAATATGCTTGGCCTAGGGAATGGCACTACTAGGAGGTGTAGCCTTGTTGGAGTAGTTGTGGCCTTGTTGGAGAAAGCCTGTCATTGTCAGTATGGGCTTTAAGACCCTCATCCTAGCTCCCTGGAAGCCAGTCATCTTCTAGCAGCCTTCAGATGAGGATGTAGGACTCTGAACCATGCATGCCTGGATGCTGCCATGCTCCTGCCTTGATGGACTTAATGGACTTAAGCTCTGAACCTCTAAGCCTGCCCCAATTAAATGTTGTCCTTATAAGAGTTGCCATGGTCATGGTGTCTGTTCATAGCAGTAAAACCCTAAGACATAAGGTAAAAAACATATTTTCCCAACACTACACATAAGATTAAGAACATGCTACTTGCATATAAGAAGCATGTCTATGTGTATGTGCTACTATGTATGTATGGGAGAAGTTAAAGAGACCAAGGAACCTCATATATTATAGAATTGTACTGGCTAGTTTTGTGTGTCAACTTGACACAAGCTGGAGTTATCACAGAGAAAGGAGTTTCACAGAGAAAGGAGTTTCAGTTGAGAAAATGCTTCCATGAGCGTTAAGGCATTTTCTTAATTAGGGATCAAGGGGGTAGGGCCCCTTGTGGCGGTACCATCTGTGGGCTAGTAGTCTTGGGTTCTATAAGAAAGCAGGCTGAGCAAGCCAGGAGAAGCAAGCAAGCCAGTATGAAACATCCGTCCATGGCCTCTGCATCAGCTCCTGCTTCCTGACCTGTTTGAGTTCCAGTCCTGACTTCCTCTGGTGATGAACAGCAGCATGTAAGTGTAAGTTCAATAAACCCTTTCCTCTCCAACTTGCTTCTTGGTCATGATGTTTGTGCAGGAATAGAAACCCTAACTAAGACAAATTGGTACCAGCATAGTGGGGTATTCCTGTGACAACCTGACCATGTTTTGGGGAGGACTGTGGAAGGACTTTGGAACTTTGAGCTAGAAGAGTCATTGGGATGTTAAGAGCTTTGTGGGGTGTTCTGTAGGAGCTTGGAAGATAATGTTGAGAACAGTGCAGAAGATGGAGACCTGGCTTGTGAAATTTCAGAGGGAAGATTAAAGACTCTTATCAGGACTATTGCTGGTTTGATTTAAGATTCTGTGGTTTTGGTTAGCTGGGGCTGAAGAAATCAGCTGTGATTAACAAGATACCAGAACTACTAAAGCAAAACCATTGTATTGCTGGGACTATTGATGCTGGTTAGCTGGAGCTAAGAAATTGGGGGTGATTGGGAAGAGACCAGCATCAATGAGGTGAAATCTTCTAAGAAGTGTTTTCTGAGAGCACAGAGGCTGTGTTCCAGAGATAGCCAAGATTATACATTGTGCAGTGGCTAGACTTGGTAATGTGTAAGAGTCACCCAGGTGGTACTGGTTTTGAAGGCATGAAGAAGTCATGAAGAGCAGCTGAGGCCTGGGCACTGTGAGAAGCTGTGGAAGGCCATTGGTAAAGGTGCAGCCTCAGTTGCAATTGACAGCCCAGGATTGAAGGGGTCATGCAAAGGAGTTGAGGCTCGGTACTGCGAGAGGCCTCAGAAGGTGCAGCCAATAGGTGAAGGTGCAGCCTCAGTTGCAATTGATGGCCCAGGACTGAAGGGGTCATGCAAAAGAGGTGAAGCTTGGCACCATGAAGAGAGCCTATGAGAGGCTATTGGTGAAGTCTGGTTAGAGCAGAAGACAGCAGTGTTTTGGAGATGCCAGTACCATGAGATGACCACCAAGAACAGCAGCAGCAGTGGAGTACAGGCAGCTGGAGCCTAGAAGACAAGGTGTGTGCTACAAAGGACAGAGCTGGAGAAGTGACTCAAGCCCTTGGAGAAATCGAGAAGATAGTGAGTGGATCCCTGGTTGGAGTTTGATTTTGCTTTTGATTGTGACTGTGGCCTGATATTTTTCCCTTTTGAAGAAAGAAGGTATTTTAGTGGAGCCCACA
>CM052707.1:89264766-89347667 GCA_028551405.1 Uromys caudimaculatus | reverse complement strand
GGTTGAGGCTTATTGGAGATGTGTTTGTGGTCAAGTTGACAAGAGGTCAATTGTACTGGCTGGTTTTATGTGTCAACTTGACACAAGCTGGAGTTATCACAGAGAAAGGAGTTTCAGTTGAGAAAATGCCTCCATGAGATACAGCAGTAAGGTATTTTCTCAATTAATGATCAAGGAGGGAAGGCCCTTTGTGGTGGTACCATCTGTGGGCTGGTAGTCTTGGGTTCTATAAGAAAGCAGGCTGAGCAAGCCAGGAGAAGCAAGCCAGTAAGTAACATCCCTTCATGGCCTCTGCATCAGCTCCTGCTTCCTGACCTGCTTGAGTTCCAGTCCTGACTTCTGGTGATGAACAGCAGTGTAAGCTCAATAAACCCTTTCTTCTCCAACTTGCTTCTTGGTTATGATGTTTGTGCAGGAATAGAAACCCTGACTAAGACAAGAATGAATCATGAAAAAGTTAATCTCCCATCAATTACTTTTCATTTGAATACAGAATTCAGATAATAGAGAGATCAAATATATGTAGTTAAAAACAATTGTTCAGTATGGGAACATGGCTGAATAGTTAAATTGCCTGTCTTCAAAGTATGAGGTCTACAGTTTGGAGCTGCAGAACCTACATAATAGCCAGGCAGGCTTGTAATCCACACACTCAAAGAGGTAGAGACAGGGGATACCAGGGCAATTTGGCCATCTAGACCAAACAATTGTGAGCTCTGGGTTCTGCTGAGAGACCCTGGCTTGCCAAGTCCTGCATGACTACCAAAGGGATAGCATAACATAGTTCCTGCCCCTGGAACAGAGCCAGCAGGGAGTGGGTCTCCACAAGTGCTGACGGTTGCTGTAGGCATAAGGCTTGTTTGTATAATATGTATATATTTTACTTTATGTCCCTCCTTTGGGTAAATGTCCTCTTTGCCAAGGTTAATGACTCCATGATAATTAGAAACAACACAAATTTAGAAGGCAAGGTAATGTCTCATCAAAATGGTAAATGCTGTGACATTCAGGACAGCCCTTAAGGCTGTGGGATAGAACTCTGAAAACATGAGTTCACAAATATACAGATCAGTGTAAGAGCTGTCCTTTGCAGAGTTTCTCAGCTATGCAAAATATAAGGATGCAATATGAATTGTATGAGGGGTTTCATGAACCTAAAAGAACAGAGGCAACTGCACTAATGAGCCAACTTGTGAGAAAAATAATAAGGAAGGGGATAAAGAGATTTACGGAATGGTGATGTTAGGGCAAGATCATACCCAACTAAACTTATTGTTTGTGCTTACAAAGGTGGGCAGGTTTCTGAGTTCAAGGTCAGCTTGGGACAGAGCATTTAGGTCCAGGTGTGGTGGGAGTAGTGATCTCAGTATGGGATCCTACCAGCTAGCTTATGGTTTGTGCTTACAAAGGCAGGCAGATTTGAGTTAATTTGCTATGTAAAAAAAAAATGTACTTGCTATCTTTTTCTAAGAGTCAAGAAGCTAAGGTCATAAAATGCTGATTCATAGGTTAATCAAAGGGGAACCTGAAGCAAATTACTGAATTGGTATGTAAATAAAAGACTGGGCTTTGATCTGAGAAAGATGAGCTACCTAGAGAGAGCTAACTAGAGAGAATTACTTGAAGAACTAACATAGCTCTTTTAGATTTTTTCTGGTGGGTTTTCTGACTTTGGTCAGAAAAGCCAAAAGGCTATTTAGAGAGCTAACACAGCTCTCTTAGAATTTTTCTAGCAGGTTTTCTGACTTTGGTTGGAAAACCTGAGAGCTATCTCAAGCAGAGAGAGCTGATGAGCAGAAAGCTGTCTCAAGCAGACTACAGAGTCAAGAACTATCTACAGAGCTGTCTGGAGAGCTATCTTGAGCAGACTACAGATCTGTCAGCTTGCACTCCATCATTGACTTACTGGCTTTGAGTTGAGTTGTTTCTTCTGTCACTCCCAAACAGCCTTTCCTCCCCCCTCCCTCTCATCCTCTTTCTCTCTCTCTCTCTCTCTCTCTCTCTCTCTCTCTCTCTCTCTCACACACACACACACACACACACACACACACATACATGCTCACACATGCACATTAACACATACACACAGGTGTGCCCACACACATGTGAACACATATACAAACACATGCATGCCGCATGAATATAAATGTCAGAAAAAGAAAGATTTTTCATTTGTTGATTTTTCTAAATAGTAGTGAAAGACACATTCACTTTACTTCAGGAAGAAGTATAAAGAAATTTACGCTATGTGAAGGCAGGAAAAGGGGCTCTACGAACATGGGGATTCAAACCTCTTTCACTTTTATGAAATACAGCTTTAAGGACTTACAATGTTGACCTTGTTCTGTGTCTCACAAGCTGTGGGAGCTGAAGAAAGTTTGTATCTCACAAATACCCATCTGTGGGGTAAGATTAGTAATAATAGCAACATTACAGGCTAAGGTTGAATGGCAGAAACAACAGTACAGTATTCTATGTAGTTTGCTACATCCCTTATTCGCCTTTCAGTCTATCTGATAGTAGGCTGTGAGAAAACTAACATGTATTACCTCTAGATCACCAAGGAACTCAGGAGCTAACACACTATTATCCATGTTCTGTTCTCCTTTTCGCTTTGGTATGAGGAGCCCACAAGAGTTGCCCACTCAGGCATAGTTTATAGCCAACTGAAATTTCTTATTCCAGCCAGCTGGGACTATACTCAGGTATTTGGGTCCCAAGTATAGCCCTGAGCATTTAAAACAAGGAGCTTTTAAAGGAAAGAATCACATCCTGGTGTCTTACTAAGCAGCTGGGGGGAAGAGCATTGCACAAGCAAGCAGTTTAACAGAAAGTAAGGTAAGTTAGCTAGAGCATCTTGACCTGATTCCTAGAATAGACTAGGGTAATTTTCTATGGGGTTCCCCATCAAGAAGATCAAATTCTAGTTAAACCTAAAATGGCCTCAGCAAGAATTCAAGATGGAGGAGCCTCTGCATGGTCTTGCCTGGTCACATTTCCCTCTAGTTCTATGGGCATGAGTCAGATTGTTGGCACATCCTATTCTAGGAGAGTATAGTTTGTCTTAAGAACAAGTAGCTTAACTGAGTTTACTCTTCTATTTATGTAGTTGGCATGCATCTGAGGATGCAGGGCCAACCATTAGCCCAATCAGAATAAGAGTTAACCCTCCAGCTAATGCTGACAATAAGGTTATGGGTCCCAGTTAAACAGATACTGATACCAATTATCTGGTTTGGGTCTATTTTCTTTTCCTTACTTGAGGTTTTCTCTGACTGTGGCAAGGTTTTCCCTAATTACCACTGATAGGTTGTCATAGAAACAGCAAGTTTCTCCTAAAATCATGAAAAGTCCTCCCTGTTTCATAAAAATGGGTCCAGCCTCCTTTGGTTCTATAGGAGTACCTCTGTGAGGAAGTCAACATGGCTTTCCAGCCTAGAAATAAAATTCTTCAAATAGCCTGAATCTAAATCTGTCTGGAAATTGAGTTTGCTAAAGTTTTGGTTTCTAGCAGTCAAGGCTCAGGTACTGTGGCAGTCACATTGATTACTCCTGACCCTACAGGAATAGGAACCAGAATTGGAACCTCTTTGACTTTTGTTAACTGAGTCAAAGCCAATATGAGCTCTCCCTTTTTCTCCATTATAGGTGCATACTCTAGGGATAAGAACTGATGTACATAGGATGGGGACCTGACTTTCCAGTGAGTCACAGGAGGACATTTAGTCAAACCATTAACATAAACAGGTTACATTATTTGAAGAAATGGCCCAAGTAGCTTGCCCTTGGCAAGACAACTCACCTTTTACAGGGCATGCATAAAACTGCAATCCTGGAAGGCCATGTTCTAGCTAGTCTTCTCCACAACCTGATTTACTGAGCCACATCCATCCCCTATTGTTCCAGCCCTGGAAAGGACACAGGAGAGCAGAGACCTATCCAAAGGATAGTTTCCCATTCTCAGTTTTTCTGAATTCCTATGTCCAGGTTTGGAGCTAATGGGGATTTGTGTATCCAGTTTAGTAAACTCTGGACAGTCCTATCTTTAAGGGGTCCAAAGTCCAAGTGAGGTCTATTTGTCCTTAATGGCCCTTTCCCTCTCTAAAGGATGATATTAGCTACTTTGATAGCAGTTGGGGTGTTTAGGATAACTGGATAGCATCCCTTCCAGAGATGATCCAAGATCTAGACAGGGGCCTTCTTTATCCAAACCAAGCCTCCTGGATGAAAATAGTGGGTGGGTTCAGAGGTGGGAGGTGGCGGGATTCCCTTTACAGTCTTGTCAATGGCCTAGTAAGCTTTATTGCAAAGCCAGAAAGGACCTAAGAAGGGTATAATTAGACATTTCTGCCTGGGGACTCTCTTAAAGGTAGTCTCCCAAACACAATTTCAACAAGGAAGCCCCTCCCAGTAAGGAGTACCTTGGACCCTGAACAGGGCAAAGAGAAGGAGGTTGGCACTTTTTCTCACCAGCTTCCAGGACCAATTTGTTCAGTCTCCTTAAGTGTTCTATTCATCCTTTCTACTTGACCTTAGCTCTGTGACCTATATATACATGTAATTTCCAATTAATATCTAATACCTTTGCCAGAATTTGGGACACCTTGGTTATAATCCCAAAGCTAAGGGCAGTCCAAACCTAGGAATTATTTCCTGAAAAAGTTTCTTAGTAACTATTAGAGAACTCTCTGGGTAGAGTATGCCTCCATTCAGCCTGAGAAGGTGTCTACAAACACCAAGAAATCTTTATAGCCAAAACCAATACACCAGCTTTCAATAAAGTCCCAACTGCCAAAGTCCCCGAAGCCCATTTGCTTGAGCTTATCTCACTTGTAGAAACTTTCTTCCTACTGTGGGTTTTACTTGTATACAGGTGGCACATCTAAAAGCAGTGTCTTTAATCAGGCTTTCCAAATCTGGAACATAATACCTGGATCTGTGGAGTTTCATGGTTCCCAGGGTGACTTGGTAGAAACTCAGAACCAGTCTCCTGACCCTAGGCCCTAGAAGGATGGATCTTCCCGTCTGGCAGCACCCAGTGTTGTTGATTATCCTATGTGGCCAGTTCTTGTTTCGCCCAGTCAACCTTGCCTGGGGTATATTCTTGGCATTCTAGTAAGCAGTGACCCCAAGACTTGGAGAGGCTTCACTCATTCTTAAGCCCAAATCAGCTGTTCTGTTGCTTCTAGCTTCTGGGGAATCTCCTTTTTGATGTCCTTAGCAACAGACAATGGCTGTTGGGGAACATTGCTATTAAAGTAGCAGTCCCCTATGACCAGATGGCTTTCTGAACTCAATGCAAAATGAGGGAATTCCATTTCTCAGTGGGGTTTCTCTGTATCTGCCTTTCTTTGTCTGGAGAGTATCCCTGAACACAGATGCCTGGTCTTGTCTGAAAAGTGACCTTGTACAGAGCTCTCTATGCAAGGCTGCATAATTCAGCATACACATCCCACTCTGCCTTCTTGCCCATGTGATAATTAGGTGCCGTATTATAACCAATCAGCCCTTCCTGCTTGCATGATGTTATGACCAATTGTTTCTTTCCACCTGCATCCCTAGAAAAGCCCTTACATACCCTATGCCTGAAAAATTAAAGTAGACTTATCTCACTGCAACAATCTCCAGAGTTCATTCCATCCATACTCAATGGCTGTCTAAACCCCTGCTCTCCACCTCTGTCCCATTTCTTCCCTCAGGCTGGTAGACAACAGCCTCTAGAGACAAAGGGGTAGGGCACAAATGGCCACCCTATTGGGTAACCAGATAGCTTCCAATAGGGCTAAGATTTCTTCTCTGCTTTTAATTTCTTTTCCTTCCGAGGTTAACTATTCTCTTTCCTCATGTACACCTCCAGGGACATGGGCTGTGGCAAAAGCATACTATCATTTACACTTATATGACAAGAGCCTTATCTTTTTCCCAGTGGAATGCTTGAGTCAAAGCTAAAATCATACCCTATCAGACTGATGTGACTCTGCTTAAAGATTATGCCCAGGTAATCTTATCTCAAGTCACCTTCAATGCTCATGCATACCTGATCCCATCATGAACAAAACTGCTTCTCCAGTGGTTGAAGCTATGATGAGACCATCTACATAATAGAGCAGGGTACTTTGTATATATTTTTGTCTAAATTTCAGCCTATCTGTATTCAGGACTTCATGAACAATGTTAATGAGTGTCTTAGTCAGGGTTTCTATTCCTGCACAAACATCATGACCAAGAAGCACGTTGTGGAGGAAAGGGTTTATTCAGCTTACACTTCCACACTGCTGTTCATCACCAGAGGAAATCAGGACTGGAACTCAAGCAGATCTGGAAACAGGAGTTGATGCAGAGGCTATGGAGGGATGTTCCTTACTGGCTGGCTTCTCCTGGCTTGCTCAGCTTGCTTTCTTATAGAGTCCAAGACTACCAGTCCAAGAATGGCACCACCCACAAGGGACCCACCCCCTTGATCACTAATTGAGAAAATGCCTTACAGCTGAATCTCATGGAGGCATTTTCTCAACTGAAGCTCCTTTCTCTGTGATAACTCCAGCTTGTATCAAGTTGACACACAAAACCAGCCAGTACAATTGAACCCTCGTCAACTTGACACACAAACACATCACTATTAAGCCTCAACTCTTCCTTTCCTATTCATCCCCAAGACCTAAACAACATTAAAAGTCCCACAGTCTTTACATATTAAAAGTTCAATCCCTTTAAAATATTCAATATCTTTTAAAATTCAAAGTCTCTTAACTGTGGGCTCCACTAAAATACTTTCTTACTTCAAGAGAGAAAAATATCAGGGCACAGTCACAATCAAAAGCAAAATCAAACTCCAACCATCCAATGTCTGGGATCCATTCACAATCTTCTGGATTCCTCCAAGGGCTTGAGTCACTTCTCCAGCTCTGCCCTTTGTAGCACACACCTTGTCCTCTAGGCTCCAGCTGCCTGTACTCCACTGCTACTGCTGGTTTTGGTGGTCATCTCATGGTACTGGCATCTCCAAAACACTGCTGTCTTCTGCTCTAACCAGGTTTCACCAATAGCCCCTCATAGGCTTACTTCATGGTGCCAAGCCTCAACTCCTTTGCATGACCTCTTCAGTCCTGGGCCATCAATTGCAACTGAGGCTGTACCTTCACCAATGGCCTTCTGCAGACTCTCACAGTGCCAAGCCTCAGCTGCTCTTCATAACCCATTCAAAACCAGTACCATCTGGGTGACTCTTACACATTACCAAGTCCAGTCACAGCACAAGGTACAACCTTGGCTATCTCTGGAACACAGCCTCTTTGTGCTCCCATAAGATTTCACCTTCGTGATGCTGGTCTCTTCTTAATCACCACTAATTTCTTAGTTCCAGCTAACCAGCATCAATAGTCCCAGTAATTCAAAAGTTTCTCTTTAGTAGTTCTGGTATCTTGTTAATCACAGCTGATTCTTCAGCCCCAGCTCACCAAAACCACAGAATCTTCACAATCACAACAGCAAGGGCCCTGATAAGAGTCTTTAATCTTCCCTCTGAAATTTCACAAGCCAGGCCTCCATCGTTTGCAGTTCTTAAGATTATCTTCCAAGCTCCTTTAGAACATCCCACAGAGCTCTTAACACCCAATGGCTCTTCTAGGCCAAAGTTCCAAAGTCCTTCCACAATCCTCCCCAAAATATATTCAGGTTGTCACAGGAATACCCCACTATGCTGGTACCAATTTGTCTTAGTCAGGGTTTCTATTCCTATGCAAACATCATGACCAAGAAGCAAGTTGGGGAGGAAAGGGTTTATTCAGCTTACACTTCTACACTGCTGTTCATCACCAGGGGTAGTCAAGACTGGAACTCAATGAGGTCAGGAAGTATGAGCTGATGCAGAGGTTATGGAGGGATGTTTCATACTGGCTTGATTCTTCTGGCTTGCTCAGCTTTCTTTCTTATAGAACCCAAGACCACCAGCCAGGGGATGGTACCACAGACAAGGGACCCTCCCCCTTTGATCACTAATTGAGAAATTGCTTTACAGCTGGATTTCATGGAGGCATTTTCTCAACTGAAGCTCCTTTCTTTGTGATAACTCCAGCTTGCGTCAAGTTGACACACAAAACCAGCAAGTACAATGAGTTTCTCAACCCTTCTTCTGGTCTATTTCCCACGTTTTCTCTCTTGTCTATTTCCCTACATCTATCAGCACACAGGGGAGTTTCTTTCCTTGTTTGTCCTCCTCCGAATCTTGGCTGTTGTAAGCTTTCTGAGCAATTTTCCAAAGTTGACACCTATTCATCCTTTCAAATCTCTCTAATTTCTGGAGCTTTCTACTTATGCCTGGGACCAACTGCCTGATAAAGGCAATATTAGTGGCTTCCTGGTTTCAGTAGCCATCTGGGTCTATAGGAGCAAATACCTGGTCTGCCTCATAGAGCCTTTCCAGAAACCCAGTGGGCTGTTCATCAGGTCCTTGAGTAACCCAACTTATCATGGATAAGTTGGTAGTTTTTCTGTTAGGTAAAGAAACCTCCAACACACTCTTATAACTTAAATAGTTTCAAACAGTCTGAAAAGGGCCTGTGGCTTTTCCAAAGAAAGAGAGGGTTTGGGGTCTTCCAATTACACAGTCACAAATAGAGAAGGGCACATAAACCATAAAAGGAACATGAATTGAACTTCTATTTTTCCCCTGGTGGCCACTGGGTAGCTATTTCCTCCTTCTCTGGGCCTAAGTAGAGGGACCAGTGTGTGTGTTGGGGAGGGGGGATCAGGGCACACATGGCTTGGGGAATATTTCCTTCTCCTTGATGAGGGGCTGAGTGAACATGCCAAAGTTTTGGGTTTCCTGGGCAATCCAGCCTGAATTCAGATCTCCAAGAAGTTATAGATCTTAAGTCAATGAGGGAATCTTGCATTATAGAAAGCCATTGGTTCTTAGAGGAAAATTTGTGGCTATCACTGCCACTCCAACCACTAGTGTAGCCATAGCTACAGCATCAGCCAGATGCCAACGTCTTGGTCACTGTTTCTGCCAGAAGACAGGTGCCAAAGCACAGGTAGGCAGCCCATGGTCTGTGATTCTGTAAGAAATCATACCCCATCTTGGAGACAGCAGTGCCTGCTGTTTTACAATAGCTTATTCCCCCTTCCATTTTAGCTATTTCTCCAACCGACTGAACTGACAGAAACACAAAGAGAGACACATAAGGAGGCATAGTCAGAGAGCGAGAACACATAGACAATCATGGGTGACCACCACACATTCATACACCTGAACAGACCAAGAGAGTCTGATAATGTCTCAACATAGATCCTGGACATAGGATTTACCATCATGTCTTACCTTTCCTCTCGTGCCTTAACCAGATGGTGCCTCCAATAGAACAAACTTACCTTCAGAAGTGTTCAGACCAGATGACTTTTGATTTATTTCTTTTTCTTTTGGGTAGTGGTATTAGAGTGTCCCTGGAGCACATGATAGCAATCGATCAGAAAGAATTTTCCCATGGCCCTGGGATGCCTCAGGCTATGCACACCCCAGGAATCCTCTCCAGCCAGAACACCATCCCCTGTGCCTAGAGTTCCCAAGTCATCTAAATGTCAAGGTCCAGTATCTGGGGAACTCCCTAGGGATCTACAAAATGTTATGAGGAACCCACCAGAGACGACCACTCAGACACAGCTTAGAGCCAACTGAAAGTCTTTATTCCAGCTAGATGGGACAACTTTCAGGTATTTGGGGTCCTAAGAATTTAGAGCAAGGGGCTTTTAAAGGCAAAAACCATATTCTGGTATCTTACTCAACAGCTGAAAGGGAGGTTTTGCATAAGCAAGCAATTTAACAGAAGCTAAGATACGTTAGCTGGAACATATTGACCTCAGGTTCCTAGATTAGACTTAGGTAATTTTCAAAGAGCTTCTCCATCAAGAAGATCAAATCCTAGTTAAACTTAAAATGGCCTGAGAAAGAATACAAGATGGAGGAAACTTTGCACATTTTGCCCTGTCATACCTTGGGACTGTGATGGTGGTTATTGACATAGTATAGCCTCTGCCTTCTTGAGGACCTGAGTTACCATGTGGAACAGAACACCATTTTTTATTACTATACACATTTGACATGTTATGTGAAGATAAATCAACCTGTGGCTACGATTTCAGGGTGAGGTTATTACTAAACTCAACCTTGTCACTGTGACCTAACACAGATGGCACTATACAATACTTGAAACAATAAATTGATAGCCAGATATGATGGTTCATGATTTTAATCCTGCCACTTGGGAGGTTAAGGCAGAAGAAATTCAAGGTTTGAGGCCAGCATGGACTAAATAGTGAATTCTAGGCCATCCTTGACTACAGGTTTGAGGGCCTGTCTCAAAAATCCAAAAATAAGTAAATAGGAGAAAGTTAACCTCTAAAAGGAATGATACAAGAACATAGCTAAGGATGGACATAAATGCTACTTATGGAATAAATGAACACATGGTAAATGTTAATCGTGAACTTCAGACTCACGAACTTTCTTAAAAATAACCATTTAATAGGGACTTGTTTACAGTTTCAGAGTGTTATTTCATTATTATCATCATGGTGGAGAACATGGCATCACACAAGCTGGCATGGTGCTGGAGAAATAAGTGAGAGGTTCATCTTGATCCACAGGCAGCTGGGGGCAGGGGCAGGGCAAACAACTGGACCTAGCATGGGCATTTCCAACTTCAGGGACCATCCCTCACAACACACCTACTCCAACAAGGATGCACCTCCTTGTCCTTCCTGGACAGCTCATCAACTGGGGACTAAGCATGCACATATATGAGCCTATAGAAACCAATCTCATTTAAACCACCACAAGTGTCTCTTGCCCCATACCTTTAATTTTGTTTTGTCCTATGATTACCTTGATGTTGTCCATAGGCTTGTCTCAGTTTGCTGCAAAAAGTCTAAACATGCTAATTAGGTAATGTTTCTATGCATTAAACATGTAAGATACTGAAAACATTACTGAACACACAAAGTTCTTTGTGAAAACACTTTCTGATCTGCTCTCTCTCTCATCCTCCATGCCTCTGCTTTCTCTGCTGTCCAGAGAAGCCCCTGCTCATTCTTCTCAATACAAGGGACATAAACACCAAAGCCCCAGTGACCACGTATTTCAAACCAAGTAACTTTGAATAACAGAAATGTGTTGTCTCGGAGACGTGTAGAAGGGAATATTCCTTCACCTTCATCAAGCTAAAGCTGTTACCATCAATCTTCAGTGTAAAGATGTATCACTCCAACTTGTCTCCATCTTTTCAAGTCAGTCCTCCTATGTCAATGTGTCCTCACGTGATCATGTTCTTAAAATAACAGCAATATATTGGATTAGCATCCATCAAAAACTTCCATATGACCTCATCTTAGCTAACTGTACTGGCAATAACCCTATTTCCTGACAATATGCATTCTGAGACACAAAAGATGCACCTCAGTGTGTGTTTTAGGGGGAAGGAACACAACTCAATCAGTACTTGGATTGTATTCCTGTGGAAGCAGAATCAACCCCCACGAGTTTATCAACTTTTTGTATTTTGTATTCTCCAGGCCTTACATAACGCCCATTGAATCTCAGGTACTGGTACTAAAAGTTCTTTTCTACAAAAGAAATCTTCTATGATTGCCACCAAGAATAACTGAAAGTTAATGATGTCCATATTAAAATATATCAGCAAGCTGGAGACACCCAGAATGAGAGGAAATAAACTCTAGAAAATGGGGTGGGGAAACTGAACAAAGACACATTGACATTGTGTAACTATTTTGATGATTCTGAATTCAGAGCGAAGGCATGAAATTTTAGATTGTGAGCAGAAAGGAGGCTAGGGAGAGAAAAGAGAATTTCTGCTATGTTTTAGGCAGAAGACACAAAATTCAAGGTTCTATATGAGCCAAGATCTTTGTAACAAGGGAAACATCTACAGCCACGCCTGACTATGCATTTGGTCGTCCCCTTAAGCACATGTCAAAACATTGAAGCTTGGCAAGGCGGCTTAAAACTAAGCAGATAAACTGAAAAGCAGAGCCCAGTTTTGTAATTTTGAGTCACAATGAAAAAGGAATAAGAGTTTAAGACTTGGCAGAGGGAGGGGCTCAGCGATCTACACAAGCTCTTCAGAGCATTAGGCCATGGAAGCAAAGAGAGCCACCAAACTGGGACATAGCCAAACTGAAGCATAGCTTTTATTAGGCTTAAGAAATAGCAGGATAAAAAGTATCAACTCTGAGTTGGAGATAACATTATCTAGGGGCACTCTAACTTTCTATTTATGAGAAAAATAATAAAAAATATTATTAGGCAGGTCAGGAAATAGGGCATGTTCAAATACCTAAATTTTTTCTCATAATCGATTCATGTATTAGAGTTAGAAGATAAAAACATCTTGAAAATGTCTCTGGGTTATAAGTTCAAAACAATAAAGCAGAAGAATTTTCAAATAAATGAAGAGATGAAAAATTTTAACAAAGAACTGAAATGTGGAGACAAAGTGTCAAAGGAGAACTTCAGAACGGAAACTTATAATTACTAAACATAAACTAATTGGAAATTAAGACTAATTACTAAGTTAGAAATGTAATACTACAGAAGGCAGAGCACAGGATACAAGTCTTGAATTGAAGGTAATACAATAAAAATACTGATAGAAACAGGAGAAAAATAATTCAAAAATTACAAAAGAGAATGCAAACATATATGAGATAGTAATGAAAAGTCTAACATATATAATTGATATAGCAAGATAAGAAACAAAATAAGAGATTGTCAATTAAAAGAGTGCCTGAGTATTTCCCAAACTCATGAACATGATAACACAAAATTTTAGGAATTCTGCGGTCCTGAGTAAAGTCAGTGTCCCTGCACATGTATCCCCAAAAGACTAAATCAACCCACATCACATCAAACTGCTGAAAACCACAGATAATAGCAATAAAATATTTGAAAGAGAGGTGGGAGAAGATGTTATCTTTAAAAAGCAACTATAACTAAATTCTTATCAGAGATGATGACGAAGAGAAGACAATGGAGACCATCTTTAAAGTGTACAGAGAAAACTGCCAATCAATATTTCTATGATCAAAAATAAAGGGAGACTAGAATAGTGATGATCGACAAAGTCACTCAATGGAAAGAATGCATTGCTGGCACATCTAAGATAAACAATAACATCATTAAAAGAAGTTTTTGTAATCATATAAATGGAAAGTGTAAAAGAGCCAACCTCTTCCACAGCCAGTCCAGGAGCCCTGGGTATACTGTGTGAAACTGTGTTTCTGTCTTTTCTCACCTACCTAAGGCATTCTCTGATTGGCTTTAATAAAAATCTGATGGCCAATTAGCGAGGCAGGAAGTAGAAGGTGGGACTTCCTGGGAGGGAGAAAAGAATTCTGGGAAGAAGAAAAAGGAAGGCCTTTTGCCAAGAGATATGAGAGGAAAAGGATGTGGCTACGGGACCTGGAAGATATAGTTAGCCATGTGGCTGGATAGGGCTAGGTAGTTGTGTTAACTTAGATGAACTTAGTTGAGAGTCTTCCCAACTAAGGTCTAGACTTTGAAATATTAAAAGGTCTCTGTGGGGAACTAGCTGATTAAGGAGTAACTGCCACCATATTAATTTCCAGCATTAATTAAAATAAACAGAATATTAATAATCATTTTACACATACCTTCGGCTACTTATAGCTGGACTCTTAAGGCTGTTTGATCATATAGTAAGTACTTAATGGTTAAAATCATGCTACCTTAACTTTACTCCAAAAAAATATTTTTTTTTAATTGCTGGTTCTTGTCTTTTGTGTTTTACTGTTGTTTTGGAGACAGGATCTCACTATGCAGTCCTGAGTAGACCAGAATTCACTATGTAGACTAGGCTGGTCTCAAACTAGTCTCTGACAAACTCAAATATAGATCTGCCTTCCTCTGCCCCCACCCTAAAACCCAGTGCTGGGATTAAAGGTGTATCCTACCACACATGTCCAAATGGACATGTTCTCCACTTCCATCCTCATCTGACTCAAAGAAAATTTACATTTCTATTATCACCTGACTTTATAGAGTTGGTACAAAGTTTATTATTCTTAGGTCAGCAAAGGAATCCTTCTCATTATAATCTCTAATGTAAAAGCCTAAATCTTCCAGCACTACAGATGCCAGACTTCCCTCCCACTTAATTAATTCATTAATCTCTCTTGAATTAATTAATCAATTGATTAAGTAATTAGTTATCTTTACAGAAAGGGCCTCACAGGTCATCTGGGTTTTCTTACACACCAGTAGTAAAAATCACAAGCTTTTTGTTTCTAATGCTGATTTAGGAGTTTGTTTGCTTCCTTTGGTTTCGTTGATCAGGGGCCTAGTATGGAGATCAATGTAGATCTCAAACTCATAGCAATCCTTTTGCCTTAGCCTCACCAGTCTGGGATGACAGGTGTCAGCCAACATGCTGGAGCCTCTTTAACTATATCTATGCCCCCAGGAAGCTGGAGGAAAGATGGTGTGGGCATCATCTTTTGGGCTCCTGTCATACTCTGTGCATTCTTTTCATTACTAAATGGCCACCCAAAGGTCTCTAGGACCCATTAAAGGTTTAATCTCCCAAGATGTAATTAATGAACAGCAAATTCTTGCCTCTATGCCTTAAAGGAAGCAGAGGTCAGGTTGTATGGAAAGGAATAAATAGGCTATAACCAGTAAAATAAGGCTGGCTGCCTTCTTTTTATTCTAAGGACTCAGCAGTGCAGCCAGTGGCTTCCCTGGCCACTCTCCTTTGGGGTAGAGTGCATTGCACAGCTGTCTCCAAGGCTCAGAAGCTACCTGCAGTGAAAATGCCCTCCTGATGAGGCTTAGGAGCACAGGCACTTTCTCCTGTCTTATTTGCAACTCTCCACAATAAGCCTTCTCCCACACAAATACATATTTTCATTATCTTATTTTTAGAAATGCAATTTGAAGAAGGGAAACTGGGAACGTGATCTGACATTCTAATTATAGTAGATTCTTCCATCTGAGTCTCTCTAGGATCTGGCTACAAATATAACAGCTCACCAGCGGACCTCAGCATACCAGGCTCCAGGCCCGCTCATCCTGATTTCAAGCCATAGGCATTGCAGTCGCAGAAAAATGCCTTTCCACACATTTATTAGTAAAAATCCATCTCTCAATATTATTATTCCTTGCACTGTTGTGTGATGTGGACTGTGCATGTAGGAAACGAGTTTGAGGTTCTGGGAGCCAATGAATTAAAATTTCTGGCAATTTTCAAGTCTTAAATCAGCTGCAATTTTTGCAAGGCACAAATGTTTATTCTGTGTATTTCATCCATGCTCTTTGCATCAGGACTTGGGAGATGACTCCATTAATAATGTGTTTGCTTTGCAAGTATGAGGACCTGGGTTCAATCCCCAGAACCCATGTAATAAAAAAAAGAAAAAAATAAGAGGAGGAGAAGGAGGAGGCACTCTGAGCAATAACAGCTTAGGGTTTTCTCTGGACCCCACACCGTGCACGCATGTGTGCATGTGCACCTGCACGCATGCACATACAAACTCACAAAATATGTTTAATGCCAGTGAGATTGATAAGTTGTTTCTCTGCTGGTAAAATGAGCCAATTCAAGTCAGATGAAAATATACATATATATAAACACAGATTTATTGGGAAGCTGCTCTGGGGAGGGGAAGGTCACTGGCTTCAAGGAAGGAGGCCAGGGAAGTCGCCATGGAAAGGGAGACAGAGGAGACATGGAAGAGAAAGAGAGAAAATATGCACCCAGAGAGAAGGAAAATGGGAGGAGGAGGAGGAGAGGAGGAGGAGGAAGAGGAGGAGGAGGAGAGGAGGAGGAGGAAGAGGAGGAGGAGGAACAAGAACAAGAAGAACAAGAAGAACAAGAAGAAGAGGAAGAAGACGACTCAAAATGTCTAGATTATATAGCAAAGAGCCTCTGGGGGAAGAGCAGCCCAGCCCCTGGGTTGGAAAGTCCAAGGTTAGGGGTAGGGTATGTCAGGTAGGGACTGAGGGATCCTGGGACACCCCTGAAAGCCAGGTTTGCTTTGGTATGTAAAATATACACCTCAGCTCCTTGGCCTGGGGTCTGAAACCAAACAGAGATTTTTTTAAATAATTAATATATGAGCTAGTAGAATCATTATGACCTGAATCAGACATATTCTTAGAGTGGGGAGATAGCTCTTAACCTAGGGACTTCTTTGACTAACCAACACTATCTCTAGCCTGTCTTTCACACTTTCTTTTTACTCCATCTCTCTTGTATTATTCCATTCTTCCTTTTATTCCCTCCTCCTAGCCATCATTCCCTTTATGAATAATTTTCTCAGCATCTAAGATGCTCAGGATACTACTTGAGAAACCAAAGGGACAAAGAAAATAAGTCATAGCCTCATTCATGTTGTAGAATATAGATAAACTAGAAAAAAATTATTAGACTACTCTACTGCCTGGTTTTGTGTGTCAACTTGAGGTTGATGCCATCCCTGGGCTGGTAGTCTTGGGTTCTATAAGAAAGCAAGCTGAGCAAGCCAGGGGAAGCAAGCAAGCCAGTAAGAAACATCCCTCCATGGCCTCTGCATCAGCTCCTGCTTCCTGAACTGCTTGAGTTCCAGTCCTAACTTTCTTTGGTGATGAACAGCAACATGGAAGTGTAAGCTAAATAAACCCTTTCCTCTCCAACTTGCTTCTTGGTCATGATGTTTGTGAAGGACTAGAAACCCTGCCTAAGACAAAGTAAGACAGATGAGCAGGGATCACATGGGAATTGAGCAGATGAGGGAGGAGACAAATTTGAATAGAGAACAAAGAAATAAGCAGCAGTGCTCCCTAAAGAAGCACTCACACTTGGACTGACCCTGCTGGTGGGCGCAGGGCTGGTATTGGATAACTGATATTTAGATTTTGAGGTATAGGGAAAGTAGTCAATAGAGGGGCCAGTAGAAACGGCCTGTCTCTATGTGCTAAACTTCAATTATTGCCTTTGTACTTAGTGCAAGGTAGATTCTCTGGGGAAGACTGGGGAAGACATGGCTGAGCAAAGAAGGTGCGGCCTGTAGCCCCCATGAAGCTGCAGGCAAGAATGTAGATCTTCATCTTAGTTCTTGGCTAATTGAGTAGTGTGGAGTGAAGAACCATAGGAAGGTGTTTAGGGAAGCAGTGTCCACAGAAGGCATGGCATGAAGTGACATGAAGGCATGGGCAGGGTTACAGGGACCCAAGGGACCCAAGGGACCTAATACAGAGGTGGAGGAAGAGACCTTCCTGTACAGGACAGCATGGTGCCTTATAAAGTCAAGAGCTGGAAATCCTCAGATGACCCTTGATAGAGGCACCCAAATCACTTAGAACTAAAGAAATAGGACTAAAAGATTAGTACAGTAGAGAGAGTTGTTTAATAATATTATTATTATATTATTATTAGTTTATAGAACTGTCAGTGACTTGACAGTCTGAAGTCTATATGAAAGTTAAGAACTCAAGAGCTTTGGTTTCCTCTATTATTTTCATGGAGAATCCCTCATTCTCTGGGCAAAGCCTAGTGTTGTTCTGAAGGCCTTTAACTCACAAGGTGTAAGAACTTCCCCCACAGCACAGCGTGAGTTATTTTAAATTAAAAAATGTCATTCACATAACAAAATAGGATCAGCATGGAGACTAGTATTCAACCAAATAGCTGAGAACCTTAGCAGAGTGAGATAGGCACTTGAGGTTAGCCATTACAGCATCAAATAGAAAATTCTTATCAGACAGTACAGGCATGGCTCTTCCCATCATGAACTCAAGACACCAGCAAGTATGACAATGGTGGCCAGTTGTAAGGGTGTAGAACAAAATTGTAGGACTCTCATGAGTACATATGATGTCCTCTGGGTGTTCTCCCTGAATCATAAAGCTGAAAAACAGTGTGTTGGTGAATGCTGACATTCAGAATTACACACACACACACACACACACACACACACACACACACACACACACAGAGTGGACTCCATTAACTTAAAGGAGAAACTTAGTAGCCTTGTCAAAAGGATATGTTTTCAAAATGGCAGAATGTTACAGCGTAGCTGGAAAGAACCTAGTTGGATGACTTTTTATTCCAAAGGGGTCATAAGGATAGAAAAATGAGAAGAAGAAAAGGGTGGGTTCTGTATGTAGGTTTGGAAGAACAGAAGAACCTAGAAGTGACAGTAGGGGGAGCATCCCATGAAGGTATAGTTTTCATAGGTGGCACAACTGTTGTCCTACTAATCTACTGTTTGAGACTGTAGAAATCAGAACTCCCACTTTGTTTCCCTAGTGTCCAAGGCTAAGGGCATGGGTGAAATAACCCAGTGGAGATGTGTCCACACGCCATCTTTTCCTCCAAGCCTGCTTTTCCTGCTATAGACCACTCAGCTACCTATTCACCTAGAGGAAGTCCTTACAACATCTACTCAGCTAAAGCTATTCATCCATCTCTGCAGATTTTGTCTTCTAAAATATTACATACACGGGGGGGGGGGGGGTGAGACAGACACACAGACACCCAGGCACACAGACTTCTTTCTACTACTTAATCACCGGAACCCTACCTACTGCCTCTAACTCTCAGCCTCCTCCAACCCAGAGTTCCCCTTGCTGAACAGATGGTAGCTGCAAGCTGAAAACCCATCAGTATTATTTTCCTTGTTTCCAAAGCCATCCGTATGAAAACAGAAAACTCAGCTTGAGAAACAAAGCTTTATGATTTGCCCATTGCTGGCTGGCTCCTCCCACCTTACCTACACTGGGCGAGGTCAACTATTCACACTCTTTTCTCCTTGCTAATGTCTACACAGTCATTCTCCCTCCCTTCGCTTGTGAATCTGTAACTACTCTTTGACTCCCGACGTAAACACATTTCTTCCAGCCACACCTGCAGACTTTCATCTTATTCACCGACAGGGATGAGTTCATGACATTCTTCCTTATCCCCAACCCTACCAGTCCAGTTCTGAGCTCTGCTTAAGGTCTTAACTCGGGGCTGATGTCCTATCTATCCTATGCATAAGATGAGATCTTTGCAAAGAAGGCTTAGGTAGTACCTAGTGCCTGCTATTCCAGGTACAAGAATAGTGAAGCCCTGGGTTTATTGGAGCTCTGTGTTTTGTCACGACACAACTTAAACAAAGGGCGAAGCCACACAAAAAGCCACAGTGAACAGTCACTCTCCAGGTCCCTGGCTTTGAAAGACACAGCAGAATCTCAGCAGCCTCCACAGCAGGGTTCCTCAGCCTGCGATTCACCCAGGTATTGGTTTATTGGCATTCTTTCGCCATCATTTAACAACACGTAGCTCTTCCAAAAATAGGTAAATAAAGACAAATCAAACAAGCAATAATTTCTATTATTCTCCAGCCAAGTGCAAGGATGGCAAATAGGACAGATCTTTTGGGGGTTGTGATGTCTGCCTTAGGATTTAGTGTTCTAAAAGTAAGGCTGAAAGAGAATTTGCATTGTCTGATGACAATGTAGGTGGATAGCAGGTAAGGTCACTCGCCTGCCAGATGACATTTGGTACTATCAAGACAGCCACTTAGGGAACTGGAGATTGGAGAAATCCTTAGAAAGAAAAAGACATCTGGCAGCACAAGGACAATTGAGGAATTAACTCCAGGGAGAATCAGCTCCAGCCTAGAAAACCAAGCACAAGGAAACCCAATAAGGAAAAGAAGGATAATCCCTTCGACACCCATCCCCTACCCCTACACACACTACACACACACACACACACACACACACACACACACACACACACACACACATACACACACACACTGCCACAGTGACTCAGTTGGTCATTGCTGCATTTTCCAGAAGCACTGTCTGTCTACAACGGCCAAAGAAACCATTATTCTGAAGATAAGCAAATGTCACTTATTTAAAGTAATAAATTAATTCAAGACTCAAGTAAGCTCCACACTAAAGTTTATAGAGTACAGTGGCTCATATAATAGCTGAGGTGTAATTATTGTCTCTTAAATAAAATTAAAGGTGAATTCAAATTGATATGATTCAGAGGCTGGTGGTAGGTACATGCTTCATTTGTTCTTTCATTTGTAAAGAATTCCTCACTCGTTCATTATTTATTACTGAAAGCAACCACATAAAGACACCATATACATCAGCAAATAGCAATAGCCATCATAAGGTTAAAGTACAAAACAACAGAGCCCAGTTATTAACGCAGAGATCTCAGAAGAGTTCTTAGAGAGTATCTTTGCCCCATAAGATAATTGTGAAAGATAAGTAAGTTGGTAAATGTGAAATCCTTGTAATTATCTTCTGAGCCATGTAAGTAACAATGACAAAGAACCATGAAACTACAACTTGTCTTAACTGAGCATCTACTACACAGGGCAAGTCATTCATCACTATCATCATTACTAGTGTAGTAGTAGCAGTAGTAGTAATATTAGTAGTAATAGTAATTCATTAGTATTATTACCTTGATCTACTTTTGTATTATATTTTATGATATTTGTGTGTGTGTACACACATGTGTGTATGTGTGTAGATAGGTGTGTTTGTATGTGCGATGTATGTTCACGTGTGTGCATGTGCCTGTGGGCAGCAAGCACAGAGACCCTAGGAAGATGCTGAGCCTTCTCTTCTATCAATCCTTGCCTTATTCCTTTGAGACAGTGTTTCTCACTGAACCTGGAACATGGATGGTGGTAAGCAGGTCCCACAAATCCTCCTGTCCTCTCTGCCACACATGGCGCAAGGACTGTAGCCACCTTGGCTTTTTACATGGGATCTACATACAAATCCCCATGTTTGTGCAGCCAGCACTCTTATCCTCTAAGCCATCTCTCCAGCCTTTATGTTATATTTTAATTTAAAAATAGAACACATTTTGATTTCTATAGTTGTCAGAACACATAGATTGCTAACTCTGGAAGGTTTCAACTACACTCTCAGTAGAAAAATTACATAAAACAAACCAATGATGTCCAACATAAGTTCAGAAAGCTGAAAGGGTCTCTGCCTCTCTCTCTCTCTCTCTCTCTCTTTCTCTCTCTCTCTCTCTCTCTCTCTCTCTCTGTGTTTGTGTGTGTGTGTGTGTGTGTGCATGCACGCGCACGCACGTGCATGGTCTTTGTCCCAAAATTAGCATAGTCTACATACCTAATAAAGAACACTATTTTCAAGGCCATGGAGAAACCATGTCTTCTTGGATCCTGTTTGCAAAAGCCAAGCACTAGCAGAAGTTTATGTTGGAAGACTGGTAGAAAACAACAATAACGGTAGGTTCTGAGTTAGGAGAACATGAGATTGTGCTCAGAAAAATAGGCGAGGACCAGGACAGCTCTGTAGGTCAAAGTCCATGAGGACTATACCCTCCATATGCTGAGCCAAGGAATTCAGACAGGACAGGAAAAGATCGGGTCAGAAGTTAGAAAGCCTACTCATGAATAGTCAGCACAAGGGTCAAGTTGTCTACGGCAGTGGTTCACAACCTGTGGGCTCCACCCCTTTGGAGGTTAAACAACCCTTTCCTAGGGGTCGCACATCAGATCTCCTGCCTATCAGATATTTATATTACACTTCATAACAGTAGCAAAATTACAGTAATTTGACAAAAATAACTTTATGGTTGGAGGTCATCACAGCATGAGGAAGTATATTAAAGAGTCTCAGCCTTCGGAAGGTTGGGAACCACTGCCCTAAGTACCTTGTGCTCACTGGGAACGTGTGGGCACTCAAACACTGTTGTCCTGGCTGCTTTTCTGTTTTTGTTTTTGGTTGGTTGGTTGGTTTTTTTTCTCTCTGTAGAATATTCACACGTTGCCTGGCACACCATGCTTATCCTGGCATTCTCTTCCTCTCCCGAGATTGTAACTACCCGAAAAGCTCCATCTACTTCCTCAGCTTGGCAGTCCCAGAGAAACTTCCACATTATAGATATTCAGCGAACATTTCCTGAATGAATGAATGAATGAATGAAGACCTACCATGGGCAAATTAGCAGATACCAGGGGAGTCTGATCTTGAGCCAACTGCCTTCTGAGACAAGTGTTCCTTACAGCATCCCCCATCCAGAGCAAAATGGATTCAGGGTGTGGGGACATCTGTTGCTGATGCCTGCCAAGAATCAACAGTGCCATCTTCTGTGAAGAACAAATCAATTTTGCTTTGGGGAGCTACCCTACCCCACCCCCCTCCTGGCTAAGAGTGTCCGAAGAATATAGCCAATTCTCTCTCCACCCTTGAAATGTGAATCTTAAGCAAAACTTAAGAGGACAGGAACTGTCTGGAGCTGATTCAACCCAGCAGTGACAGAGCATCTGCCCATCAGTATCTGCTACCTTGGTTGGCTTGTATCCATTCTTTCAGAGACCTGGTAACATAGCTCTTCCTTTGAGCCAGTTAGGTCCTTTATCCTTCTAACCAGTTTCTCTTGTATTAGTAAGTTAGTCCATTCCAAGAGCTCTAAACGGAGAATCTAGCAGGAATAGTGGTACATGTTCGCAATCTCATTACTCGGGAACCTGAGACAGGAGGACCAAGTTGGCAGTGTAAGTAACCTTATCAAGCCAAGCTAATGCTAAACTAAGAAGTCAACTGACTTCTTAGCACTCACTGACACCTGACTCTCCAACAGTGTATTGCTCAGTCTCGGCTCATGTTTGAATCCTTAGGGAGTTTTTAAGACTACAGCATTGAGGCCAGATCTCACACCTATTAAACAAGACTGTTTGTTCCACTAGTACTTCTTAAAGGCTCCCCGGGGGATTCTAATGTGCAGCCACGGTGTCGCTGCTCTCAAGATGTGTGTAAATCTGCCCACCTGCCTACTCTAAGGAAATGAGGAGGAAGGAGAAATGTATAAGTAGCATACTTGTCATGGGAAATGTACCCTGACTCAGAGCTCACGCTTTCCCCTGAATTCAAGGTCTAGAACTGGAATTTTATCTTTAAATGCTTTGTGAGTGCATGCATGCGTGCATGCGTGCATGTGTGTATATGTGTGCGTGTGTGTGTGTGTGTGTGTGTGTGTGTGTGTGTGTGTGTGTGTGTGTGTGTGCATGCACACATATGAACTTGTGCATGTCTGTGGTGGTGGGTGGTAGGGAAGTGTTTGAGGAGACCAGAAGAGGCAATCAGATTCCATGGAGCTGGGTTACAGGCTGCCACTCAGTGTGAGTGCCAGTAACCAAACTGCAGACCTCTGACAGAGCACCAACAGTTCTTTACCCCTGAGCCTGCTGAAATGCAGGGTTTTTACCACTAGCTAAAACTAAACAACCTCACAACTTTGAGTGCCTTCTAATTTTATTGACAACACAGTGTAACACAGGATCGAGGAAGAAACCATTCTAGTTGAGTTGTGTTTCACAGGTCTATTCCAAGCTTGGAAATAGCTCTACAAAGAACCCCTGGAGCTGAGTTTAAAGGGGGGCTACTTTTAGTGACATCCTTTGACTAGAAGGTGATCCTGACAGGAAGGAAAACTAAAGATATCAACATCTTTCACTTCCTCTGCTCTTCTTGCTTTGGGAAAATCAGATTTTCTTAAAACAGGAAAAGTCTGGCCAAGAAGCAAAGCAATTAAATTACACACACACACACACACACACACACACACACACACACACACCCCAATATATGTGTCAACAAGTTGAAATACTTGATATTTCGTTTCCTAAACCCAGGATTTGCCTTGTCATATGAGTGGCTTCTATACAGGGACAACATCAGGACCATCCTAAAATTTAGGTTTAGGAACACACAATGCGTAGAGAATCCAATAAGTCACATGAGGACTCAAAAGGAGACATTTCAGTGACCAGCATCCTGGTCTACCTCTGGCATCCTGGGCTGTCTTTCAATTGCTCACCTTGTTTTCTCTTGACCTGGACTCTTCTCCAATGCATGGGGACTTAAAGCACACGGATGGGTTATTTGGAACTTTGACAGGATTCACAGAACATCACTGTGTCTGTAGACTCCACTCTTGTTCTCATAGCTTTGGGGTAAAACTTAGTGTCCATAGAAATTAATTAGGCCCACCTCTGCAGCCAACGATACATGATTTGCCCCTATTCTGCTTTTATCTGTCATGAGATCTGACTCACTAAGAACACGCCTATACACGGAACATTGCACCCATAAAACAATACAATATGGACAAGTTAGTGAACATCCTGCAGCTGTAGATAGATAAGAAGAGGAGCGGTTTCCCCAGGAACACACCAACAATGACACAAAGAATCTTAAACACAAGGATGTTTTGTGTTACTCCACCTAAGTGATAAACTCAAGATTTGCATCAGAACACACTTTAAACCATCAAAAGGACAAAAATAAGTCAAATAAAAGTAAAATCGATGATACTCAGTGATTGCCTTTATTTGCATTTGACCAACATGTGAGGAGATGACTGCTATGCATAACTAATCACAACTGAACCACAGTTTAGTGATTCTCAACCTTCCTAATGCTGCAATCCTTTTGTTAAGGCCTAAGTAAAAGATTAAGGCCTAGGTAGGATGTTAAGGCCTAGGTAACTGTTGCCGGGCTAGCCTGTTGCTTTTTTCTGTAACTAATATTATAAGGAAACTTCCTGACATGTTGTTTCTGCTGTTACTAAGAAACTTTCTCGTGTCCAAGTTGATTACATATTCTGTTATGTTCTGTGTCCTTTGTAACCGACCACGAGAGAAGTCAGTTAGAACTGCTTTGTAGAGTTAGTCACAATAAGCTTGAACCAGAATCAAACTCCCAGCAGTACTTCCTACATCTATGTATTAGCTTTTATGGTATTTTCTTTTATATGCTGTCAATGGGATGAATGCCAACATAAGAGAAACATCAGTACCAATATACGAAACCGTTTGGAATAAGACTTCCATTTTGAGTAGTGGTTGAGTAAAGTTTAAGTGCCCTAGACGTCCTTGGGAACAGGATAAGTGTATAACAAAGACATGTTCTTAAGGAAATCCCCTATCCCTAAATCCTGATTGGTGGAATAACTTGGCAGAGATGTTTGTGGGTTTTAGGTTTAACAACCTTGTAGATCTTAACTCAATGTCACAGTTGAGCTCCCAACCCTGAATTGTGGCCCTGGTTGATTAGTCTCGGGGCATATGCTCAATAAACTATCCCTGCCTGACTGAGATTGGTGTTCATATGGTTTGTGAGGTAACTCTTGGACCCCAACACCTTTAATACAGTTCTTCATGTTGTGGTGACCCCTCAAATATAGAATTATTTTTCTTGCTACTTTATAACTGAATTTTGCTACGGTTATTAATTTTAATGTAAATATCTATGTTTTTTTCTGATGGTCTTAGGTGACCCCTGAAAAAAGGTCATTCAATTTCCTAGAGGAACCACAGCTTGAGAAACACAGGTAGATAAGTACTTTGTCAATAAAAGAGAATTGAAGTCAAGAGATCTTGGAGGCTCTAATATGTAATAAGCATATATGATAAAACAACACAACTACCTTTGTGGTGACAATACATTGGCATTTTACCATTTAAATAAATGTATACAATTTATTTCATATATATATGCATACATATATATGTGATATATACATACATACATATATACATATGTGTGTAAATATATGTGTGGATATATATATATATATATATATATATATATATATATAATCTTAGTTTTGGAGGCTAGGAGGCATGGTGTCAGCCTCACTTCAGTTCTCATGAAAGTCTCAAGGCAGATGGCTCCTGTAAGGATCCACCTTGACATAATCACAGCCATCTTCAGGCATAACTACCGTGTCTCCCTATAGGGAACCCTTCTCTAGTCCTTGTACAGTTTCCTTGCATGCACATTATAGCTAAATCATCAGAGTGATGTATTTGTTACTTTCCCTGATCCTGTTACAAAATACTCTGACGAAAGCAACTTAGGGGAGGAAGGGTTTATTTTAGCTCATAGTTCAAGGTCCTTCATGCTGGGGAGGTCATGGCATCAGGGACTGTAAAAAGATGGTCACATTATGCCTGCAGTTGGAAGAAGAGATCACTGAATGCCTGTGTTCAGCTTCTTCCTTTGCATACAGTCCAAGATCCCAACCAGGGAATGGTACCACTCGAAGTGGGTAGGTGTTACCCCCCTAATTAATGTATCATAATAGTCTCCAACAGGCACATAGCAAGGCCCATCTTCCAGATGATTCTAGATTCTGTCAAATGACAGTACTAACCAGCAAAAGTGGAACATAGAGCTTCACTGTGATTCTTAGCACTTCCCTCAGCCTGGATGACATCACTTTAGTCATAACCACTGCCTAAACCCCTGGTTACATACAATCAAGGCATAAGGATCCATTCACTACTCCTCATGTCACTTTTGACCATACTTATATTAGTAGGTCCCCTATGAATTACACTGTGCAATACACTGTGGCTGGGTTTTCCTAAAACAAGAGCATAATAGCACAAATAGGCTAAGAAACCATATCACAAAACAGGAAGCCAGAGAGAAGTTCAGAGGATCAGCTCTTGTGAGAACTGACTGGGAGTCCCAAGAGAAGCCCCCATCCCTGGTAGGGCAAGGCTTCCCATGGCTTCCCCTGGTTCTAACTCTTGAAGGTCCTTCCTATCGCAGTGCTTCTTTATCAGCCGTTCTCACCCTGTGAGCTGAGATCCCCAAAGAACATGAGAAAACACAGATATTATATTACAATTCATAACAGTAGCAAAATTACACTTATGAAGTAGAAACAAAAATAATTTTTTGGCCAGGCAGTGGTGGCGCACGCCTTTAATCCAGCACTTGGGAGGCAGAGGCAGGTGGATTTCTGAGTTCGAGGCCAGCCTGGTCCACAGAGTGAGTTCCAGGACAGCCAGGGCTACACAGAGAAACCCTGTCTCGAAAAAAAAAAAAATTTTTTTTGGTTAGAAGTCCCCAGAAGATAAGGAACTGTATTCTAGGGTTGAAGCCTTAAGAAAGTTGATTTTATGCCCCCCCAAAAGATATATGAGTGTTTTAGAGTTCGGAGTCAGTCCAATGGTTCTAGTCTCAACTGGTGCGCGCACGCGCGCACACACACACACACACACACTCGGACTAAGAATACTTTCATGTTAGTATGAACTGAGTGAAGGACAGAATTCAGAAAATCATAGCACTGAAGTTATTGAGACCAGAAGCTTCCTCAATGCATATTCCTTTATGATTTTAAGTGTAAGGGAAAGTTTCTTTTATGGTGTCAATATATACTTATAAAGTAAAAGCATTTGTACAGAGTTTGGTAAGAAAAACATAAGAGCTATGTTTTAAATACTTGTGTAGGAGGTATACAAACAGTATAAAAACAGTATTAGCGATACTTTTGTCCCCATTTTATCTATAGGAGACCCAATGTGATCATCCAGGGCTGTGGTAGTCAGGGCTGGTACGAGCAGTATCCCAGCTCCTCTCTGTACCTTCCCACACTAAGGAGATTGGAAAGCTACAGGTTTCAGCCTCTTTTGTTCTATATGTGACCTAGGTTCTACTGGGCAGATCAACCATAGAAGACCAGGAAGGCAGACATGAGCAGCAAGCGGCGGTGCGAGATTCTTGGACACAGAGTCCTGCCTTTGGCTAGGGCAGGGGAGTTGCAGTGTGTGGGAGCAGCAAGCTGTAGTCAGAGCTGGCAGTGGGGTCTGGCCTCAAGAAGTCCCTTACTATTTTGGAGTGTTTCTCCTAGCAAGATTATTTCTGTCTCTGTGAAACGCACACTTTATTCCCAGACCTGGGAAGTCGGTAAATTATCCATTGCCCTGAAATAAAGTGATTTTTGTTTAAACTAACTGGAATGAATCGTGTTCTTAACAACTGAAGAATTGGGACCAAACCAAAGATCTTTTAAACTAGATGACACTAAACTATATCTATGTGGGCCTCACTATTAAAACCTGTGGGGGTTTGCTGCAAATTAACTAAAAAAGGGAAATCAGAAACAATAGCAGCATCAACAACAACAAAGCCTACATTCAAGCCTCTTAAAACTGCCAAAGAATAGATTGAAAGAGTAAAAGAACCAAACTAGATAAGAGAAGTTTTTTTAGTGTAGACTCTGGGGAGGATTCAATCAACAGAAATGTGGGAATGAGGCAGAAAGCAGAGCCCCCTTTTCAACTAGGGTGAAAGAGAAATTGAAAGAATTTGGGCAGATGGTTCAGGATAGGTCAAGAGTAGATCTGCTGGGGGCAAAACACAGCAGTTTGACCTGAACTCTAGCACTGAAGAGACTCTAGCAATCAATCCCCCCTTACTGGTTCAAAGACTGCAGGCTTGAAAACACAGGTGCAGTCCTGGCTACTCACTCACACACTGTGATTCAGAAACAAATTCTCGGCCGCTGGCTATTTTTAAAAAATCAAGTCCTATTGCAATACATCTATGCCCGCCATTTGCATATTGCCTATAGCTGCTTTCAGGCCACAAGGCCATCTAGTTTACAAAGCTTCTGATGTTTACCATCCAACCCTTTTCCAGAACACCTGCCAGCCCTCCAGTCTAGGTGGATGGAAGGACAAAGTCATTTGAAGTTGGTGTCAGTTTTATATCTGTGACAATGAGCGAGGGGGGTTGGGGATGGATATAGGGGCAGAGTTCTAGGCTGCCTCCTAAGGAGAAGAAAAGTTTCCACCCCTATGGTGGAAGCAGTATCCGTGAGTATTTTCTCTGCAGGCATCACTGTGTGGGAGGGGAAGGGATGGGCGGTGAGATGCACTGCAGAGACTGAAGTGAGGAGGTAGCCAAGGGAGGTTCAAAGCAATGAAACAGTAAGCCACAGGGCAAAGATGATAAACCAGGAGGGAAAGAGCCCAGACAAGAGACGGAAAGTCTAAAAACTCCGATTAACATGCCACAAGGTATTCAGGGGAGAAAGGGGAACTACAGAGGAGTTATTGGAGGAATGGCAGGTGGTCCATGCCTCAGAGGCTAACGAAGGGCACTCAATAGCTCTGTGAGCTCCTATATGAGTACCAGGTCATCAGAGTCTGTGGGGAAGTTGAGGATAAAGGGGGTAGGTCATAGCCTAGAAGCAGTGCAGCATCTGCCAGAGCTGACTTTGGATGAGTCAGGGAGGGAGGCAGCAATACAGATGCATGGCGTGGGCTCTAGGTGGATCCTGGCAATTTAGACTCTGGCTCTTCTGAAAGAGGTCTCTGGGAATTTCAAGCAGTGAGATGGAATACTGCTCCGGAAGTGATTCAGATGAAAGGAAAGAGATGAAAAGGGAGCTGGAAGGTGAAAATGGGTCTCATGATGCTTTCTGAAAGATGGGTGCTATGGCCCCAAAGCTTTTATATCCACAGAGATGTCAACCGGGCAGCGTTCATTGTAATAGGATTTGACCTGTAGGTGGGGACTTTCCATTTTCTCTGGCAACAAGGGGAATTTTTTTCTCGGCTGTGTATGAGACAAATAGAAAGGAATCACAAAGAGAAAGGAATCAGAATCACTGCTGAAAATCACTATCAATGCTGGCCACCTCAGGCGTGGGACTAATTTATCTCAGAGTAGTGAGAGGGTGCGTGGAGGAATGAGAATCCTTGGCCATTCGTAGTTGCAGTTGGGACTTCCATGGAGAAAGTTCAGAGAAGCAAGCAGAGCCCCTCAATAGCGAAGAAGCACAACAGAAAAGCATATTAAATAATCAAAAAATCTGAGCCTTGTGGAAACTTGATGCTGTAGCTGTGTTTGTCTTCTAGGGGAAGTAAGTATAGAGTTCAGATATATAGGGGTGTTGTAGAAGCTAGGGAAAGCAAGGAAGAGATTTGTACAAGGTAAAGCCTAAAGAGACTATGTGGGAAAGTTGAGTCCTTTACCTCCTGGCCACTCTTTGTGTCACCTCTGGAGACTCACAGCTTGGAAGATGTCACAACATTCTCCAGTCCCTTTTTCCATCTGTAAGCGTGGTGGAAAAAAGTCATCTGTCACTCCTCAGCAATTTGAACCACTCATATGACCCTGGCTATCATAATACTGAATAAAAGAAAAGGATTATGGGAAGGCATAGGTAGAATCCTAGTGCTTTTTCTCCATTTCTGGAAAATCTTAAAGGCTAATATTTGAAGGCCAAGTGTGCATGAGAGAAGTCTAGAGTCTGGAAGAGCCTCCTTGCCAAGGCACAGTCCCCTGGGTCCCATTAGTAGGTGGGGCACTTCGGACCAAGTCAAGGTACACAGGTAAAGGGTCAGTGTGTTCATGGACAGAAAAAATTTGAGAGCAAGGCTGGTAGTATGGATTCTACAGTCAGACCACTTGGAGTAGAATTTCTGCTCCTCCAACTTTTGACATGTGGTCTTTCACAAACCGCTCAGCCTCTCTATACTTCAGTTCCTTGCTAATGGAGTATAGGTCACACACACACACACACAGACACACACACACACACACAGACACACACAGACACACAGACACACACACAAATACAATCATAATATAAACAGGTACCTCTACTAGCCTTTCCATTTTGTTGTAATCTTCTTTCAGAGCCAGGAAACACAATGACAAAAAGAAATGAGATGTGCTGGTGTGTGGGAAAGCGGCTTGTTGGTGTCTCATGGTGGGAAGCAGGGATGATACTAGATGGGAAGATCTAGTTATAGGAGAATCTGGCTTTTCATTTCCTAGCTAGGGAAGCTGAGGCCCTCAAAAGATACTGTGAGGGAAAAGGTACTCATCCTGGGACCTGGGACATCACCATGAAGGAAATAGCTCTGGGTTAAGAACCAAAACTCATGAACCACAGAAGGCTCAGACACTGAGATCATCTAATGGCACTGTGGGTGAAAGGAGAGAAGATGACTCTTTTCATTGCTCTCACGGGGGAGCATGAAGCGCAGAGCCTCACACATGGTAAGTTACATTCTCAGCCTCTCAAGGGACTGAGCTATATCCCTAGCCCCTTGAGAGACTGTTGCTAATCAGGACTCTCAGCTCGTTTCTGGCTACAAAATCCTACCAAGAAGTAAAACAAGCAAGGAGGAACTCTGCTTACAGTGTTCCGTGGCATGCCCCAGTCTTGAGCGTTAGCTAAACACAGTCTCATTTTCTGTTTGCAGTTAAATAAAGTCAAATATCACTTTCAAGGCACCGAGAAAATAAAAACAATATTAGAAACTTTCTCCAAACTGAATTGTACGCCCTGCTCTTGAGACTGAGCAAACATCTTTCTTCACGCCATGTTGTCCTTTATTAAAATCTGATACTAATGTGGGGGGAATGTGACAGCCCTGAGCACACAGATGAAGTTATAAAGGAAATAAGCTTTTATTACTTTTCTAAAGACAAAGCAATAACTTAGAAAACAGAATAATGTTAAACTTTCTGCCAGGTGCCACCCTCAAGTCACCCCTTTATCTTTCTCTACATCTCAGGGATATTTTCTCTAAAACAGTGAAAGGTCTGTTGACGAGTTCACCATACCCTGGTAAGCAAGGATAGCATGTCTTCTGTGATATCTGCTAGAAGCAGGGAAAACCTCCATTGAAGTTAGCCTACAAATTTACTGTGTTTCCCTTTTATTCTCGTGTATATTAAATTCACTAATAAGTTCATGGTCCCCTGGCTTCCCCTAACCTACCTCTACCCTGTCAGTCATTCCATACATCCGATTAGTCAATGATTCTGTTTAACTCGTGGAGCACTCCTTGGATTTTAGACCCTGTTTTCTGGATTGTAGTCTTCTGGAGCCCGAACTGGGATGTTTTCAAGTGCGCATCTCACTTCTGCCCTCTATTTGAAAGTTCAAGGATTTCTCATCCATTAACCTGACATATTCATATCTCCAGTCACTGAGAGCCTCACCAGCTCTCTCCTAGTCTTTTACTCATCTCACTCGTTTACACATCCCCCTGCCCCACTCACAGCCACATTCCGACTACCACCTACCAACAGTGTTGCAAACACCACAGTCCCAGAAAGACTGGGGTACTCTCACCCAACCACAAAATCCACATCTCTGTTTTTCACATGAAGACCTTTGTGTGTCTTCCTACATCCCTGCTTGTTTGATTTAATAAATAATTACATTGTACATACCCTTGGCCAGAACCTGTGCAATGAGCTTTATGAATGCTAATGTATTGAAGCATAATAAAAGCTTGTAGGAAACATATTACCGTCCCCCACTTCATAGATAAGATCAGGTTATAACACTAGCTCAGAATCCCACAGCCAGGAGGAAACAGGATTCCAACTTAGAGGAGGTAGCTCCTGAGTTTGAGCCCTTGCTCACACACTGAACAGCCTGTCCCTGCTCGGACCAATTCAGGCATCATTGCTGAACAGCCCACAACCCTCGGTTGCTAACCAATCCTTATTATGTGGTCTCACAGCTCTTCTCCTCATTTTAGACCATAAGTTACTAGAATACAGACACTATAATTCATCACGTATCCTCAGCACGGGTGCTCAATACTTGCTTGATGAATGGCCCATTAAGGATGATAGATAGCCTTAGCACATGCCCCATAGTCGGCATAAGGAGAACTTCAAAGGAAGTACATACAAAGGAGTGTTTGTTTCTTTCGGATTGCCATGCTTCTAGCTAACATTATCTCCAACCCACAAATCATAGGGAGATTTTGCATGTCCCTACCTCTCCCAACACCTATCATTTAGGATGTTTTAAGATCCTATTAAAGTTCTGTGTCTGCGTTATCCAATAGAGAGGATATTGAGTAGAAACCTAAAGACTAAAGAACTAAAAATTTCACCGTATTTAATTTTAATTATTTAAATCTTAAATAGGTATATGTGTCTGTTTATATTAAAACACAGCGCATTTTGGAGCCACTGACAAAGTGGTGATAGAAGTAGCTATTAATCAGAAATAACTCTAGGTGCTGGATTTGGCTAGACCTAAAGAATTATCTGGGATGGTCAGTGCTAAAAATGAGACAGTTCCAGGCAGACAGAGACAATCAATCATGCTGCTCAGTACCTAGGCAAACCTAATGTGACTTATACAGGAGCTATACAGGAGGTTCTACACAGGAGCTATAGTCAAAGCAGGAAATGCAGTTCAAGAAAACCTGGAATTAGACAAGGTGAGGACCCAGATACAGGGCAAAGGAGGAGACAGCCATCCCAGAGGGAATTGATTCAGTCTCTTGATGTTTCAATGTGTCTACACATCCTAACACCTGGTTTCCAGCATAGAGATTTGAAGCAAACATGTATGACTCTCTTTGATGCCTGCTCCTTTTCAAATACTTGTGCTTTGTTTTATGCATCCTGCCTCTTAGCTGGAGAAGTCAAGAAGACAGCCTACTCAACGCTCTTTGATCTGCCATTTAAATTCCCATTTTCATCCCATAATCTGTTAATCTTTCCAGCATCTCAGTGCAAGGTTGAATTAAGTTCCCATATTGAACCCCAACATGAAAGGCATTTCTTTGTGAGAGGCTCAGGAAAACGTTCTTCAAAATGACATTTAAAACGTTCGGCTCGGTAATGGAATGATAAAACAGGGCTCCTGGTGTTAGTACACACTGGTAAAAAGAACTTTTTTTTTATTAGTCAGAAACTAAAAAAAAGATAGAACAAGATAATTTTTTAAAAGTTTATTCCTGCTAGACTGGTGTTATGACTCAAAGTGGAACAGTCACTGAATCCCTGGAGGAATCTAATTTCTTAAGGAGACATCAGACATCAAAGCCTGAGTCACTCCACATTAACCACCGGTGGCCAGAGAAAAGTTTGAATGCCACTGGAAAAATTAAATATTAGATTTTCCCTGAAACACTTAAACCCAAAGAAGCCAGCAGGGTAGTTGCCACCCAGACTTATGTGCCCTCTTTATAGGCCTACAGACAGATTGTTCCATGCACCCCCTTCTGTTGCTATGGTGACCCAAATAAATTCCCTCCTGAGATCCATTTCTCTCAGATGCCAATGCATCGGGTCAAGCAGGCAGGCAGGCTAGCAAATAACACACTAGCCCTAAACATTCCCGTATTCTCCAGGCAACTGCAAAGATGGATCTCTCCACGTGTCACACCCAATCTCAATGCTTCTGCAGTTCTGATTCCACTATAGCCAGTAAAAGAAGACAATGATCCCACGCTTTGCTATTTCTTTTACGTGTTTAACCATCAAAATGAACATGTGTAAGTGGCAGAAAGGAAGAGAAAGGAAGAAGAAATTCTCCTGCCATCTATCCACCATCTTATTACCCACCTCCAAGACGACTCAGAAGAAGGCATAAAGCCAGGGACTCCTGCCTGTCTTCCCTCCATATATTAATATGATATTAATGCCACTGAATATGGCATTTAATACTAAGAAGTAGGACTGGTGGGGGTAGATTGTGAAGGAAACTGAGCTACTACTAAAAAGATCCTGCAAGAAAGTGCTTGACTCATAAGAAATATGCAGCAAGCTCCCTACCAGAAGAAGTCACTTTGAAAGCCTCTGTCACTAGAGATGCTGTCTTTTGAAGTGTCTCGTGTGTGAGACTCCCCACATATATTAAATATATCTCACCCATCATATCAGATAAGCACGTCTCAAGATGATCACCTACACAAACCAGCATTCCACAGTAGCAGTCTGTGTGCAACGGGAAACAGCCTAACCACGCTTTTCAAAGGTTCGAGTCTATACTGATGGAGAAACTAACTCAGGAGGTTTTAATAAGGAAGGATGATCTGGGCATCCTCCCCCAGGTCTGCTGATAATAGACAGGAATGGATAAGCATATAATGCCTCGCCTGAGGCAGTTGTCATATCGTCTACCACACAGAGCATTCTCTCTCTCTCTCTCTCTCTCTCTCTCTCTCTCTCTCTCTCTCTGTGTGTGTGTGTGTGTGTGTGTGTGTGTGTGATGAATGTCCCTTAAGACTAACATTTTGAAGGGTTGTCCCACACATTGTGGCATCATTTTGGCCATCCATGGAACACTTGTGGGAAACGGCCTAGCTGACAGAACTAGGCCATTGTGGGTAGACCCTTGAGGGTTATCCAGGCCCCTAGCTCCTCTGTGGTGGGAAGAATTGCCTCTATGATCTCGCCAAGCCTTCCTGGGCAGGGTAAACTGAAACTCTCTTAAACCAGGAGCCAAAATAAATCTTTCCTTCCTTACATTGTTCCTGTGAATTATTGTGTCCAATACAACCTCTACACATACACACAGTGTCTTCCATACTGTATAATGCCATCAAACAGAGAGACTTCAGCATACTGGAACAAAATCCACTTTTCAACCAACTTTGTAGTCCAGGAGGCAAAAAAAAAAGTCTTCACTGAACCCATGGGGGTAGCCTAAGGTGGCCATCAACCTGGAACTATTATTCTGGGAAGAGCAGCAAACCCAGGAAGACAAAAGGCAAGACCATCTCTGAACCCAGCAATTTCATCTCTGCCAAGGCTTTCCCAGAAACCCAACAAAGGACTGAGTCAGCTGAACCTAAGATTCACCTGGACAATTGCAATTGGACTGCCTTTGAGATGACTCTATCCACAGCTTAGGTGGGAAGCTTTGAGCAAACAGACAGTAAGTGAATACAGCTAAAGGTCTTCAGAAGGCAGGATGGCAGAGTAAGTGAGCATGGCGATGGGTAACCAGCCATATTGACAGGGCCTCCCATGGGCACTAGACTCTCACACGAGCTAACTTCTCTCAAGCCTTCCTATACCCACTCTTGACGTTCAGAGTCTGACACTCACTCTCCTTTCTGTCCATTAGTGGCTTAAACAGGTTTGGTTTTGGAGGTCAGTCTATCGATTTCTTAGTGAGTTTAGTATACTACTACCTGCCCTCTCCCTTTGATTAAAGCAGTATCAACTTCTCACTAGGATTTCAAGATGCATATGCTTGCAAATCTTTACTGTTGAAATGTCAGTTGGATTTCTTAATGGCTGACAGGGCAAAATGGGACAGAGGAGTTGAAATTTGCCATAAGGGCACCAAACTTTAGAAGGGTAACACATCTCCACTACATATCAGGAGACACCTGTTCTAAAGACCAAAGGGGTCCCCGGATTTCATATTCCTCCCGACTGAGGACACCTGAGGATCCCAGGAAAGAATCCCTGCATTCCTCAGTTGTCATCCTTTGATGCCCTGGGCACAACAATCGCTCATCAGCAAGCCTTGGGGTTTCAGTAACTACCTCCTAAGTGGATTCAGCTCTTAACCTGAGATTCCTATTTGCTTCTTCATTTCCAATGATTTAATTTCTCAAGAATCAAATTATGTGTTTTTTTCCTAGTTCCTCCAAATTAAATGAAGAGTAAATAAAAAAGGCCTTAGACAAAAAACAGAGTAATTTTATTAGGAATATGATAGATGTGATAGGTTGCAGTAGCCCAAAAATGCCATTATAGGCAATTAAGAAGCTACATTAATGTAATTGTAGACCTCCTAGCATTTTAGCCGAGCACATACAGTATTTACAGATAATTGCATAGTGAGGGGGAAAGCATAAGCTGTGAGTCTGCTGCGCACGTGACTAACATTGTCAAATTAAAGCCTGGTTGGGTTTCTCTTTGAGTTATTAGTCTTTACAGAAAGAGAGATTAATTTTATCTTTTATTTAAGAGTTGGAAAATGCACCGGCATACATAATAAAATGCCTTCTGTTAGAATCCATACCTGACACAGTGAAATAACAGATACCATTGCATGCCATTACATGCCCAGTAGGCATTTGGGTAACAGTACAAATCCATGTCTGTTTACCCCATTTTACTGAACGAAGAATTCTAAAGCAAGTAGATATTGTAAACAGGCCAGAAATATAGCTCAGTGGTAAAGTACTTGCCCCAATACAGAGAAAAGAAACACACATACATGATACACACACACACACACACACACACACACACACACATATAACATATATATTTATTACACACAGCTTATGATTATGAAAAACATATATATATGTATATGTCCCCTATTACATACTTTTCTGATATGAAAATGGTACTAAAAATACAGAAGAATCAATGAAAAAAGATCTAATAGAAAAAATGCTGAACTTAATTGGAAGGAATCTAAGTTCATATTCTACTATGTTGACATAATTACATAATCTCAAAATCAAAGCAAACTCTCTAGATCTATTTCTTAGTGATTAAATTCAGAGGTTAAATTAGTTCAGCCACAAGGCTCTTTGGTATTTAGAGAGTCTCTGATCACCAAAGCAGCCTCATAGGAGAATTGTTTCTCAGTCACCAATTTGTGATATTAGAATAAACAATTCTATGTTTCTTCATTTTAATGCAGCATCATTAGAGGCGGCAGTATCAATTCACAGCAAAACTGAGCAAAAGGTACCAAAATCTCTCTTAGATCCCCTGCTCCTACACAGGCACGGCTTCCCCTATGACATAGGGCCTATGTGGTAGCTCGGATGGGAATGACCTCATAGACTCATGTCTATGGACCACTTGGACCTCAGGTGGGTAGTTCTGTTTGACGATATTATAGAATATCAGGAAGAGGTTATGGAGTCTTGCTTGACAAAGTCTATCACTGGGAGTTGTCTTTAAAAGTTAATATCACAGACCCAGTTCTAGTTTGCTCTCTCTGGTTCCAGTGTGAGGTGAAGAGGTGATCTCTCTGCCCTGGACTGGCTACCTGTTGCCATGTCTTCTCTGTTGGTACAGACTCTCCCTCTGAAATTGTAAGCCAAGAAAACCTCTTTCTTCTCCAGTTGGTTTTGGTAATATTTTTTTTACAGCTACAAAATAGTAACTAATATACCCCATATCTATATTCTCTACCAGATTGATGTTTTTGTTAATACAGATGGCTCACACTGACAGCTCACTGCAGGGAGTCCACGGCTAACATTAAGGATCATTTTGGTGGCTCATGATCAGTAGACTTAGAGACACATACAAGGAATATATTATAGAGTATTTCACTGTCCTAAGATCTGCCATGCTCTGTTTGCCCATGCCCTTTCTCGTAATCCCTAGCATCCACTGAAAGGTTTTCTTACTACCTATAACTTGGGCTTCTCTAAAATGTCATGTAGTTACTTTTATCCATTCACCTAATGAAAGATAGCTTGGTTACTTCCAACTCTGGGAAATAATGAATAAAACTAATACACCCGTGTGTATGTTTTTGTGTACCTAAGGTTTGTTTTTTAATTATTTGTTTTTGATTTATTTATTTTTATGAGCATTTATGGTATTTTGCCTGCATGTATGTCTGTGTGAGGGTGTCAGATCCCCTGAAATTAGAATTACAGACAGTTGAGAGCTGCCATGTAGGTGCTGAGAATTGAACCCAGTTTCTCTGGAAGAACAGCCAGTGTTCTTAACTGCTGAGCCATGTCCCCAGACTCTATTTTTGGTTTTGTTTGTTTGTTTGTTTGTTTTTGTTTTTAAAATATGTTTTCTTTATATATGTGTGTGTATGTATATCCATATATACTCATGAATGTGCAGTATCCACAGAGAAGGTACTAGAACACTTACAGTTGTAACTACGGCCACTTGTAAGCCAAACAGCATGTCCCAGAAATTTGAACTTCACTTCTCTTGATTGGGCAACAAGTGCTCTTAACTACTGAGCTGTCTTTTCATTTCCTGTTGATGAATTCTTAATTTCTTTGGTCAGATCTCAAAGACCACAGTTTGTAGATATTATGTTAGAACATGGTTTGTTTGTCTGTTTTAGGTGGTTCTGGGATTGAACCTATGACCTGAGGTACGCTACTTAAGGATTCTACCATTAGACAACATCTCCAGATATAAGTGGCAGTGCCATTTTGTATTCTCACTAGTAATGTGTGAGCGTTCTTGCCCTACATTGTCACCAGCATTTTATGTTATCCACGTCTCTGGTTTAGGTGATTCTCATATGCATTACGGGCATCTCATTATTGTGTCAATGTTCAATTCCCTGATGATAAATGACTGGAACATTTATTTACTTACTTACTTACTTACTAACTTACTTACTTACTTACTTACTTACTTACTTACTTACTTACTTACTTACTTACTTACTTACCTAGTGTACATGTGTGTATGTTGGGAGTGGGGTGGAGTACATATAACGATCCCAGATCAAACTCAGGTTGTCAGGCTTGGCAGCAAGTACCTCACTCACTGAACCATACTGTTGCCCCAATATAGAGGATCTCTGTATGCCTCTCTGTGATCTGTAAGTCTTCTTCAGTAAGGTGTCTGTGAACATCTTTGGCCCATGTTTTTGAAAAGCTGCTTTCTTACAGGATCAGTGACTTTTCTCACTGTTGCAACAAACTATCTGACAGAAGTAATTTCAAAGATGCAGAGTTGATTTGGGCCTATGGTTTCAGAGAATCCAGGCCACCACGTCAGGGAGGCATGGCATTGAGTACTGGTTCACGATAGTTGGAGTTTGAGACATCTTCCCTTTTACACTTTCTGGTTGATTAGGAAGCCTGAAAGGCCAGGCTGTAACTCGCAAGCCCACCCTCAGAGGTCTATATCTACACAGAGGCTCCATGATCTGAAGGTTTCATAAGTATTGGAAACAATGCCACCATTTCTCCCACGCTGAAACAACACCTCCTATTGTTCAGTTTTAGGAATTCTTTTTATGTTTTCGATAAAGGTCCTTTATCTTTTGCAAATATTTTCTTCCAGTAAATTTGTCATCTTTTTTTTTCACTTTTGCAAAGCATAATTATTTACGAATGCTCTCCAGCTTATCGATTCTTTCTAGTGTCCATTGTGTCTTTTATGTTACATCTTAAAAAGTCATTATCCAATTCACATCATGTAGATTTCCCATTCTGTCTTGCAGAAGATGTATAGGTTTTTACTTGCTTGTCTGTTGGTTTATAGCTATGTCCCTGATCTTCCTTAAAGACGTCAATTTGTGAAAGTCTCAGATCTCTGTATGCATGTGTGTGTATCTGTGTATGTATGTGTGACTATATATGTATATATATACATACATACATACATTTTATTTATATATATATATATATATATTCTTGTATAGGAAAAATCAATTTTTCCAACACCAGTTTTACATTTTCTTTACCCATTGTAATGTGTGTGTGTGTGTTTGTGTGTGTGCATGTATGTGTATATGTGTGTGTGTATGTATGTACTTTTGCATTTAGGTGCACACACACTATATAAATGTGTGAGGTAAAGAGCCCAGGGCAACTCTGGGTGTCATTCTTGGGCTGTGCATGTATACCCATTTTTGAGCTAAGGTCTCTTACTGGCCTAACTAACAAGTATGGCAGGCTGACTGTCAGCAAGCTTCAGGACCCTGGCTGGCACCACTTCCCTAGCGATCAGACTGTAAACGCACTCTCCCTTGCCTGGGTTTTGCTTTTTTTTTTTTTAATGTGGTTTCTGGAGATGGAACTCAGGCCTTCACACTTGCAAGGCAAGCTCGGTAAAAAGTTATTTCCCTAGCCTTGTCTGTGTCTTTATGTCTAAACCTCTTAAGTTAAATTTACTTAGTATCTTCACTAAATGGACAATGGAAAGTTCCTTTACTGCTTCCACCAGAAACGGCAACCTCAGTGAACACAGGATGTGCCAGGATTTTGATCTGGAACTTTTCAGCCTCCAGAAAGCCATGAGACCTAAGTTTCTTTTGTTTAAAAGTCCCCTAGGGAAGTGGCATTCTACTGTAACAGCACAAATAGTCAATAAGAGAATAACATGAAGCAAACACTTTTTTTTTGATACTTTATTTACATTTCCCATGTTTCCCCCTTTCTAGGTCTCCTCTTTGGAAACCCCCTATCCTCTCCCCTTCCCCCACCTCTATGAGGGAATTCCCCCTCCCACCCAACAGCCCACCCACTCCCATATTCCCACCTTGACGTTCCCCTTTACTGGGGCCTCTAACACCCTCAGGCCCAAGGGCCTCTCCTCCCCCTGATGGCCAACAAAGTCCTCCTCCGCCACATATGTGGTCTGAGCCATGGGTCCCTCCATGTGTATTCTTTGGTTAGTGGTCCAGCCTCCAGGAGGACTGGGGGGGTCAGACCAGTTGACACTGTTGCTCCCTCCATGGGGCTGCAGACTCCCTCAGCTCCTTCAGTCCCTTCTCCAACTCCGCCATCTGGGACCTTACTCTCAGTCCAGTGGTTACTGTTAAGTGAAACTTGGATATTCCGAACTTTGGGGCAAATATCCGATTATCAGTGAGTACATACCATGTTCATTCTTTTGTGACTGAGTTACCTCGCTCAGGATGATATTTTCAAGTTCCATCCATTTGCCTGCAAATTTCATGAAGTCATTGTTTTTAATAGCTGAGTAGTATTCCATTGTGGAAATGTACCACATTTTCTGTATCCATTCCTCTGCTGAGGGACATCTGGGTTGTTTCCAGCTTCTGGCTATTATAAATGTGGCTGCTATGAACAGAGTGGAGCATGTGTCTTTATTACATGTTGGAGCATCTTCTGGGTATATGCCCAGGAGTAGAATAGTTGGGTCCTCAGGTAGTATTATGTTCATTTTTCTGAGGGTCCGCCACTGATTTCCAGAGTGGTTGTACCAGCTTGCAATCCCACCAACAATGGAGAAGTGTTCTTCTTTCTCCGCATCCTCGCCAACATCTGCTGTCACCTGAGTTTTTGATCTTGGCCATTCTGACTGGTGTGAGGTGAAGCAAACACTTTCTATTTGCTAAAAACTACACTAGATACTTGTGCACATGCTTAAAACGTATACTCTATTGGAAGGGTGATTGAGTGGATTTCATATCAAAAAATTCATACTGAACAATTTTAGATGAAAAAGAGAGAGTGGTCATTTTGAGATTGGTAAACTTAAATGTATTTTGAAACCCATTGTGGTCACGGTGGTTGATGTGCCAGTGTTTGCTAGGTACTGAGCACTGCACTGAGTGTACTGGATCTTTAGTTCTCCTAAGCATCTCCCAGGGAAGGTGCTATTATAACCCCTGCTTGTGATATGCTGGAAGGAAACCCTGGGGATCTGGAGCAGTTGTCCAAGGCCAGACTAGTCAGCACAATCAGCAGGAAGGACTAGACCTCAGGTCAGATGTAAAGTCATGTGAATAGCAGTTCACACAGGGCCTCCAAAAGAGCAGTGATTGCATTCCCCTGCTCCCCCATCATTATAAATACCAGAAGGAAGTGGATTTATAATGGACACCCTCCATCTAATTTCTCCTACCAAATTTGTGATGAGTCAGTGGCCGACTCAGGCGTGTTCCCTGCACTTGGCCTGGAATATTAGAAAACAAATATTCTTGCTAACAGGCTTGGATGGAAGCTATCAACAGGAATGAAATTTCAAACAAGAGCTGCGCAGAGCCATGTGACAATACATTTTTACTCATACCCTTCATGAAACATCTATTCACTTCTCTTAACACCGAGTTTAACTTTGCAGGAGGCGAGTATGTTATAAAACTGGAAAAAAAAAAGGGGGGGAGAAGAGTTTGAAAATGCCGATATGATTGTCTATCTCATAGAAGGGAGATGATTTGCAGGGAAATCATTGGTCCATTCTGCACTGCATGATGGTCCTCAAAACAAGTTACTGTGGGTAGAGATTAGCTTCCCCTTTCTTCAGGAAGAAAATGACTTGTCTCCCATAGTGAATAGAACTGTCATTCTGAGAGCTGACAAATGCCAACAACCCTTGGAGGTGTGGTGTGTCAGCATCTAAATAGCAAATAAAATAAAACAAGGAATCCAGTAACCAAAGAAAGAAAGGTCATGAGAGGGGAAAATGGGGTAGAACCCTAATCGTGCAAAAGAGAAAAAGAAAGAAAGAGAAAAGAGAAAACAAAACAAAACAAAAAAGAAAGTCTGCATAATGCTAGAAACAACAGAGTGGTAGACTAAAGAACACAAACAAAAATAAATCATTTTAAATTAAAGCCATTCCACTACTCTTCTTCTGGATGCCAGGCTCCGGAACTTCATCTTAAATATAATAGATTCTGTTCTTTCCTCAAAAACTCAGTTGTATTACGGAGGCAATTTGTGGAGCTGACCACTTATTAGAGCAACAAATGCTCAGTCTAATGGTGTGCAGAGCCAGTGGTGGGCTCATCAGCGGGGGCTGCACCTGCTCCATCATGCACACGTACCCTTGATCCCTGCGGTGGAACAGAATAAGATGTGTGACCGACAGAAATAGACAGAAAGCTGCTGGGTTGTGCCAAGTAAGTAAAGAATCCTGGGTGGCAGCTGTGTTAGAAGTGAGTGAGGTTTCAACAGTTGGTGGTAGTCAAGAGAAGACTCGGGTCAATCAAGGTCATCTGTTTTTCCTGTCAGAAAAGGCCTGGAAATAATATCATGTTTATGGAGTCATTTTCTTTCTGACTTTTATTTGCTTGTTTTTGTTTTTGTTTTACCAAATACAAATCTACAACTAATAAGATCCAAATGTCTGTCCTGTCCAGACGAAGCATCTAAATCCCTATTATCCTCAATATATCCCCACTTCTGTTAGCTTAAATTGGACGAGAGATCAATTTTCCTAAAGCCAAAGCAACGGCTCTATCTTAAAAATCTCATCTTAAGCCGGGCAGTGGTGGCGCACGCCTTTAATCCCTGCGCTTGGGAGGCAGAGGCAGGTGGATCTCTGAGTTCAAGGCCAGTCTGGTCTGCAGAGTGAGTTCCAGGACAGCCAGGGCTATACAGAGAAACCCTGTTTCGAAAAACCAAAATAAATAAATAAATAAATAAATAAATAAATAAATAAATAAATAAATAAATAAATAAAATCTCATCTTAAACAATGACAGGTGCTCTTCTGCATCTTACAGATATGTAGATGTCAGAGGTAGAAGGGTCTTCCGCAAATGCTCTGATGGCCTTTGTAAGAAAAGTGATTTCTACAAAGTAACAGTAGAAGTAATATACATGTGCTATCTATTGAGCATGTAAGATAAGCCATGGGCTATGGGAAGGACTCAACACGTGTTATTTGCTTATCATAGTTCAGTGAAATGTGCCATGATCAGTCTTATTTTGAAGACTTATAAATACAGTCAGAGAGCCTGAGGTCTTATTCATGATTCTGCTGCCTCGTGGCCAACATTGTCACTTTTAAGTTATTGTATATTGGATACCCTAATATTCTTCTCCTGATCTTTGCTCTAAATGCAGTTGAGATACTTGGGATAATATGATTCTGTCGGGATTGCTATCAAACTTTGCTAGCTGGGATGATGTTTTCATGGGCTAATTATTAACTACTAGTTGTGGCAACTTCAGAATGTATTACTTAACGTCTATTTGTCTTAGTCAGGGTTTCTATTCCTGCACAAACATCATGACCAAGAAGCAAGTTAGGGAGAAAAGGGTTTATTCAGCTTACACTTCCAATTGCTATTCATCACCAAAGGAAGTCAGGACTGGAACTCAAGCAGGTCAGGAAGCAGGAGCTGATGCAGAGGCCATGGAGGGATGTTTCTTACTGGCTTGCTTCTCCTGGCTTGCTCAGCCTGCTTTCTTATAGAACCCAAGACTACCAGTCCACAGATGGTACCAACCACAAGGGGCCCTCCTCCCTTGATCACTAATTGAGAAGATTCCTTACAGCTGGATCTCATGGAGGCATTTTCTCAACTGAAGCTCCTTTCTCTGTGGAGTTTCTCTGTGATAACTTCAACTTGTGTCAAGTTGACACACAAAACTAGCCAGTACACTATGTATTATTTAATGTCTATGAACTACAGGATTTTTTTCCTCCTGTCTCTAGAGGAACAGGAATCATTTCCGCTCCTATGTGCACTACCATTTTAAGCATTTCTTTCAGGTGATTCTCTTTTTCACATCCTAGTGGAGACTCCGCAGGTTAATACGCTGATCAATACTAAGCTGTGGCTCAAAGGGGCTCTCTCCCACTTTGACCCACCGCTATGGATCCCCAGAGTCCTTTGTCCATGTCTCGTCTCTCCATCACTCTGCCACAGAAACTCCAGATGTGATCTATCTGAACTCAGCCTTGTCTTCTCCTCACTGCAGGTGACTCCGTGCTCTGCCAGGATTCCTTTTATGGTAACTCAGCCTGGTAATTTCCTCTAGGCAGTAAGTGAGGGTCCTCATAGGATTGATTCATGGTCTGATGTCAATTGTCTTTCAACCTATCCAATACCATCCATATATGTTGTCCAGTTTTCTACTAGTTTGGGGACAGAAAACAAATCTACTACCTGTCACTTCACCTTGGCCAAAGGCAAATAGTCTCAAGTTCAAATGTTAAGTTAAACATTTAGGCTTTGGAACCTGAGTCTACAATATCTACTTGACTTCTCATGAAGCAGTTGAAATCAGAAAGATAAGTGACATATTAAAGAACGTACAATATAGAACCAAAAATCATCTTCCTTACCACACATGTCATTCCCAATGTCAATCTTTGTACAAGGATATTAGAAGAAGGAAGGAGAAAGACTCAGATCCCATGTTTAATTGTCTTTTAAAATGTCACCTGTTTGTCAATCAGTGGAACTATTAGATATTCCTCTAAAGGAAAGGTTGTCATGCCATGAGTCCCGAGAGAGCATCCATAGATTATGAGCCTCCACATGCATGCACACACACATGCCTACACATCCACTTCAACAAAACCACCCAGACACATGTGAATATGCATACACACACCCATGCAAACCACACACATACACAAAACCTTTGATTTTCATTAATGAATTATACACGACATTGTAGAAATATAAAAGTCAGAGGAGGGGCCAAAGAGATGGCTCCATGGATAAGAGCACTTGCTATTCTTGCACAGACCCTGGGTTCAATTACCAGAAAACATAGTTGTCCACACCCATCTGCAATTCTGGTTCAAAAAGATTCAACCGCTTTTTCTGGCAATCTTCAGCATCAGGTACACAGGTGATACACATACACACATGCAGACAAGCACACACACACATATTACATACATATGCAAATAAATCATTTTTAAAGTCAGAAGAAATAAAATATAAGAAGTTTTAATCTCTAGTTATAAGAACTTCTATTGATATGTAGGGTTTTGGTCTGATTTTTAGATGTATTAAAAGTTAGACTGCCCAACATTTTCTTGGAGTTCTATAATTAATGCGCTTTATACTTGATTTCATGTTCCTTCACTGTTCACTTCCTGAGTGCCATTCATTAATAATTATAGACCATCACAACCCTCTGAAGGGCTGAGTCTTCTTAACCTTGTCTACACATCACAATCCTTTAGTTATCATTTCAATTAACCACATGTTTATTTCAGCATCTCCAAGAACACAAATCAAATCTTTTAATTCCAAACATGCTTACCATCTTTCACAAATAACATTTAAAAAAAAACATACTAACTCAGCTAGTAGTTCCTCCAAAACTATAGAAAAGGAGATTTCTAATGTGTCACTTTCAATAACTGATTCTTTGTAAGTTTCTAACTACACAAATCAAATCCTTGGGTTCTAAATAACACTTTAAAAAAAAAAAACGTTAGTGATTCAGCTAGTACTGCCTTCAAAATTATAGAAAAGGAAAATGTTAATATTCTTTTCAAAGTGCAGTTTTTTTAGTTAAAACATTAGTGATTCTGATAGCACTGACTTCAAAATTATGGAAAAGGATAATGTTAATATTTTTATCAAAGTGCAGTTGTTTGGTCCCTCTGCAACAGAGCTATGTGAATAGCCATGGAGCATCTCAGGACAGTCATTTACTTCAAACCATAAAAGCAGATTAAGTCTAAGAGAATTGACCCAGAAATCTTACAAGAATCAAAATAATTTTAAAAAAGAAAAAAATATCTAATATGTTTTTCAAATTTATAGTTGTCACTATTTCTCATTTGTTTTTTTTTATAGTATTATTGTTTTTGAAATAACATCTCACTCTATAGCTGAGTTGGCCTTGAACTCATGACCTTCCCACCTCCACCTCCAGAATGGTCCACAGCTTGCTATATTTTTATTTGATGATTCTGGCACCCATGAGTGTGTTTGAAATAGGCATATGCTTATATTTTCATAAAATCTAGAAAAGTCTATATGTGAACGTAACTATGTGAGTTGATAGACTATTTTAAAACATGAAGGCTGTCAATGGTAAAAGATATGAATATTTATGATATTGGAAAGGGCTTTATACAATTTCTCTTCCTGGTGATTCCAACAAGTTTTTACGCAACACAAATATAAAATGTCATCAACTCCTTTGAACATCAGGCACTGAGATGGTAAATGAAGACAAGCCTAGTCTTCCCTTCAGAAATATTTGTCTTTGGATGAGTAGTTCTATGGTGCCATCGACTTCGCAGCATCTAGCAGACAATAAGAGGTGCACACCAAAGTCAATTTCAATTAATTCAAGATGGAAAATTTCATGTGACACTATCACACACTTTACCAAAATTGAGATAGATTGCATCTACAACCTCACATTACTTTTATCTACTGATCTTGTAGCTCTATCAAAAAAAGCAATCAAGTTTGTCTGGCATGATTTGCTCTGTTTAAACTTCTGTTTCATAATGTCCAATATCATTATCTTTATACACTTCACCAATGCTTGCAGACTTTCTTTTAATATTTATTCCACTCTTTTAATGTAGACGGACTTGGCTTTTGCTAGAAAATCATCTGAGCACTGTTCTTCTTAACAACAACAAGAATCATTATCATTAGAGTAATGCCCCTGCAATTATTTCTTATATTTGGGTTGATAAAGGGCTCAGATCGATTCTAAAATACTTACTGTGCATTTACTAATTGCTTATTGCTCTGATGAGATGTATGGGGAAAGTCATCTGGAAAAGGAAAGAACACTCTAAAGCCAATAATCTCACTAAGGAGATACACGTTGGCTTGTAGGGATTCTAGTTTTGAAAGTACCCAGTATCTGATAAATCCTAACAGGACAAAAGAAGGCATCTTGTTATTAATATTCAGTTTCATGTCCTATTCAGAAATTCTGAGTGAATATTTGCATTTTTAACAAGCATTCAGGTGAGTTCAGCATCAGTATTTCTTAAACTATCCTTTAAATCAACAGACCTAGACAGTCAAGGATTACAGACACAGAACAGAGCTCTGAGCAAATCCATAATCGCACCATACAGAAGATGTCACCCGAGGAGACCGTGACGTCAAGCATGGCAGTGGCAGAGTTCTGACGTTATTTCCTGAGAATATGTTGGAATTACTTTGAATTATACTTAATTCATAAAGGTAGACTTCGGCCAAACCAATTATGCCATAAAAGCACGATAACTAAGCAACGTTAATGAAGGCAGCAAAGTGTTGATGCAATGAATAAAGTCACACTAGCTGATGCATGGGAAAATGAGCACGTATCTCTGTAAAAAGAGAAAAATCAAGTTATGCTTTATATTAACACCGAGGTGGCATTTGTCTGCTTCATATTATATATTTTGGATATACTCCAGAACTGGGAAAGCCATCAACATTTAAAACAACAATCCAGAAAGCAGACCGTGTCATTTCTTTCCATGTGTTGGAGGTTTTTATCCTACAAGTAAGTTGTGTGGTATTCCTGTGAAAGTCCGTCAAGCTAAATATGGTTATTCTAGATTCATGAAGTAGCAAATGAAAGTTTTCTGAACATGTATATATCCTCCTTTCCCCAAATATCAAAGATGGTTTTCATCCCTTATATTATCTAAGTTAAGCCTATCATGGCCCAAACCAAGAAGGACAAAGAAGCAAAATGAATTTAATTGTGAGTGACTTTGGAGAGAATGACAAGGAGATAGGGAAGTGGCAGGGGAAAGTTTTCCCACACAGGAAAGAGCCTCCATAAATCGAAGGGGCAATACAGGAGTTGGTGCTATCAGAGGCCTGGTGCTCACCCAAGGCAGACAGGAAAGGAGGAGCTTGTGGTGAAATGGAAGTGAAGCAGAGCAAGAGGAGGGGGACGTGCTTGGCCTCTCCCTTCCTCCCATCTCATGTCCATGTGCCTTTAAGTGCTGACCATGGATCTGAGGTGACAGAGGCTCTGGAGATCAGTGTGAGAGCAGACTGGGGACTACCAGGCATGGTCCAGGAAGGTGACAGTGGGGAGGGAAATCATTTTTTCCCGGTATTTTCTAAGAATGAGGAAAATTTAGTTTGCACAAGGATTTTTCAAGTTTCATAAATTCTTCAATTATTTAATAATTCATGGCATACATTACATCTGATCTTGCAAAACATTACATTTTATTATCTTACATTTCGTTACCCTGGTTTCCTATGACTTAAAATCCAAGGCTTAAATGGGCTTCATTATCTTTTTTTATTGCCGCTGAATGCAAAATGCAAATCTTTTGTCCCCAGTCATCTTTTTTACCCGTACATCAGAAGATAGCCTTTATTCATTCCTAGCAGATGTTAAATGTCCGCACGTCCTTACTTCCTGTCTCCTGCAGGTATGCATTTCTAAAGGATGGTTTGCTATTTAAGCCTTTAGCTCCTATAATGTTGTTCCTATCAGCACTCATTGGTGAAATCTTTGTATCTAATAATTTCTATTTTCTAGGTCCAGGGCCATATATCTCTCTCATCAGCTCATTTATCTAGTAGGAAGATGTATAAACAAGGAAAACTTGGCAACACCCACACCCTCAAAAAACTGTCATATTAAGTATTGCAATGGAGGTTAGTATGTATATTTATGCAGATTCATATATGTGTGTGTGTGTGTGCGTGTGTATATGGGCATGAGTGTGTATATTAATATGTATATGTGGGGTTTGTGGGTGTGCATGCATGTGTATCTGCAAATAGAAATGAGTAACAAAGAAATAGAATTAAGGAACCTGGCATTTCCACTCATGTGCATATACACAAATGCAAACCATAAATGATTTAACAACTATATGATCACATACTCAGGATGCTTAATTCCTTTTGTCACAATTACTCCAGCCCCATAGATGGTCTTTCAACTGGTACTTTCTTCTTAACAACTAATTGTTAACCATCAGATCCACCTCTTTACTGACCACTCAACACACACATAAGTAATTTGCGCTCCATGATTTTCCTAGTCTAATTTCCCACAACCTTTGCACTCCTCGACTTCCTACCATCTGGGCTCTGTTTCATGCAGTTTACTATGAGCAACCAGATCCCGAGGGATTCCATTGCTGTATCTTCTTTGAACTCCTGCTAGATGTCACATCCATAGTGTAATTAACCAATCAGCATTTTATATGCATGTTTTCTCAAAAGTCCTTAAAGGTTTTAAGAGCACCATGTAATCTTCACGACACAACTGGTATGAAATATCCCAGAAGAAGCAAGTCCCCAGAATATATTCACCAAAAGCCACAGAAGCTTCAAAGTCATCATAAGATGAGGGTCTGGGGGTGTGGCCCCGTTAATAAAGAGCTTGTCTAGCATGTACAAAGCCCTGTTTTTTATCCCTAGCCCCATATATAAACCAGGTGTAGTGGCACACACCTGTAATCCCAGCACTTAAGAGGTAGGGGCAGGTTGGTCAGAAGGGGATGGTCATTACTGGCTACACAGAAATTTCAAGATTAACATGAGTAGCTTGAGACTCTGACTCAAAAACTAAACCACCAACACCAGAGTGCTGGAGAAAAGACAAAAGGGAAAGAATCTGGAAGACCAGAAGACAGATGGACCTGTGATTTAGAGCAGTGGTTCCCAACCTTCCTAATCCTGGGACCTTTAGTAAAGTTTCTCATGTTGTTGTGACCCCCAACCATAAAATTATTTTCATTGCTACTTCATAATTGTAATTTTGCTACGGTTATGAATAGTAATGTAAGTATCTCTGTTTTTCTAACTGTTGTAGACAACCCCATTGCCCTCCTCAAGGGGTCAGGACCCACAGGTTGAGAACTGCTGACCTAGAAGAAAGCAGAAACATACCAACTTCATATATGCAAAAATAGATCTTTAGAAAACTTCTCCTTCCTTTTGTAGAATTCTCCAAGACATTTTTCCTCTTCCTTTGGAGAAAAAAAATATATTTTTATCTTCACTGATTAAATTTCTTTTGTTTTAGCCAGCAATATATTTTTGCTGCCTCTTGTATCTTGAAAAATAACTCTGAAGAATTTCATCTCATAGTCGCTCCTTATGATCTGTCTTCCACCCTGTCTTAATTCAGTTGCTTCCGGAGGATCAAATCTAAAACTCGTCTGTAGTGCTGATTAGGTGTTCACTAAATGTGATTTTAAAACACAAGTCTCCTGATAACCTCTTCTCAGAGCCTCTTGAGTTCAAGGGGAATTATACTACTGACAATTAAGCAGTGTGGCTTCCCCTGTGGGCATCTTCCACCCCTACCTTCCACTACCAGGACCCTAGACTTCTGCCCCACTTCCTCATTTAAACCTCTTACCACCAATATGTCTTCAACTTAAAAGTCAATTCTCTCCCTGTTTCAGCTTCTGTATCACAGTTGCATCTTCATTTAATCTCCAGGGTCATCTCAATCCCCATAAATCTAAACATAGCAATCAAACGTCTCGGCTCTTTAAAATGTCTTGCCACAGGTGGGGTACAAATCCCACTTCCTGATTGATTGGGCAATTTAAAAGAAAGATGGCAAACAGGGAAAATTATATTTCCAGGGAAAGGCCACTGCGCAAAGACACAGAGATGGAAGGGCAGTGTTTTGCTCTTGTCACGGAAAAGGCTTCTCCTTTTTACACTTGCTTTACAAAGCTTTTTTCTTGAAACCCTCATCTTGTCACTTACAAATGAGGTCTGAAAAGTCAGGGTTCACCTGTCCTTAGCAAGTGTCCAGTTTACTAAAATGGGAAAGTTCCTATTAAAACAAAATGAACTGTCTTTCTCTCCCTCTATGGATAGCTATCCCACCACTGAAAACACCCGCCGCAAGCTTGCTTAGAACTGGGCTTTCTCCTTCTGTGGTCACTGTGTTTGTCCTGAGTGAATACTTAGCAATCAGCAGGCATCAACCATACGTCTGTCTCTGTCTGTTTGGGTGACTATAAGAAAAGCCTTACTCTAGGCAATTTAAATGTAATAGAAATTCATTGCCCACAATTCTGGAAAGCCCAAAATCTAGGTAGCAGAAGATATGGTGTCTTGCAAGGGCCCACTCTCTGCTCCAGTAGGGGCAGTTTTTCATATAGATATCGATCCTATTTGTGAGAATGGATTTCTCATGATTTCATCCCTTCCCCAAAGCTCTTACTACTATCACCTTAAATTTTTACAGATCCCAACTTACAAACTTGAGAAGAACAGATCACTACAATGCAGTGGAGTCTGTTAGGATTCCCTTGACACAGTCCTTGTCACCAGCTTAATGCGCATTGCTACAAGTAGCTAAAATATAGGGAAAAAATATGCTGTGAGTAGAATCCTTGCCAATTCAAGTCTATTTATTGAATGCTTTCGTTTTTACTAATTTTTGGAGACAGGGTTTCGCTGAGTGGCTTTGCTGTCTTGGAACTTGCTCTGTAGACCAGGATGGCTTGGAACGCATGGTGATCCACCTGCCTCTTGTCTCCTGAGTGCTACGATTAAAGGCGCGCACCACTACTACCCAGCTTGAATGCTTTCTATATGGGAAAAACTCTGCAAACACGGTAGAGAAAAAAACAACAAAAACAGGCACCCTTCCTTTTTCCCTTGGAGTCTCCAGTTGTGAGATGGGATGGCATACACCAATGTAACCATCATATTAATGAGAGTCACAAACAGAGAGAAGAATCCTGAAAGTGGCATGTACCAAAGGGAACGGATGTAGATGCAACAAGCAGGGATCTAAATTGGGGCTGGAACCTAAAGGATAAAAAGGTTGAGAGCTTCAGCAGAATGTTCCAGACACGACCCAAGAGTGGAAACTTGCTGCGGAAACTTCTAGGGGAAGACTGGAAGGGAGGTGGGCCGAGGTAGGAAAAGAGCAACCTGGAGGAGCCAGACACCATCACTGGCTTTCACTAAGCCTGGAACTTCCTTCAGCCATGATTACAAGCCAGAGAAGGCAATGAGATGCCAAGGAGGGGAGCATCCAGCAAAATGAAATAGCATGGCTTAGAATGGCAGAGCGAGCGCCATATAAAGAGGCTAGGGAGGAAACGATTCATACAAGCATGCACCCCTGAACTAAGGAATGTAAAAGGAACTGTATTTAACTCCAGATATTTGACATGTTCCCAGACACGTAGTGGAAAGTCACTGAGGTCTCCAGAAGGGCTGTGGAAGACTTGGAATTACTTTCTAATGATAAAGATCTGGGTGTGGGAAGCTGACATCACAACATGGAAAGGACAATGGAGAAACAACAGGTAACCACAAAAGTGGACAAAAGTGGATTGCTCAGGTAAGCCCTTGAAGGAAGAGTTGGGTGCCTGGGAGCAGTAAAGAGATTTTGCTTTGACAAAGGAGAATAAATGAATGCATACTGGGACATATTGCCAGATCCTCTGTGGGGCACATCTTGTGAATGGTTATGTTTAGTTCCCAAGAAAGGCTAAGATAGGAATTGTTATCCTTATTTGTGTTGTGTTGAGGCAAGGTCTCTCTCTGTACCTCTGCCTGACCTGAAAGTCACTATAAGTAACTTAGTCTGGCCTCAAACTCATGGGATTCTCCTAGTTCAGCCTCCCAAACAGGTATGATTTACCATACCATATTTATTATTAGATTTACATGTCCTGAGTATTATTCTTACCTATGAATGAGAAATCCGGGTTCTGAAGAGTTAAGTAAGTCGTTAAAGGGCAATGTAATGGTCCTGGAGTCAAGTAAAGTTTGTTTTACACTCCAGGGTCTTTCTTTTCTAATTCTACATTCTTTCCCCGTTTGCCATTCTTCTGACTCTATTGACATTCAAAAGGATGCTTGTGCTCTGTGAACCTCTGACTGAATATGAGAAATCCCCAAAGGATACAGGAAGGCAATGTCACACATACTTATCTAGGATGAGAAGGGAAGGAGCTGTGATAAAACAGACAATTGCGAGCATCAAAAAAAAAAAAACAAAAAAACAAAATTAGTTTCTGAGGGACCTGGCCTGTCTGTCCCTAAAACTGTTAACAGCAAAATATTTGTAGCACCCCAAAAACCAGTGAGATGGTAAGAGTCACGTGTTTACTTTCCGTTTGTTATTTGTACTTTTTCCCAAGAGGAATCAAAAGATAAAACATTCTTGTCAAAGCTCATGGCGCTCTAATTACTTAATTATTAGCAGTGCAAATCTGATTTTCAAAGTTGTTTGGTAGTCACGCAACAAGTCAACGTGAGATGACAGCAGATGCGACTGCTCAGGCCTCCACAGAGTCCACTGATGCCATAGTTACCATTATTTCCTGACAGGAAATAAAAAAGACCGTGCTCTTGCCAGGGATCGTACCACAGTCGCCCCCTGAACAGATAAAATAACTTTTCCACTTGGATGGGTCAAGGAGGAGATTCTTTCATAACAGTTTTTCCCCATCCTCTCTTTGTCATAACAGATAAAAATAAATTTCATTATTAGGCAGAGGAAAAAAACATGAACCAATTATTAAGCATATTGTGTTATGCTTAGGTTTGGTTTCTAGCTCCTGCTATCACCACTAGCTGTGGATTTCAGCATTAATTATGTAGGGGCATCAAAAGCGTACTGATATTATAATTTGAAGCCATTATACAAAGCATCTCCACTCCAGCTCATCGTGCCTGGCAACAAATGGCAAGGTGAAGAGCAAAGCAGCCATAAAAAGAGGAGAGAAGACTGACGAATAATAAGTAGAATAATCCTATATTAGTTGTGGGAACAATGGGAACCTGTCCACGCATAAATGACACTGACGAGAACTCTCTGCAGGCTCATCCATAGCGCAGCAATTCCCTTAAAAAGAGGAAGGCGGGTGGGTAGTCTAGGTTAGAGCTGAAAGGGAGGATTTCAAGATGACCTGGCCAGACAGAACTTTTGAGTAATAACTACCGAGGCAGGGTGGCTTTGGGGATTCTGAAGCTAAGGTCTCCAAGAAGGTTTTGTCATGGTTTAGACATCTCCTTCCAAAAAACAAAGAACCAAAAAAGGTACCTGTACCTTTAACCTAATCCACAATGCATTCCGCAGTGGTGCAAGCTTCAGTGTTCTTAGAATGGAGGTGGGCAGCAGGAAACAGTTATTCCTCTGGTTGTATTTGTCTGTCTCCTCTTAGATTCTCCTGGTCATCACTGCTGTCTTGCCAATATACCCTTACCTATCCTCCCTCCCTCCCTCCCTCTCTACATCCTCCTCATGTGAACACCCTCTCTCTTCTTGGACGAATTAATACTCTCAAATCATCTCTTCCATGTATCATATATAGAAATGTGTATGTGACTCAGGGAAGACATTAGAGACGGAACCTATGGCTTCAGACAAGCTGAACAGCTGCCGCACCATTGAATTACATTCCCGTACCTGTACTTTTAAAACCTATCTGAGAATGTTTTTTCTTACCCATATTTTTGTCCTAAACTAATCCCTCCCTATCTCCCTATAGCTGTCCCATTCAGATCTAGACTACTGCCTTAGCTAACACTATCCAGCAAAGTTGCTCAACATCAACATTGTGCCTCGGGTTGCTAGATCCAATGACTACACTTTGATTGTAGTTTTCTGATCTCTCGGCAGTGTGTGTCAATAATGGGCTGTTCCTTAACAGTATATTCTCTTAAATTGTCTCCCTTGTCCCAACTGAACAATTTTTCTCACTCAAAAGACCCCAGACCAACACTCCTATAATCTCTAGTCTCGTCCTTAGGCCAATGAGTTTGCAAATGGCATGTCCAGATCAAAACAGAACTCCACATCAGTATGCCTGCTATAATTTGAGCATGTCCTCCAAAACTCACATGTTGGTAGCTTTATTCCTCAGCGTGGTAGAGTGGGGAGATGGGGCCCACTGGCAATTGGCTGAATCGTGGAGCAGAAGCCTGGAGACTGAGGTCTGGGCACTGGGAATATGGGTAAGTATGTAAGAGTGCATGTATTACAAGCATGAGTACTTGAGTTCGAATCCCCAACACCAACCTAAGAAAACCTCCGATGGCTATGTGTACCTGTAACACAGCATTGATGGACAAAGACAGGCAGATCCAAGTTCTCTGGCCATCCAGCCTGGAAGAAATGAAAAGCTTTCAGTCCAGTGAGAAACCTTGCCTGAAGGCAAAAAAGGGGGAGCAGGGTGACAAAGAAAGATAACACCCTGCTCTAGCCCCCAGTTGCAGGGACATGTACACCCACGACCACATTTATACAACATACACATACACACATACAGAAAGAATCCATACTTTCTTGTGGAAATGGATTCACTATAGTGGAGTAGAGCCTCTTTCTTTCTTCCTAGTAACCAGCTGCTCTTTACCTTTCTGCCACAGGTTAGCCAAGCCTGACGCCTCTATCAAAAACTGAGTAAATTTCAAGAGTGGTGGTACAAATTTGCACTCCTATCAGCAATGTAGGAGTGTTCCCCTTGCTCCACGTCCTTGCCAGCATGTGCTGTCTCTTAAGCTTTAGCTCTTAGCTATTCGGTTGGGCATGGAGTGGAATCCCTGAGTTGTTTGATTTGCATTTTTCTAAACATTTCCCTGAACATTTCTTCAGGTGTTTATTGGCCACTAGAGATTTCTCTGTTGAGAATTTTCTGTTTAGCTTTGTATCCCATGTTTTAATTGGATTATTTATTTTATTGCTGTCTGATTTCTTGAGTTCTTTATATATTTTGGATATTAGCCCTCTGTCAGATGTAGGGTTGGTGAAGATCTTTTCCCAATCTGTAGGCTGTTGCTTTGTCCTATTGATGGTGCCCTTTGACTTACAGAAGCTTTTCAGTTTCATGATGTCCCATTTATTAATTGTTGATCTTAGTACATGAGCTATTGGTGCTCTGTTCAGGAAGTTGTCTCCTGTGCTAATGAGTTCAAGGCTTTCTGTTCTATTATATTTAGAATATGTGATTTTACATTGAGGTCTTTGCTCCACTTGGATTTGAGTTTTATGCAAGGTGATAAGTATGGATCTATTTGCATTCTTCTACATGCAGCCATCCAGTTAGACCAGCACCATTTGTTGAAGATGCTCTTTCTTTTCCATTGTATGGTTTTGGCCTCTTTGTGAAAAATCAAGTGTCTATAAGGGTGTGAGTTTATTTATGAGTTTTTGATTAAATTCCATTGATTGACCTGTCTATTTATATACCAATATCATGCAATTTTTATTACTATTGCTCTGTAGTACAGCTTGAAGTCATTTGGCAATTTCTCAGAAAATTGGGAATAGTTCTACCTCAAATCCCAGCTATACCATTCCTGGGTATATAGCAAAAAGATGTTCCACCACCTCACAAAAACACTATGTTTATAGTGGCTTTATTCACCATAGCTAGAAACAACCTAGATGTCCCTAAATTGAAGAATGGATAAAGAAAATGTAAGTTCATTTACACAATGGAATACTACTCAGCTATTAAAAACAAGGACATGATGAATTTTGCAGGCAAATGGATAGAACTAGAAAATTTCATCCTGAGTGAGGTAACCCAGACCCAGAAGGATATGCATGGTATGTACTCACTTATAAGTGGATATTAGCCATAAAGTACAGGATAACCACATTACAATCCATAGAGCCAAAGATCCCAAATAACAAAGAGGGTCCAAGGGTGGTTGGTTGAATCTTTCTCAAAAGGGGAAATAAAATAGATATTGGAGGTGGACATCTGGAAGGAACTGAGTGGGAGAGAGGATGAGGAATGGAGCGCAGTGGGAGGTGAATCAGGCGTAGGGAGAACAGGGGAAAGAGAATGGACATTGGTGGTGGGGTCATCTCTTGAACATGCCAGAGACCTGGAATGGGGACAATGTGGGAGACAGGGTGGCTATGGGAGTGACTCTAGCTGAAAATCCTAGCAGTGGGAGATATGAATTCTGAATTGGCCACTTCCTCTAGCCAGGCAGGACCCAACCACAAAATCTTCAATGTAACATGTGTCCTGCCTACAAGATATGTAGGGACAAAGATAGAGGGAATGGCCAACCAAGACTGGCTAAAATTTAGACCCATCCCATAGGTAAGAACCAGTCTCTGACACTATTAATGTTACTCTGTTATGCTTGCAGACAGGATCCTAGCATAATTGTCCTCTAAAAGGCTCCACCCAACAGCTGACTGAAACAGATGTAGAGACCCACCAACAAACACTAGATGGAGATCCGGAAGTCTTGTAGAAGAGTCAGGGGAAAGACTGAGAGACCTGAAGAGGAGAGGGACTCCATAAGAAGACCATTCAAATCAATTAAATTGGACTCTTGGGGGCTCCCAGAAACTGAACCATCAACCAAAGAGTGAGCATGGGCTAGACTTAGGCTACCCACACATATGTAGCAGATGTGCAACTTGGACTTAATGAAGGTACCCCAACAATTGGAGTGGGGGTTATTCCTGAACTTTTTGCCTGCCTGTAGATCCCATTCCCCTAAATGAGCCACCTTGTCTGGCCTCAATGAGAGAGAATCTGCCTAGTCCTGCAGTAGGATAGAGTGGGGTGATATGGGGGGTGATACCCAAGGGAGGACCCCCTTCACAGGGAAAAAGAAAAGAGAGGAATGGGGAAGGAGTTGTGAAAGAGGAGACTGATACTGGGATGTAAAGTGAATAAATAAATAAATTAATTAATTAAAAAACTTATTAGATGTTAGTTTTATGCTTGTGGACTTCCTAGCCTCCAGCACCATAAGAAAAACAAACACAAACAACCATGTTCCAGGTACTCTGTTGTAACAAGAGTAAACAAAACAATATTTAAGAGTTTACTAGATAGCTCCACTTGATGCCTTCTGAATGCACTGAATATATTTTAGAAACAAGTTAATCTTAAACTTGTTCTTGATTTGGTAAATGGCACCGTCAAGTATATATTCACTCAAATTAAATATCTGAAAGTCATCTGGTACACCATATTCTCTTGTTCCTATTTTTCACAAATCACATTAAGTCAACTACCGGTCTATTTGTGTATTCTAAAAGTACTTATTGAGTCCACCATCTGTGTTAGGTGATGGGGGACAAGCCTGTCAAAGCCACGGTCCTCACTGAGCTTAGAATTAGCTGAGAAAAATCATAGTCACTATACAAATAAATGGATAAGAATTTTTTAAAATGAGGTGAAAAGTAATCTGGTTTGGACTGAAGGTGGGGAATAGATGAAAAAGCATATGCACAGAAATAGCATAAAATGTAGAAATGGACCCATCCCATGGGCACGTACCAATCTCTGACACTATTAATGATACTCTGTTATACTTACAGACATGTATCTAACAAGGTTGTCCTCTGAGAAGCTCTACCCACCAAGTGACTCAGACAGAGGCATACACCCACAGCCAAACGATGAATGGAGCTTGGGGACTCTTATGGAAGAATAGGAGGAAGGATTGAATCCCCTAAGGGGATAGGAACTCCACAGGAATACCAATAGATCAACTAACCTGGACCCTTGGAACTCTCAGAGTCTGAACCACCAACCAAAGAACATACACACACTGGTCCTAGGCCTCCCAGCACATATGTAGCAGACATGCAGTTTGATCTTCATGTGAATCCTGAACAACTGGAGCAGGGTTATCCCAAAAGCTGTTGCCTGTATGTGGGATATGTTCTTCTAGCTGGGCTGCCTTGTCTGGCCTCAGTGGGTGAGGAAGCACCTAGCCTCACAGAGATTAAGATGTGCCAGGGTGAGGGAATAACCAGGAGAAATTCCACCTGCTCAAAGGAAAAAGGGAGGGAGGATGGGGGAAGGATTGTGGGAGGGGGTGACCAGGAGGGGGGCAGTGAGCAGGATATAAAGTGAATAAGTGAAATAATAATAATAATAATAATAATAATAATAATAATAATAATAATAATAATTTTTTAAAGTTAGAAATAGAAGGCTCTTCTGGCAGGTAGGCTATGGAGCCTAAGGAGGGAGGTTAGGGATTTTTCCCAGACTTCTTTGTTGAGTAGCTAAGTGGGTGGCAGTGCTGTTGAAGAAGGTGTAGGAAGGTAGAGAATTGACAAGTCATCCTCTGATACCTTGAGTTGGAAATCTCTGTTAGAATTGCAAAGGGGCTTGTCAAGTAAGCGGTTGGAATCCTAGCCTGAAATGTCAAGGAGAAGTCCAGGCCTGATACAAAACATGTGACTGACTAGCACACAGATCACATAATCACCTAGAGACGTGATGTAGAGGAAGTGAGGAAGCCCGGGATGAACCCTGATCAATCCCATTGTGGTTGGTGAGAGAGAGACAGAGAGAGAGAGAGAGAGAGAGAGAGACAGAGACAGAGACAGAGACAGAGAGACAGAGACAGACACACAGAGACACAGAGGCAGAAAGAGAGAGAGGAAGGAAGGAAGGAAGGAAGGAAGGAAGGAAGGAAGGAAGGAAGGAAGGAAGGAAGGAAGTCATAGGAACAAAAAAGAAAGTGTAAAGAGGCTAGAGAAGATCAGAAGTAAGTAAGAGCAGACTGAGAAGGAAAGAACCATCTTAAAGGAAAAATAAAAAGGAAGGTCACAGAAGCTAACTACTGGTGCACTGGGAAATAAACTGATAACAGAAATACATTCACAGACCCAGCACCAGTGACTGTGACAATGACAGAGGTATTGTGAAAAACTGACAAAGTCATAAACAAGGAAATCAGAGGCTGGGCGATGGCTCAGTGGGTAGGAGGGCTTGCTGCCCGAGCATTAGGAATTGAGTTCGAATCTCTAGCACCTACATGAAAACAGCGCACATGCACCTGTAGCCACACCACTATGGGGGACAAAGGGACAGGAGAACCATTGGGGTTTGTTGACTGACAGTCCAGCCCTGGGTTCTGTGAGTGATGCTTTCAAAGGAATAAGGCAGAGTGATAGATCAGGATACCCATTGTCTTCCTATTATGGTCTTTACATGTGAACACATGGGCATGCACAGCCACATACATACAGACTCAAACCATACACAAACACACAACTAAATAAATCAGGCAGAAGTCAAATAGCTCCAACTTAGAGTTGTTTCCCAGATAACCGTATTCTGTTCCATCCTAACTCATATTTAAACCACCAACGTTACACACAAGTATTGCTCAGATTCCCTTCGATTCACTTCTCTTCCTACATGCAAAGCCATCTTGCCCACATCACAATGCCTAACATGTCACTCCCTGACCTCTGTTGGGCTCCATACACTCCAGCAGTGCAGGTATAGGACACGTCACTCACAATTCATTTCATTCTCCTTTGAAGATCAGAGCATCTGCCATATTGCACAGCTAAGATTCCAGATGCACCCAACATTGGGAGCATTGCCAGAATAGTGGAGTCACCAGAGAAGTGAAGTGAGAGACGTGCCTGCATGTAAGCTCCAGGGAAGTGTGTGAGCAAGGTGAGTGTTGCACAGGTCAGCTGACTTTCCTCTTTCTTGTCTTTTTCTTTGACTGAGGTCAGGATTCCCCTTCAGACCTGTCCTCTTGCCCCAGGTGACATTGAACATGATAAAGAAGGATGTCATTTGTATGATGACGGTCTTTCCCAGGATGGCTATGCATTCCTTGCACTTCCTACTAAAATTGCCAACTCCTGTAAAGTCAGAAAACATCAGGATCCCAAGAGTATGGGTATCTGTGTTTGAATTCTGGTTTCTTCGGTCCGTGTGTGTGTGTGTGTGTGTGTGTGTGTGTGTGTCTGTGTGTGTCTGTGTGTGTCTGTGTGTGTCTGTGGGTGTCTGTGGGTGTGTGCATGCATGTGTACATGTGTGTACATATGTGTGCATGTACATGCATATGAGTGTGTGCATGTGTGTAAATCTATGTATGTGTGTGCATTGTGTGAATGTGTATGCATCTGTGTTCATTCGTGTGTACATGTGTATTGGGTACACTGCCTATGTATGCACATGTGGAGACCAGAGGCCAATGTTGAGTTTCTTCCTTTGCCTCGCTCCATTTTATTCTTCTATGACAGGATCACTTACTAAACTTGGGCCTCTTTGTTTTAATGAGACTCACTAGCCAGCAAGCTCCTGGGATGCACCTGTATCTCTTCTACCCTAATGCCTTGGTTATAGATGCATATACCCCTGCACCTGGCTTTTAAATGGACTCTAGGGATCCAAATCCAGGAACTCACTTTCCTCACTGAGCTGTCTCCCAAGACCCTTGGGTAATATTTTTAAAAGTAACTCTGGGGCTGGAGAGATGGCTCAGCATTTAAGAACACTGGCTGCTCTTCTAGAGGTCTTGAGTTCAGTTCCCAGCAACCACAAGGTGGCTCACAACCATCTGTAATGGGATCTGATGCCCTCTTCTGGTGTGTCTGAAGACAGTGACAGTATACTCATACATACATAAAATAAGTAAATAAATCTTTTTTAAAAAATAACGCTGGATTTCAGTTTCCTCATCAATAAAAATGAAATTGTATCAAGTACCTGATTCATAGTCTTTTGAGTATCCTGCAAGACAGCCAACTATAAAATAGTCTTTCCAACACCAAGCCCAGGGTACATGTTCAACAGATACTTCATGATTTTATTACTTTGACTGAGCTTATCTCCTAGGACCTAGAGTGTTTTACACAATATGGGCAGAGTCAGTGCTTAACAAATACCGGTTGGCTGCCTGACAACTACTAGCCAGTGGCCTTTCCCCATGTCTGTTCCAATGCATTATTCAAAGACCAGAGTTGTGTGCCCACCCTTATGATTAATTCCTTCTTCCTATTTGTGCTGAGTTATGTTAATCAAGTTCACACCTCTCACCCCTTAGACAGAAATAGAGTGGTTCTAATTTGATCTATCCTAAGGTAGGGGTGGATGTGCCCAATTCAGAAGACCGTAAAAGTTAAAACTTTCGGGTATAAAAGAAACAGCAGGCTGCCTTATGTTCTCAACATTAGCATTTAAGCTCACTGCAGCTGAACTCAATTGGTATCAGTGGAGACGTATATCAAACAGTGGGAAGGCAAGTCATATCCTACCGCTGTCTCGCAGAATTATCATCAGGAATGGAGCCAATTTTAGCACAAATAAATGGTAGTTAGGGAAGTAGCTTGTATGATCAAGTCCTATAATGGTCATTCTTTGATTTAGGAATATGTGCTGAAACTGTCACTTTGCATAAGTTTGATTTTCAAAGGGAAGATGGAAGGGGCATGGAGGGGGGGCAGAGTGGCACCATGCTATGCTTTCTGCAGTGAGAATGGCACAATATAGCACAATATACAATAACAAAACAGAGAAAGTTAAAGACCCTTCTCCTCACCTGTTTTATCCTTTCCCGTGTACAGAAAATAACTAAGTGGCCAGTGCATGCCTAAGGATTAAACTATGTACAGCCAAGAGCACCTATCATCACTGTTACATGCCTCAGAACTGAGGCGCTCCTAAAACCGTCATCTTGTGAGTGGTCAGAAGACAGATGGAATACTGTTTTCAATTTGATCTCTTTTATCTCCTTCCTGAAGCAAGAGTGCTTTAGGAGACACACAGATGAAGAATGGAAAAAACAAACTGGCTGTGTGAGTTAAACAAAGGTACAGTTAAAAACAGTGGCTCAAAGATCGCCATCTTCATCCCCCTCACCCCACTTACCAATAAGGCAACAGAGACTCAATAAATTCAAACAGCCAGCCTGCCAGGCAGTGGTGGCACATGCCTTTAATCCCAGCACTTGGAAGGCAGAGACAGGTGGATTTCTGAGTTCGAGGCCAGCCTGGTCTACAGAGTGAGTTCCAGGACAGCCAGGACTACAGAGAGAAACCCTGTCTTGAAAAACCTAAAAAAAAAAAAAAAAAAAAAACCATATTCAAACAGCCAGCCCAATACCAAACATCCAAGGCCAATGCTTGTGAAACACTGAGCAGCCTAATCCATGGGTGTGAGAGTAGGTTTGACTTGTCCATCATTTAAATAACTGTCTTTTCACAAATATATTTGTAAATGTCATCTCCCAGCAGCCAATGTATTTACTCTAGATCTACCCTAAAAGCCCATGAAACTTGCCATACTTTTATTACTTTATTAAAGCATTTGTATCCATTATTATCTTTCTTTCTCTCTCCCTTCTCCATAAAAGGATGATATTCAAAGTGTAGGATTTTCCCTTTAAGAAAAGAATTTTGATATCTTAATTACCTGATAGTGATTATGTTCTATTAATAGTGTTGTGTATATAAAGATTAATGGGCAAAAAAGCATGTTCATACCAAAACAATCTTGTACATGTTGGTTGCTGTGAATATAGGCTGAGTGTTGGCAATGGGAGCAATGTTTCCCAACACAAGGGACCTTGAAAATGAAATGCTCTCCTGAACCGACACTTCCTCTGTGGACCGAATTTTGAATAATCTACCCAACCACCCTTGGCAAAAACTGTGGGAGCCGCCTACGTTTTCTGGAATTTCTTGAAATTTTAGTTGCAAATAAAAGAAGGTCAAATGATTATGACTTCGGAAGAAAACAACTTACTGGCTCTTCTTATTGCAAAGCCTACCAGTTGGTTCTACCTATATCTAAGACAGAATCTGGCTTAGCAATTGAATAAAATTATTCTCCTGACTTAATTTCTCTTTTCAAGTTTTGTCTATCATGATCTCTTTTCTAGTTTTCCAAGCTTGTACCCTGCCAGCCTTAATGCCGATGAAAGAGACTTTCTTCCTAAGAATTTCAACAAGAGTCTTGACCTAGCCAGATCAACTTAGTTTACTATCTGCCCAGTCACTGTGGCCGGGATTATGGAACTCCTGAGTCCTGTGGACAAATCTTAGGTGAATGGGATCAGAGAATAAACTGAACATCCAAATAAACTGGCATGCTATTTCAAAAAAACAAATAGGTGTAGGGAGAAGCAGCATTATAGTTGGAATATGCAGTGTTACCCAAAAGCTCATGTAGGATCCAACCAGTGGTAGTATTGAGTTTCAAGGTAATGCCAAGTAGGAAGATCACTGAGGGGATCCCTTGGAGACAATCCTGGGTAAGCCAAAATAAAGCTTTCCTGCTTTTAAGTTGATTTATCTTAGGTATATATGATAGAGACCAGAAGTTAACTGACATAGCCAGTATGGTAAGGAGAAAAATCACATATTCTATATTACTCTCATCATCTCAAGTCTTTGATCCAAAGAATAGGTTCATTTCCATGACTCTGTATATTTGACATATCTCTCTTTTGTTTCCTTTGCTTAGATTCTACCACTCTGACTTAATCTAAGTCCTGACTGTGACTCTCCTGGAATTACACTGTCTCTACTTAGAGTCCTGCATCCACAGAGCAATTCAGATCTAATTATAGCATCACCTTGCTTAAACACTAAGCTTCACTATGTATAGTCTAATGAACAAGGTGCTTAGAAACATCTCTAAGACTACGCAGGATTTGTTCTGTTTTGTCTCTCAACACTTTCCCTTACCTGACTTAAGGTAGGTGATCATCAGAACACAATAATAAAGAAAATAGCATTTCTGAATTATTTCAGGCTCCAGATTCTATACAAGGAAACTTTTGTACCCTTATTACAATCTATTTTACAGATAAGAAAACCCAACCTTGAAGAGACTAAGAAAACTACCTAACACCACACATATAACAAATGCTAAGACTAAAATTATCTTACCTCCTTTTATACAAACTCAGTGCACTAACCAATGTTCAGCTCTCCAGTCTTCCCATGCACCTCCTTTCTGTTCAGGATTCTCTCTCCCATATCCAACTGGTCGACCCTTGTGTACCTTGAAGATCTACCATGAGTGCCTGCACTTCAATAAAGTCTTCCTTGACATATGCTAACAGAACATACCATGCTCGCTCTCTTATTACTTTGAGTGACGGCGAGTAAGTTTAAAAATCTATATGTCTAAGACCATGAAATAGTTAAATAAATAACTATGACAGATATGACTATCAAAGTCATAGAAAATATGAATTACATGAAGCATTGTTCTTAATAGGTGATGAGGAAGGAAAGAGTAGAGTACAGGATCCTAGAGAACATGCTTCCCCCTCCATAAGACAATCTAAGCCCAAAAATATTGATATGTCCACAATATAGGATAGTAATGAAGAGAACGTGTTAATGACACTATGATGTTATACCAAAGATGCCAGATGTATCTTTGCCACTAACTGTGGGACATATATGACACTGTTGAATCTCTGTAACTATATGTGAATACATGACCACACCACTCCACACAATATATGCATACTATTTACACCATGACTTTTCTTCATTCTGGTCTGTTCTCTGTACTACTATACTGCAACAAATTTAACATTGCATCAGAAGTAGAACCTACATCTAACCAACCAGTCATGCACACTATATACCACCTCACATAGCATCCATGCTCAATGGCATGATGACAGTGTAACCACCACAGCAGAGCTATCTCTGCAGTCAATTTTTGACCATTTAAGAGCTGATTATCTAGTCTTAAATTGCATATAGCCATACATTCTACATTTCCTTTCCTGGACTAATTAACATCTCCTTCATATCTCTCCATGACAAGAAGCAGAAAATCAAAAATGACAAGGTAGGAGTCCATTGGATTGTTTACTCTGAGTTGCTGATGATGGTTATGTTTACTCTGGGTGCTCTAATGGAAGAAATATATATATATACACATATGTGTGTGTATATGTATATATACATATATATACATATATACATATATATATTATGAATATATTATGAATAGACTTCTGTTACTTGGCTTGACCTTGTTCTTAAGATTTGGTGGGATTTGTCATATTGCCTTCCTCTTCTGTCTAAACTTGATTTTTATTAATACTATTTTTATCTCCTTTCTTCATAACAAGTGTGTTTGTATGTGTGAGTATGTATGTGTGTGTATATATACACACACATGCACATGTAGGCACCAGTGTGCACCTCTGAATAGAGGCCAGAAGTCTTCCTCAGGTGTCATCAAGTGACACCCATCAGTTTTTTAAGAGAGTCTCTCACCAGATGGAGCTTGCCTAGTAGACTAGGCTAGTTGGCCAGTGAGCACCAGTGATTTGCCTGACTCCACCTTCCCAGTGCTGGGATTACAGACTCAGGTTACCATATTAGCAGTTTTAAACATGGGTTCTAGGGATAGAATTCAACTCCTTGTCCTGGAAAAGTAAGCACTTCATCAATGGAGCTATCACCCACCCCATAAGCAAGATGCTAACTACTGTTGAAAGAGTTTATGTAGGGACCTGTGAGCCAGCTCACGTGTAAAGGCTCTTGCAGCCCCACCTGATGACCTGCATTTAACCCCCAGAATCCCCTTTACATGAAGGAGAGAATGAACACCTGCAAGTGGCCTGACTGCCACACGCCTGCCATAGCACACAAGACCTAAATAGTTCCATTAACTGTTTTTAACAGAAGAGTTTGTGTAGAAATAAAGTCACTAATTAAATATTACTTTGGAAATGGTTTTTCAGTGGTAGAAATCAAACACATGGCCTCTCAGCAGTTAACCAACCACTCAACCTCTAAGCTCCTCCCCTAGTCCTTTAGCTTTGGAATTCTATGCTAGTAAGTATTAGTATGTTCTATTGTATTTTTCTTTCCAAAGAAACATTTTTAGAAGTCTCATGCTCGTGTCTCTCATGCCTTATTAATAGAGTAGCCATCTTCCTTATTTTACACATGGGAAAACTTACAAAAAAAACCCCGAAGGACAAAAAGAAAGTGAAATGTGCGAGTTTTTAGAGCTGGGCAGAGTTTGAATCCAGACTTTGCTCTCTGGCTTTTCCTGGAGCCCTTGGACAAACTGCCCAACCTCCCAGTCCCTCTTCACCCTCGACTGTAAAACAGCTGGGATGCTAACAACACGAGGTGCTACAGAGGAAAAGTACAAGGATGTGTCAGGTCACACACCAAGGGACAGATATGAGGTCACACCAAACCTTTCAGAGGGAGAAAAACTCCTTGAGATTTTTTCTGTATCACTAAAACTACATACATTTCACACTACTACAAAATGGAGGTTTTTGCTGGATAGCTCTGGAGATGGTCCAGCCTTACCATTTAGTAGCTGTGAAGCCTGGGGCAAGCGCCATAATGCTTGGAGCCATATTGTCCTTGATTATACATTGGAGATAATAATGGGGCTCCCTTGCTATGGTTTTGATGCCGACTACATCGCCTAGCGCCAGGACAAAGTAGGCAGCTAACAAATATTACAGTGATCACTGCTGTGCGGCTGTTACTATCATTACACACTATGCCAAGTGGACCAAAAAGCAATCCGATGCAACTCCTTTTTTAATATTTTACAATTCAGACATTAGAAATAATTTAGCAATCTGTTCAAATGAATTGAAATTACAGAGGATTTAGTGTAAGGGGGAAGTGCATATTTCCAAGGTAAGAAGTTTTGTTAAATGCTTTCTTCTAGGTTTTTTGATAACTCTGTAACTCTGGTTATTACTGCATCAAATAACATTCTCTCTCTCTCTCTCTCTCTCTCTCTCTCTCTCCTCCCCTCTGTGTGTGTGTTCTCTCTCACTCTTTCTTTGTGTGTATGTGCGTATGTATGTATGTATATATGTACATATGTATGTATGTTTATATTTATGTAAGTCTGTGATGTGTGCATGTGGAATTCAGAGGACAACCTTGTATGTCACTACCCAGATTCTATCTCCTTTTTCATTGGTTGGTTGCTTTTAAGGCAATGGTTCTCAAACTATGGAGGGGCCACATATCAGATACCCTGCATATCAGATATTTACATTACAATTCATGACAGTAGCAAAATTACAGTTATAATGTAGCAACAAAATAATTGTATGGCTGGGGGTCACCACAACATGAAGAGTTGCATTAAAGGTCACAGCATTAGGAAAGTTAAGAGCCACTGGTCTGAGCAGTCTCTCTCATCTGCCCTAAACTTAACCAAGGAGAGCAGGCTGGTTAGTGAAGGAGCCCTAGCCTCCTCAGCACTGGAGTCCCAAGTGTGTAGACACCATATTTGGCTTTTTGTTTATTTTAGGTTTGTTTTTGAGGAGGAGACTATTTTGTTTTGTTTTGAGACAGGGTCTCATGTATAGCTGCTGATCTGGAATGCACTATGTAGACCAGGCTGATCTTGAACTCATAAAGATCTTTCCCCCTCTGCCTCCTGAGTGCTCCACCAGGCCAGCTTCCGGCTTCTTTTGAACATGCGTTCTGGGTCTAAAATCCAAGTCCTCATGATCGTAAGGCAGGTGTTTCACGAACTGAGCTATGCCCCTCTCTCCCAGTACTTTTAACAAGTAATTTAATAGAAAACAAATCCCTTGTGTACACAGGGCTCTCAGGATTATTTCATAAATATTGACCCCAAACTCTATTTACACTCTCATTTCCACCTATGATGCAAACGTTGGTCAAAACCTAAGGTTTAGATCATGTATTTAGATATGTTATGTTTTTAAGGTGAAAGGCAGGGTTATGTGCTGGCAAATGAAAGAGATTAAGTCAAATTGTCTTCTATAACTAAAATCAACTAAATTAAATTAATACTCGACAACCGATTGAAGCACTGTCTAAAACTATTGTCTCAAAAATGTATTTCATAACAAGAACACGGGTAGACTTTTCCTCCTGAAAACCCGAAGTATGAAGGAACAGGCTAAGCTTGCATAATGAAAGGAAGGCAGCTATGTGTTTTCAAAAGGGACTGCTGCATGAGGACAGATTCCTTCTCAAACTGAGCTTTGGGTGTGTTTGCATGGACTCTGTGCTGAGAAGCCTGACCTGCATGGACCACACATACTGAATAATGTGTGAAATTATGCTCTTGTCTAGAGCAAAGAAAAAGCCCACTTTTTTTTCCATTTTGGCACTATTAGACTCATGTGTCTTCTAACAGATCTCTACAGTTTTCAAATAACAATCAGCCTGGATGTACTGGCCTTCATCATTTGCAAGTGGGTCGCCTGACCCAGGTACCTTCATTGCAACTGGAATGAAAAATGCAGGGATCTGACAGCCAGAATTGAGCATCACACAGAAAAAGTCTAATTAGCATTTCTGTGCTAATTAAAAGCAGTGCTGGGTTAGTTCCAATATCATGCTTTTAAATGGCGGATGTCTCAAGAGAAAAAAGTTGGTGGTAAAACGCATTTCCAAAGGAAAAGCCCCTTGCAAACTTTCCTAAGTGATGCGTTTTGTTGCTGTTATTTACGTCTCATTATAAGGGTGGACGACATCGCTGTGACTTCTTTTAATCAGTTTTCCACTTTCACTCTCTCCTGCTTTGCAAGCGGTGGGGAATTCAATGTGTTTTTCTGCTTGCTTAAATCCTCTGACCGTCGGCTTTCACACAAAATTAATTAAGGATTTTCTAAATGGAGAACACGCCATGAAAGACAGAAGCAGTTCGGAATTTGCGGTCTTTCTTTCAGCCAGTGCAAAATACACAGTGTACCAAGCCAATCTAGCCTTTCCTGGAAAAGAAAAATTTAGAGACAAACACCACCTTGCCTGAAACCCAACAGTTCTTTCAAATAAACAGATGACGGCTGCTGATTAAATACCTTTTTTCAAACATTGCCCAATTATTCCAACTCACAAAGGTTCTACATGGTGTTAAATCTGATTTTCTTTCCAAGCAGAATGTCGGGGGATCACGGGGAGGTGGGGAGAGGGGGAAGCTATTGTCCCACCACATTCCATTCCTGTTAAATCAACTTGATATACGCGATAAATTAAGTCTGCACTGCAGGTCAGTGAATTTCTATTAACTACTTATTATGGAAGAAAGGAAAGCGGTCTAGTCAACAACTCTTACACATCAGCCGAAGCAAGCTGTCACTCTGTTTAACTTTCACAATAAATGTGCCTCTGTCTCACACATGTGAAAGAAAGGGGGGGGTTGTGGAAATCCCATCATTTAGCATTTAAGCTTTGATGGCCAATGTGCATGAAGCTGAAAGAGCAGTCTACCCTAGAATGACCACTTTCCCCAACTTAAAAGGCTAGGAAGCTCTGGATTTTGATAAGATTTGCTGATTTATCAGGCCTCCATTCAAAATCAGGCCTCCGGGGGTTTTGAAAGCATGGCCACCTGGTTGACATTTGTGTGGCCAGGACCACAAATCCACACCATCTGTTTCTATCCAATCCAGCGACTGTAGGGTAAAATGAAACCCTCCCCTCTGAGTAAGCCCCCAGAGAAGAAATGGCTCAAATTTTCTCCATGGGAGGTGAGCTGAGCCAGAGTCTGGGAGGCCAACCTCAGAGAGAATTTCTGTGAGAGGATTAGAAGTACTGAGGTGCAGAAAAGAGTCTGAGCCAGCGGACACACTGGATTCTAAACACCATGAGCAAGCCTGGGCTCATCAGGGGAGAAGGTATATAGGTGGGACATCAGCAGTAACAAAGCATGCAGACCCCATCCTTCCTGTGTCTGCCTTGCAGAAGGTCAGGCACCCAGGAGAGGAGACTCCCTCCTGGGAATGACTCACTGGAAGGCTGGCAGCATGCATGTGGCTCTAACCACTGTTCACAGTACAAGTGCAACAGTGCCTGCTAAGATTTGCTGACTTCTCCCAATTCAGATCCCAAATAGTTATTCCCAAAGCCAAGAAGAATCCCAAAAAAGCAAGTGTGGGAATCAATCGACCCAAATGTAAATAATTTAAATTACAATTAAGTCCGTGAAAGCAAATGAATTCGGGACAAGTTGAGGTATATGTTTAGGAAAATAGAAATGTTTGGGAAAACATTAAGGTTTATGTTACAAACACATATGTATACAAATACACACACACACACACACACACACACACACACACACACACACACACATTACAATGAACAATCACAACTGAAAAAAACCAAAAGTGTTTCATGGAAGAAACTCAAAGTAAAGGCCATGACTTCTCAAATAAAAAATATAGTACATTAATGTTCTAGGTGAAATTAATTTCACTAATCTATTAAAATATTATTTTAATGTGTAACCAACATAAAAATATATTAAATAGGTGCATTGTACTCTCTTTTCTGTACTCTCTTTAAAACCTAGAATTTGCTACTTAATATTTACAGTAATGTTACTGTAATAACCTATTGCCTATAATTATTCTCTGTTGGGATTAGCCACAGTTTAAGGTCTCAGAGAGTGAATGTTTGCTGCTAAGATCAAAATGAGTGATGACAAAAGAAATGTCACCAGATTCACAGTTGAAGTCAGAGATGGAAATACACAACCACACAGTACCAGGGTGAGCCACGACATTTAAGTCAACAACTGCCCACATCCAGGACAGTGTTCATGATGTGGTGATACTGGCATACAACTTACTGTGCCAGCAGTTGTCTGAAAACACAGTATATACAAGTCAATAAACATACAGTATTTATTAATGATAAGGAACAACTAAGTTACTAATTTATATATTTACTATGATTTTAAAGTAAACTCTTATTTATTGAAAAATTTTACTTTAAGACAGGTTGTCATGTTAGGGTTTTATTGCTTTGAAGAGGTGCCATGACCAAGGCAACTTTTATAAAGGAGAACATGGAATTGGGCATGCTGTACAGATTCAGAAGTTCAGTCCATAATCATCATGGCAGGAAGCATGGCAGCATGCAGGCAGGCATGATGCTGGAGGGGTCTACATCTTGATCCACAGGCAGAATAAGGAGACTGTGTTCTGCACTGAGCAAGTTTGAGCATATATGAGACATCAAAGCCTGCCCCCACAGTGACACACCTCCACCAAGGCCACACCTCCTCCAATAAGGCCACACCTCCTAATAGTGCTTCTCCCTCTGAGCTAAACCTTTACACACGAGTCTATGGGGACCATACCTATTTAAATACCACACACGTATATTAGATAACATTTCTCACTATTATGACAAAACACCCTGCTATGGCTACTTAAGGAAGGAAGAATTTATTTTGGCTCACAGTCTCATGGTACCTCCAATCATAGTAGTAAAGGCATGAAGCAGACTGGTCACAATGCATCTATAGCCTTGAAGCTGAAAGAATGACTGTCAGTACTAGTTTGATTTCTCCTTTTACGTAGTCCAGGTCCCCAACCAACAGAACAATGACACCCACAGTGGAAAAGTCTTTCCACCTCAATTAACCTGACTTAGACAGTCCCTCATGGGCATACAGCAATGTTCTTCCACTAAGTGGTTCCGGATCCAATCAAGTGGTTAACCATCACATTGTGCTACACCTGTGCAGGCTCACCATGCCTTGGTTAGCATGTCTTTTGAGTGCAGTTGTTCCTTGTACATGACTTGCTCTTGTGTAGTTTTGTTCTTCATGGTCTTAGGAACAATAGTCTATACCATACACTTAGGTGTCTTAAAGCCTAAAGCTCAATGGTCTATACCACTTTGGGTATGTATAAATGTACACTACGATGTTCGTGAAAACACACCACCAAATGATGCATTTCGCTGAATTTCCTGATCAGTAAATGACACGTGATTGTGTTAAGAAGGTACAAAAAGGTTTTAGGACAAAGCTAAGACCTAAGTATCTCTCCCTGAAATGAGAGAACAAAATGACAAAAGTACAATACTTCAAAAAAGAAGAAAAATAAAAACAGAGAACATTCTCTGAAGGACAAGTTGATTCTGAACATAGTATGAATAAACTTCAAGCAAAAATAATGTGAAAAGATACAGACATGATCTGGCAGTATGTCTCAGCAGGCTAGAGCAGCCCCTTTGAAGCATGGGGACCTGAGCTTGAATCCCCAATGCCCCACATAAAAAGCTGAGCATAGCTGATCGCTCACCTGTAACCCCATCAAGGTACAAGGGCAGGGAGAAATAGGAGGGTCTCTTGGGCTGCCTGACTGCAAGCTCAGCTCCACCTTCAGGGAAAAATCATGTTTTCAGAGGATGGAGGAGAGAAAGCTTGGGAAAGATGCTAAATGTTCCTTGCCGACCTCTATACTAGCTCATGGGCATGTGTACACACATGAATGCTTATCACACACATGCTCAGACAGAGAGAGCAATAGAAAGGAGACAGGCACATAGACACATAAGACTCTACATAAGGTAAATAACAAATTTAAAGAGTTTTCACGGAGAAACATAAAGAAAACAATAAATAAAGGGATAGGCATCGGAGTTGTTCCAGCCTTCTCCTTGGCAGCCTTTGGTCCTTGAGAATGATGAAGTAGCATTGACGAAACCAACCCCTGAGAGGCAAGGACTGCAAGATTGGAGGAGGAGAGATGGAGGAGAGAGAGGAAAGGAGGAGGACTAATGCTTTTAGAGTCACCTCACTGAAGAGAGGGGATTCACACCCTTTTGGGTTGGAATCAGTACAGAGATGCAGATGTAGAGGAAGATATGGAATCTAAGAACAAGAATAGAAAAAGAAATCAAAGAATAGGCTCGAAGAGTAGAGTAGAACACCCAGATTAAAAAAAAAAGAAGAATATTCAGTAACTAGATAGATTAAAATTAGAATAGGGAAAAAGCAGGAGAACCAAAATGGATCAGAATATATAGAGAAAAAACTTTGAGTTGTTACACTAACCAGGAATCAATATAAATGGGTTAAAATGATCTGCAGGAGTAAACCTTGATTTGTGAAGTTTAAATTTGTGCAATGGCGTAGGCAGGCTACCAAGAAAATCCTAAAAGTAAAGGTGTTGCCATCGCTGAAAGCAAGAGCCCATTAATATTTGATGAGGTGGAGTTTAATGTCAAAGTCCTTAGCCAGGAAAGAGAGCCTAATTTACAGATTAGAAAGTACATTCCTTCTTAAATATATCTACTAAGGTACTATACAAATGTCATGTGTCATGCAGCATACAATTCAGAAGCTAAGCATAAAGTGCATTTTAAAAAATTTGTCAGGTGTTGTAGTGTACCTGCTTTTAGTCCTAGCACTTGGGAGGCAGAGGCAGGCAGAGCTCTGTAAAGTTAAAACCAGCATGATCTACAAAAGAAGTTCCAGCCCAGCCCGGGCTACACAGTGAGTCAGTGTATCCAAAAACTACTTAGAATTTGAGATATTGATGAAATATTGTTTTAGTTTGAAGCCTTGATATATACTTCTGAATATTATATAGGTCTAGTTCAAAACCAGTCAGAGAAAACTTGCATAGGGCAATTTATTAGCTTTCCTTCATCGCCTATGTTAAGGGCTAGATGGTACCCACTGAAAAATTCATGTGAAGCCTAGTACTTCAGAATATGACTGTCTTTGAAGACACTGCCTTTGAAGGAGTAGAAGTGAACACTGTGTCATTACTGGGCCTAATGCAGTCTGACTAGCTCTTTTCCAAGAAGAAGGAATTTGGTCAAAATAAAAAGACTTGAATAATGTCCAAAGAAGAAAGGCCTCAGAAGACATGTAGAAGGTAGCCATTGGTATGTCCATTGGAGAGGAGCAACCTGCCAACACGTGGCCTTTAACTTCTGGTCTCTAGACTGTGAGAAAGTATATTTATGCGTGTTTAAATACAAATATGTGGGGTTTTGTTATAGCGACTTTATCAAACCAATACAGTCTACACTGAAACTTTTAGTGTATGTATATGTGTGTATATGTGTGTATGTGTCTATGTCTGTGTGTCTCAATGCCTGTGTGTTTCTTTGTGTATGCCTGTGTGTGCCTCTGTGTGTGTGTCCTCACAGAGAGATAAACAATTCATATACCATTTATAAAACGAATCACATGTAAAAATGTATATATTTAAGAAAGATGATAAGACCTGGAGATCTACTCAGTGGTAGTGCATTAGAATGGGAAGAAAGGGGGAAGGGAATACACACAGGATTCTCCAATTAAAGACTGAATAATTAGAAATAAAGAAACAAGACATTTCCTTCCCCTAGTAAAGTACAACTTTGAGGAAATTAAAGTGTTAGGTAAAAGTAGAAATCAAAAGAAAGAAAAACTACCTAAAAAGTAATCAAAAGAACACATTTTTGGATACAAAGTAAAAAGCCTTACAAACTTTACTGAAGAGTAAACAAACACCATATACTATGTACAGATGGCACACGATGCCAATTGTGTTTGCAAATGTCGTCGTCCATTTGAGTTACGCCTTTGCCATGGCCTTGGGCAAATTTTGAATGAGTGTACGATTCAGCTGTGCCAGACTATTGATCTTAGCACGATAACATGTTGCATACTTGCTCTTGATAGTCGTGTGCTTTGTAAGGCCTTACAAAAAGAACAGTTTTAAACCCTGGGGAACATAAGGGAGAGAAGGCGCTTAACGCAGAGGTTTTAAAGGTCAAAACAAATGGAAACAACAAGGAGAAAATACTTGGTATTAGAGAGAAGGCTTGCCATCTGATAGATTCTCCACAGAGTTCAGCAAGCCCAGCGCCTTCCCGCAGAGGCGTGTCTGAGGGATGGAAACGCAGTGCGCAGCACGGGTAGATACACTGCATGACCTCAAGCAATTCCTTCCTTCCAGGTACCAAACATCAGCATCTCCACAGCAAAGAGATTAGATAGACATCATCACAGCTTAAAATGTCAAGAGCAAAAGTGAATTCCAGGGCTAGTCTCAGCCACAGACACCAAAGGAAATGCCTCGAGTGGAATCTAATTTATTATTACATTAAACCATAAAACAGAAAAAGAAAACACTAGTACAGAATTGTTGTCGCACGACAGGAAGACTTACTGTCACAAAAAAGTCTGTATCAATACCTATTTCTATACTTAAGAAGTTTAAATGAAACTTAAATTTGAGTTCTAATATAATATTTAATTTTCTCTTCATAATGACAGTATTCCATGTGGAAGAATAATTGCATAAAATAATGAAGCAAATTATTTCAAAAAGAGATCTCTTTACTAGATATCAAATTTAGCCTAAACTTACTGACATTTAGGCTGCTGGTACATGATAGAAAGTCATGAATAAGGTGCTCACACATAAGGGTATCGTATACAGTTGGGGTAGCATTTTAGTCCATTGGCTAAAAGAATTTAAAAATAATAATAATAAATAATTCATATTATCCAGAAAAATGTATGCTCATTTTACATGTCATGAGACAAATTAAATGTGCACTAAGGATGTAAACATAAAAATTAATAAACAAAAAATATTTTGAGAATATCTAGAAGACTACATGTATTACTGAGGAGAGGAGAGTTTGTCTTATTTCTGGCTGGAAAGTCAGAGAGCATCAAAGAGAGAATAATAGATATAGTTAGCAAACTAGGAAAGGCGCTGGGGCTGTAGCACCTTTGGTAAAGTTCTTGTCAAGCATACCCAGGCCTTGCAGGCCTATTACTGTTGGAGTTATAAAAGAGGCAAACAGCTTTTCGTTCATTTTGATTCTCAAAGGTTTTTTGTGTTTGATGTTGTTAGGAGTTTTGGTGATGGAGGTATTGGAAATGTTTGTGAAGAAATTTTTAGTTGAAATAAAATGAATAGTGTAATTATTGATGAGATGATCGTAGTAACTCATGTAGATGTGTCTAATGGTGGTAGGCAGAGGGGTCAAGGTTGGAGGCCAGCATGGAATACATGAAACTCTATCTCAAAAGCAAAACAAAACAAGACTCTAAATCTGCCCTTTGAAGGATAGAGGTTGCACTAAATGTAGTCAAGGGACAAACAAGAGAGTGTGAGACAAAGTTCTCCCCACAGGAAAAGAGTAGGAGAAAACCCAGAGAGGACCTTCTGTCAATGACCAGAAAATGTTCAAAGACCTCCAAGCATGCTGCTGATATAAGTGGGGATGCTGTTTGTGCCCATTCGATTGAATAATAATCGTTCATATTGGTCTTGTCATATGAAAGAAATATAGGCTAAGGGGCTGGAGAGATGAGATGGGTCAGTGGTGAGGAACCCATGTTCTCCATGTGGACTGTATGCAAGGGAAGAGTGAAATCGTTGAATTGGACCACTCCATGGGTAGAAAGAAACGTTTATTTGGGGAATTTAAACTACCAAGGCCATCTGAAGGTGGGAAGGCCCAGAGGACAGCAGAAGGCAGCATGAGCCCTGTCAGTTTTAAGAAGGTATGTTGTAGTGGTTGGGACGCCATGGGCTAGAACAGCCTGAGATTTGGATATCGGGAGGGAGTTTATGGGCCAGAACAGCTTGGCAACTAGCGTTGAGACTTTATTTGAGTTTTTATTTGAGTTTATTTGAGTGTTTATTTGAGTTCATAGTGAACTACATGCCCTATTGCCAGAGGTAGGTGGCTGTAGAAACAGATAAAGGAAGTAATAGCTTTTCCTGATGACCATAAACCTGCTTCGCGAGGTTCCTGAGGCACTCTGAGTGAAAGCTTTTGTTGATCCACTAGCAATCTTTCTGGTAACCTGTTCAGAGACCAGTCCAAACAAACCCCAGACTGTCATCTATGACATTTTCAGCAGCACTGCCATTTTGGAGGCCCACTTTTGACCTAACATAGAATTCCTGGGTTCGGTTTCCAGCACCCACACTGGGCTGCTCACAACTATCTGTAACTGCAGTTCCAGAGAGATCTGATGCCCCTGGCTTTTACAGGCACCTACACTCATGTGCATAATTCTAAGAAGAGACACATACACTTACAAAAATAAAATAAAAATAAAGAAAAGTAAGAAATACGAGGTGAAATAAATAAGAATTTGGTAAAGGATATTTTATTGCTTACAAGGTCAAGAGTCACAACTGCAAAACACACATAAAGAGAAGTTCACTAAGTGGATTCTCCAGGAAGTATAGAAGTCATGCGAGGGATGAGTTAGACATCTACCAGGTGTGATAACAGGTGTTTCCACAAGGTGTTTTCAGTGGCTTAACACATATCAGAACATGCTATGAAGAGAATACGCCATTCATACTTCTGAAAGATATGTTTACAAATAATTATGAAATTTCTCAAGATTTTCATTTACATATGTAGAGGTATACTTTGTATGTGATTACATGATCTGATAGCTTACATTGATGATCAGTTTGTCAGCGTCTAGAATCATCCGGCAACGTCCTCTTGGCATGCCTGTGAGGATTTATCTAAACTGGATTAGCTTCTGGAGTGCCTGTGAAGAACTTTTCTGATTAGGATAATAGAGGTAGGAAGAACGGCTCTGTGTATTGCTGGGGTCATTTTATAGGCTGGCGTCCTGAACTGAATAGAAAAGAGAAAGTGAGCTCAGTACCAGCATCCATCTCTGCTTCCTGACTAGGAGCACAGTATGAGCACCTTCCTCAAGCTTATCTCCAGAGCTTTCCTGCCGTGACAGTATCACCAAACTGTGAGCCAGTATAAACTCTTCCTCCTTTTAGTAGCTTTTGCCAGGGTACTTCCTCTCAGCAACAGGAAAAGGAGGATGTATTATCATAAAGAAAAATACAGATATTTGTCTTATGCATTTATCTATTATTTTATATGTTTATCATATGAGATATATGTATATATATGCAATTCATTATATAAAAGAGAACGCACAGCCATGTAGGAAGTAAAAAAAAGGTGAATAAATGTCATTAAAATTATTAATACGTAGTATAAAATGTCAAATAAGTATGCCTCTTTTTATTATTTCTAAGCTGTACTTTTTGCCTTTTAATAGTTCTTGAGTGAAAAAGACTCTTGCGGTTGATAGATCTGATGGTTCACTGCTAAGTGGTCCGGGTTTTCCTTTCATCGCCATCCATAAACAATGGTTCCTAAGTGTATGAGCTACAACGTTACAGAATATCATTCCCCTTGAAAAGATGCTTTCAACCCGGAGTCAATAATGGCACATCCTATTGAACAGTAGAAAGAACCTTTAAAAAACAGTCTTTTCCACATTTCTTTAAGTAGGTTTTTGAAAAAGGCATAGAAGGATTAAAATGGACCCACCAGGCCCCATCTAGTGACCAACAACCCAGCAGTGTTTAAAGTATACAATGGGCTAAGAGGGTGGGAGACCATAAATTAAAATCCATATATTTAGCCAAAAACACCCTCGTCCCTTCAGCAACCTGTAGCAACCTGAGTGAGGCCACAGTTTCAGCCTTGACAGTCACTGCCCTGGAAACCTCAGGCCGGAACCTTGACGTCCTTTTTCTTATATTCCTAGGAAAGTAGTTCTCAACCTTCCTAGTGCTGTGACTCTTCAATATAGTTCCTGATGTTGTGGTGACCCCCAGCCATAAAATTATGTTCATCACTACTTCATAACTGTAGTTTTACTGCTGTCATGAATCTTAATGTAAATATCTGATATGCAGGATGCGTTTTCATTGTTACAAATGGATCCAGAGGAGTCGCCACCCATAGATTGAGAAGAACTGTCCTAGGGAGCTGACGGAGTAGTCAGAGAACATTTCTCAGGATCGTAAGGAGAATGAATGCCCAGAGCAAATTGAATTTGGCCACAGTGCTTGGGAGAGAGAGGCCTTTGTTTGAACATAAGTGTGCCCATTAAAAATACTACCACTGTCTGATTTCACTCACAGTTGTCCAAAAGTCCACAGTTAAGAACGTGAAATGTTGTCTGACCATGTATCCCTCAGCTTTAGGCTGTAATTAATATGCAGGGAAGGAAGTGAGTTTCTTTAGAATCCTTCAGCAATCAAGGCACCACAACTGACTATCTGGGCTATTCTGATGATCTGAAAGCTCAAATGGTGGTTTCATCTTTCTCCCTCCCATTTCAAGCTGTTCTTAGCTCCCAGCGTTTTTCCCTACAGTTGATGCTGGGATAGAATACAGGTAGAGATGAGAAAAGAAGATGAGGATGAATAAATAAACAAGACAATAGTGATTGATTGATTGATTGATTGATTAATTGATACTATCAAGACAGTTTTAAATTGACCAACTATAGAAAGTCCAGGGTCAGCAAAAGTCACACGGTAAAAGTAACTTTTAATTTAATGGAGTCAATGGGGATTAGGGGTGAGCAGGGGGTGCAGATTAGGAAAAAGCTAGAAACTCTATTGAGGAAATGTCCTTTCCTTTTGCTTTTGAAGAGTGACAGAGACAAAGTGAGTGCCTGTGATTTTTCTAAGTCCATGGTTTTTGTGTATGGTTGTACACATTGTGAACCTCATGAAGGTTCCCTGTTAAGGGAAGTATTAGAGTTGAATTTAACTGGTAAACAGAACTACAGTTGTCTGGAAATAGAAACATCTTTGCCTGAAGAAATGTGTCTGCCTGAAGAGATAACATATTTCTAATTAGCGCATAATAATTTTTAATGGCTCCCAAATTCTTCATTGCTCCATTTGCAAAGAAGTAGAGAATCTAAGCCTTCCACTTCTTCATCAGTAGAACATTGGGAACACAGCAAAATGGCAGCCTCTCTTTCCTGCCCTTTAAAAATCTGTAACTCAGCTGCCATGCTGTGAAGAAGCCTAGGCAACTTGAAAATGTTCCATCCAGGTAGTCTGTCTGCCAGTCCCAGCTGGAGGCTTGGCCAACAGCCAGCAGCCAAAGATGACACTCAGCTGCTGAGCCTCCAACCTTCTTGACTCTCCACCAGAGCCTCGGATACGGAGACATAATACCTAAGTACTTTCAAGCATTGTGGCTGCCTCCTGCCAACTTGCTTCAGCATGGTTGATTGAGGGGCACTAGCTGTCAGCTATCAGGATCACTCTCCACCCAGGAGCTTCTCAGTTCCCTCAGAGGCTCTACACAAGCTTCCAGTTGCCTGACTCGGGCTGTGCCAGGAGTTGACCACCAGCTTGGATCCTTAACCTCAAGTATACACTGTCATCATTCCAACTTCGTGGAGCCAGCTGCCCTTACTCCCTGATGCTCACAGCTCACATTTCTTAGCTTGGCTCCATCTTTCCTGACTGCCTCATCTCTCTCCACTCCTGCTGTCTCTTGGCTCTGGATATTTGCCTATGCAGATGCTTCTGCCTGGATGTTTCCCCCTCTTTCCACCTTAACTTCAGCTATTACCTTCTCCCCTTCTAATCCACCATTCTAATTTCAGTGTTACCAAGCAATTCTGAGGTCGCTTAAGTCTTTTATTCTTAACTGCTTACAACATTGGAAAGAGTTACATTATCATCCCTGGTGGCTTCTGATAGAGAATCTAGGTACATCTCCCCACAATGGCAGAAACTGAGGAAGCAATTCCAGAATCTTCTACCTTAATATAATCACATCGTGGGCTTGGATGAAAGCCAGAGAAGCCATTCCCACAGAGGCAGACCAAGTTGGCCCTATTCCAGAAGAGCAAGGTCCAACCTGATAGACTTTGGGATTCTTTATACTAGAACCTTGGAGTAAGCAAAAAATGGAAAACAGCCCACAAATCCTTTCTTTCGGCTGCAGGAGGCACTGCTAAGTAGGCTGTAACAGTCAACTCAGGTTCTTTTGGCTGCAGTGGGTTTTGGCAATGACTTAGCTTTGAGTTAAACTTCGATGGTTTAGCAGGAATTGCTTAAGAGCTGTGGAGCAAGGAACCTATTCCTTCTCCAGTAACAGCTGACTCTTTCCTCTGGCTTCTTCTGCATAGAATCCCCACCACGAAACAACTAGAACAGGATTGTACAAAAAAGAAAGTAAGGATAGCCTCTACAAACATATTAAATTTGATTCAGAAAGAAAAATAAAGGTATACAAGATGAAAATAAATGTTGGTCTCAAATATAATCTTTTGGGTATTATGAAAGGAATTGGGCTTAATCTTTCAAATAACACCAATTAGGCAAAAATGATAGAGTATGAATGTCAAAGAGACTCTTGGGAATAACTGGGAAATGGATAAGACAGCCTGGGGTTTTCCAAAACACTTCTAAATAATCCCAAACTCATTCTACACCACAGTACAGTCTGTGGGCATTGCGTGGGGGAGATAAATGTTTGCCTCAGACTCAGCTTTGAAATGTGTAAGCAAAAGTAAACATTCTTTCCCCCAGTGTCAAAGGCACTGGCATGTCAACGAGTATTTCAGTAAGGAAAAAAATAGCCATCTAAATGGAGCAATGTCCATCTGTCTTACTCTTCTCTACCTGCCTTCTCTTCCTCTG